>OU015602.1:1250000-2500000 GCA_907165245.1 Habrosyne pyritoides | reverse complement strand
CGGGATATTTATTTATTTATATACATATTTCATGAAAACTTTTCTAAGCTATCTTTGTAGAGAGAGAGGAGTAAAAAATGGTAAAAGACTGTACAATAAATATTAAAATATGGTATATTGGTGTGTTTGCTTTACATAAACAGTATCGTTTGTGTTACTCCAGAACAGATTGCCTATCTGTTTGCCGTGTTCATCTTTATTTGTTTAGCCATTTATCAGTGGTTAAGTCACAAACCTCCAAACATTCACATTAACGTCATTAGCAGTCATTGTTTATTTTAATGTGAAATTTACCTCGTTAATATCAGGTAAATCGATGTAAAGCGACCCAATCGTTCCATCATCAAAAGCACTTAATCTCATATCATGTCGATATGCATGGTTCATTGCTTGTAGAGTTCCATTCATTACATTACCCTCATTATTCGGTGTGATATGAAATATCACTTTGAATGGAAAATTTTAATAGTCCATTTGCGGGTGGCCTGCGATTTGATGGTTGCGATATTTATAAATGTGAAAAATTTGATGATTTGATAATATTATAAATAGTAATAAAATATCCTGGGACATTTTTTTACACACGGCCATCTGGTCCCAAACTAAGCAGAGCTTGTACTATGGAAACCAGATAACTGATATACTACACATACTACTTTTTTTTTTTCTAAATACATACTTATATAGATATTTACACCCAGACACAGAACAAACAGACATGTTCATGCACACAAATATTTGTCCTGGGTGGGAATCGAACCCTCGACCTTCGACTTGGCAGTCAGGGTCGCTAACCACCGAACCAATTGGCCTGTAAAATATATAAATGTTGTAGCTTAATGAAAATGTGATTCTGAAAAAAAAACGAAATAATAATAAATATGGGACATTCTCTGCACACGACCATCTGATCACAAACTAACTACTACTTTTTAAATGCATACTTCTTTAGATATTAACATGTAAACAAAACATGAACGAACATGTCTGTTTGTTTGCACACAAATGTGTGTGCTAGAATCGAACCCACGACCTGCCTCGTTATTTAAATAACTTTCTGATAAATAATTAATAATAAAAAATACTTTATTTATAATTTCATAATTAAGGAATGGATTTATAAAATTATTCTCCATAGTGTAGTAATAAGTACATCCGAATTATAAACTTTCAAATTCAAAGCATAATTTCGAAATAGGAATATTAAATTAAAAATGGCAGAATCTCACTAATAACATAAAACTTGTCCGGAAACTTTTAAGTTTTTAATTAATTACCGGACAGATTTTTACGGAATGAATCCCTACTTCAAATTCCAGCAAAAAGGACCTCACACAAAGAATAGCAAAGAAAATTATAGCAAGAATTTCTTTTCATAAAACTAACGAGTGAAGTCGTTACGGGCAAAAAACGAGCTGGTAAAGTTATTTCTGATACAACTACTTTTACATAGATATTAAGTAAGTTTATAATTTTGTGTAACATTTTCCCGGCACAAAAAGTATCCTATGTTACTTCTAATACCTCTAAGAATATGTGTACAAAGTTTCATTATGATCGGTTAAGTAATTTTCGCGTGAAGGCGTAACAAACAAACTTACATTCACATTTATAATATTAGTAGCGATATGAATTATTTATTATTTAACTTAACTATAATTAATTATTATTTGATTATAAAATAGATTTACAACGTGTTACAAAATACCCCGTATAAATATAATTCATTATCAAAGCCAACAACCTTGGTGAGCTGTCATGTCAGGAAACCAGATTATTTAACAGAAAGGCCTACGTCCTATTCTACCTAATAATTGTCTACTTTAATAGCTTTTCTATTTTTTAATCATAAAAATCAGTTCTTTTATTTCTTTTTGGGTATGTTATACAGTGTTACTACGATTATTAAATATTGTGAATGGACTTTCGGTTTAACATATATACTGGTGTTACAAGTAGTTTTGTAACACGTATATAATAACTATTGGCTAAATAGTTCAAGTGCTATTCGAGCTGTGGGTGAAGGAAAACATCGTGAGGAGTAGAGCTCTTAGTTCGTCCGGGGAAGTATTACTACCTTATCTATTTCCACCGTGAAGTAGGGCACTTGTACTACTGTGTTTCAGTTAAAAAGGTAAGCGGGCCGGTAAATTACAGGCACATGAGACTTAACAACTTCACGTCTCAGGGTCGAAAACGCATTAGTGATGTTGTAAACCATCAGGTGGATCATTTACCATCAAAACAATAGGATAAAAAAAAATGGAAGCCATAGCACGGTAGTTCACTAATTTACTATATCATCCTAATACTAGATAGTCCTTTTAGACAAATATGGCGACGAACAGGTAGATAGGCCCTGATGGTAAGTGATCACCGCAGCGTATGGACATAATGCAAGACCAGGGTCATTGCAAATGCGTTCTTAAACCTGAGATGTGAATATATAATGAAAGTGATCCTTAATCTACAGATATATATAAAATAGGGTTCTTCTGACGCACCATCACCTCAAAACCACTGAACGCATCGGGATGAGGTTGCTACCATTCGACGCAGAATTTTTCATAGTTTGTTATCTATACTAATATTATAAAGCTGAAGTTTGTTTGTTTGGTTGAACGCGCTAATCTCAGGATCCGCTGGTCCGATTTGCAAAATTATTTCAGTGTTGGATAGTGCATATATTGAGAAAGGCTAAAGGCTATATATCATCACGCTAAGACCAACAGGAGCGGAGCACCAATGAAGAGTATTTCAAAATCGTTTTTGTTTCTTTTTGAGAGCTTCCGCTTCGTGCGCTGCGTAAACGGTTAATATATTATATAGATATAGTCTGGAATAGCACATAGTCTCCTTTTTATCCCGGGAAAATGTAACATCCCCCGGGAACGCGGGTGAAATGTATGATATCGTTAAACGCGGGTCAAACCGCGGGGAATAGCTAGTATACCCACAAGTATGGAATATGCCACCAAAGATCTACCGGTATGTACCGACAGATTCTCTAGAGTCAGATACCATCTTCCGGAAAACAAATGACTATCGTATTTTTCAAATCACAAACCGACGATGCGGGTATGGTTTATTAATAAACCACTATTCCGAGACAATACGGTCCGGCAACAATCGATACCGCTCGGCTAAACATAGACCCATATTATATTAATCATACGTTCCCATAGCTTACAATCAGGTTTTGTACAGGAAATACTCTTCAAATAAATTTCCTTAGTGTTTGTGAGGAATGTTTAAATATTAATTTGAAGGTAAAATACAGACAATGTTTATTTTATTTCATGTTCTATTTAGGTCTTTTGTCCGGTTTTATTTTAAAACAATTATGGACACAGTAATATTAAGTTGAAAATGACCATTTTGAGGTTCAGAAAAATTCTCAAGTTACCCACTGACTGAATACTTATTAATAGTAGCTTTATTTACAGACTGTACGGAAATAGGTGGTACATTGAACTCAGGTAAACCGCAATAAAACTTTGAACTTAACGAGCCAGAAGAATAGGTTTATTTTCCAATATTTTATCAAATCGTGACCAGGTCACAGTAAACCTATTTTTCTAAAGATACTATTATCTAAACAATTGACTCTAAAGCTCAGTGAACCATGAACATCATTACCTCCACACTGTTATTCGAAAAACCCGCCAAAGACAGAATTCAACAAAGCAATAATCCTTTGTAAATTCTATCGCGACTCCCATAAATTGTTTCTTCATCCAACAACACATTTAGCCTTCCATGAAATATAAATAAGATGTCAAAAGAAAAAATTCAGGTGATAAAAGCAACTGTTAATAATTTATGTGCCTCTTTCATAGCCACCTTTATTAAATTTTTAATTTCACACTCTGAAAACCTTTGAAAACCTTTTAAGTTTTCTTTGGCATAATGGAGCGGCGTTCAGAATATTCTACTAAAGAAAAATTTCAACCGAGAACATCTGTATTCTTCGGCCATTAAGCTTTTTACATGCCAAATATTCTGGAACTGAAAGAGCTTCTGATTTGGTTTAAAGAAATCTATTTCAAAGGACGTTCGGTTCTGTATATACAGCTGAACGACCCCTAATTCCTTTTAACCTGTTTATTGTATTGAAAGATAATTGTGTTTGTGGAATGAAACGGGAGTTTGTTATTAAATCAGCTATATCAGCCCCCAGATTAGAAATGTTTAGAAACAGCCCCGAGTACCGATGTATACAAATATATAATAAATTAACAGACTATTTAAAGAATGTAAGCAGTGATACTAATTTTTAAAATAAAATTATGTTAATTTTAGTACAAAAATGTTATTATAGTATAAAAGAGTTCATGGATGATAAAATTCAATCACCACAGTTCCCACACTAAATGCTATTAATAAATATATATATATATAAAATATTGTAAAACTTAGTTCAGGAAGTGTTCCTATTGCCATACCTTACCAGGGTCCTTGTATTGATAATTGTAAGTTAGGTTAAGTATAGCTGTACGAACAATTATTATGTACATTGTGCAATAAATTAATAAATTATTTGTATTTTTTTGTTAATCTTGTAATAGGTTTACGTTTGATCATAATGTCATGAGTTCAGTCCAAAATCGAGTGTAATTTGTATATTAGTATGTTAATTTGAATGTATACTACTTCCGTACTACTGTAGGATACTTCGTCACGCGGACGAGATAGTCAAAATTGATAAAGTTCTTATAAAAAAAAAAATATATATATATATATAATAAATAAAATAAATAAAATAAATAAAATAAATAAAATAAATAAAATAAATAAAATAAATAAAATAAATAAAATAAATAAAATAAATAAAATAAATAAAATAAATAAAATAAATAAAATAAATAAAATAAATAAAATAAATAAAATAAATAAAATAAATAAAATAAATAAAATAAATAAAATAAATAAAATAAATAAAATAAATAAAATAAATAAAATAAATAAAATAAATAAAATAAATAAAATAAATAAAATAAATAAAATAAATAAAATAAATAAAATAAATAAAATAAATAAAATAAATAAAATAAATAAAATAAATAAAATAAATAAAATAAATAAAATAAATAAAATAAATAAAATAAATAAAATAAATAAAATAAATAAAATAAATAAAATAAATAAAATAAATAAAATAAATAAAATAAATAAAATAAATAAAATAAATAAAATAAATAAAATAAATAAAATAAATAAAATAAATAAAATAAATAAAATAAATAAAATAAATAAAATAAATAAAATAAATAAAATAAATAAAATAAATAAAATAAATAAAATAAATAAAATAAATAAAAAAAATAAAATGTAAATGAATGAGAATAATGAAAAGTGGTGGGAATTTCCAAAAAATGGTTTATTGTTGAGGTTTTGTGAGTAAGTGTATTAAATTTTGTTACATATACTTATTACTCTTGGGGTCTTGTTAAAGAAAATATAAAACTATGTTAATAATAACGATTTTCCTCGTACGTAATGAAGTAAAGTATTGGTTTGTATTGGTATATTATAAGCAGTTACTGTGTTTGTTAATTTGGGAGTCATTCGAGCGATTTTGTGAACTAATATTCTGTATCTAGTCTTGATGCTTAAAATAAATGTAGTGTTAAAAGAAAAGTATATCAAAACTAAATAAAAAAATTAAACTGAAAATATTTTTTAGGTTATTTAATTACGACGTATAGCGTACAGTTGATTTAAAATGAGCCTCAAGTTATGGCATTTAGCGTTTTGGTGATTTTTTCTTTTCAATATATTGTAAATTAAAAATTTCAAGCTACATTAACTTGCTTCGTTTCTACTACGCTTGAAACTTGGATTCAAGTGTTTATAGATTTGCTATTTTATATACTACTAGCTGTCATCCGCGCTTTCATTCGCTTTTATCACTATCATATATAGCCAATATCCATCTAAAAAAATTCCGCGTCGAATGATAGCAGTCTCATCCCGATATGTTCAGTAGTTTTGAGGTAATGGTACATCGAAGGAACACCATTTTGTTTTAATATACCTATAGATATACTTTTTAAAGAGTAAGGAACTTAGTTTAGTCGGACAGCCGAATAGAAACTGTTTTTGTTTAGGTTTTTTTAATTCTCATCGCTCTATTTCGTGTCGCTACTAAGTTAGGTCCATCGGTTGCACAAGACGATGCTAGCGGTTAAAAGAACAACTACGGAACTTGAGGACATTTAGAAATGACGATCTGTAGGTTTTTTTTAATGAAAATCTAAAATTTTACCACTGAAATTGACTTCTAAATAAACTTCGGGTTTGAACATACTGACTGAAACCGGCTCAGAAGGTGGTCACGCGTTCAATGCCTGCTGTACCTCAAAGTTTGGCTATAATTAGCCCACTGCCGAGTAAGATACCTGAATGTGACTTATTTTGGACGGATGGCGGTGTGAGACGCTTGAGTGATAGGTTTAGTTTGATTACATTTATTGTTATCATAGTATAATTAGTGTTATTGGTGAAAACCGTTCCATATTAAGTTTTACCCTAACTTAATCCTGATATTCCTGTCGATTCAGATCTACTTGGATACATTCCGATTAGTGGGAACAAGTGAACTCGCAGTAGTGTACCGATCGGCTGGCTCATTCCAGAAGAAAATTAGAAACGAAGCTGTTGGATTCTGGTTTGTCGCTCCAATCGAGTGCTCACCTAAGCAGCTATGACTACGATTGATACAAAATCGTATCGTAATCGTATCGCGAGCTCTAAACAGCTTTATTTAACCGCACCCTAGAGGAAGTTCCACACAACGCTTCTCGTAGGTAGCTCAACTCTTAGCACCGACTGCCAGTTATCTACTCCGTAAAGGAGTTGTTTGATTTTATGCTCCCAGAGCCATTCAGCTTATATGAGACGCTGGTTTTTAGGGTACCGTAAGAAGTGAAGATTCTTTTGTTACCCGATGGAATTTGATCATAATATTTTGTTTTCAAAATGCAAAATAAAATTGTTTCATGATAGATACAAAACAGTTTCCGGTTTTTCGATAAGTGATAGCTTTTAGACGGGACTAAAACGTATGTAACAAAAAAACAAAGCAGGGTTTTTTTTACCTAAATGTTCAAAATTCAAAACCATTTTTCGGTTTAGGCCCGCGGAGGGCACTAATGAAGTTCAAATTTAAACTTACTGAATCTACTACCGGTTCGGATGTCAGCCTTCTGAGAAACACCTATTAATTAACCGATTACAGAATCTATTTTGACATTGGAGAATTTATCTATCTTTTTTAATCTCAAAACGCTTTATCTAAAATACTGTGAACTATTTTCAATAGCGTTCAATAGCGGATGACCTCATTGATCTCAGTAACCGAAAGGAAACTATATGGGTTGCTTAAGACATTTTTGTAGCGTTTTATGACATACTTGATTGTTTATATCACATCACTGCTGATTCACATCAGTTTGCTTGTGTGTGTGTAATAGTCGTATATGTTCCAACACAGTCTTAAATCGTCTGATGGGTTTTGAATCAAATTTTGAACGTTGATAAATAACTAGAGTAGTAAAGCTCTTAGTGCAGAGTTCGTCCGAGGAAATTACTCCTTACCCATTTCCGTTGTGATGAAGTAGTGCACTGTGTTTCCATTAGAAAGGTAAAGAAAGTGAAAAATCAGAGACATGAGATTTAACAGCTTCACGTCTCAGGGACAATAACGCAATGGCGATGTCCCTGGTGTTGCAAATGTCCATAGGCGGCGGTGACCACTTACCATCAGGTGGACCGTCTGCTCGTTTATCAGCCCACGTGCAATAAAAATAAAATAGAAATGTTCTGGCTTATGACAGTCACTTTACCTCAAATGATATACCAACTATGCGCGTAAGTATAATTAATGCATGCTGTGAATACGAGTTTAGGATTATAGTCTAGTTAAAATTAATTTGTATTAGTTATTTTATAGTATTATAAAAGTATATAATATATATAATATATATAATAGTTTACGTCTTACTATTCAACTGTAACCTGCTTCATTGACATTGCATTGTACTGTATACCAACTTTGCTTTGAATTGCATAGTGAAGACTTTTGTGAGAGAAAAATAAAATAAAGTTATTTTTTTTATTGACCCTTATGAATAAATAAAAGAAATACATATACACATTGAATAATTTTTGTCCCTTTTGATTATTACTGTAGATCAAAACCTGATTAATGAATGAGAATGTAAGAAACAGTCTTTAATTTTTGAAAATACACAACAACAAACGACTGCAAATACAAGAACGTTTCGTACATTTCCCCGCAAACAATCTTGGAATACGGAGTACAATACTATCTTAGTCTTGTACAAACCGTGTCTTGATATATTGCCGCCGAGGGTAATGAGGGGATTCAAGACTTTATCCAGTCTAGAATAGTTTACTACGTGTTCCTATTTAACAATAGATTCTTTAGGTATAAATAGAACTGCATTTCTACAAATCGATATCTGATTGCAGTTTTATGTCTGTAATGATTATCTTGATATTTATTTTATTTAACAGTTCTTAGCTATTTTTGGGTCCAATCTTAATCACACGGGCTAATTGGCTTGATGGTTAGCGATCTACTGCCGAGCCGAAGCTCGCGGGTTCGATTCCCACCCAGAACAAACATTGTTTGCATGAACATGTCTGTTTGTTCTGTATCTGGGTGTAAATATCTATATATGTATGTATTTAGAAAAAAAAAATAGTATATGGTACTACATATACTATTTTTTTTTAAGTAAGTATTAAGTGAGTATATCAGTTATCTGGTTTCCATAGTACAAGCTCTGGTTAGTTTGGGACCAGATGGCCGTGTGTAAAGAATGTCCTAGGATATTTATTTATTTATTATCTAAGATGGTGTATATAGACAACAGGCAAAGGCTGAAATTAATAAAAACATACTTAATTATGAGTATATATTAAAGCATTTCTGTTCATCCTTTGTGAACTAAACAATTTTCTAAGTAAAACTATTTGGCGGTGTAGCACCCACGCCGAAAATAAACTAATAACCCACGCCTTGGAGATTTGTGGGGCGAGAGGTTTTCATGAACTGAAATAAGCAGATTAAAACATTCTGAAATTGTAACATTTTTAATCTTACTAATTATCTCAACCCACGTTTAACTCAACTTTTTTAAACTGTGCAATTGTGATGTGAAAATTTATTCAGGCGCGTTGGGCATTTTTTGAGATGGGAAAAAACAATTGAACTCGCGATATATATTGGCCCCGTTTACACGAGAGTTGTATTTGGGTTAAAATACATTGATAATGTAACAATACTCGTATATAACATAAACATACATTGTGTATATACTTACAATATAGATATAATATTCATGTAATTTTTCACTTCTGTCGGCACTCCCGCAGTACCACTTTTTTATTTTTCTGTAACTACTTAGTATGAAATGAATGCCCAAGACTTAAAGCGATGACATGTTACTTGGTAGTGACGCTGTGCCGTAGCAAGAGTCGTGGGTTCGAATCATATAATGAACCTGAACATTCATTGACGCGAAATATCGTGAGAATTGTTATAGGGACTTTGTGGTAACCGACGTGTCTGGGCTCACGTTGGAAGCCTGTGGTCAAGAATCTGCTGTGCAGAACCAACTCAAGGACTCTTTCAGGCTTTGGTGTTTACCATTACATAAACATAACTCGACGCTGACTAGAAATAAGACCTTGGTCACTTTGGTTTGGTTGTATTACTGAAAATAAAAAAGGGATCACCGGAGAAATTGTTTCGAATACTTATTTTTACTACAAAAGTAGCAAACATTCTGACGGCTGGCCTGATGGTAAACAGTCACCGCAAACCATTGACGCTTGCAACACCGTGGGTAACATTCGTGCTTGGCAAAAAAATTAAGTCTCCTAATGGCCATTACCAGATAGAAAAGTCGGATAATGTATTACTGTCGCTTAGACGTGACCATTCTCCGTATCTTCCGTACGACTTCTTTGTAAGAATGTGAATGAAATAGTGCGAGGGTGTTTCCGGTTCAAATGGATGTATAATTTATCACGATCGATTGATTTATATTCATTCACTGGACGTCAAAGGCGTAACGAATAAATTATTCGATTTAGATTGTGTTATTCTATGTGGAATAATATGTAGTTGAGAAATTGTAATAATTCAGTGATAAAATACGAGTGCAGCATGGCCTTGTAAATCTTATTAGCTTATACTTGTTCGATAGGATTTTAAACGCCTAAAGCCGCGGTTGGAAATATGCGGTCAAAACTCGAACCGCTAAGTATTGGAAATTCACTTACATACCTGTTAAAAGTAATAGTATTTTGATAACTATCTTTTGCCATGCGGTTTCTCCCACGAGTTTTTGCATGGTTAGAAATCTGTCAATCTTGTAATATATAATGTACCGAATGGGCACAAAACATACATCAACCCCTTAATTATTGGGTACACGACAGACAGATGATGATAATCATAGAATAATTCACGCAACAGCTCGCACTTAATATATAAGTACTCGGCAATAAGCCATTTTGGCTACGCAGGCCTTAATAGCGTAACTTAAACAGCCAAAAAGATAACAATATCAATAACAATACTCGCCACGATTCAGCTTTATCTACCTGCATTTGATCAACAAAATAATAAGGAAGTAATATAAGAAACTGTCTCTCAGTTTATGTATCACAAGCGTGTTTATATGCGTATAGTTATAACATAGATAAATACAAGAGGAGGGGTAAATATTGGCATGATTTCAAGGCAATTATAATTTGTACACATGCCAAATGACATAAACTTGAGTGAGTTTCGGATTCCACTTAGTCGGAGGTCTGATGATTTCGAATCTTCCTAATTCAAACTCTGTGTCTTTACGATTGGCAAGAGCAGTTTTATTGTAGGTGAAGTATTCTGATGCAGTGTCTCTGTATTTTTTTAATGCGGTCGTGTACTGATCGACTGTTTCATTCTAAATGGAAATTAGAAGTGATAAAATAGTAACCATTCGATTTTGTAGTTGATTCAATCGTCAGTGGTGATAGCTAGAGAGGCTTCTAGAATTGTATGAAATATGACTCGAAAATAAATTTCTAAATTTTATCAAATTATTCAGTTTAGAGCTGCGGAGGGCACATGAAGGTCAATGCCACTGAAGTCAAAGTTTACATCCGACCGGTGGTTTGACGAATAAAAGTTAACATTTATTTGTATGCACGAACAAACATTTTTTTGTTTTGTGTCTGTAGATATATCTATATAAGTATGAATTTAGAAAAAAAAACTTATGTAGTATATCAGTTATCTGGTTGCTATAGTACAAACAGTACACTGATTAATTGATGATCAGACTGTGTGAAGAATATCCCAAGATATGTATGTATTTACTATACAAAACACGTTCAAAAGTCATCAACGAATAGGTTGAGTTGTATCTTTATATACAAATGCAATATGATATATGAAAGCCTTTGAAATTGCAAAGAGATAATGTATTTCATGTCAAAGCCAACCAGGTTCCATCGATATCCAGTTATAAATCCAATTACTAACTCAATTATTATGTTTGATTAATTAGTTTGATTCAATGCGTGTTATATAAACGCGATAACATAGATGGTTTATATTTTATAGTAATATAGCCTGCCTACTATAAGAAGTCCCTTTTCACGTTTAAGAACATCATTGAGAAATCAACTTTATTCGTATGGAAGTAAGGTTCACCTATTGACCCCACGGTTAAATGTTTGCAGTGGGGTAGCCGGCTACCGGAGGGCTAGACGGGGCAGTGCCTCTGGGCCCCCAAGCTTTGGCTGGGGGACAAAATATTTTAAATAGTTTAGTTGGGGCCCTACTTAATTTTTTGCCCAAGGGCCTATGGTTACCTAGCTACTGAATGTATGATGATCTAAATGTCATTATCATCAGCCTATCTCGGTCCACTGCTGGATTTAGGCCTGTGGCACGCCACTGCGCTCGATTCTCAGCTCTTTGTTTCCAACCGCAGCCAGCCAGCTTGCGTATATCATCGCTCCATCTAGCTGGAGGGCGCCCTACAATACGTTTACCGAGTCGTGGTCTCCACTCTAGAACACGTCTACACCAACGATTATCGGTTTTACGGCAGATGGAACTAGCCCACTGCCAATTCAGCTTGCCAATCCTTTGAGGTTTGCAATAACTTTGGTTCTCTGGCGGATGACTTCATTTCTCTAATGATCTAAATGTACGTTATCTCAAAGCAGTAGAGTACATTTCTCTATAAAATTCTTATACGTCAAAAGGGACTTCTTATTTTGGACAGATAATAGATGTACTCTCTTCTTTTCGATTTTTTTTAATTCAGTTTCATCTATCCATAAAACCTCCATGGGTATTTTCATGATGTTTTCCTTTACCTACTGGTCAAGGTTTAGGTACTGCAGGTTTTATCCCATTACTCTCATGGTATTCAACGTCACTGCAAAGTACTATTACTAACGTACTAGGAATACAAAAAAACATACTTTTTAAATTCATTATTATAGACTTGAAAATTTGCAAGACTGGTAGTATGAACCAACTCTGCGGCTTCAATACCCAATATCTTGATTAGTTCATATTCAAGGCATGGAAAAACTTTCGCTGTATCTGTCTCATAGTTTTGTTTATTTAGCAATACTCTGTTACAGATTGTGGATTGGAGCAGTAAATATAGAGTCTATGCGGCATAAATATGTACAGATAAATTGAAGGCTTGTGTATTTGACCTTGTCGTTTAATGCTATAATCGTTTGCTGTAGGATTCGCTTTTGTGGGTCCCGAACTCCATTTTTCAGCTCATTGTAGTATTGCCTAAATGGTGTCAAAAATTGGCACTAAATCCTCATAGAGACACTATTATAATTAAGTAAAGATAGTCGTATTAAAATTATTGAATTCTTCTGATGAATGATTTTTTAAATATCCTGTTAAATATGCCTACACCATTGTGCTTCTTGCATCAACAGCCCTGCTGGGTATAGATACTCTCCCCAAACGTTGGTGAAAAGTATTGTTAGATGGTCGGGTGGATGGATCTTTCACGAAAAAACGACTACACGGAATTAGATGAATTGTGGTGCATAGGCAGCTTATAAATTGGATTAGCACATATATTACTTTTTATTCTGGGAAAGTGTAACATCACTTAAGACCTCGGATGAAACCGCAGTGTACCAACTAGTTACGTAATATTTTTCCGACTTATGTGAAATACTAAATAAACTCTGCAAACCTCGTAGTCCACATATCGCCAATGGATCGGTATATTTTTTAAACGTTTTCCGATATTTCTGACAGGAGCTTCTTACTGCCCTATCTCAATTCTCATCCTGTATTTATGGTACAGTGTACGGATCTTCGCAACGAACACTGTATTCGTCCAATAATCGAAAATAGAGACTACAAGGAAAATGGTTGGGACAAATAAATCTCCCTCAAGTTGTGGTTTTATCTGTTGATTTGTTTCGAGTATAACATAAATATTTGGTTGTGGAGTAATATCTTCTACTTTCGTAATATCGCGCTCGCATGCAGTGTCAACAACCGTTATATTTTATTGCCTGCGTATAACTGGAATAGATAAAATTAGAACAGTGGAGGAGTGGAAATAAATAAGTATTTTATCGTTGATTCACTTGTTTATTTATTTTTAAATTTAATACAAAATAAGGGGTTGAATATATTTTCAAATATTGACATAATTATTATATTTTTTTTTCCGTTACAGGGAAGAACCCATTTAATTACATTAGTGTGTTCCAAATCAGTATAAGAAGTATACTAGCTGCCCCCGCAATTTCATCCGCGTTCAGGATATTAAATTTTTCCTTGATAAACAGTATGTTTACTACAAATTTATTCAGTAGTATTAACATAGAAGAATTACAAACATCCATACATTTATACGATACAACTTTTGCATTTATAATATACTTGCTGTCCCCCGCGGTTTCACCCGCATTCCCGAGGGATGTAACATTTTCCCGGGATAAAAAGTAGCCTTTATGTTATTCCAATATATGCTCTATCTATGTGCCAAGTTTCATTCAAATCCGTTAGGTAGTTTTGGCGTGAAAGAGGAACAAATATCCATATATCTATGCATACAAACTTTCGCGTTTATAATATTAGTAGGATGTAGGCTATACTCGTATAGTAGAAATATCTGTAACATTCACAAAATCACATAATTCTGAAACCCCAACACAAAATCTTGAAGATTATAGAACAGATTATTATTTTAATTACGCTAAGGTTTGTGTTATTGCAAACTGGGAATGTTAAACTTAATTTTTGTTTTGCTCTCTTTAACTAGGTCGCTTTGCCCTTGATCCTCATTCCTGGTTGTAAATAATTAAGATGAAGTTTGTAGTTCGCTAATGGTTGACGGGCCAGTTAGCTTGGTGGTTAGAGACCCTGACTGCCAAACCGAAGGTCGCGGGTTCGATTCCCACCCAGGACAAACATTTGTGTGCATGAACATGTCTGTTTGTTCTGTGTCTGGGTGTAAATATCTATACAAGTATGTATTTAAAAAGTAGTATATCAGTTACCTGTTAGCCATACTACAAGCAGTACACTCAGCTTAACTTGGCATCAGGTAACCATGTGTGAAGAATGTCTTGGGATATTTAATGGTACTTTCTCGCAGTATCCTAGTAGCCTAAAGAACATTTGGTTTTAAGCCTGAAGCTTATTAATTGTGGTCTAGACTCATTCTCGTATGTTTTTGTCAAGTAGGGCGACAAATGGGCAGACGGACCATCTGATGGTGAGGAGGTCGTTGCCTATGGACATTAGCAACACCAGGGGCGACGCCAATGCGTTCTCGACCCTGAGACGTGAAGTTGTTATCTCCTGTTCCTGTAATTTCACCGGCCTCCTTACCTACCAACCAAAACATAGTAATACAAGGGCACTACTGCTTTGCGGCGCAAATGGGTATGGTGAAAGGACTTTGCTCTGATTCTACACTTGTTAGTGGTCTTACTCTTGCTCTACTGGTTTTAAAACTGATTACAATTAGACTTGCGAAGAACCACCCGATTGAACCAGACTACAAATTTTATCTTTCCACTGGAGAGTTGTGATGCCACAGACTGACAAAGAACAAAAAAAAATATCCGAACCGTGTAAACGGTTGCGAAATTATTACAGCTGATTTCCCAACTAGCGATGGTAAGGGATACAACTGTACTTATGTAATTTTAACGTGCCTAAGTAAACGACGAAACTTTGTGATTGTACGTGTAACTATACTTCTTCTGTATTTATTGTTATTGTTCTGTGGGTTAGGTTGTTTTAGTTCGAACAATGTATAACTGTCAGCAAAGTAGCATTCTGTACCGGTATTAGAAATAGAGGAAAGGAATATTAAATTAATAACTTTTAACTAAATCCTTATTAACATTATAATGCGAAAGTGATGTTGTTTGATACGCATTTATAGCTAAAATACTGATCCTGTTTTGCTGAAATTTGGTACAGCCTGCGGTACTGAAAATGACATACGTTATTTTGTGTAGATTTTAATGCGAGTGAAGCCGCGGGTTGGATTCTAGTTCATAACAGTTGTATTGGCTAACCTCTAAAATGTAAATGATTGGGGAATGACGGACCTCCAAGTCATAGACATTTCATGTCGTGTAACCTCAGATAGAGACTGAAAGACCTGATAGATTGAGCAACATATTGGTTGGGGAAAAAGTCTTTTCGCATTGTAGTATGTATGAACTTGTAATAAAATCTCTTTGGCTATACTATTTGTATCTGGCTGGTTTTGGTATCATTGAAAATTTAAATTTTAAAGAACATAATTCCTAATTCAAATTAGGAAAATGTGTGATTTGTATTTGTTTTTCGTACCGCCAAGATGAGTGAATCTAATGAAGAAATTCGATTCATTTTAAAATTTTACTACAAAAAAGGTAAAAATGCAACGCAAGCCGCGAAAAAAAATTGCGATGTTTATGGAGTAAGGAGTCTGCAGTGTCTGTGAGAGTAGCACAAATTTGGTTTAAGCGTTTTCAATCCGGAAATTTCGATGTCAAAGATGCACGTCGCTCTGGTCGCCCCATTACGGATAAAATGGATGCCATTTTTGAAAAAGTGGAGCAAGATCGGCATATCAGTAGTTACGACGTAGCTGAAGAACTGGGAATTGACCACAAAACAGTTTTGGCGCATTTGAAAACAACTGGGTACACAAAAAAGCTACATATTTGGGTACCTCACGAGCTCACTGAAAGAAACCTAATGAACCGTGTGGTTTTTCATCATGATAACGCTAGACCTCACACATCTTTAGCCACTCAGCAAAAATTAAGAGAGTTTGGCTGGGAGGTATTAATGCATCCGCCGTATAGTCCTGACCTTGCACCTTCAGATTTCCACCTGTTTCAGTCTCTTCAGAATTCTTTAGGCAGTGTCAGGTTAACATCACGAGAGGACTGTCAAAACCACTTGTCGCAGTATTTAGATCAGAAGTCCCAAAATTTCTATAGTAATGGGATCATGTCCCTACCTACAAGATGACAAAAAGTTATCGAACAAAATGGTACCTACATACTTCAGTTAAATGTAAATAAACTATATTAAAAATGTTTTGAATTTTCTTAAAAAATGCGAAGGAACTTTTTCCCCAACCACCAACTTATTATATTGGGTAACAAAAACTAGACGGCGATAATGATCACCGCATTATATGTCACGATGAAACTTAAAATTTCTAAAACTCTGAGTCTCAGTACTGAAAACTTTACCTACCTCTTAAGGGATTATAGGTGTGTGTTCTTTTTTTTAGTTTTTAACCTTTAATTAGGGGTCGCGGCGACCCCTAGTGATCTTTAAGTTAAGTTATTTTTATACCTATTAACGCTGCAAACCCGAATTTCTTGCTAGCTTCCTAACTCTCTAGTCCCCTAGTTCTAGGTCTAGTTTCAAATTTCATACCTATCAATTTGGTAACTGCAGACCCTGCGCGACTAAAAATGTTAGTTTATTGGCGCGCTTAATTAAAGGTTAAGTATGTAAGATAAAATTTTCCAATTTCGAGTCTTAAAATTTTCACCAATGGGACGTAATAGATTTTATTCTCCAAAGATGTTGATGGAAAAAAAATGTTTTTAGTAAATCTATGCTCATAGCTCAGCGAGTTCGTGCTATGACGTAAAATATATTCCCTTTGGTGCTCTGCTCGGAATTTCTCTACGTGACAGGGTCCGTAATGAGGTCATTGGTTGGAGAATAAAATTTACGGAAATAGCCCGCGTAGAATGTAGGTTGAATTACGTTACTAGCACATTTTTCTCCTACCTACAAAGTCTACAGTAAGCTTAAGTGACATTAGATAAGACACATATATATATATAAATAAATAAAATTGAATGGTCTATTTGTAACGTCAAAATAACAGCTTTTTTTACATGCATATAAAAATAATAATAATAAAAAATTACTTGTAAGTAGGGCGCCCTCCAGTTAGATGGAGCGATGATATACGCAAGCTCACTGGCAGAGCGGTTGAACACAAAGAGCTGAAGATCGAGCTCAGTGGCGTGCCATAGGTGCCATATACCAGTGGTGAGGCCATTGTCCAGCAGTGGACTGAGATATGCTGATGATGAATTGTAAGTAGCAAAAGGTACTTAAATTTACTCAAACTATGTTTACACTAAACTATATATGGTAGGTACATACACACAAAACAACAAAAAACTACTGTCTGTTTTTTCTGATTCCGGGTAATCTCCAAAGTGGCTAGACTTATTTTGATAAGCACTTTCACTGGCATATAGCTGATGCTATGAACTTTGTTTATACCGTGAAATGAATTAACACTAATCATACCAACACTTGCTACCTATTTCTGCCATAGCGGGTCAAATTTGACTTTATATTTCCTGCTTGTATGTATGAAATATGGTTGTTAGGAGGGGAAATAAATAGTATAACTGTATATTAATTAGTAAGAAAAATCATGAAGTCAAATGTGCAAAAGCAATAAGATACGTGCATTTTTAATGCAAAGTTCAAAATGGGTCATTTGACCCGGTTATGGTATGGTTACTCAGAAACACGGGTGAAACCGCGGGAGACAGCTAGTATTATGTTTTTATTTTTTGTACGCTACTATGGATTATTATTGTTCACCTTTATAATTTGTTCGTATCGTTTATCTTCTAAATCTATGTATAATTTCTGTAAACATAATTAATTTCGATGTAGACAAGTTCAGCATGACTTCAAACCTTTGTGGTTTCCAAATGCTGTGTATAATGTACCTAATTGATGTATATTTTAAAAAAAAAATTATAATCCCTACTAATATTATAAATGTGAATGTAAGTTTGTTTTTTACGCTTTCACGCAAAAACGACTTAACCAATCATCATGAAACTTTTTACACATGTTATTCTTGGAGGTATTAGAAGTAACATAGGATACTTTTTGTGCCGGGAAAATGTTCCGTCCCTCGGGAACGCGGGTGAAACCAGGAATCTGTTAGTATTATCTAAAAGTTGATAAAGACAACTAAACACAGTTTTCAAGTAGCGACCGCGTTTCAGATAGCATTAAAATCAAAACCCCTTGTTTATTTAAGTCTTTAGAAATTGTTCTTCTGAAGGTCAAAGAAGCTCAAGTTCATCGTAGATTTATGCCTGGCAACATAATCCTATTCTAGGACTTATTTATTGCCAGTGTCGAATAATATTTTATGTTCCAATCATGTAGATTAATACTGTTAGATATTCAAGTTTGTCACCGGCCGCACAGTAGTCAGGTTTTAATTAAATTGTGGTCGATCTACAAATCATTCTCAAAATGTCGACAACTTCAATCGCCACGCATTCATTTTAAATCATTTTACATGTGTGTCTTGGATAATCACAACTAAAATATTCTATAATACTCAAATATACTATATGTTTAAAAAGCAATATAGCAACCCACCGAAATGATTCCATCATAGACACAGACATGGATGTGTAATGGTTCCACTAGATAGGACATGAGGTACAATGAATAATAATAATGAAAACTGGGTCATCAAAGGTCATAATTTCCGGTTCATCATCCACATCATCGGTTCAAAATTCAAAAAATTCAAAATTCAAAACCATTTATTCAGTTTAGGCCCTCAGAAGGCACTTATGAAGGTCAAATTTAAAGTTACTGAAGCTACTACCGGTTCGGAAGTCAGCCTTCAACTGAGAAGAACCGGCAAGAAACTCAGCAAGGTTACATTCTTTTTTATTTTATTAAATTCTTTTTTATCTATTCTGACTTTTTGGCTATTTTATAACATCAATTTTACATATTTTTATATTTAACAATTACAAAATACTTAATAAAGCTAACATTCAAAAACAAAAAAAAAAAAAACAATAAAAAGAAATAACAAGACTACAAAATAGAAAATGACAATAATTACTTACAACTTAAACAAGAAAATTAGAGGTGCACTGTGCAGAGAGCAGCTATTTCCATACATTTTTATCTTCAATATAATGAACCACCTTGTAATACGCTTTTTCTTTCAAAACTTTCCTAATATAATTTTTAAATTTATGATCAGACATTTTGGTTACTGAAAGCGGTATCTTATTATAAAATCGAACACAATTACCAAGAAATGACTTGTTTACTTTAGTTAGTCTAAAATATGGAACAACTAACTTCTCCCTTTGTCTTGTATTAATATTATGGATATCCAATTTTGACTCAAACATTCCTATGTTTCTACGTATAAACATTATATTTTCATAAATATATAATGAAGGCAATGTCATTATATTTATTTCCCTAAATAAATCTCTTAATGATTCACGGGGACCCATACCGTAAATTGCACGAATTGCTCTTTTTTGTATAATAAATATTGATTCTATATCCGCTGCTGCTCCCCAAAATAAAATACCATAGGACAAGAGGCTATGAAAATATGCAAAATAAACTAATTTGGCTGTCTCAACATTCGTCAATTGTTTAATTTTCCTAACAGCAAATGCAGCCGAACTTAACTTAGCAGCTAGAGTATCAACCTGAGGTCCCCACTGCAATTTATTGTCTAATGTAAGACCCAAAAATACCGTTTTATTAACAAGATCAATATGGCTCCCATCTATTATTATTTGGCTATCTACTTGTGCTACATTCGGTAAAGAAAACCTTAAGCATTTAGTTTTCTTTGAATTTAGTAATAGATTATTTGTAGCAAACCACCCACAGACAATTGACATAGTATGATTAACTTTAGTTAGATCTTTGTCTTTTCTATCAACTTTAAAAATTAATGATGTATCATCAGCAAACAAGACAATATCTGTGAGATCATTTACAACATATGGCAAGTCATTTATATAGACTAAAAACAAAAATGGACCTAAAATTGAACCCTGGGGTACCCCCATTTCGACTAAAGAGCCCTTGGATGTTGTGCCAGTAATCCCTACCTTTTGTTGACGATTTGATAAATAAGATAAAACAAGATCATGAGCAGTTCCACGAATTCCGTAGTAGTCAAGTTTTAGAAGTAGCGTACGGTGGTCAACGCAATCGAAAGCCTTGGATAGATCACAAAAAATGCCAATCGCATCCTGAGAATCCTCCCATGCGCCATAAATGTGTCTCAGCAATGCTGCTGCCGCATCGGATGTAGATCTTCCCTTCGTGAAACCGAACTGATGACCATGCAATATCTTATGCTTAGTAAAGTGACCTAACATTTGATTAAGCAGCAGTTTTTCAAAAATTTTACTAAGTGCTGGCAGAACGGAAACTGGTCTGTAATCAGAAGGATTCTCCTTACAACCGGACTTAAAAATAGGTACTATTTTACTGTATTTCATCAAATCAGGAAAACAACCCTGATCAATACATTCATTAAAAATATTTGACAAAACCGGTGCAATCACTGTTATTATTGATTTTACGATTGTTACTGATAAGCCCCATAAATCTTCAGTACTTTTCATATTGAGCGAATTAAAAGTATTTAAGATATCGCTAGCATTAATATGCTCAAATTTAAAACTAGGAAATATATTATGAATATGCTGTTTGAGTAAAGATTCCGCTACTATAGGACATGATTTAAGGCTTTTAGTAGTTTTACCAGGTATACTCGTGAAGAAGTTTTCGAAAGCACAGGCTACATCTAAATTATTCGTTAAAATTTTATCATTAATTTTAAGAGTTACCTGTTCATTATTATTTCTAATTTTACCAGTTTCCGTATTAATAACATTCCAGACTGTCTTTATTTTATTATTCGCATTACCTATTTTATTACATATAAAGTGAGATTTAGCTTGATTACACACTAACTTGAATGTTTTTGAAAAGTTTCTAACATATTTATGAAATTCCTCGTTATGAGTTAGAGATTTTAAATGATAAAGTTCATACAACCTATCCCTGCTCTTACGAATACCTTTAGTAGCCCAGTCACTAAATCCCATTTTACTATTTACCTTCACTATTTTAGTAGGACAGGCTCTATTAAAATTATCGCAAATCCCGGACAATAAACCTTCATACAAGACATTGGGCTCATTACTATGATATATTGTATTACAGAGTTTCAGTTCTAAATTATTCTTAAAGTTGTCTAATCTTGCCTTAGTAGTAGGTCTAATTACTTTCGTTACTTTAAATACTTGTCTTTTAAATGGCAATTCTATTAATTGAGCCTTATGATCCGAGCGAACACCACTAATAATCGATTTCCCTAGTATACTACTATTAGTTAATATATTATCAATACAAGTAGCCGAAGTGGCTGTAGATCTTGTTGACTCATTAAATAATATATCTAAGTTGAATGATTTGAATAAGGCAACTAAATTCCGACTTTCAGATGAATTACTAAGAGTATCTACATTAAAGTCGCCACATAGAACTATTGACTTGTTACAATTATTAAATAACTTACGAAGAATCTCTTCTATTATAGAGGTAAACAATAAAAAATTTGATGCCGGTGGCCTATAAACACATACAATAATATAGCTCTGCAACTCTGCACAAGACACCTCACAAACACGCTCAACAGAGAGGCTGCAAATATCTTTCCGATCCTTGAATTTAATATTATTATTTATAAGAATTATTGTGCCGCCACCTTCTGCAGATAATCTATTGAATATACTTCCGTTACCAAAGGCAGTAAGTAAATATTTTACAGTAGTAAGGAACCCATCAGGTGCGAGTATGTCTCACACTAGGCTACTTTTTTTAAAATTTATGTTTCCTATTCTTTACCAGGTCGAGTGACAAGTTCAGATTTGATGGAACCCATCTCTGCATTCAAAGGCATTGGCTTTAAGCTGTTTGTAATGGTAATTTGAGGGGAAACCTATGTTCACCATCAATATATATAATATTTACTTTACTAAACCCAGGTATATGCATGAGGGCATACAACAACAAAAGATCCCACGTACACACTATACAAGAAATATGACAAGGCATAAGGTTCTACAGAGATAAAGCCCGGTACACAAGATGGAACAATACAAATTACCACATACGGCGTATCACTGACCCACGTCACACATGGCAGTTTTCTCGTCATCAATATAATGCCCGTATTGTACCCTACCTAGCCTTTTAAGGTGCACTGACCTTATCGGCTGTAGGGTTAAAAATTACGACAATTTTTTTCAGGAAGAATGCGTTGATGTTTCTCTTGTAGCAATTTTTACGATGTGCATATTCATTTAACGTTTTATTTTCTTTATTTAATTACAATCTGTCTTCCGCAGTTTGACCCACGGTTTTAAGATAAAAGTAATCCATGTTCATATCATAGGCTATTTGTGTGCTAAATTTTAGCAAGATCGGTTCAGTCGTTTTGCCGTGAAAGCCTGACAAAAAAACTCACAGTCGCATTTATAATATTAGTGGGGATTTTCAACATTTCATATTCTTTTCGATGTTTGTTTTAATTATACTATAGAATTGGAAATTCTTACAATTCTATTTAGAATTGTGAGTCTATCTTTTAGCCTATTTATAAGTTTTAATGTACTGTTGGCGTGTATAAATAAAAATCCCACCCAAGACAAACATTTGTGTGCATCAACATGTCTGTTTGTTCTGTATCTGGGTGTAAATAAATAATAATAAGCATGTATTTAAAAAGTATTATATGTAGTATATCAGTTACCTGGTACCCATACTTCAAGCAGTATACTCTGCTTAACTTGGGATCAGGTAACCATGTGTGAATAATGGCTTAGGAAATTTAAGAAAAAAAAATGCCCATTTGACGTCACTTGTACGAAAGTCTAGATCTACCGTAAATACCGTTGAAGTGACGTCAATCTAAGATTTTAGCTCTAAAATGTTATACCGAAAATTTAGTTGAAATCGGGTCAGAAAAATATGAATTATTAGTTTTTAATCTCATTGTAATTATTCAGTAATCTTCCACCTCGATAAGTAAATCGGAACAGCGCGTCCAGTGAACAATTAAACATACTTACCCCATACATATTAGCCTAAAAGACAATTTAACTTAAACAGTGATTAAATACAAAGTGAACAACAAACATTTGCGCTAAATATTTGTTAATCAGTTAAAAGTTCGTTGGCTACGTTAACTCACACGAAAATTTTATTTGCGAAACAGTTGCAGTTTTTAACACGATTTTCCAGTTTGACCTGGTAGTTATTAGGGAGTATTTTTTATTGGGAGAACCTGTCCTTTTTATTTGTATGTTTTTTTATTATTTAGATATACATTACTAAGCCTAGATCAATTGTTCGTATGGCTTAAAAATACATTGTAGTGTCTTAAGATAGTTGAATAAATAAAATAGACAATGAAGTCCCATTATGAAAGATGTGGAACCTCCTTGGAACCAGTGGTAACTTTGAACCTTTAAGTGCCTAAACTAAATATGTAATACTAGCTGTCCCCCGCGATTTCACCTGTGCTCCCGAGGGATGTAACATTTTCCCGGCACAAAAAGTATCCTACTTCTATAGTATGTTACTTCTAATACCTCCAAGAATATGTGTACAAAGTTTCATGATCATCGGTTTAGTAGTTTTCGCGTGAAAGCGTAAAAAACAAACTTACATTTTCATTTATAATATTAGTAGGGATATTTACTGTTTTTTACGGAATTATTCTAAAACAATTAGTACAAGGAAAGCTGTCGAGTTCGCCCGCTATGGCAGCACACATTATCTTACAAAAATCATCTTTATTGCTTTCCAGATAAGGTTAATTGTATGATGGCGATGATGCACCTTATTCGCTATAGGGCCACTTTTCTATAGCGCTCTTAGCTGTCAACTTGCGCCCAATAAATCTCGAAAACATTAAATCATAATAGCTTTATCCTTTGGAATCCCGAAAAAATATTATTTACAAGCTGCCCCCCCCCCCCTCAGTTTTACCCTCATCCTAGAGGGATGTCACGTTTTCCCAGTATATAAAGTAGCCTATATGTTATTCCAAGATATGTTCTACCTATGTGATCAGTTGCATCTAAATCCGTTTGGAAGTGTTTGCGTGAATGATTAACAAACATCCATACGTACAAACATCCATACATACAAACATCCATACATACAAACTTTCGCATTTGTAATATTTGTAGGATAGATAGATAAATAAATAAATAAATCCCAAGACATTCTTCACACATGGTTACCTGATCCCAAGTTAAGCAGAGTGTTCTGCTTGTACTATGGCTACCAGGTAACTGATATAGTACATATACTACTTTTTAAATACTTATATAGATATTTACACCCAGACACAGAACAAACAGACATGTTTACGCACACAAATGTTTGTCCTGGATGGGAATCGAACCCGCGACCTTCGGTTTGGCAGTCTCTTACCACAAAGCCAACTGGCCCGTCGACTGGTATAGGGGCATACGTATAATAGCTTTTTGTACGGGGATACTCTCAGTAGAGTACACAACAAATCAAACAAGTTCAAATACCAATCTGGTTAAATTAGTATTGACTTTTGGTAAAGCAATCTGTTTGAGCCTGTACGATGTAAGCGATATCCGGTAAAGTTATTCAAATTTCCCAATTTACTATCAATTAATATAGTTTACAAACCGTATTTTCCTCTTGCCCCGTAATAATTCATTATTTGATTATACTCATTAAAATATCTGTACTTATGTTATATAGATAATATATAGATGTTTTGAGTAGTAGAGTTCTTTGTGCAGAGTTCGTCCGGGAGAACACTTATACCTTACCCCTTGTGTAACCCGAATCGAACAATACATTGGCTGACTCTCCCATCGAATTCTATGAAATACCCAACTTCATGTTTTTAGTAATGTTTATAGAGTGACAAGTGACTTGAATCGTTGATTATTTTAAACTAGCTGTCCCTCGAGGTTTCATCCGGGTTCCCGAGGGATGCTACATTTCCCGGGATCAAAAGTAGCTTATATGTTATTCTAAAATATGTTCTATCCATGTGCTAAGTTTCATCCAAATCCGTCCAGTAGTTTTTGCATGAAAGAGTAATAAACATCCATACATACAAACTTTCGCATCTATAACATTAGTAGATTTCAGAACTACTTCGCGTTTAAAATGAAAATTTTCACTTTCTAAACTTGTGGCACGCTATGGTGGCCTTTTTGACGTGTTACAATGACAAAGAAAAATAACCTTTATTCCTTCATACATATGGTGCATCTATTGATCCAATACCTAATTGTATGATGATGGAAATCAACCTTATTCCAAAGCAATACAGTTTCTTTTACTATGACAATCTGAAACGTCAAAACGGCCATCATAGCGTGCCGGTAGGATAGTTGGCAGTCATTTAACACCAGGTTGGTGTTGGAGTCTTCTTCAATAAGTTTAGCTTAGGTTTGTGAAAATAAGCATTGTACTCCCTACCGAATGACGAAGATATGCGGTGATGGGAAAAATGAGGGAATTCAAGTCGCACGTCAAAATTATTGAATTTTAACGCATCTCAAATTACGTTTTGAATAAGCCAATTACGTTAAACGCTTTTAATTGCTATTAAATAAAATGGCTGCCGCTACAAATGAAGCTGTGATCCGAGCGGCGATCCAATTAAGTTGACTCGCAACAAACAAAATACTTTTTAAATTGTCAAGACGAGGTCCGGATTAACAGAATAATCTCTCCTTTGACTGTGTGGTTTCTAAAGGCGGGATGAGAGTGGTAGTGTACTACTACACGTTAATTAGAGGGCGAAAGCGCTAGTAACTTATACTTTTGATTTAACTTATATTTTTGATATTATAGGTAAGTCCAAATATGTTCTTAAAAGTTTTAATTAAAAGCCTTTTTCACGATAAAAATATTTTGTATTCCATATATTATGTAGTCCATGAAATATATATCTAGTTAGGACATTTTTTTTCAAGAGATGATACTATCAACATAAACAAGTGGTTTAACATATACAAAAGTAACAATAATTTAATATCCATCGTTTTAAAATAAACATGATCATCATCAGACTATTTTCATCCACTGCTCATCCACATAGGCCTCACCTATGGCACGCCACTGAGCTCGAACTTCAGCTCTTTGATTCCAACCGCTGCCAGCTAGCTTGCGTATATCATCGCTCCATCTAGCTGCGGAGGGCGCCCTACACCACGTTTACCGAGCCGCGGTCTCCACTCTAGAATACGTCTACCCCAACGGTTATTGGTTCTACGGCAGATGTGACCAGCCCACTGCCACTTCAGCTTGCTAATACTTTGAGCTATGTCGATAACTTTGGTACTCTGACGGATGACTTAATTTCGAATTCGATCCTTCAGAGAAACTCCGAGCATAGCTCTCTCCATAGCTCAGTCGCACCGTCAGTGTCCACGTCTCGGCTCCGTAACTCATAACAGGTAGGACGCACTCCTTAAAGGCTTTCGTCTGTCTTCAGACTTTGGGGTATGGGCGATGAAAAGACTCGACGAAGTTTTCCAAACCCTAATAAGCTTTTTACATGCGAGCTTTCTTGTCTATATGGCTAAGGGTAAAGCGTTATTGTCAGAAAATAACGTAGCGTCAGTGTGCTATAAGCATATACAGAAAAGCTCAACGGTCCTCATTAGAAAGTAATTTGGTGACGACCACGACAATCATTAAGGCTGCGGCCACTGTATTACGCAATTCGATGCCACAGACTAAGTAAAGACGGATTAAATGTCTATCTATGGTACAAAAAGCTTGGATGGCCCTATAAGGGAAGTGATGGTAATTCATCAAGGTATTTGGAAGGGTGATCAAAGGAATTAGATTTATTTTAGTAGTCTTGGTTTTGGTATTTGAGATAGCATATTACTTAAGCCTTAACAAATTTGTGGTTTAAGAGTTTTCATATTTATACCCATTTCTGCCATGAATTTACAGGAACATGTGACTTAACAAGTTCACGTTCGAGAGTTGTGCAAATTTCGATGTCCCATCGCCAATGCATTGTCAATTTGCATTGCTGATAGTGAATATCCTGGTGTTAACTTACTATCAGATGGAAAATCTGCCTGTATGTCAGTTATTATAATTAAAACAAGATATTTTCGTAAAATCGATAAAAGAATGAAATGAAATGAAATATTTATTCAAATAGGCCTTCACAGGCACTTATGAATGGTCAGACTCTAACACCGGTTCGGAAGTTAAAACATTAATTAACAGCATTTTAAAAACAAAAAACTGTAATAGGAACACGATAAAAAATTAAAAAAGGTAAGCAGGTACTATAACTTTAATTGAGACCTTGAACAATTAAAACACTAATGAAACCGCCCAGTGAAATAATTAATCTTTTTGCTTAAAACCTCATTTAATTTGGATACAATTTAAATCTCATTAAACTTTGGAAATCCGTTTTCGAAGGACATTAAAATCACCGCTGGTTTATTTTCAGCGAAATTGTAGTAAATAAATAAAGAAGAATCTAGTTTAAACTCAGGACTCCTTTATCTAAAGCTTAACAAGTTATTTAGGTTGAGTTGATGGAGAGCTAGCGAAAAACTAGATCTTGGGCCGCGGTTTCACCCGTGTTTCCTGGGATTATAACTAACCTATATTCATCCGAAATAATAAACCTTTCAATTGAAAAAAATATTCAAAAAGGTGCCGGGTGCTGGAGTGATTACCCACTGCATACAAATCACGTTTTTTTCTTTTTAGTGAGTTTATAAGCCGAATATGTATAATCTGTGTATATAAGCCGCCATGGAACAAATTCTCAGAGATGAGGTGGATATTCGGCGGAACTAAAAAATTACTAGTGCAGATAATAGTAGCGATCGGTATTTGCTACAAGTGCTACGGACTTGCTACGAGCACTACGATACTGCTACGGTAATTGCTACGAGCGCAGCTATATCGCTTAATTTTTGTACTGTTCCTGGATTACCAATGATTATCTCCAGGATTTGAACCCTGATAGGTATAGATTTACCAGCTAATTAGGCAAATAAGGATTATGATGTTTACCCTTAGATAAAAGTATCCCTTACGTATAATATAATATCTTCAAGCCCATTGTCCCTGAAGAGGTAGGTATAGTCTCAGTACTCACATTTTACCGATAATATAAGACCCAACTTATCGCGGGTTGAGCATTGTACAGCCTCTTAGGCACGTTACAAATCCCAGGCTAAATCACACATTTCTGACCACCTTGCTCCGGCTTGGAATAGAACAAAGGACCTCCAGTCTTTCTGCTTGCCTTACACCGCTGGACCACAAAGGCGACCATATTCTATATGTGTCTCACACACGCATACACACGTCATGCACCTAAACTTTTACATTTATGAGAAACTAGCTGCACCCTGTGGCTTTGCCCGCTTTCGATCCTGGTTATACACTTTCCTCTTGAATTACTCTATCTATTGCTGAAAACTGCATTAAAATCCGATGCATATTTTACGATTCTATAAAGGACATACAGACAAACATTTATTTTTATATATATAGATAGATAGATATTAGATAAGATAAATTTGAAATTCAAATTATTTACTAAAAAAAGGTTTTGTAACATATTATTTTATGTCATCGACTTAAAGAAAAAGGAAGCCCTCTTAGACATGATAACCAGAGCTGATTATTTTCACTAATAACATAAAATTATCTATTTTAACAATATAAAAAATATTGAATTACCATATATAATGTGTGTTGATGTGTATATGTGTTTTATGCGTTGTGTGTGAGGATTGGCTGAGGGGGATAGCAATAATTATTTATTATTAGTGTCTATATTTAGTGAGAGTATATTAACTAATTGACTCAGGCGTGACCTTGCGGAAATTCATTGTAAGATTACACAATAACAAATATCTAGTAACTAATTCCGGTGGATCTCTTTCTCTGTCAAGTCCCAAACAAGGAAACTCAGCAGGAAATCGACACGTGTTTCGCTTCTACACGAAGCATCTTCAGGACGTATTAGACCCGCTGTCACTGAGTCGACGCACTAGCACCACAGACGTGTTACCTTGCCGACCACCGGACAGAAAGTAAATATAAATTAATTTATACTTCAGGCACTTAAATAGTTAGCTATGAAAATCTTCCTGAAGATGCTTTTTGTGGAAGCGAAATACGTGTCGATTTCCTGATGAGTTACCTTGTTTGGGATTTGACTGAGAATGAGATCCAGCGGAATTAGTAACTAGATATATGTTTTTGTATTATCTGAGAGTATATTATTACATACACTATTTCAATACATATTGAACCAATTCAATGATACACCTAACTATAAAGGCATATCAAATAAACCCGTCAAACAATAGCCAGCATACGAAAATAAACACAATATTCCCGATGATATTTGCCAAAATATCTGGCACTAAAAATAAATTGGTAATGTAATAAAATTCTATATTTTTCTATCGCTTTAATAAAAATAAAATATTTGAATATGATAGTACCTACGCAGCAGTGAATGCATTTAGATATTGGATTGGAGAGTATTTTATCACGGGCTTATACAACGTGTTACAAAATACCCCGTAAAAATAATTAATTTATCAAAGCCAACAACCCTTGTAAGCTGTCATGTTAGGGAACCAGATTATTTAACAGAAAGGCCTACGTACCTATTGTACCCAATAATTGTCTACTTCAATAGTTTTTCTATTTTTCATTCATAAAAATCTGTTTATTTTTTTGGGGTATGTTATACAGCGTTACTACGGTTCTTAAATATTGTGAATGTACTCGTTATGAGGCCCCACTTAACCTCCTTTCGACTTTACGGGTAGTTTTGTAAAAGCCTGTATAAACACAAGCTTCTGAATTATTTTTCCGCGTTCCTTGTACCTTATATTTCCTTAATATTATCTCTTTACGTGATCAAAAAAAATTAAATGACCTAGTTTCAAATAATTACACAAATGCTGATGAGATCAGAAATGATATAGCTCTCGTTGTCCCACGTAATGTTCCCCGAAAATCTATAACTAACATCTTTTATACGCCCTCAGTTCGAACGAATCTCGGTCTAAACTCCCCAATTGTGAGGGTATGTAGTGAGTATAACGGTATTAATAGCGATCATGAATGTGGTATCGGTATCGATATATTTTATGACTCACTTCCCAAATTCAGGAGTAGGATACTGAAATCATTTCAAAATAACTGAATTTAAATGTAAATAGCTTTGGCTTTTGCCATTGTTCTATTGTCACTTTATATAAAGAAAAAAAAAACCATTTGTTCAGTTTTAAGATTTAAATTTAAACTTACTTTTTAAATTTTTCCTATTTTATTTCCCTGAACTTTTATAGTCTTATATTCGTTCCAAATGTGGTAAATGCAGCACACATCTATAAATGGTGTATATATCAGAATACTGTTACATAAATTTATTATAAAATGCAAATGCTTAATATGTATACTGTTGATGTGTCATATCTAATAAATAAATCAACAAATTTCCTCGGAGAAGTATTTCAATTAATAGTGTTAATCGAGAACAATTTTTAAATGTGCGTAAAATTTTATTCGAATCCGATCAGCCGTTGCGGTGCTGTGCTTTATCTATAATATTAATAACTTACAATATTAGAATGATAAAATAAGATTTGTGATTGTGACATACAAGAATGTATGGCTTACCATGGGGCCTGAGTTAAATAATAAAGCTTTTCGAATATATAAATAGCTGTCAACCGCGGTTTCACCCACGTTTATCAATACCAGTCCCATGCCGATATGTTCAGTAGCTTTCAGGTGATGGTGCATCGAAGGAATCCTATATTCCTTATATATATAGATAGATAGAAGACAAAGTACTTCTTTTGTTTGGTTATGGATTAGTTGTGTGACATTTATTATGACGATTTATAATTAAAACTGACATGTTTAAAAGCTTATTCGATTTAATTCACAAAGTAACGTATATTAAAAAATGGCTCTGGGTGCCTGCGATTGGTCGATATTAATTGTTGCCCTTTAAAAAATGTCGTAGTCTTTATTTTTTACGTGGGCTGTACTCTGGTGCCTAAAAGATATTAATTGCATGAAAGAACCGACGAAACGTTGGTTGACCTTTAAAAAATAAAAGCTCAAAATAAATAAAAGGTATCGCCATAAGTTAATCAGTTTCAGCTTGATATTTGGTGCTTCGTCACAGCATTGATGCACCAAGGTCGCAGCTTTAACGATAAACTTGAGTTTTCAGCGAAAGGAAAATATCGAATTAATATTAATAAAATTTCATTTCACTAAAAAATATTTCACTTGCTGTCCCCCACGGTTTCACCCACGTTCCCGAGGGACGTTACATTTTCCCGGGATAAAAAGTAGCCAATATGTTGGTGGACCAACATATTGGCTACTTTTTATATATGCTATATCTATGTGCCAAGTTTCATCCAAATACGTTGAATAGTTTTTGGGTGAAAGAGAAACAAACATCCATACATACAAACTTTCGCGTTTATAATATGTATATAGGATTAGTAGGATATGAATACGTAAAAACTGCGGATGGATCGCTAGAACATTTCATCCCAAAGCATCGAGGTCAAAAGAGTGGTCGTAGTAACACGGTGTCGTTAACATGTAGTGTGCATTTGGCCCTAAAGCCTTTGTACGCAGTGCTCTGTGAATTGGTCGGATCACGCAAACGAGTCGCTTCACCCGGCTTCATAATGGCGGGTAGGGCTGGGAAGCTAGTGAGAAAATGATGGTTATCACTCAACAGTAACAGAAATATTATTTACTAGCTGTCCCCTGTGGTTTCACCCCCGTTCTCGGGATAAAAATGTCCCTCTCTGCTCGCAAGATCGGTTCAGTCAAAAAGTAAAAAACAAACCAACAAAATCCCTTTTGCATTTATAATATATTATTAAAGATTTATTTTGAATACTACATGGGTCGACAAACAAGCAGACGGTCCACTAGATGGTTAGTGGTCACCGCCTCCTATGGACATTTGCAACAATAGGGGCATCACCAATGCGTTGTCGACCCTGAGACGTGAAGTTGTTAAGTCTCATGTGCCGGTAATTTCACCGGCCCCCTTACCTTTCTAACCGAAACACAGGTGGTACTACTTCCACGGACGAACTATGCTCTACTACTCTAAAGATTCTTCATTATTCTAAGATTTTACAAACTCTTATTAATAAATGTTTTAAAATACCACACACAATGAATGAGCTTTGAGTATCATTACTTAAAATTATCAATAGTTATATTTTTACTTACTATTTTTGTTTGTTATTTAGTTTGCCATTACTCATTTTTTTTCGTTTCTTAATAAGGCCTGCACCTCACTAGTTGTACATTTGCTATCATTAAATGTGACCATAAACAAGCAATTTGGTTGATTCTCGTAAGTAGACCATTAGTCGGGTTGAACAAGGTTTCTAGGACCAGGGGCTCGATTCTGTAAGGATAATTACACTAACTCGAGGATGTTTCGTCGCGGCCTCCGTGCTCTATATTTCTATACTAACTACTAAACTACTAACTACGCTAATACTACTAATCATGTGAGAGGTAAGCTCTCCGAGGCCTCCGTGAAGCGGCTGGTCGACGATGTTTGTATTAGCTGAATAAGGGGGCAGTGTATTACTAAAATTATTGTTATTATATTTTTTTTTATTTCTCCAAAATTTGTTGAACACTAAAATTGTACATGAAATCTAACAAATTGCATAGCAGTTATAAATGCGATAGTGTGTGTAATTCATGGTTGTTCTCTTTCACGTAAAAACCTTAACAGATTTGAATAAAACTTGGCACATACCTATGTTGTTTATAAGCTGGATTATAATATAGGTTTTTTTTTTATTTTTATGAAAAGGTCCCATCTCTAGGTGAAACCGCGAGTGACAGCTTTTATTTTAACTTTGTGATGATATTTCTGGGCTGTGTCCATTAACGTTTTTATTTGAAGTTTTAAAATGCTTATGCAATGTAGTGAATATCCATACAATCTATTATATTCTTTACACACGGCTATCTGCTCCCAAACGTAGCAGAGCTTGTAATATGGAAACCAGATTACTGAACTACATATACTACTTATTTTTTAAAAACAGAACATACAGATATTTTCATGCACACAAATGTTTGTCCTGGGTGGGAATCGAACCCGCGACCTGCGATTTGGCAGTCTGGGTCACTAACCGAGCCATCTGGCCAATATGCGAATAATGTGTTTGGTTTAAAACTAACTATACTATATATGTGTATCAACTGTTTGTAAGCTTGATAAAAAGTAATGATTCAGGAAAAAATACAGTTCAGATACTTCCCAATGTATTTAACGATGAGAATTAATATTCTAGTTCAGTTTACATTTTATCTAACAAGTAGTAAGATCAGTAAGAAAATTTACATGAAAAATTGTTTTGTTTCGAAACTTCAACACAATACCGAACACAATTAGCTTTGCCCTTTGCTTTTTCTTTAACAAAAATATCGACGGCTTCTGTGTAAAAATCTAAATCTAGAACAACAGTTATATCTTACATTATAATTATTAAATATTCCTGGAAAATAATTTGGTCCTCTTAAACAAACAAGATTATATGTATATATACCCAGTGAATGTTTACTAGGTGGGGTTTGTGGTAACGTGCCGGAGAGACAGTGATAATGGTCACCACATATCACGATTTGACTCAAAATATCTTCTATGGAATGTGGGCCTCAATTTAATATTTTTTTCATATTTTTTATAACTGTGTAATCTTGCCAGTGTGTTGCTTTACTTTACAAGAAGGCTGTATCAAAAAATGTAGATATTCTTATTCGAAAAAACCGAGTTTAGAGGCTGTCCGTCCAAGGGAGCGATTATTTTTTGATTTACTATAGTTCGCTTATCTATGAGCAAAATAGGTTTCCTTTGACTCACCATCACCTCAAAACTACTGAACGTATCGGGACCATATTGTACCATTCGACGTGAAATTTTTCGTAGATAGTAATAGGATATCGATAAACGCGGGTGAAGCCGCGGGGGACAGCTATCTATATACATATATAAGGAATATAGGGTCCCTTTGACGCACCATCACCTCAAAACTACTGAACATATCGGGAGGGGACTGCTATCATTCGACGCGGAATTTTTGTAGATACTTATAGGCTATATATGATATCGATAAACACGAGTGAAACCGCAGGGATGATGAGCTAATAAACAGATAATAAATTCATGATGAATACAATTAAAATTTTATAGTCTAATAAATGTTCATTTTATTATAGTATCTATTTAAAAATACCATCTTTAGCAAAAAAAAATAATGTGTCTGTGTGACATCTTCATAATAACAATCTAAGTAGTCACTTATTTGTCAACTGAACGAAGATACTTCAAAGGTAATTGGCTGAAGTCATGAGAACTCTCTTTAAATATCTCTCATATTCGTAAGTGGCATAAGTACTAAACTTAGTCTAATATATTCTTCAGATTTATAGGTACATTCTTCATGTGCCAACATATTTCGGGACCATACAACATTTCTCCCTAAAAGCCGTTGAAATGTTCTGTACCTAATATAAGGAATGGTACATACTATACTATTATAAAAAATAGTTATCTTATATTTATATTACCTAAATTTTAAATTAATATATAATAATAAATGAGATTGTAATTAGGAAGTATGATTTTAGCAGTAGTAGAGCTCTTAGTGCAGAATTCGTCCAGGGAAGTACTACAACCGTACCCATTTCGCCGTGAAGCAATAGCACACTTGTCTTACTGTGTTTCGCTTAAATAGGTAAGGTAAAAATTACAGGCACATGACAGCCTGCCCTGCTCAAGTCAGGTTTAAAACCATTACAAATCAGGCATGATTGGCGATGCCATGGTGTTGTAAATTCCTATAGACGGTGATGACCACTTACCATCAAGTGGACCTTCTATATGTTTTTCGCCCAGCAAGAATAATAAGAAAATGGAGTAATATTATTGTTAAACTTCAAACGAAATAAAAATGAATTAAAAAATAGTTTTAGAATTGTAAGACGTGGTTATCTACTTTTTGAAGTATGTAAGATGTATTGTGTCGTATTTTATTTTCTTTACCATGAAATATATTTCATATATTTCTTCTTTAGAAGTATATTTGAATCTATTGTGCACTAAGCTTTAAGATACGTTTCTCTGATATAACAATAGACATTTGGTCCCACAAAAGAATAAAATATGTGCATTTTAGCAGTGATTCATCGACTTCACTTTGTGCGACGTCCTTTTACTTATATATCTTCGTGTTATGTAAAAAGGTGACCGCTTATGTACTGTAACATGAGTGTGTGATTCATATAATACATAGACACTACTTACGTATAAATGTGAACTGTGTTTCCGGTCCACCATTATTTTTATTAAAGCTCTCACGTGATATTTATAAAAATAAAACAAAATGCTGTTCGTTGGTAAGCGCATCACTTGAGAACGAGAGAAAAATTCGTAACAGTCCAAGCTTCGTTTTCGAGGAAAGTATTTTTCAAAAATAACAATGCTTTATCTATGGGATTTTTATTTGAACTTGACTATGAGTTTTGCTTACAGGAAAACGCCGAGTGGGAGGACCTCTCACCAGGTCAAATGTGGACGTGATCAGAGTCGTTGGAAGCCGCTGGATGCAGGACCGTATGAGGTGGAATTCCATCGCCTGTTTTCAGCAGTGTACATCCTTGGGCTGATATGCTGATGACGCATTGCAACACATGCTGCGAACGGCTAGCAATAAATTAAAATTAACCAATTTTCACTATTCTCCTCACCTTTCTAATAAAGCTTTGCCTAATAGCGGCTTAAAATGCGCTGATCGAAATGATTTTTAACCCTATCCCAGAAACATTTACGGCTTGAAATAAAACGAACAACGTAAGATGACATGAAAAAGTTGCTTATCTCCAAACGCACTCTAAACGTTGGTGGAAAACCCACCGGATTAAAACCTATGACGTTTATCCGGTGTATGAAGGTTTTCCTTTCGTCTAGTATTCGACGATGGGTGTCGTTTAAATCCGGTATTTATGTACTTCCCGTAATGGACTTTCGGCGAAATTTTTCCGGCTTTTCGGTTGGAAAAGTAGTGTAGCTAAGCCGAATCATTATTGATGTATGAAAATGGGTTTGATGTAGAGGTTATTGTGTTTTACATGTGATAGAGTTGCATTTGTGTACAGATTCTCTACATAGAGTCTTAAAGGGACATTAAGTTACTTATCTTACCTTAAATCCATTAAACATTAGGTAAATAGAGGTCAAATTTCAATGATTGTATGTTGGTCTTGGTATTGTTGGTACCATTTAGATGTAGGAGATAATCTCTGAAACTACTCAACCGATTTCGATCATTGTTTCACTGATAGAAAGCTTCGATGCCTTAGATACCCCGAGAACGCGGGTAAAACCACGGTACATTAGTAAGTAATAATATGGCTTAGTTACTAGAAGATATACTTTTATTTTATCCTGGTTTGCTGTATAATTTATATAATAAAAAAAAAAGTACTGCACCTGCAAATAATTATAAATCTACATCGGTGTTGTGTATATCCTATTTTCCTTGGCATTTCTCTTTCGTTAAGTTGTCAAAGAATAAAGACATTGTTTTATAGAAAAGTAGCTTCATTAACTCTTCAAACTCAACTCAAACAACAAGTGTTGTAAAATATATGAATTTACGCATTCAGGGTAACGTGTACACAAAGTTGCTGGAAGTGTCATAAAAATAGAAGCGTGGATTGTACATTTTATATCTACTACATTATTTCTGTCATACAAACTCTGTTTACTCATTTATGAAGTTACAAAATGTTGTAAATATGAAAAACTAGCTTTGGCCCAGAATAAAATATAGCCTGCATTTTTCTCCGCCTGTGAATCCATCCGGTAAAATTTAATCTCCGTGCAAAAAATTAAAAAAGAATCCTTCCCTACAGATTAAATTTCCAAATAACTAAATTGATTCTGCCTAGGAGCACTGTGTTTGTTGAGCTTCCAGTAGTTTTCAGCCGAATTCATATTTTCTGTAAAAACTACCGGATAAAAAAACAGTTTTCGGTTTAAGATGTGAATTAAAATCCAGCCAGTATTTTTCCAAAAGATTGGAAATAGGGCAATAGATAATTCTTATTTTACTTTTGATAAATAAGCTAATATTTGAGACACTTTGTGTGTTTCTCTGCTCTATATTTATTTGTTTAGGTTTAGGCATATCACACCTTTCGATGTCATCAAAACTTTCAAAAGTTTAAAAGTTAAACGGACTGGCGACTTATGTGGTATATCAGTAACAGTTTTGCAGGGTATAATTGATAATATTGCTCCCCATTTAGCTCAAATTTTTAATCGATGCGTAGATTTTGGTAAATTTCCGGATTTAATGAAACATAGCAAAGTTATACCTTTGTTCAAGGCCGGAGATCCTAGTGATCCAACCAATTATAGGCCCGTTTCTATCTTGCCAGCCCTAAGCAAAGTATTCGAAAAGATTATTTTAACGCAACTACTTGCTCACTTTAATTTAAATAAACTTTTACACAGTGAGCAGTACGGTTTTACTAAAGGTCGCTCCACTATTGATGCCGGGGTAGCACTCTTAAAACAAATTTTCAACGCTTGGGAAAAGTCGCAGAATGTTATTGGAGTGTTCTGTGATTTATCTAAAGCTTTTGATTGTGTTGACCATCAGACACTTACGCGTAAATTAGACCATTATGGAGTTAAGGGTGCAGCACTTAATTTGATGAAATCGTACCTTAGTGAGAGAACTCAAAGTGTTAATGTGAATGGAGTTAAATCATCTGGTTCTCCTGTGCATATGGGTGTACCCCAAGGCTCTATTCTAGGGCCTTTTCTATTTTTAGTATACATCAATGACCTACCATTTTACGTAAGAAATACCTGTGGAATTGTACTGTTTGCTGACGATACCTCACTGATTTTTGGTGTTGATAGACTGAAATACAATTATGACGATGTAAACGGTGCATTAGCCCAGGTATTAAATTGGTTTACTGTTAATAATCTTGTTTTAAATGCAATAAAAACTAAATGTATTAAATTTGCATTACCCAATGTTAAAAAACTAGGCTGTAGTATAATGTTAGACAACGAAGCTCTTAGCCTTGTTGAGTCAACAGTTTTCTTAGGAATTACTTTAGACTCAAAACTTCAATGGGGGACACAAATATCATGTCTTGCGGGAAAACTTAGTTCAGCAGCTTACGCAGTTAGAAAAATCAGGCAGATTACAGATGTCGATACGGCTAGATTAGTTTATTTTAGCTACTTTCATAGTGTTATGACCTACGGCATTTTGCTTTGGGGTAAAGCTGCTGATATAGAAACCATTTTTATATTGCAAAAAAGAGCTGTTCGAGCCATTTATAATTTGAGTTCTCGAGCTTCCCTCAGAGAAAAGTTTAAACAAATTGATATCCTCACAGTTGCATCGCAGTATATTTATGCAAACATAATATTTGTGCATCAAAATATTAGTCTTTATGTCAAAAAGAGTGATATGCACTCCATCAATACTAGAAATAAGGATAAACTTGTCACTTCTGCATATAGACTGCAAAAAGTGCAAGGCTCATTTTTAGGACTTAGTGCACGCATCTATAATAAAATCCCTACTGAAATTTTAAATTTGCCTTTACAAAAATTTAAGGAAAGAATTAAGACTGTTTTAGTACAAAAGGCTTTCTACAACACAAATGATTATTTTAATGACGACAATGCTTGGGTGTAGCGCTCGCTCCATCAAGACACATCTTTATGTACAAAATCTTATTTTGAAAAGAGTAATTGCTGAGTTTATTGCCGGCTCTTCTCAGTAAAAGCAACCTTCCGAACCGGTGGTAGAGTCTGACCTTTCATAAGTGCCTGTGAAGGCCTATTTGAATAAAATATTTCATTTCATTTCATTTCATTTCATTTCATATAAGTGCTAAACGGAGTTATCATGAAACTTTGTTTAAAATTACTTAAGGTCATGGAATAGGACATAGGTTATTTAGCTTGGTGTTTCAATTACTTTAACTTAAAATTTGACCTTCAAAAGTGCCCTCCGCGGGTCTAAACTGAATAAATGGTTTTGAATTTGAATTTTTGAACTATAATCCCAGATAAGTGTGACAACCAGCCGATAGAAAAATTGTGCTAACAATTGAAATCATGGAGCAAGAATCAAGCTGGTATTTGATCTAATATTCATTCAAAAACCACCCTTATAATATAAAAAGTAAACTACAGAACGATATCTTCCAGTAACTACATAAGTCTTCAACAAGAACTCGTCAAGTATAGCCACTCGGGATTTGCCAGTCGTCATGTTCACAGCTCGCAGGTGTGAGCAGATTGTAAACAGACTTGCATCGAGCTGTTGACAGAGGAACGACTTATAAACCTGCCCTCTTAGGAGGTAATGAATGTTGAAATACAGAGCCGGATTTTGGATACGACATATTGATATATAGAAATCTTTTGTTTTAATGTGAAGGTGCACATTGTCGGCAACAAAAAAGAGATGGCTTTTAATGTTGGTCAGGTCCTAAGTGGTCACGCAATTCTATGACGATTCTTCTTTCCATGAATCCATTGTATGTACTTACTAAGGACCATTTGGATCTAGAATGAGCATAAAGAGCCCTTTTAAAAGGGCTACAGGCATTTGAAGACATGCATTCAATAAAGCCCTACAAGCCCTCATGAGGTAGGGGAAGTCATTCTATAACTGAGAAGAACCGACAGGCAACTCAGCAAGGTTACCAACCTTAAATATTATTATTTTTATTTTATACCACATGAACCGACAAACAAGCATACAGTCCACCTGATGGTAAGTGGTCACCGCCGCCTATGAACATTCGCAACACTAGGGGCATTGCCAATGCGTTGTCGACCCTGAAACGTGAAGTTGTTAAGTTTCGTGTGCCTGTAATAACATCAGCTCCCTAACCTTTCTAGCCGAAGCACAGTAATACAAGTGCACTATTGCTTCACTTTTTTTTTTATTAATTTATTTATTTCTTACACATCGTTCTTTAGCATGCAAACATGGTGTTAGCTTAAGGCTTAGAAGAGAACAGAGAACTGGCAGAGTTTAACAGCGGGTCCCAAACTAGGCACATCATGTATCTTGGTGACCCAGATGCTACACACGGTTTACAATGACTGTGTTCTGCTAGCACAAATAAATGACTTAGAACAAAGAATAAACAAAATTAAATCAAATATTTAGGAAAATTAAATCTAGATAAAAATAAATAACTTACAAGTGTTAATATTAAAAAACTTACAAATACACTAATATCGTCTAACAAACACAACAACATACATACGTATGTTTATGTTTAATCTCTCTCAGCAACGAGCAACATTTCTATATTCGAAAGCTTTCCAGAAACTAGGTTTTGGAGCTAAGCATTCAGAAACTCTCGCTATAATTGCGTTCCTAATAAGGAATGTTCTAAATTAACATTGTAATGGTGTTCAAATAATGTGAAATTGCTTTGGTGCCTAATTAATTTCGCACAATGGCAGTGTAGATTGTGGTTTACCTCATTATTACTGCCCGGATACTAAATAAGCTTGTAATTACCGACATAGGAACTGGTATTGTGGTTGATAATTATGTTATAGACAATAATGTGTAACGGTTCGAAGTTGTTATGCAATAGGTGCATTTTCTATTGTGCTTTTTTCCGTGCGACAATTTCATTATTTATTCAAATTATTTCACAAAAAAGCACAATTCTTAGCCATGCCAATTCATAATAATCTTTTAAAACTGCTATTGACACGAAGATAGAGAAATTACCGCCTTCAAAAATTTCTGGTTATCAATCTGTCAAAAAGTTTGTTTCGAATAGGCTCCAAAAAGGCTGATCAAATTTAAATAATATTTGGAACAAAGATGAATATTTTTTGTATACATACATAGAAAATATGATCCATCGTGAATGCGGATGAAGCCGTAGGGCGGAAGCTAGTTTCTCTGTAAAATAAAAAAATGGCGTTTGCCAAATTTCTCAATATCTCGATTCTATCAAATATCTTGCCTTAATTTCTTTAATTATTGCATTTATACCAAAGTTGAAACATATAACGATGATATCAAAGTTTTACTAACTTCTATGGGTAGCAATATACTAAGCCAAGCGATGTTTACTGTTAAATATAAGCCATTATAGCAGCTTGAATCCAATGACTCTCAGATTAATCCAGCAAAGTCTAGTTCGGTTTTATCAAGGCTGGCACCCAGTGTTTCTGGAGAGATTATGAAAGCAGCTTCAACTTTAAATCCTAAGACGTCCTGAAATCTGTTATGTAACAGGGAATAAGCTACATGGTTTCACTATACACTCAATATTTTGATTGTTAATATGGGGGAGAAAAACAAAAGTTCGAATAAGATTTTCAGGCAGAGAAAAATTGGAAAGGTTCCCCGTATATTCGGTAATTCTGGAAATATTTTTTTTCTACAGGACGTTTTAATGAATTTAAACCATAACTCAAGATTCAAAGACATTCGAAGGCATTGCAACGCATGCGACAGCTTGTCTATATTTATAAATCAACGTAAGTATGTGTACTCTAGTGCACGTTCCTAAACCATTGTTAGAGTTTACCGATCTGATCCATTGTGTTAAAACTGTAGTGAGTTGTTTAACGTGCGTCTGCAAATGATACTGACACAAAAAAAAGTAATGCATACAGGGTACAGCTAGTATATAAAAAATAAATAAATAAATATCCTGGGACATTTTTTTAGACACGGCCATCTGATCCCAAACTAAGCAGAGCTTGTACTATGGAAACCAGATAACTGATATACTACATATACTACTTTTTTTTTTTGTAAGTACATACATAATATATATAGATATTTACACCCAGACACAGAACAAGCAGACATGTTCACGCACACAAATGTTTGTCCTGGGTGGGAATCGAACCCGCGACCTTCGACTTGGCAGTCAGGGTCGCTAACCACCAAGCCAATTGGCCTGTCAAAAGAAAAAATCTGTTCTTGTTTGTGTGTGTTTATACATAAACTGTTATTACGACTCCTATATATTTTATTTATGTAAGATGTGTTCTTATTTAAAATAAACGAAATTTCTTTTGAATGTACGAAATAATTAACCATATCCATATTTTGTGCTTTGCACATTGAGGACAGCACTTTTGTCATAAACATGTCGAGATGCGGAGAGACATTTTGAGGAATGCGACGTCTGAAGACAGGTAATACGTATAAGTACTATTCAGTTTTTAAGCGGTAAGAGGAATCTTTTATGATCTCTCATATATCTATATATATATATATAGATATATATATATCTGTACTACATTATTATATTATAAGAGAAGAGAGTGGATCTTTATACGTAGCGGGAATCTGGGTGAAACCGCAGGATGGAAGCTAGCTATAAACAAAAAGGAACAATATATGTCCTCACGTCCTGTATCCTCGAAGGGATAGGTAGATGTCTGAAATTAGTCAAGATGATTTATGAGTAGTAGAGCTCTTTGTGCAGAGTTCGTCCGGGGAAGTACTACCACAGTACCCATTTCCACCGTGAAGCAGTAGTGTACTTGTATTGCTGTGTTTCAGTTTTCAGGGGCCGGTGAAATTACAGACACATGTCCATAGACGGCGGTGACCACTTACCATCAGGTGGACCGTCTGCTTGTTTGTCGACACATATAAAACATAACAAAAAATATTAAACAAATTATAAAAAATAATTAGATCCACATTCAACTGAAGATATTATTATTTAAAGTCTCAACGAGTCATGTGGTGATCATTGTCATAGTCTCTCATTACCAATCTCATTATTAAAAATTGAATCATTTAGTTATTTAAAGGTTTTTATTGATTGGATATTTACACGTATATTGCTGTCGTATTAAAGAATTCAATAAATTAATATTCAACAACAATTTATGGTAACCAGATAACTTATATACTATATAATTTACTTTAAACATATGCTTATTAAATGTATATTGGTATTTTACACTCGGATACAAAAAATATTGACATGTGCACACAAAGGCTTGATAATAAATTCGGCCCATGTGGACGGTTCACGGTTTCTAGTTTCTTTTTATTTTATAGATATATTTGAACCTTCAAATGGAGTCGTGAAGTTAGTGGGTTCAAATTTACAATTAGCTTGAGTTCAAGGAAATCATTGCGCGTAGCAACGCATACCTGGTTTACAAAACGATAATTTTAGCCGACTTCCAAAAAAGGAAGAGGTTTTCATTTCGACTAAATGTTTTTTAATCTGTACATAAAATTACTTAAACCGTAATTTACACGATGTCCTAAAATTGCATGTGGTGTTCACCTGTAAAGATTGAGCAGTAAGTTTTATTATAATTTTCTTTCTGTATAAATTGCGTATGTAAGACTGTAACAATACTTGGTAAATAATAAATAAATAAAAAAAAAAAACTCAGAACTAGTTTCGTAATAGGTTTTGTGTACTTACCACCTTTACCACATCATCACTTAATACTGTTAAATTGTGGTTAAAAACAACCGTAACTATAGCAACAAAAATATGTTGAAATAACTAGAACTCTAGCAATGCACCAAATTTTAGAGAACGAAGCGTATATTAAGCACACAAGCTCACTCAGCAAGTCAGATAAATATTGCAAGGTGCACAGAATGTTTGCACTGAGGCTGTGTGGTAGTTGAAAGTAGAATTTAAAGGGTTTTTTTCCCTCTTTGATTGTCTTTGTTTTGAAATTACGTTACTAATTAGATCATTTGTGAAATGAACACTATTATACAAAGGATTAAAATGTGTATTGTTTAGGTTAACAATTTTTTTATTCAAAGTGGGAACGACGATATGTTTTTTTTATATGACGACATATTAGTGATTGTGAAACGAATAATTTTTTTTTTATGAAAAAGCACTATTCAATGAAATAAAACCAATTGAACATCCATTTTGCAGTATTTTAACTGTTTTTAATAATAATAACTAACCTTAATAATTATTGTATACGTTTCAGCGAATACATACTTTGAGTACGGTTTTAATTTTGTCTTAAAGTTTTAAAATTATATATCTGTCCATAGATTTTTAATTTTATTTAACGATTCAAGGAGAAGGTTTAATGAAAAATTGTTATCGTCATCAATAAATATTTAATCTCAATTAGCGATATATGATACCAAATAAAAAAAGCGCTTCATTACGATACAATAGAGTTGTGTTTGATCACAATTTCACCATGGAGAGTGATGCTGTGTTCGAAAATGGTAAGCAAAGAAAGCTTAGTAAACTGCTTTCTTAAATATGGTTACCGGTATATAGTGCGGCAGGGTGCTAAAAACGACCGTCGAATGGTTTTGTGATGATGTTTTTTCTTAATTTTATTTAAACAGCCAGACACTATGACAGAATGTCCGTAGGTTTAGGGATCACCTGATGGTAATTGGGGCATCGCCAATGCGTTGTTGACTCTGAGACGTGAAGTTGTTAAGTCTCATGTGCCTGTAATTTCACCGGCCCCCTTACCTTTCTAACCGAAACACAGTAATACAATTGCACTACTGCTTCACGGCGGAAATGGGTAAGGTGGTAGTACTTCCCCGAACGAACTCTGCCCTAAGAGCTCTACTACTCTGGGTGGGAATCGAACCCGCGACCTTAGGTTTGGCAGTCAGAGCGTTAACTACCAAGCCAACTGGCCTGTCATATATAATACTATATATATATATTATATAATAATATGTTTTGAACCTACAACCATCATCACGCCATTTAACTATTTGAGATTCTCATTTGAAATATGTCTAAATTTAATTTTGTTTCATCAACCGGGCCAACTTCGAAAAGGGTAATAAAACCTCAGGAGCCTTTATTACAAATTCAACACAAACACACTTAATTGTACGCAGTTCTAATATAAAGCTAACTCATTCTTGTCGTACGCCCTCATACAGTAACATCAAGTAAAGTAGGAAACGCAAAACGGCGAGTTGAGCAAAGTCAAAGGTAAACAGTGCACATACGGCTGCTCGGCGCTACAGGTTCTCCGAGTAATAACAATGTGCCTTACGTTTCACTAAGTTTGTTACATATTGTCATGAAGAATGAACAATGGATTTGTTGGAGTGGTATTAACCTATTCGGCCCCACCCAAATATTATGCAAGGACATGTCTGTTCGCTCTGTGCCTGGGTAAATAAATAAATATCCTCGGACATTCTTTACGTACGGCCATTTTATACCAAACTAAAGAAAGCTTGTTCTATATACCTTATAACTGATATACTACTTTAACGATTTTTTTCTAAATACATGCTAATTTAGATATTTACACCTTTATGTTCATGCACATAAATAAGATACAAATGTAGAATCAGTGATCAGTGGTCTATACATTACGCTCAACATAGTATGGGAACACACAGCCATCTGTAAAGGCAATGTCTCTTCATATTTATGTGTTAAAGTACTTACGCCGTTTTGTATTAAATGGGAAAAAGGTGGAATAACTCCACGTAATTCTCGACAAAAAAAATGGTGTTGGTAAGACTCGTGAGCTGTCTGCGACGACTGTGTATATAACACATTCGTATGTGATCCTCAAGCGTTGGAAAAGCAAGATTTACCTACCTACTTACTAGAATTCAGCGTTGGATCTCACCACTACCACTATGAAGTAACACTAGCGCGTATCCACTAATTTAGGACAGTTTTTGGCTTAGAATATTGTTTAGCCAGAAACATGAGTAACTGTTCAAATTTACAAAATATGTCTTCTATTAAATGTCAATTTGTTTACAAAAACCTTCGCAATATAATATCTATAATAAGTTTTAGTTTTAGCGTACATGTGTTTTGTAAATTTGGATTTATTCAACTGCTTATATATGTTGCTGACCGTACAGAAGAATGTTTATAAAAATGGTTTTTTAATCTAATATACTTACAAGTGTTTCCAGAATTCTTTAAAAATGTTTAACTGATTTCGACTGAATAGTTTTGTAAATTGAAAAGTCGTTTATAATATAGGTATTTAGTAATATCAAATAAGCACCAGAGAACTCGATTATTATGACCAGGGTTTTCAAAGATTGCGTCAAAAATGTTTTTAATTATAAAAGTAGCAACCAAGTAAGGTTAATGAGTAGTAATTATATTCAGGCCCGGTCGGAGCTTAAACTCAAGTAAAAAAATAATTAATGACGTCTGAATAACAGATTTGGGGCGCCTTTGTGCGTATGTGGACATAGGACTGTTTGTTTGTGGTCACAACCAGTCAATGGGTCTGTTTGCGATATGATGTTTAGTTAACGTGCTTTTATTGTGAGGGATTCTATTATACTTGAATGTTTTTGATACAAATAAGTAAACTAAACTGTGAGTCGAGAAATAAGTACAGGCTACGACGAGCTACGAGGCGAGTGCTACGAGCTACATGGTGCGAGCAATGAGCTATGTGGTGCATGCTACGAGCTATGTGGTACGTGGTACGAGCTACGGCATGCGTGCTACGAGCTACGGACTGCGGACTTGATGCCATTTATAGGTTAGTTATTAAAATCCAAAGGATTAGTTTAAATTATGCTTTATTAAAGTATTTCAATAATACAATAAAAGTCATGACTGTTATGTGATTTATGACAAAATGTTAGTAGGTAAACGTTCATGACGTAGAATTTATTACACAACCTTATATTATTGATATTTTGATTTTTGGCGGGTTTTTACAAGACCGACATTTAACCAAAAATGGGTTTTAAACCAACTTTTTTCATGAATACTAACTTTTATTAAACACGTGTGATACGTTATTCCTCTTATCTAATAGCCTCATCCTAATTTTGCCAGACATAGACAAATGGAGTAGACGCTTGTGACGTCCGCCGTCGCCGTGTCGTGAGAAATAGGCCTTCAACGCCACCCGGGTCCGGTCGATACCAGCCCTGTCAATTTCTTACTCTTTAGGTTTTTAATGTAAGCGATTGAGGCAAATATTTTATGAGATGCCAGTATTATCTTGCATATTTATTCTTAATTATTGATGTATGCACCTCATTTTATTTTTAATGGAGGCATTAATAAAGGAGGTCTTTAATTTCATTATGTGAAACGTCATCTATTTTCATAGTGTTATAATTGTATTACATAAAAATGATTGGTTCTGATTAAACTGTGCAATAAGTAGCAGAAGAAGAGCACAGAGAAAAGCAGAGAGCAGAGCAGATGGGTAGAGTTTTAGAGCAAAATATATCTGTCTTATATGTTTGTAAGCTTAATTGACATAGCAAGTGATGAAACTAAGAATATCCTCACCCAGACTATGTGTTAAGAAACACACACAGTAGGAGGGACCTTAGTAACATATGTCTCAGGGTTGAAAATGCATTGGCGATAGCCCTGGTATTGCAAATGCATATAAGCGGCAGTCACCACTAACCATCAGGTGGGCCACATACCTGTTTGTTACCTTAATTGACATAGTCAGTGACGAAACCAAGGTTTGCTCACCCTATCACCCATTACGGAGCTATGAGATTAAACACATATGCACGAATATTTGCATTTATAATAAAATAGCTCTCCCCCGTGGTTTCACCTGCGTTTCTCAATATCATATATATAAATATAAAATAAATATCCTGGGACATTCTTTACACACGGCCACCTGGTCCCAAACTAAGCAGAGCTTGTACTAGCAACCAGATAACTGATATACTACATATACTACATTTTTGTTTAAATACATTCTTATATAGATATTTACACCCAGACACAGGACAAACAGACATGATCATGCACACAAATGTTTGTCCTGGGTGGGAATCCAACCGTCGACCTCCGCTTTGGCAGTCAGAGCGTTAGCCACCAAGCCAACTATCTACGAAAAATTCCGCGTCGAATGGTAGTAGTCCCATCCCGATATGTTCAGTAGTTTTGAGGTGATGGTGCGTCAAAGGAACCGTATTTTGCTTAAATAAATATAAGATATTATGACAAAAAATAAAAATATAGATATATTAAATGCAGCTACTAGAATAGATCAATAGGAATTTTATTAAGAAACAATAAGTATCATATACTTTTATACACTAAAATATGTCCAATAAGCTCCACCTTTAAGTTTAAATTTACTTGTCATTACTTGATAATACATCAATCAACTGAATCAATAAATCATTCACTTCAGTTAACACGAGGGTCAGTGACAAATAAGAGAGATCGTTCATCAACTTTTTGCCTGTAAGTCCGTTTTGAAGATAAGACGACGGTTATATAAGACTTTAGTTAATAACTAGAGTTATATTCATGTCTTATGCGTTGAAAAGGCATTTGTTTACTTCCATTCGATTTTAACATAAACCATAAAAAAATGTTTAAATTTAAAAGTTATATCGTTCTAGTAGATATTATATAGATCAGAATATTATTTCAAACTGCATTGTGTATCTGCCTATCTGTTTGTTTTCACGGCTAAAGGCTTAATTGATCTAGCTGAAATTACACGCGCGTTACATGCATTGTATAGATAGGGACATGGGCTAATTTAAATTAATTTTAACACAGTTTCCCACCGTATCGGTAAATGTGCAATAATTTGAAAGTTTGTGACGCAATCTACACTAATATTATAAAGAGGAAAGATTTGTATTTTTGTATGTAACGAATAAACTCAAAAAGTACTGGACCGATTTTAATAATTCTTTTTTCATTAGAAAGCTACATTATCACTGAGTAACATAGGCTATATAAAATTTTCAAAAAAGTTAGGGATCCATACAAAAACTCCAATAATGTAACCCAAGGTGGGAAAAAATTACAAAACATTCTTACATCGCGTGCGCTGCGAAACCTATTGATGATAGAATGAACAAAATAATGTAACATCCCTCGGCAACGTGGGTGAAACCGCGGGAGACAGCTAGTCATGTATGAATTTAAACAGCTGAACAAACTTAGGTGAAACTTGGTACACAAATAGAGTATATTAGAGACCTCGGAATCGTGGGTTTAACTACGAGCTGGAAACTAGTTAACCATAGATTTTAGAATAAAGGGTAAAGAATAAAGGTTGTATAAAGTAGCTTTGTTTTTGCAGTAATTGTAAATCAAAATAGTATTATTGTCGGGCCTTCAAAGGGGTATTCTGTAATTAAAAATGGCGAATCCAGCTCTACTTACTAGGGCTATAAGATTGTATTTTCTTTGAAAGAAATACCTTAAAAAAACATCTTTTACCCGCATCAAAATCTCTCGTGGTTTGGAAGATATTAGCGGACAAAGAGACTCGATATCTTCTTAACGTACATCTGATTTTCACTTAATTTAGGAGCAGATAACTTTTTTTTTGCAAATAATATAAACTAGTGCTTGACTGCGATCCCACCTGATGGTAAGTAGTGATGCAGTCTTAGATTTTGAGGCGCACTAGTTTATTAAGAGCCTATTCACTCTAGCCTTGAAGACACCCAAATTATAGTTGCTAGTAACTAGTTTACCACTTAGAGAGAGCATTGTTCGCGTCGTCATTCATGTCTTTTTACTTTGCAAAGATATGAAATTTCAGTACTGTACTATGACTTACTTTTGACTTAATGTCCTATGTCCCCTGGATGGGGCAGAGGGCGTCCACAGTACGTTGCCATCCCGAACGGTCTTGGGCTTCGTGCTTTACTTCGCTCCAGGTCATTCCTATCGCCAGTACTGTACTATAACAGGTATATAACCTTCCAGGCATTGTGTGTTTTCTACACTCACACAAAGAAGCACAATCCTATTCTTATAGAGGGTTCTTAGAAATATAATAGCGTTAATTCTTCCTCTCTTTATATTTTCCTACAACCAAATGGTATTTCGTGTTTTGTTTTGTTCAAATTATTATTAATTAGACTATTCGAATGTATATTAAAATCAAAGAGCCCACGAAATATAATTACCTTTAAAACAACCATTCATTTGTAATGTAACCTTTCACAAACGTATTTATGTAACGAACAAGAACAAAAATCCCCAAAAATAATAAGGAAGGAAGGAAACGCTCGGAGCTATCAATTTACCGTTAACGAGAGAGCTTTCGAAATGTATACTAATGAAATTGTTATAATTTAACCGAAATTCTTTTCAGGATCTGTGACCGTTATGATTTGAAATGTTAAGATAACGATTTCTGGGAAATTTACACAATTTTATGCCAATGATAATATTTTATATATATTCTATTTATTTTATTTTATTATGGAAATATATAAATCATATAATAATAATTTAAATTACAAATATTTTATATTGTTCATTACAGTCTCATTTAATTTTGCACATCTTTTGTAATATATAATGAATCCAATGGAAAGGAACCTTACGCATTGCGCTGACCCAAAATTATTGGGAAAAGGCGAATCTCATAATGGCGACTGTATTGTAGGTCCCAATAATTTAGGGTCAGCGCAATGGGTAAGATTCCTTTGCATTCGTTTCATTACATATTACAAAAGCTATGGCAGAATTATTACAGCCGATAGTTTCTGGCACCAACTATCTTTGGGAGTGCCATAATTGACTCGGTGCAAGGGGTAAATAAAGTACACAGGTTTATCAAGTCTCCCTTTCGACGACCTAGAGATGATTTAGCATAGCAGTATTTGTTACTACCACTCAACATTTGGATATAGTAACATCTAAGGCTACTAACGGGAAGCGATATCCATCTTCGGTTTCATCTTCACTTACCATCCATTCTAGGTCAGATTAAGGTCAATCGTAATCCCGTCATTATGATAATTAATTTATGGCTCCAGAAAGAGCCAAAAGAACCTTTTGTTCACAGTCCTGGTATTCTAAATGACTAGAGGCGGTGATAATTTCATAGCTATCACGTGGTACGTACGTGCTATCAGATTTCTCGAACCGGCCTTTTGCTTATAGTATGTGATACCATTTATTTGAAAAACGTTTTTTTATCACACATTCCGTGCATTCGATACAAAATTGGAAGATATATTTCTTGCTATCTTTGCATGATTGGTGACATGGGTCCCCGGACGATGTCACCCTTGACTTCGATAATAATGTCGCTGTATAATAGGTATATAATATATTGTATGGACAGTATAGTATCTGTATGTTAATGCAAGTGTCAATCGTGAATTGATTTATTTGCGGAAACTGATACATTTATGAGATATTCATATAATTTATGGGCCTTTTTACTCAAAGCTTCGAATCAGAATGATTTGTGTGTTTGGATGGATAGAAAAGGCTGTTCTATTTTGGAAATACATTGACAGATTCGCAATTGGTGCTGCAGATAGATGTGGCGATAACCATCACGTGGAATGTCTGCCAGCTTGAAAACCCAGCAGAAATGAAAATAGGATCACACTAGCACTTATAAATAGTCTGACTCTAGAAAAGGTTCGGAAGATTGTTTTTGAAAAGAAAATCTGGAGGTTTATTCCATACCCAATTTTTTACAAAATTAAACTTAAAATAACTCACTGAGAATATTCTGTGTTACGAAAAAGAGAATAAAAATTAATAGTATTAATAGATATAATAGAGACCAAATTATTTATAGCTCACGCCGCCTTCTTTAGTGAAAACGTGGCTTCTGTATTTGACACGTCTGCCTCATAACAAAATGACAAAATAAAGTATAATAAAAATATATTAATCGAGGTGGCATATGAAGATCAATTTGCATGAACGAAATTAATTTTGAGTTTGGTTTTTTTAAACACATTTTTTATGATATGATATACATATATATAACATTATTATTATTTTTTTTTTATACCACTTGGGCCGACAAACAAGCGAACGGTCCACCTGATGGTAAGTGATCACCGCCGCCTATAGACATTTGCAACACTAAGGGCCAATGCGTTGTCGACCCTGAGACGTGAAGTTGTTAAGTCTCATGTGCCTGTAATTTCACCGACTCCCTTACCTTGCTAACTGAAACACAGTAACACAAGTGCACTACTGCTTCACGGCAGAAATCGGCAAGGTGGTAGTACTTCCCCGGACCAACTCTGCACTAAGAGCTCTACTACTCAAAAATGATTTTATTATTTATATATTATATGTATTACCCATACCTATATCGATGGGTATAGGTAATAATTATAACAGCTCAATTAAAAAAAAAAATGAAGCCTGTGAGGGACGGATTTAAATAAATATTAACAGTCCATTCAAAGGCATTTTACAAAATTCCGGAAAATAGCCGGTTCCCTTTGAAACAACCGGATCGAACTAACTATTACGATAAACGCTTTGATACTTATCTCGGCTCCTGTTTTCAGTGGAAAATCGACTTACAACGTTTCACAGAACGTAGGGAAATTAATAAAGTGCTCGTAATTGACGCAATGATTGATTGAGTCGACACCCGTACTTTGATTGATGTTGCCGTTACGTCTACGCCCTTATTTTTTCAGTTTTATTCTAAGGTACGTTTCGTATGTCTACGCGAAGGTAGCGATACGACGTGGCCTTAAATTATGCCTAAGATTTCGCAGCTGTAATTTAGCATCGACTTCATAACTTTGAGTTCATGATGTTCTCAGGTAACAAAACAAGATGGCTCAAAGCACAACATGAAAACCCTGTTAGATGAGTCCAACTTAACTGTTATAAAAATATAGGATATTCTACTTTGTCTTTTAAGATACAGGTTACCCTAGTTTAAGAGGCAGGGTTGTAATTTTTCGTGTACATATTTCGGCAGCTAATTTACATATTACTAATATAAGTATTAATAAGGCTTATAATATGTTATTCTGATAGAATGAGTTATCATGAAATATAAATATATGAAACTCCAACTCTACGACAGCGTACCGCGCGCGGTAGTGGCGATATCGAGACACACCGTTGGCTGCACCTATTATGCAGACGACGGTGATGACGCGATCGGCAGGTTTATCCAGCGGGCGACGGCCACGTCGACAAGAGCCATTTTCGAATACAACTTAAAAATGGCCATAAAACATCGAGATGCAGTTGTCATGGAGAGTCTTTTGGGAGCGTAACCATCCGAGGCCGATAGCTTAATCTTTAATATTTAGAATTAAAAATTTTGATGAACATACCTATATATATAATTTAGCTACACTTAGTAACTAAATTTAAGTAAATGCTAAGTTATTTATTTATAATCCATGTATCGGCAATAGAAACATTCAATGTAACACTATTATTAAGGAACCACAAGTCTCAGTTCAAAACAACGAGCTGAGCACGCGCGGAAAGATGTAAATTTTTAAAAACACAATACAATTAATCTTAAAATAATTTATCGTAGAATCTTCAATGAGTACGGACTAACAGTCCGTAGAAAATGTTAAAAGATTATAATAATAAAAAAATTATAATAATACGTGTTTGTATAAGAAACTTAAGAAGAAGAATAAGAGTAGAGTAGCGACGTAGAGAAGAATATTAGTATGTAATATACTCAACAGTCAATCCATAATCGTGATAAATTATGCCTTCATTATTTCTTTCGTTTCAATCCATTGCAGTATAAATTGACCTTTGGACATGACACTGAGAAATGAAATTCAATATTGTATTACTCTGGTATTACTCCTAGCAAATATGTAGATTTTGCAGAGTTTATTAACATTGCATTTTTGCTTTCAGTTTTTCTGTCAGTTCAGTAATTTTGCGCGTTATGGATGATTATTTCTTAGAAAAGTACAAGATTTTTTTGTTGTTTATTTTGGCTTTTGTATACAAAAGTACAGGCTATTTTCCCTCAGCTCCTTATTTGGTTTCCTATTTTTTTCATAGGTATGTTTTATTTCTTTTTTACGAGGAAACATAATAAAAACGCTGACTCAGCCACCAATAAAAGTAGAATAAAATTCATTCCGTTGTTTTTGCATCATTTGTGTTCATTTGAGACGATGTCACGATTGTATTAATAATGTAGTTTTCTTTGCATTACCGGGACGCAGGCTTCCTTCCCACTGGTTTGTCGGCGTCCGTGAAATTATAAAAAAAAATATTATGATCGTTTTCTACCTGTGTATCAAATTTCATCCAAATCGAACCGTTCACACTTAATAATATTAGTAATAATCTTTAATTTCCAATAATCATTACAACCAATATCCCTGAATGCGTAGGCAAAGAACTCCGTACTAAGGACTCACATTCCATGAAAATATTTCCCATATATTTTATTGGGTGTAAATATTACACTATTAACCCCAATACGGGTGTAATGCACCATAATTTTATAACAAGATTATTCCATGTTTAAACGGGCCCCGAAAGTACTTAATCAATTAGGTAGAAGATATATGACGAACATGCATGACCCTCTGTAATCTAATAACGATATATAACGTGTATACTGGTATAACTGGAGTGGTTACAACATGATGGATGTCCGTTATTCAGTCATTATATTATACAAGTAGGTACTTGAGTATCGCTTTGGTAACCCACCAAATGTTTTTGCTCGGAAACCAGTGTTATAGGTTCCCAGGTCTGGAACGCTGCGCTTTAGTATTGTGCATGAAAGGCGGCAAAAATTGATGCCACATGTATCGTTGCATCTTTAAATATCTTCAATAATTTGGCTTTCGGTACCGAGACCTCTATCTACCTTTTAGGGGTAATGGGTGTGATTATATATATTTAGATAACTGTTATAATTATTTTTACATTTATTTTTCAGACCGTGTACGGTTATTTAGGTCTATGGGCGGCTTAAACAAAGACATATCATCATGATGATGATGTATAGAGTTCGATTAGAGAGTTGAAATCTTATAGGCCCTATTTACAGTTAAGAATGTTATAGATGAGTAATCTTTATTGTTTTTAAGACAAGGTTCATTTTTTTAACCAAAGGTAGTGGTAAGATGTTACTTATGAACTTTATTACAACGTCTTAGGCTTCATTTTTCTATAGCACACTTAACTATCAGAACATCCTACAAATATTATAAATGCGAATGTTTGTAAGTCTGGATGTTTGTTACTCTTTCACGCAAAAACTATAGGACAGATTTGGATGAAACTTGGCACAAAGATAGAGCATATCCTGCATATCATCATCATCAGCCTATCTCCGTCCACTGCTGGACACAGGCCTCACCTATGGCACACCACTGAGCTCAGTCTTTAGCTCTTTGTTTCCAACCGCTGCCAGCCAGCTTGCGTATATCATCGCTCCATCTAGCTGGAGGGCGCCCTACACTACGTTTACCGAGCCGTGGTTTCCACTCTAGAACATAGCATATAGGCTACTTTTATCCCGGGAAAATGTGACATCCCTCGGGAATGCGGGGTGACAGCTAGTTATAAAATATTTGAAATAATGATCTCTTTCATATCTCATGTTAGTTGCTCATTAGTACCGCACATCACATTCAATTGGCAAGTTAAAATCGTACGATTTAACAAAGCTTGCGTTTAAATATTTCTGTAGTACAAATGATTTGTATTAAACGAACAATGACATGAAATCAGCACGCATTAGTTAAAAAGGGACGTGTGAAAAATAAATGGCTCATTTTAATATTCCTCGTTAGGAACTCTTTTTGTGACATAGATTAATAATAGCAGAGAGGGCACAGGTTTAATCATACTTTGACAGTTCACGATTAAATGTTTCTTGTTCATTGAGTTTGATTCAAATGCGATGTGGAGGAAAATCTGAATCATGTGAATTATATTATTTAATCTTTATCAATTTAAAATTACACTATTTGGAGCATTTATTATGTAGTAGAGGTGACTGATCAAATCAGCAACTTTCTATTCAAAATCAATATAATTGTTCGTATGGAGTTTTGTAAGTTATAGTAAGTTGTGACGTCATAATTGTACAGCATCAACATTTCTGCTCTGGGTGATTAGATCAGTAATTAAACATTAGAGTTTTGAAATGTAGATATATCGATGTCTTTATAAGAAATCCAATAGTTCTTGGCGCTCATTCTCCCTTTGCGAGGTTTTGCAGAAAGGTTTACATTTTGACTCTTTTCATAAACAAAAATCCATCCTCAGCAATTTGCCGGATCTTGAATAATTTTGAGCACACTACTACCCAATTAATATGTTAGTTATGGTCACTCTTCGCTTCGTTCTGTTCACTTAATTGTGTGTCTCTAAAAATTTTATCATTTATTCATATTCAAGCTATTAATATTTCAAAATTTTTATGTATCGTATTGTGAAGATTTATCTATATTGAGTTAGTTTGTCATTAAATAAGTTGTTAGCTTTTTATCTTATATGTGGTGTTTACCTGTAAGTGATTGTTACATAGGTATAAGTTTTTCTTGTATGCTTTGTGTATTGCATTTTATGTAAACAATTGTTGGTTAACGTTAAGTAAATAAATAAATACACTGGTTACGAAAACTTATTTATGTTGAATAGAACAGACTTAAAAACATTAAGACTGAGCCGAGCGAACGCGGCACGCGGCAATTAGGTATTTGCTACAGCTAGTAGTGTGCGTCGTCACGCACACAATGACAAGCAACTGGCGTGATTACTCCTCGTAATATCTTAAAAAACAATAGTATAGATCAAAAATAAAACAAATTCACAATTTTAAGAAAAAAATTGATGTACCATCGTGGATTCTAAAATAAATGTCAGAATAGCAATCGGCACCCTCAAATACCTATTACACGATACCAATATCGAATGTTTGAGAAAAAGTTGCATGCGCCATCTTGGATTTTAAAAATAATGTCAGATTTGCAATCGGCATCCCCAAATACCCATCACACGATACCCATATCGAATGTTTGAGAAAAAGTTGCATCCGCCATCTTGGATTTTAAAAAGAATGTCAGATTTACAATCGGCATCCCCAAAAATCCATTACACGATACCCATATCGAATGTTTGAAAAAGTTGCATCCGCCATATTGCAATTTAAACAGAAATACGTACTTTTAATGAGAACAGCATTTTTTTCGGAAATGAACGCCTACTTTCTTCTTATAATATGTTTCCTTACACTTTCCCATTATCACTAAAACAAATATTTAAAAAAATGTTGCAGAAATATGTACTTATTGAATAGTAGAAACAGAAAAAGTAAATGTTAGGTATTCATAAAAAGTAATTCTCAAAAAAATAAAATTAAGACTTACCTTATTCAACTATTTGCGGCAACGTATACATACACTGTTACAACTTTTTCAGCGGGGAATAAAAAAAAACAAAAGTTCCCCGGTTCAAAAGAAAGTTTATTAAAGAACTTAAATTAAATATGTTGTACAAAAAGCATAAAAATTGGAGCCAGCTAGACTCAGCGCGTGGGTCTGGAGTAAGGTTGTGTTTTGTCTATTTAAAAATAATCTAAAGTTGAGCGCCACTGACAGGAACGGCTGTCAGCCCGTTAAGAAAGTTTTAAAGAAAATTCGTGATTAATGTTCAGAAGGAACTATAGTAATATAATTATAAGGGGTACCGCTACAGCATCCTTCAAGCGAACCAAGAACAGCGAAAAGAACCCCAGCAAGCAAGCAAGGCAAGCGCCATGTGTCCGGCTTCCGCTCCACACGGCACACTCCGTAAGCTGTCCTCACGGCCCGCACCAAGCGCGTCACGACCCGCACCGCAACGCTTCGCGGCACTCACAAAATACCACACGTACTTTTTATACAGTAAGTTAGTACAGAACTGTTACGGCTCGTACAGAACTTTACTGCCCGTACAGAACTCCTCCTGGAAATTGGAAATATTGTGCCGATTAGAAAAGCTTGCATGACCCGAGCACAGGCAAAATGGTGGACACCAGCCCTCGTGTCACCCATGTGCTCACCACCTACCGAAAGACCGGCCATGTGGTTGGTCATACACCACACGCGACCACACAGAATCCAATAAGAAAAACCTAACCGGCAATCCCAGGTTAAACTCTGACAGGCGGCAAACCATATTGTTGCCATACGTTTGTCCGTCCGACCAGGCAACACCAAAGCAACATAAGCTATTGTGGAGGAAAATGTTCTTGCCCTGGGGAGTGATGGGGAACAATGTCCACTCCGACTAACACGTGGAACACCACCCGCGTGTTCGGCAAAATCTTCCCTTTATGGTTCTACAAAAAAATGCAACATTTAAACAACGTTACAATCAATATAATACGACAATAACTTATTGTCATGTTGGCTTTATACTTACTAAGGAATGTTTGATAAAACGCGTGGCGTGGCTGGCTCCTAGTCCAAGACACGCATCGGTCGTTGGTCCACACAAAACTTCTGAAGTAACCCAAAACGAATCAGCCTAAGTTCAATAATCACGAATAAGAATCCAATAGGAAAATAAAATGAGGTTATACTTACAAAAATAAAGACGCACCGGGGCTTAGTGCCAAAGCGGCGCACGCGATTCCGAAGATCGAAATGAAAGAGTGAACGCCCAGAACCAATATATAGTCTCATAGGGATGGGATAGTCCTCGCTTTGAATGATTAGCGGTGACCGATCTCCCACCTTCCTTGACAGGAACATTCGACTAGCGGGTGACCGGTAAAAAATTATCTGTAATACCGCCGCGCAGGAACATCACTCACACACGTCAAAGTGACATTACATGACAGATCGATCCAACAGGTCGATCGATGTAAACAAACCATTTCAAAACATAATTAAATCCAAATTATTTGCAATTATGGATGAAATGTTGTAAAAAGGAAACTACGAAATCAAAATTTTATGTATTGGAATTGATGGTAATATTGGAATGAGCCCACAGGAACCGTAAGTACAGAATTTTTTACGGTGCCGAATTTTCTACGTAACAACACAATAGATCGCGAATTGTCGTTTATGGCGCGTCGCTCCACGATGAGACGTGATCACTCTCCGAGCTCTCGCGGTCGACTGAATTGCCGACCGGCGTGCGTTGCGTATGATTAAAAACAGCGCGAAAATTAAGAAAAAAATGTAAACTAAAGTAACCAAGTGACATTTCGAAAATGTAAAAACTATAAATTGTGGTATGGTTATTAGGGATTAATATGATTAAATTTTGTGAAAAAATTCAACAGTTTACTATCAAAAATCAACAAAATACGACCATGCTATTTTAAGATTTTTGTCCAACTTTACGTATTTTTGTTATTCATACTAGATAATATTTTTTGTTTTTGCCAACATAGAAACGTTAACACATTCATTGTGGTGTTCATTACGTATTTTTTATGGTAATTATGGTGATAAAATTGATTATATCCCTATAACCGTGACGATCGTTTTTTATTAATTAATTTAATTTTTAATTAATTATTTTGCTCGGCGCAGTCTTAAACAGTAAGACATTTAGAGATTTTAAAACAGTTGCCTGTCTATATTTATAAAATAATTACTCTGTGACCCCACTAAGCGACTATTACGCCTATCTTGGACAAAGTAAATTACTTAACATTCTCTACTAATGTGTGGTTAATGTTCATGTTTAAATGAATTAATCATAAGCGCTTTATTGTTCTGCTTTCATTTTATGTTTTTTTGTCTGTTTATGAGATGCTTTATATTTATTACTAGCTGTCTCTGCGGTTTCACTCTCGTCCCTGACAGTCCCCTCACCTGTTTAACTGAATCACAGTTATTCATGTGAACTATTGCTTCGCGGGGAAATGGGTATGGTGGTAGTTATTCTCAACTCTGTATTATGAGCTTTAAAACTAATAATGTACCTTAGTGCTTCCAAGTAGCTACAAATAAAATTAAATGATTTAAATAGGCCGTCACTGGCAGTAATGAATGGCCCGACTCTAACTCTAACGCCGGTTCGGAAGATTGCTTTTACTGATGATAATTTACGTTCTACGGTATCCATCAATATAATTGTAAAACGAATACAATAAAGAATCTAAAAAAAAACGTGTGAAAACATTTAAATGATACGAAAGGAACCACGCCTAAAATGGCATCATTAATTTTTGTGACGGGAGAAAATTGAACAATTCCCCAAATTTATGTATCGCGTAAATTCGCGTACCTTTTAAATGTTTCGGGTCGAAAATTCGTATTTATTTAAAGGGGACCAATTAAGCCTGTGCATTTGAAATGTCGTCATTCCATTTCATCAAAGCCGTTACAGGTACTCGATTTTTTATAATGCCGTCTTTGAATTTTCAGATTCAAATTAATCCAGTATTTGGCATTAAAAAAGACGCCAGAGGACGCCCTAAAATACCTAGCTAAATTGAAGGGCGGAACCCGACTCCCTCGGCTTGGCAAAGAGGCAAGATAATTACCTAAATAAACAACCGCTCCATACATTTCGCCTTTGTAAAGAACAAAACCAGTGTTTACAAGTTCTTCGTAGACAATCAAAGGGAAATTCGTTCATTAAAATTGTTAGAAAGAAAAGGTATTGTAGCCTTCAGGTTATTAAGGGACGACTAATAGTCATAATGCATTGGGAATGGTTTATTATTTATTTATTTTCAAATCGCCTCAGTGGTCGAGTGGTATAAATCTTGGCTAGGGATCATGAAGACCTGACTTCAATTCTCGGTTCGGGTAAGATCAGAGTTTGTATGTTTTTGATTTGTAATGTGCTCGACAGCCAACAAGCAAACGGTCCACCTGATGGTAAGTGGTTACCGCCGCGTATGGACTGGATTTGCAACACTAGGGGCATCGCCAATGTGTCGTCGACCCTGAGAAGTGAAGTTGTTAAGTCTCATGTGCCTGTAATTTCACCGGCCCACTTACCTTTCTAACCGAAACACAGTAAAACAAGTGCACTACTGCTTCACGGCAGAAATGGGTCTACTACTCTTGATATCTTTTGTGGAATCTGGGTATTTCTACATAGGTCTCTTGTCTTGTAATCTTTGTGGGATAGTAAACATAGATATATGTATATTTACTCACTATAATGAAACTTTCTTAATCCCTATATGTAGTAATATGTTTATATAACATTATGTATATGTGTGAGCTCGATCGATATAGGGTTGTTTGAGTCTATAAGTGACAAAGTTTGTCATTGATTTTTATAAATATACAATATGTTCGACCCCAAGAAGATCGACTTAGTACGAATTTAAATTATAGTTTATTGAAAATGTAGTGAAATGATCCATACAATAGCCATAGCACCTAACCTAAATGATTCTTTATCTTAGAAACTAAAATATAAACTCGAACTATGATTATCAAATATGATTACTTGATTGTAAAAAAATTACAAAGAAAATAAAACTCATTCGATTATCGTAACAAAATCGGATTCAGTTTTTTTTTGACACATTTTTTAACCTACTATTTAGATCCCAAACTAAGAGTTTAGTACCTAAAATAGTTACTAGATAACTGATATTTTTCATAGTATTCTGTGTCATGTATTCAAAGTAAATCTGTTATTTTATTTATATTTACTTAATGCTTAATTTTAAACCCAGACAAGTGTTTAGCCAGGGCGAGAAACAAATCCACGACCTTACCACATCTATCTGCCATGCCTGCAGGCCATCAGTTTGATTTCAACCATTATTATCATTGCAATATACTACAAAACATTTTTTTTCCCTACGTTTCCACACTTCCCTCAACATTTTCACTGCAATTTTGAACAAAGAGTTTTTTTCTTTTTTTCTAACAAAAGCACTATCTCACGTTTTCCTGGTGTATTATAAAAAGTTCCATCTCAATGATACCCGTACATTAAACGCCGGCCGTGCTGGCGACAAGTTTGCTCAGCTCACGCTCGAATCAACGGCGTTAACGCAATCATACATTCAAACTAGTGTGGCCACTATTTTTAAGGTAAAATTATAAAGATCCTTATGTAAAACGTTTTTGTTTTGACTGTGTATTCGAATTAGTTGGTGTTATTGAGGCCAGGAATCCTATTTCGCTAATTGTGATATTGATCGAAACGTTTTTGGTTTAGCTGATGTAAAAGATGAGATAACGCAATTTTTTCATCTACAGAGGCTTTTGGTTTGTATGCTCTTAGTGCAGAGTTTTTCTGGGCAAGTACAAAAGTAGTGTAGCAGTAAACTGGTATGGCTGTGTTTCAGTTAGAAATTTAAGGCCGGTGTAACTACAGGCATATGGTTAAGGCATGACGCTGTGTCTTGGGCTGTTTAGCAATGTCGGGCCACCAGTATTCTTTTACGAACCTAAAAAGATTTATAGTACCGTGTCCAATTCAGGAATCGAACTGAGGACCCCGGGTCTTTATACCGAGTTTTACACAACTTTTAAGAGGTGACGTATAAGTAATAATTTGAACATTATCAGAAGTGCTTAATTATCACATAAATATTAAAATAACAAAATGTGGTCACCGTATTAACAATTTAGATCGTCCATACACGGTGATATCTCTTTTATAGACAGATAATTTGTTGACTCAATTACTTTCAATCTTATTTATATGGGAATAATGTTGATAATTAATATCATCAACATAAATTCAAATTTTAAATCAAAGTGAAATTCCGTTACATAAAAAGTTTGACCTATTTTTAATACATAACATATTACCCACAAGTTATTGTTTAGTTTATTTATAATAATCATATATATCCTGGGACATTATATACCTACGGTCATCTAATTCTAAAATAAGCAGAGCTTGTATAATGATAACGAGGTCGCTAATATTATATACTAATTACAACATTTTTCTTATTACTTGGACCCAGAAATAGAACAAACAGACATGTCGATGCACATAGATGTTTGTCCTAGGTGGCCGTCGAACCCACAACATGTGGCGTAGTATTCAGCGTCTCTACCCAAGATGAGTGATCCGTCAATTTAGTTCAGAAATATAGAGTACTTACAGAGCTCAAAATTGCGTATTCCACATGCATATCCCGATTTGAGGCACATGCATTTAAGTGTTTTTAAATATCGCCTTTCACAAGTCGAACCACATTGATATGCAAATATCAACCCTATTGTATAACAGTAAAATCAAAGTTATTGTCATTATAATGATAGAGGAAAAATCACCATAAGAATAAAATATGACAGGCTTTTCAGATATAATTTTCCTGGTTACATTCTTTATTGCACGTGCTTTTATAACTCTTATTGTGTAATAGTAAGGTTCATTTTAAGCTGGCACGTGGTATAAGTTATGTGAGGGTTGTCACACTTGATTATCCAGGCTTGAGAAGTGCGACGATAAAGTGCAGTGTTTTGTTCGTGACTTGAGATCAAATTGTGGTTCTGAGTAATCTGGTGTTAGTAAAGTGGATTGTACTGTATTGGTGACTTTAATATTTGATATTGTATTGGGTAAGATTGACTTTGGCAGGAGTGTCTTACGAACTACGGAAAGTATAAATATTTGAAATTCAAAAGATGTGATTTTCACAGCCTCAATACCGAAACGGCTTAACAAATTTTCATGAAATTTGAAAAATAATTACTTTAGCTTTTGAAATAGGACGAGGCGGGAGCTAGTAATAAAAACGTATATATCATTAAATTTAGAAAATAAATATTACCACTTCATTGTTTGTGATTTTATTATTAATTAGCTATGCCCAGGGGTTAGACACGCATTCCCAAGGGATGTTACATATTCCCGGGATAAAAAGTAGCCTAGATTCTATTCCAAAATATTATCTATTTATGTGCCAAATTTCATCCTGATCCGTTTTGCCGTTGTGGCGTGACAGAGTAACAAACATCCATCCATCCAAATATTCACATTTATAGTAGTAGTAAAAATGAAAACCTCTTCATTAAAGTTATCCAGATCTATAAATACTAAGAAATATATAGAATATAACAAATAAAATTCAATAAAAACACCCTTACTGTAAAATAAAAAACAAATCCCTCCAATTTTCATATCCTTAAACTTCACACAGGCCCCACAATTTTCCTCAAAATTTTACACGTAACATTTTACATAATTTCAACCCAATGACATTGAAAACCCATTGTGCCCGTCGAAAATATCCATTCCAAAGGTTCCTAGTACCATAGACATTTGAGTTTGAATGGATCTCTGACAGTGACGCGTCACCTGAAGCTTCAGAAAGCAAGATTGATGACCCATGTCGCGTCGATAAGCGCTAATGTGTCCCAGCCTTTATAATGAAAGGTGTTACTAGTGGAGATAGTGTGGTATAAGACACGATGTTCCTTACTAATGATGTTAATTACTTTAGGTGTCGTTAATGAAGCTAATGATGGTACTACGGTGTTTTTTATAGCAGAAGTGAGGTTATAATTCGGTTTGACGGTTGTTCCCAGTTGAAGGCTGACTTCTGAACCAGTGGTATCTTCTGTAGCTCTGATAATGGTTTATCATTTTTAATTTATGGTTTATTCACATATTTTGTTTGGTATAGAATAGTTTATATTATGTATGATTTATTTCTTAAGCTCGGTTCAGCAACGAGCTATGTTTGGCACCCCCAAGTTAATATATAACCAACTTCATATCAAAAAGATTAGTACATTAGAAACTTGTAAACTTAATTAAAGCAATTTTATTAAATACTAGATACCATCCTGCGACTTCACTAGCGTTTCCGAGTGACTTTTTAAATTATTTTTTTTAGGAATGATTATTTATTATTGTTTTTTATTCAATGCAGTGACAGTGCTCTGTACATGTCATGCAAGCAGAACATGCTTTATTAAAGGGGTATATTTCTACTGGTTTCTCGATAAATTTAGTAGTTATGGAGTTCGAAGATGGGTGAAAATTTGTCAGGCTAGCACGGCTCCCTACTAGCATATACGAGTATAATGTGGAATAAATAAACACAATAAAATGTTACATATTACGCTTTATTTGCCAAAATAATCTGGGTTATTATAAAAAAAATACCTATGTTAGTTTCTCGCCAGAATAACTCAGTTGATAGCTGACTTCCTAAACACCTTACAGGGGCCTAAACTGAATACATTATTTAGAATTTGGTATTTTATCTACAGGGGGGAAGGAAGATTCTTTTTTTAACAATAAAGTAATAAATTTACATAAATTAGTATTTCAAACACGTTCCTTTAAGGAAAACGACCTTAAAAAATCATAGAAACGTTAAATTAGAAATACAAACTCTGTAGTTAAATATTACTTCATTGCGTGAATTAAATTATTAATAAGTATTTATTCTTAGGGATCCATAATGTTGACGTTTTTCAAAATATTTTAGCGAGTGTTTGATATTTAAAAAAAAAAGTTGTACTGTCTATAATTATTGAGACAAACAATTTGTTTTTTTACATCATAAAAGTTATCAAGAGGTCTGATGGTAGGTGAGTGGTCACCGTTGCCTAAAGACATTAAGAAGGAAGATTGCTAAGGAGCTGTTGTCAGCTTTGAGGAGCTCTTTTGACGCCTTTGATAAACCCCGTGTCCTCCTTTCGTAGATTTTATTTTATTTTATTACAAACGAGAAGGTTGTCATTTAATAACAATTATAATTGATGAATACATATATAAATATTCAATACTAGCTGTCTCCCATGGTTTTACTCGCGTTTCTTGGATATCAGGATAAAAAGTACCCTATTTCTTTGGATAACCTGGTCAGAATCGCTGGATGCAGGAGGCTCAGGGCCGCTCGAAATGGAAATCCAATGGGGAGGCCAATTTTTAGCTGTAGACATTCCAGGGCTGATGTGATGATGATGGTAAAGATGTGCTGTACCAAGTTATAATCTTATCCAGATCCGTTTTGCCTTTCTCGCGTGTTTGAGTAAAAACATTCATCTATTCAAACTTTCCCATTTATGATACAACTAGCCTTTATGTTATTCCAGGGTATACTCTATCTATATGCCAAGTTTCATCCAAATTTATTGGGTGGTTTTTGCTTGAAACAGTAACAAACACCCATACTCACAAACTTTCGCATTTATAATATACAAACTGTCCACTGCGGTTTCACCCACGTTCCCGAGGGATGTAACATTTTCCCGGGACAGAAAGTTGCTTATATATTATTCCAATATAATGTTCTATCTATGTGCCAAGTTTTATCCAAATCCGTTGGGTAGTTTTTGCATGAAAGAGTAACAATCATCTTTACCGATATTGGATATTCATTAAAACACAAAGTCTTCCAAACACTGGTTTATTTAAATGACCAAATTACAATTGTCTTGTCAACCTTCCGTACGTCTATCGTGCCCGGCTGGTGGTGACTAGCGTACCTCACTCGCATCATACATTGCAATCCCTGGTGTCAGCGAATTACAATACATGTGCTATAATGTGTCCTTATACATCCATACATACAAACTTTCGCGTTTTTAATATTAGTAATATACTAGTAACATAAGCAATTACTGAACATCAGTTTCACTGAAATCACCCAATTAGAGCAACGTATGACTTGCTAGCCATTAGATGTCTATGGTTTATGAAACAACTGCTTTTGAAATTCCATTCAGTTTTCACGAGCTACCTTAGAACGTAAACGGAATAATGAAACGAATTAAAATAAATACTAAGATTTTTTTGCTCTACTAATTAACTAAATTACGAAAAAGTACGTAAGAGATAACAGAGGCTTTTCTTATTACACGTTTTGAATAATTTAAATTAAGATTATACAAATATCTAATATCTAGTAAGTAATTCCGCTGGATCTCCTTCTCTGTCAAGTCCCATACAAAGAAACTCAGCAGGAAATCGACACATGTTTCGCTTCTACACGAAGCATCTTCAGGACGTATTAGACCCGCTGTCACTGAGTCGACGCACTAGCACCACAGAAGTGTTACCTTGCCGACCGCCGGACAGAAAGTAAATTTAAATTAATTTGATACTTCAGGCACTTTAATAGTTAGCTATGAAAGTTCTTAGGGTTGTATGTTATACATTACTAGCGACTCGCCCCGTACATATAAACCTTTCTCTTTAATCATTGTATCTATTACAAAAAACCGCTTCAAAATCCGTTGCGTAGTTCTAAAGATTTAAGCATACATAGGGATATAGGGACAGAGAAAGCGACTTTGTTTTATACTATGTAGTGATAATACTTTATAATTAAGATTGAATTCATCGAGTTTGATGCAAAACTAATTGTGATTTATTAACGACGCTACATGGGGTGGTTTCCAGGACATACATTTTGCGTTAAATTCATGTGTCTTAAGAAGTATGTATTTATAAATATATAATATGTAGTATATAAGTTATCTGGTTGCGTCATTAAAAGTTTCGCTTAAATTGCGATCATATAACAGTGTAGGCTGACTTCCGAACAAATTCGGTAGCATTAGTAACTTTGACCTTCATAAGTGTAGTACTCTGCGGGCCTAAACTGAATAAAAAAATTGGTTGTCTGTAAAGTCGGTTTACGGACGATAGTTTTACGTGATTATTAAGAAACATTGATGAAAAATTGCATTCTTTCATGAATTGAATAAAATTATTATCACTGATTGTATTTTTTGTATAATATAAAGGAGTTCATTGAATTTTTTTTTTCGATAAATTTACATTTATTTACACTCGTTAATACAAACTTAACTAAGGTTCCAGTAGCAGTACAAATTGGACTGCCAGCTCTGACGTCACGCGAGAAGAAAGATAATTCTGTCACAAGCCAACTCTCGGGCCGATCGTCCCTCTCGATCACTTGTTCCGCGCTCTCGCTTGCACGCTCAGGTTCTGGCGGAACGAGACACATTTTGGTGCGTGCAGCCGGTGTTCATCAATTTATTAGATGTTGTCACGTCAAAAATAAAAATATCCAGGGATTTTATACACACGGCCATCTGACTCCAAACTAAGCAGATTTGGTATGGAAACCAGATAACTTATATACTATTTAACTCATATATACCTATTTACTTATCTATAGCAAGTAATTAAAACTCAGAGGAGAATGGACATTCTAGTGCCGGAACTCACTGATAGGTGATTGACAGGTTCAAACTTGAGCCGAGGTACTGCAAAGTAGCTATCATTATGACCACAATGCTCATCGAAATAAAGCTCATAGTTGAATACAACACTACTAGTAATCACCGCGTTTTAATTACGTGCTACGAACATCATTCGACTGCTACGGTTTTGCTACGGATTGGCTACGGTTTTACTACGACAGTGTAAAAGCACCCACAACAACAACAAGTCTGTATAGCGTTATAAATAAATTTTCTGGTATATTCTTCATACACGGTTATCTGATTCCAACTGATATACTACATATACATCTAGCTGTTTCATCAGCATACTCTAGAGATCAGACTATAATTCATCTGTTTGCCAAGTTACATCCAGATCAATTCAGCCGTTTTAGCGTGATTGAGTAACAAAAATTCATCCTTCCAAACATTTTCTTTCATAATAGTAGTACGATTTATATTCAGACACAAACAAACAGACATGTTCATTACACAGATTTTTGTCCTGGTTAGACTTAGTGGTTCGATTCTCACCCTTAAGTTTAACCACTAAGCAAAATGGCTAGGTTTTTAGAAGGTAACTTACTTTATGACCTTTAAATTTATTTTATTAGAGTGAACATAAAGCTTTGCGGAATTTCGTAGCGTGTTTTGTGTGCTACGAATAGTTTTCAATCGCTACGAAATATTAGGCATATTTCTGTGCCGCCTGTGATATCAAAGGTATTTGATTTTAAGCAAATATTCTGAACGTTCTATTGTTGATGTGGAAATATTCGTTCCTTTGTGATGTGATTCCTAATATCATACCAATTATCTTGATTATTTAATAATTAAATTATTATTTATGATTTAGAATTTTCATTTAATATACTAGATTTTATCAGTTTTAGAGTCAGGCTATTCATAGCCTATTGAATAAAAATATTTTCATTTAATTTCATAAAAACACGTAGGTGTATTTCTTTTAACTAAAAAAAGGTTGTATTTTTGGCATCACTTGATGCAAGGTTTTTAAGTTTTTTTTTATTTGTAATGGGAAATGAATCTGAGGTCCAGTTTCGTAACGCAAGCCTAATTATGGAAAGATTTACTTCTTCAGCAAAAAATATTATATTCCAAACTAAAACAAACACAGTTAATTACATTTAAAATTGCATAATATAAAAGAAAAAAGGGCACATCCGTAAAAGGCGAGATTTAAAAACTCACGTAATTAAATTATCGCATAATTAGTTTTGTTCGCATTTGACAATTAGAATTTTTCAAACATTCAAAATGTATTTTAGTTTTTACATTTGTTTTTTTTTTTTAATTTATTTTAATTCAAACAGAAATTAGCTGCATTTTGATTTATTATTCGAATAAAATGATACGCCTTTTTGTTGTTTGAATGAGTTCGAAAATTTTTATGAAAAAAAAAACAAATCAATCAACCGTTTTGGTGACTTAATTTTCTCCTTATTTTATTAATGTCTTTTACTTCAAAATTCTAACTCAAAAAAGAAAAAAACAATTAACAATTATTCAAAAAACCAGAAGTAACAAATTTCAATACACTATTATCTTCTGTAAACCAACAACGCAAAGTTACATTCTAGACTGAGATAAACCGAATCCGCCGCCGAGCAAATCGCGGATTACCGTCTGTAATGCAAAATCTCTTCGTTGCAGGCTTAGAGGAATTCCACCTGCGAGATTACCTCTAACGACGACATCGGCAGGGGTATAAATCACCCCGTGCGGGGTTCGAATGACCCCGTGTTAATGTCTCAGGTAAAGCTTGAGTATTATGCATAGCATTAGAGGGGTGGTATAGAACATTTAACAATACAAATTGGACTTTGTGTAAAATAACATTTTTCTTACTATGGATGATAATTTAGATTTATTAGATCTGCTAATAAAATAAATGAATATATTATTTAGTTTTGTTGCTCAAAATAATGAAATTACAGGCACATGAAGTTTAACAACTTCACGTCTCAGGTTACAACGCATTTGGTGATTCCCCTGGTGTTGGATATGTCTAGACAGCGGTCACCACTTACCATCAGGTGGACCGTCTAATTGGTCGTCGGCTATGGTAGTACAAAAAAAAATATAGACTTCCCAATATACAGGATGTATGGATGTTTGTTGACATGCAAAATATATTGATTGGAATGAACTTGACGAGAGAGCTATGCTCGGAGTCTCTCTGAAGGATCGAATTCGTAATGAAGTCATCCGTCAGAACAACAAAGTTATCGACATAGCTCTAAGAATTAGCAAGTTCTAGTAGTAGTAGAGCTCTTAGTGCAGAGTTCGTCCGGGAAATACTACCACCTTACCCATTTCCGCCGTGAAGCAGCAATGCAATTGTATTACTGTGTTTCGGTTAGAAAGGTAAGGGGGCCGGTGAAATTACAGGCACATGAGACTTAACAACTTCACGTCTCAGGGTCGACAACGCATTGGCCATGCTCCTAGTGTTGCAAATGTTCATAGGCGGCGGTGACCACTTACCATCAGGTGGACCGTCTGCTTGTTTGTGGCCGACAAGTGGCATAAAAAAAAAAAAAAAAAAGTTGAAGTGGCAGTGGGCTGGTCACATCTGCCGTAGAACCGATAACCGTTGAGGTAGACGTGTTCTAGAGTGGAGACCACGGCTCACTAAACGTAGTGTAGGGCGGCCTCCAGCTAGATAGAGCGATGATATACGCAAGCTGGCTGGCAGCGGTTGGAAACAAAGAGCTGAAGATCGAGCTCAGTGCCATAGGTGAGGCCTATATCCAGCAGTAGATGGAGATAGGCTGATGATGATGATGATAATGATGATGATGAAACTTGGCACATATTATATTGTAATTTTTTTTTCTCAGTAAAATGTAACATCCCTTGACGGATAGCAACTGATGTTGTTGAAAGGACAAACAAACTATACACTGCAATTATCCATGATAATATGGAAGGATAAAGTAAACAGTTGGTTAGTAAATATGTTTCTCCAGAAACTTACACTATAATATTTCTACATTACGAAATAGTTTTAGAGTACAGGTGTTTTGTAATTTTAAAGCTATGTTGCTGACCGTACAAGCAATTTGCCTGAATGTTCACAAAAGCTCTGAAAATGCCAGATATACACCAGAAAATTTCGAGTGGCAAGACTATTATGGGATACAAAAGGCTTACATTACTTCCCCGAGACTTCCCTAAGTGTCTTTTACAAAGAAGCTCATTAAGGCTTCTAGTTAATTTCGTTAGTCTCCCGCGAGATCGGAATAAAATTAAATAAATGAATTTTGGGGTACCGCAATAAATATTAACTTTTTATGGGTAAGTCTACTGTAAGCCTGGCGACTGATAGCGTCCCAAATTTGGGTAATCTTAATTCTAAGTAATATTAATGCGAATGTGAATTTGTTTGTTTGTTACGCATTCCCGATTAAACGACTGAAGTGATCTTGCTGAAATTTGGTACTCTGAGGTATGGAGAGTGACATAAGACTACTTTTAATTTTTGGACCGCGGGGTTGCACCCGCGGGGGACTACTAGTATATGATAAAGCTGTATTGTAAGCAGAGGTGAGTAGCTGAACCGAACCGCACTCGCGTATCTGCCGTTGATCTGTTAATCCGTGGATTTGCAACTAACCTGTGGATGCTTTACGCTACATCCAAAACATCCTATATTTAACATATTCCTACGACCATTGGGTATGTTGTAAAGACACACGATAAAAGTAAAACTTTTGGGTTCAGGGAAACATTTTAATTATTCACCAATCTCTTTTGAAAAGCATAGACACATCGTTTACCCCCGCCACTTATCGTCACACAAAAAGATTGCGGATCAGAATTTCAAAGTACTATGAGAAGTTTCACTTAATAAATATATTAGAGACATCACAATGGGTCAGCAATATACGAGTATATGCTCTGCCTTGTTTAGGGCCCGCTGCTAGTTCTAAATGATGATCACTTTACATTACTTTCTCATGATTCAGTAATGATTGATATAATCATCATATTAGCCCAGGGATGTCCACTACTGAACATAGGCCTCCCTCTTGAATTTCCACCTCGATCGATCCTGAGCCACCTGCATCCAGCGGCTTCCAGCGAAAAACCAGGTCATCGGTCCACATGGTGAGAGGTCATCCCACTCGATGTTTTCCTGAGCGTGGTCGCCACTCGAGAACCTTTCTTTGCCTTCGGTAATCAGACATTCAAGTGTTGTGGCCTGCTCATGTAGCTGATTCTACCAATGATGTCTAAAGCCTTTTGATTAATTTACATCATCTCTTTAAAGTGCTCACTGTAAAATAATACATACAATTTTATTTTACCTTATCCAAAAACCCATACTTAAGATGTGTCGTATATTTTAATACCCTCCCTTACTTAGGGGTTGGTGAAACTTTTAATTAAATTAAATAAAATTTCAAATGAACCCTCAGATGGTAACGTCAAACAATTAATACGTAAGACAAGTTTAACTACCCCCAAATTGACTTTTGACTTTTACATGCCGCCTAACAACTTCGTTATCACTCGGAGGATTTGTTAAAGTCAAAGTAAGTTACCTTATTAATGAAATAACGTGTAATTTAATTACATATAACATGAAACGTAAGGCTAAGTTCATATTTTATTACACACTAGCGACCCGCCTCGGTTTCGCTCAGGTGCAATGTAGATACTAATACATATAAACCTTCCTCTTCAATCAAATACAATACAGTGAAATTACAGGCACATGAGACTTAACAACTTCACGTCTCAGGGTCGACAACGCATTGGCGATGCTCCTAGTGTTGCAAATGTTCATAGGCGGCGGTGACCACTTACCATCAGGTGGACCGTCTGTTTGTTTGTCGGCCCAAGTGGCATAAAAAAAAAATAACTGTATCTATTAAAAAAACCGCATCAAAATCCGTTGCATAGTTTTAAAGATTTGAGCATACATAGGGATGTAGGCTTCTAACGGGGAAGCGAGCTCCATCTTCGGCCTCATCTTCACTTACCATCAGGTGTGATTGAGGTCAATCGCAATCTCGTCCGAAATAAATAAAAAAAAAATTGGGACAGAGAAAGCGACTTTGTTTTATACTATGTATCGATTTACACAGGGTATAGCGGTTTAAAAAAAACGAACATTATATTTTTACCTGTATATCTTTAATAAATTCATCGGAATCATTAGTAATAACAAAGTAACCATAAATATTAGTAATATATTTAAAATAGTATTCCTACTAAATAAATGCGAAGATTGTGAGGATTGATACATGGTTTCACAAGTCAAAGATTTTTTTTCAGGACCAAAAACATCATCAGATAAATTAAAAAAAAAAATTTAGTTATGTCCGTCAGTACACATCAGTCAATCCCAATAGACTCTCAATAGTACTTTCTTTATCATTTCTATCATACAGAACCTTAAAAAAACGAAATAAATATCATAGCACACATATCACTCCTTTTACGACCCATTTTCCGGCGCCAATGCGAATTAGTATTCCTTTCCCGATGCTCTATCTATTGCATTTGTCCCATTCTAAATATTAGGATTATACTACATATATACAAATAGTACATACGGATTTTATTTATGTGTGAATTTTAACGCAATTTTTTTGATTCATCACGAGAAAAAAAATTCTTAATCCTAACTAATATTATTGATACTAATAAATGGGAAAGTGAGTTCGTCTGTACACGATCTTACTGAAATTTGGCTCACATGAAGCCAAGAACATATGAAGGTTATTCGGGGAAGTACTACTACCTTACCCATTTCCGCCGTGAAGCAGTAGTGTATTACTGTGTTTTGGCTAGAAAGGTAAGGGGGCCGGTAAAATTTGCCACATGAGACTTAACAACTTTAAGTCTCAGGGTCGACAACGCATTGGCTGCCCCTAGTATTGCAAATGTCTATAGGCGGCGTTGACCACTTACCATCAGGTGGACCGTCTGCTCGTTTGTGGTATAAAAAAGTGAGATACGGACTTATTTTCAATATTAACGCAAGTGAAACCGCGGTTCAGAAGTCAGTATTATATAAGGTCAATTCCTGATTTAATATTTTTTATTTGCATGTACATGTTGCTACATCAGTTGCCCTGCTTAGCGACTCCCATGTCAAAGTATGTCTCGCATATCAAGTATGATATTCTGCTAAGAATAATGTTATATTTGACACGCCAGTTGGCTTGGATATTAAGACCCTGGCTGTCACGCCACAGGCCAGTTGGCTTTGTGGTTAGCGACTCTCACTGCCAAACCGAAGGTCGCAGGTTCGATTCCCACCCAGGACAAACATTTGTGTGCATGAACATGTCTGTTTGTTCAGTGTCTGGGTGTAAATATGTATATAAGTATGTTTGTGTTTAGAAAAAAAAAGATATATATGTAGTATATATAAATATATAGTTATCTGGTTTCCATAGTACAAGCTCTGCTTAGTTTGGGATCAGATGGCCGTGTGTAAAGAATGTCCCTGGATATTTATAAGAAAAAGAAATGTTTGCGGGTTAGATTTCCACCCAGGAAAATACAGTACAGTATTTTGGAGCTGGGTGTAAATATATTTTAATGTATTTAGAGGAAAAAGAAGTACATATATTATGTAGTATGTCAACTATATGGTCAACATAGTACAAGTTCAGCTTAGTTTGGGATTACATGGCCGTGTCGATAGAATATCCAGGGTATTTGTTATTAATATATAAAAGCCTTTGAAACCCGTTCCATTTGTGTTGTTCCATACGGAGACATACAATTCTCTAGGGTCTGACGCGTTCGTGATGTTAGCATGTGTTTGTCGAATGCTGGGACAATTTAAATGTACTTTTAATATAGATAAGTTGCCGATAAGTTACCCGACGGTACCCATCAAAACCTCATTTATATATTAATACAAAAAATATTCATTACACATACCAAATCATTGGCCATTTTTTGTAATTTAACTGTAAAGTAAGCATTTTTGGGTTTTAACCGTAAAATCGTCATTCGACTTTGTGAATTATACAAGCGATTGCAATTTTTTTGTTGTTTAACTAAATGTCGCTTTTAGCTTGTATGTTTTTTTATGCTACCTTGGCCGACAAGCAGATGGTGCACCTGATGGAAATGGTCACCGCCGCCTATGGACCTTTGCAACAACAGGACATCGCCAATGCGTTGTCGACCCTGAGACGTGATATTTATGAAAATAATACTGTTATTTCAACTGCCTTTAATAGGTCATCAATTTCAAAACTTTAAATCTCAAAAAGTTTCAGTTTTCATTAAGAATAACAAGATAAACTGAAACTGAAGTTTCGACATGCATGTGTGTCTTATAATTTACTTTTACACTAAATAACAACTCACGTCACACAATTTATTTTTCAATGCGAAAATAATGTAACATTCCACTCAGGAATATTATTACAACAAGCTTACTAAGTGACACTTGGATAAGAAAATGACGTAGTTGCTCGCAGGCGCTATTTCCTGGAGCCTCCCTTTATCATAGTTATTACCTTGTCTAACAGTAATGCGAGCACATTAAGTGACGAGACAAATATGGCATATGGTATGACGTAACAATGTAATTTTCTTTGCACGTTTTTTGTGTTATTAAAAAACAAATCTAAATGCAGAATCCACTCTCTCCACCGTTCCCTTCTTCAACCTTCCAGGATCGTATCAATTCTTATTGGGATCTGATATTGTGAGCTAGATTTTATCTGTATTACAAGATCTCTTGCAAGTTTCTTTATCTGTTTTGTGATATTTAAAAAGACGTCTAAAAGTAGAATCCACTCTCTCCCCGGTTCCCCTTTCCCCAGGACCAGGGGCCGTACCAATTCTAATTGCGATCTAATACAGCTAGTTTTTTAGATTAACCACATAGCCTTAAAATAAGGTCCATCTTCATCATCGTACAATTGACTATTGTATCAGCAGATGCACCTTATAGCATAAACAATAGAGTTCGTTTTTGTATCACATTCTTAACTATCAGAGCGGCAATCATAGCGTATTGCTAGTTAAGTACACTACGGTGGTGAGATTGTGGTCAGATGGTAGTTTGGTGACAAGTGTTGTTAATGGAATTTTCATGTTTAATTTATATTTATCCAAATCTGTTCATATTTGTGGTTTGCGAATTACGAATGCTACGCTAATTGACATTTATTCGGTAAATGAAATACCATATTATGTAATATCATTGGGGTATTTTGATTTTTGAACGAAAATGGAATGAGAAGGCTGTAAAAAATGCAGTGGCAGTTGAGTAGTAATGTACTTAAAATATTCAAAATAGCTGTCCCCCGCGGTTTCACCCGCGTTGCCGAGGGATGTTACATTATTTTGTTCATTCTATCATCAATAGTTTTCGCAGCGCAAGAATGTTTTGTAATTTTTTCACACCTTGGGTTACATTATTGAAGTTTTAGTAAGGATCCCTAATTTATTTTAAAATATAATATAGCCTATGTTACTCGGGGATAATGTAGCTTTCCAAAGGTGAAAGAATTTTTGAAATTGATCCAGTAGTTTCGGAGCCTATTCATTACAAACAAACAAATCTTTCCTCTTTATAATATTAGTATAGATACATCAACCAGAGACATTAATAACCGACTTTCAAAAAAGTTGAGAGTCCTTAATTTGAATGTATGCTTTTTTTTGATTACCTCGTATTTTCATAAATGTTTAAGATATTTAAAAAAAATACATGTATTGATAGAGTACATCGTACATTTTAGCTGGCCCCATTGAAGTAGAATTATTGTCTGACCTAGGAATAAAAATATCCAAACTGCTAACTTTGATGGAGAGACACATCTTTCACATTTCTTTGTCACGGATGATCTGTATGGTTTGGTAATGTGGCCCCATATTATAAATATTTTTTTAAACCACTTGGGCCGACAAACAAGCAGACGGTCCACCTGATGGTTCGTGGTCACCGCCGCCTATGGACAATTGCAACACTTGGGACATCGCCAGTGCGTTGTCGACCCTGAGACGTGAAGCTGTTAAGTCTCATGTGCCTGTAATTTACCTTACCTTTACCCCCTTACCTTTCTAACCGAAACACAGTAATACAAGTGCACTACTGCTTCACGGCAGAAATGGGTAAGGTGGTAGTACTTCCCCGGACGAACTCTACATATTCTTATAATTTACATAAGTTTGTATTCTGTTAATTTTTCAGTAAATAAAAATATATAAATTACATTCATAAAAAATCAACAATATCACAACTCTAAAACCAGATATTAGACATTCAAGAGACAAAATAATGAGGTACAGAATTTTAAGTTCAGCTTCATTCGACAAATTGCGCAAAAAATATAGTGCTGAAGCCGCGAATAGCAGTGGAGACATTGTTTTTAGACTGCCTAAGGGTTTCTTGAGATCATTTGCCTAAATTAGAGAAAGGATTTCTGCGCTTCTCGTTATGATGACTTGAAATGAGCCTTTATATCTCAGCCTAATTTCAGTTTTCATTTCGACTTATCTGTTAGAGGATTTTTGAGTTGTTTATAGCTTTCAAGAGGACGATTATGGTTAAAAAAATAATATGTACAGGATTGACCTTCGTGAACCAAAACTTTTGGCCAACAAAACGCTCCATATATCAAAAAACGTCTGTTGAATTTTTGATACTATTAATACTCGCAAATGTTTGATTTTACTTTTATTTAACTATTTTTGGTTATTTATTTATTACACATATTACGTTTTATTTTATATTTTATGATAAAGCATATATAGAAATAGAAAAAAGAAACCTAAAACTCTACTTACTAAACTACTTAAAATCTTGACTTATTTTGAACTTTAAAGATTAATTAATGTAGCTGAATATTTAATTCAACAGAAAATACTATAATATACTTATTAAAAATATAAATAATAAGTATATTAGTATCTATCTAAATAATGCTACCTAAGCTAACCGGGATGCACAATAGAAACAAAATTTATTGTATACTCAGTCATTTTCTGGATCATTCTCTTCGTTCAAGTCTCTGACCCAACAAAACCATCAGATAACCAAAAATGTTACATTTGTCGTTTCGGTCCCCTTCATTCTAATATATATATCCTCTGAAAATCATGAATTCTCGATAAAACTTGAGAAAAACTGCGCTACAGTAATAGTGCAAGCTATAAATAAAACATTACAACCCACGTGTCCTCAGCGAGCAGACGTACTCGAGTTACGAATGCTTGTTCTCGAGTACACTGTGTCATGCAGTACTTGAATTTTGGGCCCTTCACATAGGTTGCGTAGTTTTATTAGTTCACCCGAACGCGAGAGCGCAGTCAGGGGTAGAACAAACAGCAAAAATTTTGCATATTTATTAAATTTTTTATATCACATATTTGTGAGTTTATTTTTTATTATAGATAGGCCTGTGGAAGTAAGTGGTAAGCACAAAATATCTGGAATGCAAATGACTCTCAAGTGAAGGCGTCGGAACACACCGATAAGTGTTTTAGCAAAAGAGGTACATCTTTACTAATATTATAAAGTGGAAAGATATGTATGTAAGTATATTTGTTACTCATTCACGCAAAAACTACTAAACGGATGTGGATAAAACTTGGCACATAGATAGAACATATCCTAGAATAAAATATAGGCTACTTTTTATCCCGGGAAAATGTGATATCCCTCGGGAAAGCGGGTAAAACCGCAGGGGACAGCTAGTGTACTATAAAGTATTTCTACCATCGTGTAACTTTGCCGTACTTATATTTTCTAGCCTATCAAACTGTATGTTTATTTAATTTTAAACCTCATCTTCTGGCTTCTAGTATCCTAGTATTATTAACAATATGACAGTTTGTCTGTTTTCAGTACTTCTCGTCATAACAGAGCAACATATTGATTTCCTTTGGCACTTAATTAGCTGATAGGATGATGATCTTTTAAAATTTATCCTGTAAGCGAGTGCGAAACGACAAAGCAAAAGGTAGCTATTAATAAATATCCCGGGACATCCCGGGACATTCTTTTACACACGACCATCTGGTCCCAAACTAAGCAGAGCTTGTACTATGAAAACCAGATAGCTGATATACTACATATACTACTTTTTTTTCTAAATGCATACTTATATACATATTTACACACAGACACAGAACAAACAGACAAATTCATGCTCACAAATGTTTGTCCTGGGTGGGAATCGAACTCGCGATCTTCGGTTTGGCAGTCAGAGTTGCTAACCACCAAGCCAACTGGCCTTAATCAAGAGGAAGACGATATTACGTTCCTTTTCGACCGCCTGATCCAATATTAATAATCATTTACCTATCAAATACCATTTCTATGCCAGCTTTGAACTTACTAACCTTAAATTAACAAATGCGCATCTTTAGAAGCCGTAGTTATCTACTGTGTCCCATCTAATCATTAGGATGAAATTGTAAATGATTCGTTGCTATTCTTAGCGGAATATAAGGCTGAATATATATTAACGTTTTCTAAAATTTCCTTATTTCTAGCCGTTCCCTGCGGTATCACTCGTGCTCCAGAAAAATGGTAAATTTTCACGGAGTGTAAAGTATTCTATATGTTATTCTAGGGCATGTTTTGTCGATGTGCCAAGTTTCATCAAAATCCATGCGATATTTTTTTTTGTAAAATATGAGTCTATCACAATCTTTCGCAATTATAATATTACTAGCTCTCCCCGCGGTTTCACCCGCATTCCTGAGAGATTTAACAATTTTCCGGCACAAAAAGTATTTTATGTTACTTCTAATACCTCCAAGAATATGTGTAGGTACAATGTCATGATGATCGGTTCAGTAATTTTCACGTGAAAGCGTAACAATCAAACTTACATTCACATTTATAATATTATTAGGGATTATAGTAAGAAAGATGGTGAAGTAAGAACATACTATAAAGCAAAAAGTGCTACGAGCATCTAAGAGACTAAAAACGAGCTACCTAACCTGCATCAGAGAGAAAAGATGACAATATAGAACATATGGCAAATGGTCTTCGATTTATACGACACGTCAAATTTATACAAAATATAACACAAGAGAAGATAGAAGGAAAGAGAACAAGGTAAAGACCAAAGATAAACTACATTGAAGTACATACACAGTGAAGGTAAAATAGACGTATTATAAAGAAGCTGATATAAACTGAACTGAGTGAATGAAGCAACATCTATATGAGGCTTAGTTTAATTAAAGAAGAAGACAATAAGGTTGATATTTAAAGGAGGATCTATGTTGAATCATTAAGAAAGCAAAAAAAAAGCAGCGAATCATTCTATCAACAGCAATTTTCTAGTAATGTATATTCCTTCTGGGGTTCCGCTAGAAAGTTTCGTTGTAACTGTTATTCTCAAGGTTTGATGGTTACGTATTTGATTAAGGTTTCTCATTAAAAAAAACAGAAAAGATCAACCTTGCCATAAAAATGAATGAAAATTTAAAAAAAAAAAAAACAATTCCATGGTTGGGCGAAACTTGTTTGTATTAATGAGTACTTTTGCTCCTGAAAATTTTACTGCTGATTAATAAATAACCAAGCAAAACCTGCACAAAATAAAAGAAATTTTGTAAAATGTGTCTTTTAACTTTGGGCTTCCCAAATCCCATCTCTGCTCATGATCCGCATAGTGGACTATTCTCTGAATTTGTTGTTACATAATATGTTCTTGCTGAACTCTCGTAGATGGAAGCGCAGTTGTAATGTCGCTCAGTCTGTAGATATCCTAAGGTTCACGTTAATCATTCCCTTATCTCGGATGTACACAGATGGGTAGTGTCGGCAATTTGGCTCCACTCGTGTAACATCGTGTGAGAATTATATTTAGATACACGCGTAGTTATAGTTGTAAATTAGGGTACTTGGTGTAGTTATGTTTGATGTGTGTTACGTGCTATATTATTATGTATTAACTGTCTCCCGTGGTTTCATCCGCATTCCTGAGGGATGTAACATTTTCCCGGCACAAAAAATATCCTATGTGTTATTCCAGGGTATTTTCTATATATGTGCCAAGTTTCATCCAAATCCGTTTTGTAGATTTTGCGTGAAAGAGTAACAAACATCCATACATACAAACTTTTGCAGTACGTGAATGGTTCCCAGATAATATTACTTTACATAGTGTTTGTATTTTGGCCAATATAAGGAGACCCCTTTGATGTATAATGTTCATTAGTGTCATCGAAAAAAGAACTTTAATGCTTTTAAAATTAGGGTGATCTATTGATCCATTGGTTAATTGTTTGATGATGTAAAGGAGCCTTGTCATATATGAGAAGGGTTTATATTTCTATAGCATTATTAAAAATCAAAGAGGTGTTTTATATTGAAGAGACTTGGTACTATACCCGCTTAGCTGACTATCTCTCTCTAACTGAAAATCTGACGATGCAAATCTGTGTCAATTTATAAATGCGAAATCATCTCTGTCCGTTTGGTATATTTACTCGATTACACGGCTGAACCTTGATGAAAAGAATATAGTCGGACGGAGTCTTTAAAATACATTATATATACATACATAGCATAATGCCTGTCTCCCACTGAAGTAGGCAGAAACCACAGGTTTGCAATTGTTTTGCACCGAACACATAATTCTTTAAAATGTGGGTGAAGCCGCTGGGCGGTATCACGGTTTTTTATAATGTGGGCTGATAAATAGGCAGAAGTTCCACCTGATGGTAAGTGCTCACCGCGATCTATGGACATTTGGGGCATCGCCAATGCATTGTTGACGTCTCAACATGAAATTGTTAAGTCTCATGTGCCTGTTATTTCACCTTACCTTTCTTACCAAAACAGTAAAATAGATGCATTACGTTTATTATTATTATTGCATTAGGCCAGTTGGCTTGGTGGTTAGTGACTCTGACTGCAAAACCGAAGATCGTGAGTTCGATTCCCATCCAGGAAAAGTGTCTGGGTGTAAATATCTATATAAATATGTATTTAGAAAAAAATAAGTTGTATATCTAGTATATCAGTTATCTGGTTTCCATAGTACAAGCTCTGCTTAGTTAGGGATCAGATGGCCGTGTGTAAAGAATATCCCGGGATATTTATTATTTATTACTGAAACAGTTCACAACAGGGCAATATCGTGACAGTACTTCCCCGGCCTAACTCTACACTAAGAGCTCTAATACATTTAAGTATAATAAAAATACAGCATCAAAATGTATTAAGTATATTGAATCACCCTGTACCCTTAAGACGCCGTTTCCATCCCGCTGCGGATGCGAAGCCTCTGGAGGCAATCGGTCGTGAACTCAAGGATTTATCACCGCAGTTCGCGCCCTGACCGTACACAGATTGTACCCTTGATCTTTGCCAAATTGCATGTGAAATCGGAGCGTTCCGCCCGTTCGCAAAAAGGGGCTGTTACTTGTAAATATTCAAGGCCTTTTAATAGCTTTTATTAATCGCCATTAATAATGTAGGCACTAATATTGTATCAGTTAATGTTTGTGACTTAGTTAAGTATAACTCGATAAATTGAAACTCACATTTATTATTTACATAACATTACTTTCTAATCATCAGGTTCATATTTTAAAACCAATCATGAACACTGTTGTTCCTAAACAATTAACATATTATATCCCGGTTTTAATCTAGGTATACCATATTATTTATCCCGAAGGAACATATCATCCCACTTTAACGCGCAAAGCCATGGGACAGAAGTTAATTTTACGCTTTTTTTATAATTTATGATATACAATAAAGTATTATATCGCCTAATTATACTACAATCTAGCCTAGGTATGCTAATAAGTAATTTAAATCTATCATAAACTTATAAATTGAATTAAACAAAGAATGTGGCCATCGGCACTTTTCTTATCGTCTCTATTATTAAGGCGACGACACATTGTTATCGTGTTCTTTATACTCAGCACTTACACTACATTCCACTAAGGTTAACTGTAATTTTACATAAATAATTATTTTAATATGCTCTTGTCACTAAGATATTACGCCTTAACCATTGCGTAGCAAGATTCCAATGTTCCATCAACGGATCTCAATTTAATCGTTTTCACTTCAATGCCGCTCTAAATCAAAGGAATTTGTATTAAATTCGGTATAATTTCTTAATTGAAAATTGTAATTCCATTCGGAGGACAGTTGAGGAGATTGAATTATTTAGAATTTGGATTACATGTTATTTTATGTTTTAGGTACCTAAGTATGTAGTTACGGTTAAATTGATTTAAATTGATAACAAATTATTCTGATTTAAAAGGGAACTATCCAATATTCAAAATAAATGATTAATCTAAAAAAATTATATTAAACACTAACCAAAATATATTTGATAAATTAATATGATTATTATTTTTTTATACCACAGGGTCCGGCCAACACGCACACGGTCCACCTGATGGTAAGTTGTCACCGCCGCCTATGGACATTTGCCACACCAAGGGGGCATCGCCAATGTGTTGTCGACCCTGAGACATAAAGTTGTTCACTGTCATGTCCCTGTAATTTTAAATACAACAGGCAGGAGGCAACAAAATTTTACTACAACTAAACTAAGTATTAAATGTCAGTATTTTGGTGAACTCTAGTAGGTACCCAAAGTAAGATATAACTTATTTGGGTACCACGGCTCTCTCACTTACAATACAATTATTCAGAGTGGACCGTGTTCGCGTCAGTGAAGTTATAATTATGTGTGTACTTTTGATGGTATACCAAAAATTGTTAAGTATTAATAGATATAATGTTACAGAAGTGTGTGCTTATACGGAGTGTGTTGCGTGTTTGTAGTGTATGTGAAGGGTTTGTGGGGTGAATGAAAAAAAAAACCCTAGTTTATGAACCTTGATTGCAGCCCCTAAGGTACATTGCGCTGGCAACACTGAGACAAGAAGACTCGTGTACCTGTAATATCACCGGCCCCCTTAACTTTCTAACAAAGACACAGTAATACAGATGCACCACTGCTTCACGCGGGAAATATGTTAGTAGTACTTTCCCGGACGAACTCTGAACGAAGAGCAAAGAGTAAGTAGAACTTACTGTCCGATGGACCGTCTGGTTATTTAGAATCACTAGATTTAATAAAGAAGTTTAAATAAGGGTCTTTCTCATCTCATGGAACCCTAAAAATAAACCACTAAAGTTAAGTGAGCGCCACACCAATACCTAGGTGGTTCAGCCATTCATCTCAATAAAAGTCTACACCTGGTGTAAGTCGCACATTGATGTTATAAATGGTGCAGACGCGCTCTCTGTAAGTTTTAGTAGGTAACTTGCGCCCTTTGTAATTTGGCGTTTGAGGATAGATACTTTTTCTTTTCACATTTCGCAAATATCAGATTCAACTCCTTTTATAGTGGCTCCAATTATTATTTGCATATCATATTCCGGCCGCATTCCTTCAGCGTATTTATGGAACATATATCTCTATAGAAATATATATATCTTCTATCTTATGTTAAAATTTCACTCAAATCTAACTTGCCGTTACAAATGTAGTGATAACAAACACACTTACAAACTTTTGCATATATTGTATATATATATATATATATACACAATATATTGGTAAGAAAAGACAGGTAGCAGAAATTATTCAAATCCCCAAAGGGGGTAGGTAAAGGTCTAATGCTGAAACTAAAATTTCAATGAACATATTTTAAGTCCCACCGTGGCATGTTGTGAGTGGTTTGTCTTCTTTTTATACTACTAAGGTAGCAAACAAGCTGACGGCCCGTCTGATGGTAAACGGTCACCGCAGCCTATGGACGCTTGCAACACCGTTGTCTGAGTGTGTGGACTCAGTTGCTATAAGGTGGTCGACTATTACTCGTAAACTAGTAAAATTGATGTAGTGGTTATACTTTTTCTTTAAAATTTCTCATCTATATTGCTTTATGAGGCAGCGGTTTATCTTTAAAAATTTTTTTTGACTATTTTTGACGTCACTACTTACTGTTTTGATAGCTGGTAGGGGGTAGAGTTGAGTTCAAAAATTCAAAGTTCTAAGCCTTTTATTCAGTTTAGGCCCGCGGAGGGCACTTATGAAGGTTAAATTTAAAGTTACTGTAGCTACTACCGATTCGGAAGTCAGCCTTCAGCTGAAAAGAACCGGCGAGAAACTCAGCAAGGTTACATTTTTAAAATAAATTTTATCAATTCTGACTTTTTTGCTATTTTATGATATGATATTTAACATTAACATAATTGATTTCTGTATCATACAGATGGATAGACAGACTGTTATGGGGGAACTATAAGGCTTCCGAGTTGAACTACCAAATTCTTAAAAAGCCGAAAATTGTTCTCTATTGTCTACGTTTTGTACTTCGACATTATAAACATTTGTATAATTCAAATCCATGCTACGTTTCTTGTTGGTTCTTCGCAGTTAAAGACTGACTTCCGAACCGGTGGTAATTTTAGTAGCTTTAAATAGGTACTAAGGTATTATTACATTATTATTATATCATTATTATTATTAGGGTGTTATTAGTACTAAGGTACTAGGGCACGCGAGATTCTTTAATATTTTATAATAAAAAGTGCATTAAAACTTTATTCTAGAGCAAAAAATTTATATCGTGTTCGTAGTAGAACCAGATTCGTTATCAAAACAAAACTTGTATTGCAATGACGTCCTTCAAATTCAGTATTTGGGTTAGTTATTTTCGACGCAAACGGTATGTAAATTAAAGTTCAGCTTTGCGTGTCAAATAAATCATCGACACTGCGGTCAACAAGAAAATGTTTTTCATCATCTCTTTGGCGGTTTCCTAAATAATTATTTTTCGCGGAAATACCTCACTCAGAGGTCACGCTGCAAACACAATTTGTCTAAAAGATGAGCAAAACTTATACTGACAAGTAAAACCTAAGACACACGGCGGGGAAATTGATAAAAAAGGTCAACAGAACTCTTGAGGAAGATTGGCCATTCGCGTCTCAGTGGAAATTGCTTAGGTTTGTGCTACACTGTCTATTTTAGGTTTTTATTTTTGAGCACAATAACTTTTTTATTAAAGATTTTTAGTCGGAATTTGACAGCTACCTTCCTACTTTCAATATAGTTAGAGAGTTTACAGAGAGCATGTTATTGGTAGAGGAAATGAAACTGTAGCTAAGGCATTATTGACAGATGTTCTTGTTATTTTTTAAAGATTTGCAATGCGACGCCAATGTACACTGTCCTTAACAGAGAGTAAAGTGTACCAAAGTATGACGTCTGACCGTCCCCAGAGAAGATTGGCCAAACATTTCTGATCTCTTGTTAAACTACGGCGTCGGTTCCCGCGAGGGTAGAGACAAATTTCAATATTACACTTCTGTGTTATTTTGGATTTGGAATCTTTTTTGAAAGCTTTTGTCGTAAAAGTTGTATAAAATATGTAGCATTTTGTTTTATTTGTGAGGGGTGACACGTAAAACTAGACGTTTCGGATATAAGAAAGCGTACGGTATATACGTATATTGATTAATTTATTGAATTAAGATTAGTTTTCATTCTCGTAACATTATAAATACTCTATTAATATAAGTCCTACTAATATGTATTATAAATTATATAGTTTTGAGGATGAGTTTATAGATATATGTTACTCCTTCACGCAAAAACCACTTAACAGATCTGGATTAAACTTGGCACATATATAGTTATATATAAGCTAGATTAAAACAAAATATACTTTTTATGTCCAGAATATGTTATATTTTTCGGGAACGCGGGTAAAACCGCGGAGGACAGCTAGTAAGCTGGTAAAAACTTAAATGGGTTACTAAATAATTTGTTTGTCTCTCCTTCATGTATCAATTCATGGATCAACTTTATTTTTGGCATGCTGTTCCCAGACTATAGTAAAGAGCTGCAAGGAGGATAGGTTGTGAATTTAATATTACTAACGCGAGATAAACCGAACCGGCTCTTAAAAAATAATAATAAAAATAATATTAAATTGCCCCTAAAAGAAATCCGTGCTGATCAAATAAAAAAAAATATAAACTTTTATTTAGTATTTATTATTATTCAAATAAAAAAAAGATTGCCCTTTTGTAAACATTTCCAAAGTCACAGCTGTTGATACTCTGACATTACAAAGTTTTAAGTTGATTTATAACTTTATTTATATTTTATTTTGACACGCGTCTCTAGGCTAGAGTAAACAACTGTGATTGACGTTAATATTATTACAACCATAATGGGATGAAATAAATATTTTATTATGATTTAAGTAGATTATAAAAAAAATGGAATGATGGATTACTTATTGGTCGAGAGGAATAAAGCTCGACTAGAGGACTTGAGGTCCAAGTTTGAGTCCAGGCTTGGAACCTAAAATTCTGTGCATGGAGAAGTTAAATAGAAAAAAGAGATGATAAAATAGCCACAAAGTCAGATTAGATAAAATTGATTTAAAAAATGTAACCTTACTGATTTTCTTGCCGGTTCTTCTCAGTTGAAGGCTGACTTCCGAACCGGTAGTAGTTTCAGTAACTTTAAAGTACCTTCAAGAGTAGATCTTTTATTATAAGGTACTAGTGCTGGCCTACTGGCCATAATTCCATACCAACAATTCCAATCATATTCAGTATAAAAAAAAAATCTTATATGAGTTAAGTCACGGACTAAAGCTCGTCAATAGTTCTTAAATAAAAAATAAATTCTCTAACAGTAATGAAAATAGCACGACTATTTGGTTTTTACCTATTTAAACATAGATTTTATGTGTGAAAGTTAAATTTTCATCCTAGTCAATAAAAGTTATTCCACAGAAATAGTCATTTTATAGCTTGTCTCAGCATGCGTTGCAATGCATTTTGGAATCGTGAATAATGGCTTGGAGTTCATACAAAAAGCAATATTAATTAATATCATAATAAATAATATTATAGAAAATGCATATTCCTTTGTGGTCAACTTTCCATTCTTCCGGACATTATTTCCATTTTTTTTCCCTAGAAACCTTACTCAAATCGATATTTTTCCAAATCAGTCCAGCCCAGATCAATGATTGCAAATACTATAAATACGTATGTTTGTGAGAGTGTGTAGGTACATGATTACATCGCTCAGCTCTATAAAGGATAATATAATTCTAAAGTAAAAGAAAATTAATGGAAGTTTACAAAAGAAAAATACAGTGGCACTCATGTTAAATAGTCTGTCTGGAATAACACAAGGAAAATATTTATCCTAGAAAAGCAAAGAATTTACTCAACAATAGTAGTACTTCCCCAGATAAACACTGCATTAAGAACTCTACTACCCTTAAAGATTATAAACAAACGGACTCGCTAACTAAGCAAGTATGACATAATGGTGTAGCACAAATTGTCAAAACGTCTAGAACATGTCAAGTACCAAACTTAAGTCCGGAGGAAGTTGCAAGTAATGCAAAGTGTAGGAACAGTTTGGACACATTGGATATGCATAACTACGCTGAAGTTAGCCACAATTGCTACGGCAAGTTATAATTAGGCTAATAGGGTGGGACATTTAAATTATAGACATTAGGATTGTCAATTGCTTGTACAAATCTTGGCCTAGACGATAGTAGACCTAAATATATAGGACTATTCTATTCTATTCTATGAGTTGCCGGGTAAATGTATGTTAATTTAATTAAATATTATTAAATTATTAATTAAATTATTATTAATATCCCAATAAATAAATATTCTAAGACATTCTTTACACATGGTTACCAGATCCCAAGGTAAGCAGAGTGTTCTGCTTGTAGTATGGCTACCAGGTCGCTGATATACTACATATTCTATTTTTTAAATACATACTTATATAGATATTTACACCCAGACACAGAGAGAACAGACATGTTCATGCACACAAATGTTTGTCCTGGGTGGGAATCGAACCCGCGACCTTCGGTTTGGCAGTCAGGGTCTTTAACCACTAATCCAACTGAAACTAGAATTAATTAGTTAGCATATTGCAATCTTGTAAATATGTAGTAAGTAAATCTAAAGTAACAACGGTCTTACATAGCTTATGTATAAACCTGCAAAACATATAACAGTCAGGGTAAAATGAAAACCAAATTGGCCTTTATGCTATTATCCGTCCACGTTAAAACCAATCCATGTATAAGAGAATCCATGTGCTCGATTATATCATTTATAGAGTTGATTTTGCGATTGGATTTATTTGTATCTATCGACTTTTGTATTGTTTTCTCCTCATGTTATGTGTTGTACAAATAAAGAATATGGTATTTTAACTAGCCACCCACCCTACCCTTCCATAGTCCCACTATACAAATTAATCATACACCTCTAAATAGAAGAATACATCATCAAATTCTATTGTATGGTGTCAAAGATTTAAGCAGACTAACAATCAGACATAAATAGTGACTTTGTTTTATAATTACTAAATCCCCCGCGGTTTCACCCGCCTTTATCGATATCATACAAAATATTCCGCGTCTAATGGTAGCAGTCCCATTCCGATATGTTCAGTAGTTCCGAGGTAATGTTGCGTTAAAGGAACCCTATTTTTCTTATAGACATAGACTAGCTGTTCGCCGTGGTTTCAACCGCGTTTATCGATATTATATATTTAATCTATAACCATCTACAAAATATTCCTCGTCGAATGGTAGTAGCCCCATCTCGATATGTTCAGTAGTTTTGAGGTGATGGTGCATCTAAGGAACCCTATTTTCATTTATTTTTCTTTTATATATATACTAGCTGCCCGGACAGACGTTGTCGAAATAAGTTCATACAAAAATGCAGGAATTCGCTCGCAGCTCCACGTACCGGGTTCAATGTGAATCTAAACCATTCAAGGCATACATAAAAAATCATTCAAATCAGTTCAGCCGTTTAGGAGGAGTTCACTGTCAACACACATAAAGAAGAATTATATATATAAAGATAGATTAACTAAAGCTAAAGCCTATATTTAGCCTCTTTAACTCAGTCGGTCCATAAAAATAACACAAAATTAACATCACAATATCCATATTCTATCCGCTCGAAACCATTTGTAATGCATATAAAAGCTATAACTCTATATCGAAGATGTGCTCTGGTATGCATGAACCATCGACAATGTTGTTCGGGACCGATCCATGTAGACTTCATGAATATGAATGTCCCATTGAACATGGACATTTCCCGGACACCGGATTGCGGGATACAAGTGTCCGGGCACGAATAATGGCGAATAATATCTAGGCATTTGTCCTGTAACGTTACATCCATAGTATGCTAATTTGAGATTGGTAACCAATACTGGGTCGGTTGTGGTAGTTTGAACGTTAATGGCAAATTAAAATAAGCAAAAATGTTGTGGAAATTGTGCTAATAATTTAATAAAAGCGCTTTTGGTTTTATCTGTTCGCTTAACGACCGATCTGATTTTCAAGCCAAGACAATTTGTAATTTTTGGAACGAAGTTCCTAATAGCGCGTTGCGAAAGGCGGCTAGACGAAAAAATTAAGACCAAAAGTTGTAACGACACTTTTTGCTATTTATTATTGCCAATACTTATACTAACTATAACACTTCACACTATTTTCAATAAGTTCCTTTTTTTTTAATTTTTGATTACATTTTTGTCGACATTACGAAAACAAAAATCGGTCAGTTCAAATTGACAGTAAGCAGAATCAGCCTTCTAGGTTTTGTACTTGCGAGTTAATATTAAGTTGTAACATCGGTGGTTGGCATAGTAATATGTATACAAAAAAGAAAGACTTGGCCGTAATGTATAAAACAAGACTTGGCGGGAAAGTATAAAAATTACCGTTTTAATCGATAAGCATCGAGCATAATTAAAATATTAAAAACTTTTAAATACAGCCCGTATATTATGAAACGTACCTTTTTTGATTTTATTATTATTGCATTTCAATACAGCAATAAACTACGTACATACCTAATCCAGCAAACGTATGGTACGTTATGTATTGCTTTGAATAATATTGTATACATGTTAACTGGTGGTAGCGGAATGCGATTTATAGATCTAGCTAATATTATAAAATGTTATGTAAATGTTTTGAAAAAAATATTGTAATATTGTAATATAACCGCTGAATGGGCTTAGATAAAACATGAAACACAAATGGATATTCAAACATCGTATATACGCGGTAATTTTAATTCAGGAAATACTTCAGATCCCTCGGAAACTAGGTGTTCAATGAAAGTCACATCTAGAATACTAACAATTCGTGTGATTAAATATTAAAACGTTCCTTAATTGTTTGTATCTAACCTTTTTATTACAAGCTTCCATCCCTTGGTTTAACCGCATTGATGAGGAATCTTATGTATTCTAAGAATATCCGTATTCCTGATCGAATGATTGAAAACGAATTAGTAGTATCGGAGATACCTCCTACATCCAAACAAACTAATTTACCTTTTTTTTTTAATAATACTGTAAATAAAAAATAACTTAATAATATCTGCTATTAAATTTCAGATTATAGAATTAGGCATGTGACTTCTGAAACAGACTTTCGCTGTTGCAATTTTTGATCACTAGCTCCACTCATACTCGCTACCGCTTAAACAATAAAGCCTTACCCAAATCCGTCGCCACATTGTCTAGCATAAGCGACCCGCGGATTCGAACCGTGTGGATAAACCCCTTCGGATATTCCGAGGTACACCGTCGTATATATCCGAGTATATTCCGTTTTATGGTCTCCGTCAAGCCTTGCTCAGGCAGTATACTGCATATTGGTAACACATTTTGTTAAGCAAATATCCAATGCGACAGCATGGCTGAAGTTTATGTTCGCTCATCGTTGTATTCCTTTTGTTTGGAATATATTACAAAGGATATAAATGCTGTTTTATGCAAGGATATATCTGATTTGATATTTTTGTGGAGCCAATTCAAATTGGACGCCATTTTAAATTCATGAAAGCGTAGCTGTGTCGTGTGAAAGAACTTTGCGGTTGTCGTTTTATGGAAGTACTACGTAGTAGTTTAATGTAGTGTTTGTTTTGTATTATATTTTAGATTTGTGATTTGAATTATTTACGCATACAATTTCTAAAATTATTATAATAAATAATGTTGACGGGCCAGTTGGCTTGATGTTTAGAAACCCTGACAGCCAGGTCGCAGGTCGCTGGTTCGATTCCCACTCAGGGCTAACATTGGCGTGCATGAACATTTGAACATGTCTGTTTGTTCTGTGTCTGGATGTATATATACATATACGAACTTGGAAGAAAAAGTAGTATATTGTTCCATATCAATTATCTGGTTTCCATAGTACAAGGTCTGGTTAGGTTGGGGTTAAGGGCTCGATTCTGTAAGGAAAATGACACAACTCGAGGATGTTTCGTCGCGGCCTCCGTGCTCTGTCTCTTTCGCTAACTACGCTAATACTAGTGAGAGATAAGCTCCGTGAAGTGGCTCGCCGACGAAGTATATATTAGCTGAATAAGTGGGCAAATTGCCGTGTGTAATAAATATCTCCGTCATCGTTTCTAAAATTATAATGTTTTCCTTGCTTTATGCAATGATTAATTTGAATTAATGTTTGTTTATGCAACTTATATGTTCCAATATCATTCATCCGATTACGATTAAACCTTTGGGTAGTTCTTATGAGAAAGGAAAGGTATCTTAAAAAACAAAATTGTAGTGCAACACAAATGTAAATAATTCAAAAGCAAGAAATAAGGTTTAAAATTGCACCTACACAAGTAAAGTAAACCTGTGGCTCACTACTTCTCTGTGCATAATTAAGGTAATTAAAATATCTGTTTTATGTTGGAAAAATAAAATTCATTTAGATGTTGTTACTTTGCCTTGTTTCTTGTAATTAGAGAAAAGTGGATGCAGACTCTTGGGCCTTATTATAGAGGTTTTTCTTAATTACACAGGTTATATGGTGGTGCTACGAATAAACATTTCTAACACCATATATATAGAGTTGCATTTTCAGATTACATGTTTCTGCATCAAGTAATTCGTAGTGTTGGTGATTTTACAAAGTCTATTCTTTTACTTCTAGAAACATGAAAAACGTTTTTTTAAGACATTTTATTACCATAAATGTACATCTAAATTGTATTTTAAATCCTTAAGAAAAAAAATATATTTGTAATTTTCGTATCCTTGAGTATTTAAAGATAAAGTAATCTGGGATTGAATTAAAAAGAACATTGGAACCTCAAGGGCCTTAAGTATGAAAACATGGTACTATTACCCAGACTGGGCTGCTGAGTCTGTTATTTATATAGTAGGCCAATAATTGTTACATGTACACTGTTTCACTAATGCATTAGTTATAGGTTAACACCACATGTACAGTTAGTAGTTAACATAATAAATACAATGACTTCTTGACTTTTTGAGTAGTAGAGCTCTTAGTGCAGAGTTCGTCCGGGGAAGTACTACCACCTTACCCATTTCCGCCGTGAAGTAGTAGTGCAATTGTATTACTGTGTTTCGGTTAGAAAGGTAAGGGGGCCGGTGATATTACAGGCACATGAGACTTAACAACTTCACAATATATTCGTAAAAGTCAGAGAGATACAAAAATTGGAAGAGTTGCCTGAAAAATTGGAAAATAAGTAGTAACCTTGTAATAATAAAAATGAACTCAAAATGTAAACTGTGTTCAATAGCTAGTGATCAAGCTTGAATTATCAAGAGCGTCAAAAGCTTAAATAATCATCATTTTGCTATCTATTTGACATGAAACCAGAAAATACATCAAAGCGTATCACAGAGCAGCAATGTTTTGCAGGGAAATTTAATGTTATATTAATATACTTGCGGCATATCTAAAGATTATTTGATATGTTTAGTTTATGTGCGAACTACCAGATACTATTTATCAGATCTATCTATATATTTATACAGATTACATTTTAATGTTTAAATACCTACCGTCTAAGCAACAAAAAAAAAAACATTTTATACAAAGAACAGATGCTTCAAAATAAATGATAACTTTCAGTTTTCCCAAGTGAACGCAAACTTTTTTGTTGTGTGTTCGAATTAGAAGTTAGAACTAAACACAGATTCCTATCAAAAAGGAAGTTTGACCTACTTACAACAGGTGTGGGATCTTTCAACGACCTCAGATAGTCTAAAAGTTTCGTAACAAATAGGTAAATTGCTAATATTCATGTTGAATGTAAAAGTAATGAAGGTATATTAGGCACTGATATGTTTTTAGAAGTTACTAGCTGTTCCCTGCGGGTTTTGCCGCATTTCCGATGGTTGTTACATTTTCACGTAATAAAGAGCACCCTAAGTGTTAATCCAGCCTACAAATTATATATTACATGGTCAAAGTTTCATCCAAATCAGTTAGTAGTTAGTTAGGAGTAATTTTGTTACTCTTTCACGCAAAAACTACCAAACAAATTTGGGTGAAACTTGGCACATAAATAGAAAATGCCCTGGAATAATACATAGGATACTTTTAGTGCCGGGAAAATGTTAGATCCCTCCGGAACTCGGGTGAAACCGCGAGGGTCAGCTAGTATAAATCTAAATATAATATAAGTGTAAAAAGATAAAATAAATTTAATAAATCTAAATTTTATGCTATTTCTGAATATTGATAATAATAAATTTAATACCTGCCCAGCGGCATTACGCACGTTCCAAAAGGATCAAATTTATGTCCAGGATAAAAATGTCCTATATGTTAATTCAGATCATAATCTATTTGTGTGCTAAAAATTAACAAAATCTATTCGCAGATTTATGCCTGATTCTGTCAAATGGCCAAGCGCTAACTCTTCAAAATTTTATGGGATTTATGTGTTTTATGTTAAGTTCCAAATACTATGATCTTATTAATATTTAATAAAGATTTGTTTTGCCGGGCCAGTTTACCTGATGGTAAAGACTACCAAGCCGGATTCGATTCCCACCCAGGACGAAAATATGTGTGCGGGAACAGTAGGGAGGTTTATTATGTAGTGTATCAGTGTACAAGCATTGCTTAGTTTGGGATCATCTGATCGTTATCGTTAAAGAAATGCTTCTGGGTAATAATAATAATTTGTATTTAATAAAGTTAAAATAAAAAAAAAAAATTACAAATTTTCCTTGCTAAGTTTCCTGCTGATTCTTCCTGCTCGATCTTTAAAGGTTACCTTACCTCAATAATTTTGACTGAAATACAAAATGGAAGATTCAAAATTCAAAAGATAAAAGACACCGGAAAGATATTGAAATCATTTCGACAACCTTTAACAAAACCAACCAATTACAAGCAGAAACACTTTATCATTTCCATCGAGACCAATGAGACCGCAGATCTTTATTAGCGCAGAACCGAAACTGGAATTAAGTACGTACAGATATATACCTACTGTGTAAAGAAGACGAGCCAATTAGAGCCTATGGTGCCGAGCGGCGGTTCCAATTAACCCACCCTCCCTGAGGATTGCCAGTCAACCAGCCCACTCTGTTACATCACTCTTTGATACTATTTTGATGCACTCACTGTTTGACAAATAATGTATTGTAGAAAGTGGTTGCCTTAGCGTATTGACAATGAATTGTAGGAGACGCCGATTTTGTTGACTAATGGCCAAAATTAAATCTTTAATCGCCGGATTGTGGTAGATTTTTGATAGTGGGATGGAAATCATATATAATATTGTTAGTAGCTGATATTATACGGTTAGACTTAAAGAACTCACTAGCTATCCAGGGTGCTATGCGATGCGCATTCATATCACAAATTAACGGTCTTGGGTTGATACAAAAAGCCCATAGAAAAAAACATCTTAATTTTTGGCACCTTTAAAACTTTTTTCATTCCATAATAACTTTATCCAAACTATTGAGATCATGTAAAAGGAGCCGTTATATAATTATATTTATGAAAATACCACTTACAACGAAACACACAACTGAAATAAACGTACAAATATTGAGCGCCGCGTGAAAAAGATTATAATCGTAATGGACCACCTTAAACTTAACAAAATAGGGCTGCTTACTAACTACCACAAGAGTCCTTGAAGATAACGAAATATTATATGGAAGTAGTATATAACACAAGCAGCACTATTGTAAAGCTTTTCATAAATAAATAAAAAGTAATCTTTGGAAAAACATAGTTGTAAATACATTATTGTTTACACGGCACAAATTCGACGAAAAACCCGTGTGCCCGGATGGACATGGTCCGGATACAAAATCAGGGACTTAACGGATATAAAGCCCAATCTGTGACCGAGTTTCCCGCGGTATAATCCAGGTACAGTTTTAACGGTCTGATGTTGAAAAAATTGGCGAACGTGACCCGAATAAAGTTCCAATATTGCTGGTAGTTTGTTAGGTTATTGTCGTATTTCAACCGAGATTTATCTTAATTTCTATTTTTGAATGGTAACTGATATTTTTATGGGTAATGAAATTTTTAACATGCTTTTTCAATTTGAGAATAATATAAAAGCAAAATTACTAAATTTAAAAATTATTAAATTAACAAAACTACCCTTATTTTTTTTAATACCCCATGTACATACAGGCACACGGTACACCTGATGGTAAGTGGTCACCGCTGCCTATGGACATTTACAACACTAGAGCATCGCCAATGCGTTGTCGACCCTGAGACGTGAAGTTGTTAAGTCTCATATGCTTATATAAACAGTATATTACCTTTTTAACCGAAACACAGATATACAAATGCACTACCGCTTCACGGCGGAAATAGGTAAGGTGGTAGTACTTCCTACAGAAATAAAAGAATTGGATGCACACAGCTAAGAACAGAGAAAAGCGAAAAGGGATGGGGGAGGCTTCACCCATAACACACACAACAGAAAAGCCATTAAACAATCGAAAATTATAAATATTTACAGGAAATCTTTAAGCGGAATAATAACCTTTATCACAAAAATAATAAGGTTAAAAACATTTCATTTATTCAACGAATAGATTAGTAATCTAAAATACAAAGTATCTATAAACATAATAAATAAACGAATCCACTTCCTAATCTATTTAGGCCATGAAAGGGTTAGGTACTGATCCTCTGCAAAACAAAAAAAAACCCTTAAAATGATCTAATGAAGAAAGACCCTTCTCAAACCTCGATCTTTAATTACAAAGCTTTGTTTCCTAATTTATAGCACCCAATAGCTATCCCAGTTCGTTTATTGACCCTCAAAGGGTTATCGGAGTTGTTAGAAGGGCTCTGACCTGATTGGAGCTCTCAAAAGGGTATCGCAATCAATCAAAGTAGATTTTTATGTTTCTATCCAAGGCTCTTTGTGTGATGAAGTGGTTTTGTAAAGGCAACAAAAGAGTTTAGGAAGCCATCGTTATTAAGCCCTCGGAATAGAGAGGCTTTTGAATGTCATCATTCTGGTAAAATGGTCGTGCGTGAAAGCGGTTTATCCGTTCCATTTGATTTCTTGATTTAGATTTTTTTTGATTTTTTATTTATTTAGGAGAACAAATAATTCCTCACAATGATAAAATAAAAGTTTTACAACACAGTTTTGTATACATGTGCAACCAGCACCATTATCCACAGTTATGCATATCATGCCAAAAAACATTTACTACGGTGGTACACATAAAACAAAAAAAAACAGGAAAAATACAAATAAAAAATAAAAAAAACAAAAAGAGTTACAAAATTAAAAAACAAACAGGCACTTCTTACAATTACATAACGCAGGGAACTTTGCACCTCAACATCACAGCGGCAGTTGCAGTGGCAACAGTTCTTCCACTAATATTATAAATAGGTAAAGTTTGTAGGTATGTGAAGTAGGAGGTAATCACAGAAACTACTGATTCGATTACAGCAATTCTTGCGGTGATATAATACAGATTTCAGAATGATATAAACATTTTTTTTAACCCGGTAAAAAATTATATTTTCTTAGGAACTTGAGCAAAACCGGCGGATGGAAGCTAGTTTAATACAAAGGTGCAACAGAATATAAGTTTTACTTTAAAGTAAAGTAAAATTTATTTAACATTTTACATTTAGCACTTAATAAATATACATCATTTATTTAACAATTTAAAATTAGCAAGACAGTAATAGAAATATATTGAGCAGTTATCAGTTATTTTACATAATATATAAATTACTAAAACTCACTTTCTAACCCACGGTGAATAAAACCGTTGGGCAAAATCCAATCACAAAATCCTACTAACTACTTAAAAATGCCAATGTTTGTGATAATGAGGGTTTGTTACTCTTTCACGCAAATACTATCCAACGAATTGATATGAAACTTAGCACATATATAGAACATGCCCTGGAATAAGATATAGTATACTTTTTATATTGAAAAAATGTTACATCCCTCGAGAACGCGGATAAAACCACAGGCACAGCTAGTACGACCATAAAATTATACAAGCTACAGTCAACCGCTGCAGCGTACAAAAGGGTAGTGACATTTCAATCCAACTTTAAATCTTGATGCTTGCAATATCATAAAATAAACAAACATTACTTCAAACTTGTACAAACAGGGTTCAATAGCCTGTTTAACAAGAAAAACATGAATAATTCAATGAAGTGTAGAGCACGCTTCAGTGGCATGGCATTTGGGTATGCATACCATTTGCATTATACTTAGATGCATTTACATTTATTAGCAGCATTTAATATTTACTAAATGAATTGTGCCGTTTAGGGAACAGTTTAGCAATTAATTAATTACTGGTGGACTACTAATTTTGTTGTTATTAAATTTGTAATACGCTTGTGTTTTATAAACACCGAAAAATGTTTGCGTTAACTTGGGAAACTTGAGGTAGTTTATGGCTTCAATAAAATATGTATAAAAACATGTGAGTAAATAAATAATTGATTGTTAGTCTGACTATTCATAAGTGCTTGTAAAGGCCTATTTGAAAAAAAAATTTGAATTTAACTTGAATAAACAATTTTTTTAAATTCAACAAATTTTTTGTTTTATTTTAAGTGAATGTAAACTTCATTTCCTGTGATTTTGAATTTTTTTTTTGCTTTATCCTTTTTTTATCAGACATCTGTTCATTACAAATAATAACCACCTTTTTTTTAGTTTGATTTATTTACTTGGTGTCTATTAAGGTAGCACCCGTGTTCCGGGATAAAAAAGTAGTCTATGTCCCTCTTCATACATATAGGCTACGTTATGTACCGTTATATACATATATATATATTATAAAATAGCCAATAGTGAGAAAAAAGAATGTAACCTTGCTGAGTTTCTTGCCGGTCCTTCTCAGTTGAAGGCTGACTTCCAAACCGATAATAGCTTCAGTAGCTTTAACAAGTGCTTAAACTTAATCTTTTATTTTTTTTATTTGCCAAATCCATTTTTTTAAAACAACTCGGGGTTTCTTCCTTATTACCGGGGTTAAAATATGTACCTATGTACCTCTTTATACTATAGGCCATGCGTGTGCAAAATCTATTCAAAAAGACATATCGTTTAATCATGAAAGCGTAACAAACAAATACACAAACTCATTTTCGCATTTATAGCGTGTTTATTTGAAGAAAAAGTCAAAAATATCATAATTAAAAACACGGTTAACGCTAAGGTACCGCTATATAGTAAAATTATTACGGTTTGTTAATTATTTGATTACAACTTAATTTATCATAATTTATGATGAATGAAACATTTCTACTTCTGACTTTTCACTAATAATAAAAGTGTTAATCTGTCAAAGTCTGTTAAAGTCAATTAAGAAGTTATTAGAAATATAAAACTTTGGTAAATAAATTCATATATATATATATATTCGCAGATTATCTTATAAATGTTATCACTGTCAATGTTTTAAGAAACGATTTAAACCCTATGTTTTATCGAGTTAAGTGTTAGCACATATCTATGAAAATATGGGCATAAAGCAGCTATCGAACGTGGAAATTCAAGGGGGAGGCTTATGTTCAGCAATGGGCTGATATGATATGATGATGATGAAAGCATTTAATCAGTTTAGACCCACGAAGAGCATTTATGACGGTCAAAGTTACTAAAGCTAGCTGAAATCCCTAAAAAACATTACATAGTAAAATATTGAGTAGTAGAGCTACTAGTAGCTCTTAGTGCAGAGTTCGTTCGGGGAAATACTACCTTATCCATTTTTGCCGTGAAGCATTACTGTTTTTCGGTTAGAAAGATAAGGGGGCCGGTGAAATTACAGGCACATGAGACTTAAGAACTTGACGTCTCAGGGTCGACAACGCATTGGTGAAGCCCTGGTGTTGTAAATGTCCATAGGCGGCGGTGACCACTTACCATCAGGTGGTCCGTCTGCTTGTTTGTCGGCCCAAGTGGTATAAAAAATATATATATTAGGTTGGGGAAAAAGTCTTTTCGCATTATAGTATGTATGAACTTGTAATAAAATCTCTTTGGCTATACTATTTGTATCTGGCCTATATAAAAAAAATTGCGATGTTTATGGACCTAGTGCAGTGTCTGTGAGAGTAGCACAAATTTGGTTTAAGCGTTTTCAATCCGGAAATTTTGATGTCAAAGATGCACGTCGCTCTGGTCGCCCCATTACGGATAAAATGGATGCCATTTTTGAAAAAGTGGAGCAAGATCGGCATATCAGTAGTTACGACGTAGCTGAAGAACTGGCAATTGACCACAAAACAGTTTTGGCGCATTTCAAAAAAACTGGGTACACAAAAAAGCTAGATATTTGGGTACCTCACGAGCTCACTGAAAGAAACCTAATGAACCGTGTACTCATTTGTGATTCTTTATTACGACGTAATGAAACCGAACCATTTTTGAAGAAGCTGATAACTGGTGATGAAAAGTGGATCACGTACAACAAGAACGTGCGAAAAAGGTCGTGGTCAAAGGCCGGTCAGGCTTCACAGACTGTGGCAAAACCCAGGTTAACTCGCAACAAGGTTATGCTGTGTGTGTGGTGGGATTGGAAGGGCATTATTCATTATGAGCTGTTACCAGGCAGGACCGTCGATTCTGAGCTCTACTGCGAACAACTGATGAAATTAAAGCAAGAAGTTGAGAGAAAGCGGCTGGAATTAATCAACAGAAGGGGTGTGGTTTTTCATCATGATAACGCTAGACCTCACACATCTTTAGCCACTCAGCAAAAATTAAGAGAGTTTGGCTGGGAGGTATTAATGCATCCGTCGTATAGTCCTGACCTTGCACCTTCAGATTTCCACCTGTTTCGGTCTCTTCAGTATTCTTTAGGCAGTGTCAGGTTAACATCACGAGAGGACTGTCAAAACCACTTGTCGTAGTATTTTGATCAGAAGTCCCAAAATTTCTATAGCAATGGGATCCTACAGGACAGGACCTACAAGATGGCAAAAAGTTATCGAACAAAATGGTACCTACATACTTTAGTTATATGTAAATATTAAAAATATTTTGAATTTTCTTAGAAAATGCGAAGGAACTTTTTCCCCAACCTATTATTTAAAAGGTCCATATTAAAAACCATAATATCTTTAAAAAAAAAACAATGTAACTGTGAATGGAACCACAGAGCAAAAGTTAAGGATATACAAACCAACATAGCTAAGGGGAATCTGATAAAACAATTACATTCAGCTCTAATAAACTATGACGATAATGTTCGTACAGACATCAACAAAAGTAGCTGCGCGGAACCAAGTTTTCAAAACATGTCATTTGGAAGAATTAAGTAAAGTCATGTGTTGAATTATTTAGTTCACCAAATCCACAGATCTCAATTCTATTTAAAAAAATATTAATATTTACTAATCGTTACGTCCAATAATGAATTCACTTTATCTAGGTACCTATTGAACAGCCTATGAAGAGCAGACAAATAATACAAAGTTGCCAATTAAAAGTAAGTATTAAAACTATAAAGAAAAATGAATTTATACATAATACCATATAATTAACTATACTATTAATCCATACATAACACTATACCGAAATAATATATAATACATTAAATAACCCATAAAAAATCGGAATAAAATTAAATAATTAAGACACAACACAAACCGAGATTTACAATTTTAGAAATACCTAGAAATTTTACAAATATTTTTTATCAAAATTATAAAAGTGTCTACAGAAGAGTAGATTAGTTTTAGTGTTAAGCTACTTTGATTGCATACTGAATAAAATAATATTTTAATCAATAAATATAAAAGGGCTTACAAAAGAGTAAATAATATTATTTCTACATTATGGATTAGTGTACTTACATTTCGTAACTTTGGAATTGTTAAGCTACTTTTGTTTACATATAAAAGGGCTTACAAAAGAGTACACAATATAATATCTACATTATGGATTACTGTACAGCCGTTTTGTAAGTTTGGAACTGTTAATCTACTTATGTTGCATACTGTACGTGCTGTTTGTTCGTCACAGGTGTTCGTAGGTATGATATATTACGATGGTTGTGATTTTATCGTTCACGAATGTATGCGTATCTTGATTTACTTTCATGACGTTTTTATTACTGTTTTAACTAAGCTTTGTTTTTTTAAATTACAATTTCTTTTTAATGATAACGTTTGCGTGGGTACTGTGATAAAGGCATTTGTTTTGAAAGCTTATCAAAGAAAATAATATATATTTTTCAAGTGAGGCTAACTTTTTTTATTTAGATTATGTGTTGTATTTTTCAGGATAAAAATAAATGTATTATATATTTATTATCTACACCTTAAACCTTCTATAGACGTCCTCCTAGTTTTGGTTTCCATTTTCACCCTCCAGAATATTTAAGGCTTCATTTTCACAAATATTCGACATGTGCGTGATAATATCAAAAACATGAGAAATATCGGTATCCTTGACCAAGTTCCAGCCCAACTAAGCGGCAGTGTGATGTTGTATAAAGAAGTACAAAGAAGTAATCACAAAATGGAGCAGAAGAAAGAACTGTACCGACTAAATTCCAGCTTTAAAATAGTTCACATTAACTTCTTATTTAGAACCAATGAATAAACAAATACAATGTTCTCTCGTCTCGTAGATGTTACAAAGCCTTATTCGTGTCTCGGGTGTGATTCTCTAAGGTTTATATGGGTCTCTATGCCTCTCTTTCCTTAACTTCCCAGTCTCGTGAGAGGATCAGTCTCCGATGGCTCATTGTACCGACCGACGGATTAATCTTGTATTAGGAAATACAGAGGATAACCTAAATGGCAATGGTTCTCCTTCACTATTCACTATTTCTATCAGTATATTTGTCCGGAGATGTCTTTAAAATCACACTATAAATTTTGATGCGACTTTCACGATCAATTAGATAATTTCTTTCGAAAGGTGTATGTGTATGAAACGTTCATATTAGCCCACTCAGGCAAAGCCGAGTGGGTTCCTAGTCCATTATAATCTGTTCTATAAATCATCTGAATTACTTTTCCAAACCTCATTACGAACAGAATTCGAATGAATTCAACTGGGTTGCGTCATCATCGTTCTTTTATAGACCCCTAACGAGATCATGACGTTATTACCAGGATACCCAAATAGGCTTTGAATTCTGTTATTATTCTTTACTAGCTTCCACTCCGCGGAATCACCCGCAATCCCGTGGGATTTAATATTTTCTTGGATAAAAGTATTGTAGGTTACTCCAAAATTATATGTGTCGTTTATGAGTGACTGGTCATAAAAATCCTTTCTTTTATATTAGAGGGTATGTAGATCTACATGCTTATGTCATAATTTTGAGGTTGTAAAACGTGTTTTTCAAAATAAAAACTTTTTGGTGATAATTTACAATTCTTCGTTTACATATCGGTTCACTGGATCGAATAAAAAATCTCAAAGTATTATTTATATAATCTATATATATAAATGTTATGTTGGTTTGTGTACGCTTCAAAAACTCAAAAAGTTCTGCACCGATCGAGCTGAAATTTTAGCATCATATCATATATAATCCGCATCAAGGATTGTTTTTATAAATTTTTTGCATCAGTTACATATCCGCGACCGTCTTTGTTTTGTTTCTCATTTCTCAACCATTTAATCACAATGTGCCACAGCCAAGCATGCCAGGGTACAGATATATAAAATAAAATTGTAATTGTTTGCAATTTGAGTTTGTATTGTGTATTGGTTAGAATTTAAAATATTAAAATAAAATTTATATATCACTTTTATATATTCAGTTTCCAGGAGCTGGATTAGAGTAACAATATATTTAAGTTTCTTTTTATCTGTACTAAAATGCGGGATGACGGCAAAGTCGAAGTTTGCTACAAATAAATTGCATTTTGCGTCTGCAAAGTTGTCGATGAGCTTTTTTACTTTCCAAGCAATTATTGGAAACCTTCACATATACTAAAGTCGGCTGATACGTCTACGTGACCTATTTGTAACGAAATAATAGATGTAGGTCGTAATTGGTTGCGATTTTAAAATTAATCAGTATTCAGTATATATTTCGTATTAATAAGACGGGCCAGTTGGCTTGGTTAGAGAGCCTGACTGTCATGCCTCAGGTCGTGGGTTCGATTCCCACCCAGGGCAAACATTTGTGTGCATGAACAATGAACATGTCTGTTTGTTCTGTGTCTCGGTGTAAGTGTGAATTTAAAAAGTTTCATATCAGTTATCTGGTGGCTATACTACAAGCTCTGCTTAGTTTGAGATCAGATGGCCTTGTAAGGAATGTCCCAGGATATTTATTAATAATATTATACTATGGATTTCAAATTGGAAAATTCAGTCTTTATTTTTTTGCAAAGAACAAACACAATTTTTTTCGCTCACTTTTTATCGCTATCTTTGTAGTATTACAGATGTGGATTTTTAATAAATAAACTAAATTCATTTATTTCAGACCATAAATCCATTTGGTTAGTACAAAACAAAACTTAGAAACTAGTGTTAGTACTTACATCTTAGAAACAATTATTTATTGTACGCCGCAGTGGCATGTTGGCGTACCCAATGCCCCAGTATGGGGCTGTTCCACCTGTCCGCTATGGTTCTCAGGATGCTGTTGGGGTTGACGCGTACCCTGCGCATGATGGAGGCGCAGCGCTTGCGCATGATGGCGTGAAAGCCATCTATGCTCGCTTATGCAAACATGCCGGAAGCACTGCAGTAGCGCGGCAACCCCATCAACACCCCGAATGCATTGCTATATTGCTATATGATGTTAACTAAATATGCTGGCTTTATTAATAACCACCACACTTGGTTTCACCCATATTACCGAGGGATTCAATGTGTCCCGGGGTTATAACATAGCCTGTCATTAGGGAATAGTATAGCTTTCTATAAGCTTCATAATTATTTTTAATCAACATCTTTGGACATTCTTTATACACAGCCATCTGATTCCAAGCTAACAAAGCTTGTACTATGGAAACCAGATAACTGATATATAATACAACACATCCAATTTTTTTTTTCAAAAACATACTTAAATAGATATTTATACCCAGACAAAACAAACTGATATTTTCATGCACACAAATGTTTTGTCCTGGGTGGGAATCATATCCGCGACCTGCGATTTGGCAGTCAGGGTCGCTAACCACCAAGCCAATTGGCCTGTCAATATTAGTGTATATGTAGAATAGACCAATTATTATTAACAACCTTGTAGTATTCATACTGACTATATGTAGATATATCTGTCTGTAACAGCGATCTGACTACGACATTATGCCACTTCAATAGACCTAAGAATTCGCGTGTGGCACGCCAAACGTGCCGTACTATGAAAACATACGGCATTGAAATGCGTGAGAGTAGGCTACGTTTTCAAACTGTAACGACAGCTTTTATTTATTGAAATGTTTGGAATATAGACAAATAGTGTTGTCGTAAAATTTATTAAACCACTAAGAAACTAGAGATGTCCCACGAGTTATTTGTGTAAAAAAATATAATGTTGATTCGTTTCGAAACAGAAAGAACTATCATACAAAAACACACGCAAATTGATTTTATAATTCTAATTTAGTTGATTGACAGTAGGATTGTAAGATGATGCATTTTTTTGTGTTTCTAGGTAGGTTAAAACTAAAAACAAATTTAAGGAACGTCCAAATTAAATAATACCTTAAACTTTAGTTGTAATAAGCAAAGCAACTATGTTATATGGGTAGGTGTCCGATAAATAATTTTACATTATACAAAAGCACTGTTACTACTTGCAGAGTTGTTGTAATAGTTGAGCCGTCAACAAATTAATTAACGGATCATGAAGTCAGATATTATTGCAGAACATTCCGTTGTTGGATATATATGCTCATGGCTGTTCCTTACCACCACATTATAGTTTCCCCAAAATGTTTTCCTTTGCCGAAAACTAAGGCTCATTATAGGTATCAAACACTCGACTCACTACTAACTAAACTATCAACCGAAAACATTTAGCTAAAAGTATTTTCAGGCTGAAATGATGCAACGTTTGAACTTTTCGTTGTCATAAAACCTTTATTACGGTTTCGTCGCTATTTGTATAATAGTAGCTATTGTACATCCACGCGGCGGGACCGGTAGTAATATCACGATGGGTGTCCTCGCCAACGCGTGCATGTGAAAGGAATTCAGTAAAGTAAACTTCACTCGTAAGCTTTTGTAAGCGAGCTTTTGTGTGTATGGGTGGGCAATGTCACGAAATATCTCCAAATTTGTTATGTACAACACAGGCCTTGAGAACTTAGGCATTTTTGCCCCATATGCAATTATGTTGAGAGGTTGGAAACTAAAGCAATAAAACATATCTTATTGCTTTAGTTTATATTATGGGTCATAGTAGCTGTATGTATTGAATCAATATTTTATATGATGGAATATTCTTTCTGTGCCTATATTCAGTAGTCAATTTTGCATTTCCAAAAGTACTTTTAAGAAATTCGCATTCAGCGTTGTTCATATAATAAAAAATGAGAAAAACATTTGAAGGGTTATCTGCGTGGGGCCAAAAATGTTGTCTATTTCAGCTAATGCTGCAGCACCGCTAAATGCTGTAACGGCGGTTTTTAGATAGAACCAGTTAGGGTGTGTTTCCATTGACGCAGAGCTTGGTGGAGTGGAGATGAGGGGACCGTGAATTGTCCAATTACAGTGCTCGAACTCTTCACCCAAGAAACACTTGCCACTTTTCACTGCTCTTCTTCTTCCACTCCGTCCAGCTCCGCGCACGTGGAAACGCACCTTTAGTGAGATCGCCCGTGGTCACTCTACTTGGAGAACCTAATGCTCTATTCATTTGGTGGTCAACAAAAGCATTGACGGGGATTGTCAGGCAGGCAGCTGGTTATAATATGTAACGGTCTTTGCCGTTCGACCCAATCATACCCATAATTACGCCCAGTCCGGCGCAACAAAGCGCAAATTAAACGTTTTTGCCTCTGTTAATCCAAATTATATCGCAAGCATTGATTTGACGAGCCAGTTGGTAAAGCAATTAGATATCCTAATTATTATGCCACTGGTAGAATTTATTCCTATCGACTCAACATGGACAATCATTTGACAAACCGAGAAGAAAGGGCCAGAATCCTAAAGTTTTTTTTTAATAAATTGATCTATTGTTTTGTTTTTTTAATGTTACCTATAATAAGTATTTTGTAATTGTTAAATATAAAATTATGTAAAATTGAAATTATAAAATAGCCAAAAAGTCAGAATAGATAAAAATTTATATAACAAATAAAAAAGAATGTAACCTTGCTGAGTTTCTTGCCGGTTCTTCTCAGTTGAAGGCTGACTTCCGAACCGGTTGTAGTTTCAGTAACTTTAAATTTGACCTTCATAAGTGCCCTCCGAAGGCCTAAATTGAATAAATGGTTTTGAATTTATTAATCAATCACTGACAATGACTTAAAGCTTATCATTATCCAACATCATTAATACTAATTGTGTGCGTACAACCATGACAATGTATGTATTCTTTTTTTATTTAATATGAAGACAAAAATACCACTTTTTGTATAAATAGCATACGTAATGACGTAACGATACGAACGCTCGTAATGAGTAGATTAATGATGCTGATTGTAATTTTAATTTCAGTATTTTGTTGTCATGAATAAGGAATAAATGGGATATGCACAGATACTTAAATATAGCTGTCATTCAGGATCAAATCTAGATTAAATAAAAATTGAAATAGTTAAGTTTATTGCCATCTATGCTCAGCCAAAGTAACCTTTCGAACCAGCGTCTGGATAATTCATAAGTGAACGTATATTTGATAAAAACAATTCAATTACAATACAGCAAAGGGGCGGATCTCGTATCTGGCTTCAAAGTATTTTGCACTTTACTCTAGATGTTTTAGGAGCATGTTCTAAGATACATTAGTTCAGTGTTAGCTGATATCCTCACCCATCAGGGTTATATTAATATCAATTGATAATGCGTTGTTTGTAAATGATTAACACTATTTTGGGAAACACTTGTATAACTGTATTTCGGTTAAAGCAAATAAGAGGGGTGGTGAAAGTACAGGCACATAACAACCACGACTCAGGGTCGAGAACGCATTGGCAATACCTCTGGTGTTGCAAATAATCATAGGCGGCGGTGACCACTTATCATCAGGTGGACTGTCTGCCTTTTTGGCGGCGTACTTGGCACCATCCGTTGAAACCTATACGACACTGAAATCTACTGCGCGTCAAATAATTGCTAATTTTGTATAAATACTGCACCAAGATTGATAGGTCTATTATTGGGAATTTTTTAAATATAAAGCCAATAAAAACCAGTTGTATGAAAATTACTTTTTCGACAAGTCTCCCATTGTTCTACCCGCCTTTCAGGATATAAATCAGTACTCATAGACGAAGCTGCGTGAGTGCCAAACTTCAGCATGATTGATTCAGCGGATGAGAGGGAAACTAAAAATAAACAAACAAACTCACTCTAGCATTCCTCTAGCATCACTATTTCTGTGTGTCTATTTGTGCGGTTATATAGTTGTTATATACATAGTTTATACGTTATTATAGTTTGTTGTTGTAACTACGCAATGAATGTTATTTTTTTTATATACCATTTGAGCCGGCAAACAAGCAGACGGTCCACTTGATGGTAAGTGGTCACCGCCGCCTATAGACATTTGCAACACTAGAGGTATCGCCAATGCGTTGTCGATCCTGAGACGTGAAGTTGCTAAGTCTCATGTGCCTGTAATTTCACCGGCCCCCTTACCTTTCTAACTGAAACACAGTAATACAAGTGCACTACTGCTTCATTGCAGAAATGGGTAAGGTGGTAGTATTTCCCCGGACGAACTCTGCACTAAGAGCTCTACTACTCTAAAATGCTGTTTAGACTATCATTAAAAAAAATTATTTTTGTTGGTTTATGTAATAATGTTATTCCTACTCAGGCGAAACCGGGGCGGGAAACAAGTATATCATAATTTACGTCATTGTTAAAATTTCAGACGGTTTAATAAAATCCACCGTAATTAATGTGTCGTTATATTTTTTATTACGATGAAGGATGACTGTTAAAGGTAAGTATAATTTTGTAGGCCATAAAATCGCAAGTTTATTTTTTAGGTGTTATAAAGGTTATTTTACAATATTTTTAAGAAGTAGAGTTATTCTAAGCTATCGAGAGTTTTGAAATAATATATATAATAATAAATATCCTGGGTATTTTTCAAACTAAGCAGAGCTTGTACTATGGACACCAGGTAACTTATAAACTACTTTATTTGAGTTTTAATCAATAAATAAATATCCCAGGACATTCTTCACCCATGGATACCTGATCCCAAATTAAGCAGAGTGTACTGCTTGTACTATGGCGACCAGGTAACTGATATTCTACTTAAACTACTTTTCAAAAATAAATACTTACATAGATGTTTACCCCCAGATACAGACAAACAGACATGTTCATGCACACAAATATTGGTCCTGGGTGGGAATAAAACCCACGACCTACAGTTTAGCAGTCGAAATTAAAGAGTTACACCCATGCTATTTGGTTTCATCATTCATTTCTCTCCTTTCATTTGTAGACGGCTCAACTATTACAATAACTCTGGTACTGTAAGTAGAAACAGTGATCTTAAATTTTGTGATGAGTGTCAGATATTATTTCCGAACTGTCCTTGTCTATATAATGTGATGTTGACTGTGATGATGACTGAATGTCTACTATATGATATAGATATATTATATAGAGATTTTTACATAGATGTTTACCCCCAGACACAGACAAACAGACATGTTCATGCACACAAATATTGGTCCTGGGTGGGAATAAAACCCACGACCTACAGTTTAGCAGTCGAAATTAAATAGTTGTTATTGTTACCCATGCTATTTGGTTTCATCATTCATTTCTCTCCTTTCGTTTGTAGACGGCTCAACTATTACAACAACTCTGGTACTGTAAGTAGAAACAGTGATCTTAAATTTTGTGATGAGTGTCAGATATTATTTCCGAACTGTCCTTGTTGTATTAATTTAGTACTCGTGAATGTACTAACGTACCTTTGCCATACCGATTTCCTGTTGAGTTTCCTTATTTGGGACATGATAGAGAAGGAGATCCAGCGGAATTAGTTACTAGATATTTGTTTTTGTATAATCTTACAATGGATTTTCACAAGGCCACGCCTGAGTGAATTAGTTAACGTACCTTTTTTGCCGTGATATAGTGTTGCAGTCCGTTAGATAAGTAAAAAGCCTGTGGTATTACACCAAGGGTTAAGCCGTCTTATTTATAAGGCCGGTTGATTACGCCTACTTCCTTCCACGACCGTAACCATGTTTTGCGAAGGTAAATATCTCGACAAAACATTCGAATTGGGACCACTAAAAAGAAACAGTTAATAAATACTTTCTCCTTCTATTCATCGTCACAACCTTTAGCTTTAGTCGTCTTAAATATAATGTAGTGATCTAGAGCTAGTATCAGCTAGCTTCTACGAGGAGTGGCTTACTGAGAGATGTTTTTAAACCTTAGACGAACACTTTCAATATGACGTAAAACTTAGATAGGTAAATCAAGAATAGGACATTTTATTTAATTATTATTACATTGTCTTGAAATGATGACATTTTATTAAAATCAATTTAAATTTGTAATTTTGCATGCTATTCTATAGCGAAATGTGTTGACCTTATTTTGAAATACCACCAATCTGTACGACATTTCTGGCGAAAGAAATATTTCATTTATTTCATTTTCTTAAAATGAATTTCTTATTACCCAATTTGTACCAATTTTCACTAGTTTCTATCGTCATGCAGTTAACTAACCAGCTTAAATATTTTGAAGTGATAACTTCTTATGGGAGGGTAAACCGCTTCGTTACATAACGCGTTACGGTGCCAGTACGTCTGGCATCCCTTTCTCTTAAAAAAATAGTTGCTTATTATAGCTGCCATAAGCCAATTTTTACTTTGATTGTATTCAATAATTATACTGATAATGTACATACACAAATTTCTAATGTACATATTCAAGAATAAAACATATTTTATTCTTAGTTACTTAGTTTTTGTCATATTAATATTTATAATATTTTAATATTAAATTTATAAAGTAATAACCAAGGTTTTTCTCAAGTTAAACAATTTCAATATTAAATAGTTCTACTTAGATTAGTTTAAGTTATCACTTCTGTCGAGACGCACACGTTTTTTCATTTATTTTACGCAACATTTTTCATATTCTAATACCAATCAGTATCCTTTGAAATACATATCTAAATTTTAATAATAAAGAGGTAAAGTTTGTATGTTTGGATGAAGGAGGCTATCACCGAAACTGGGCATTTGATTTATAAATTCTTTCACAGATAAAAAGCTACTGTTCCCAAATGAGACATGGCCTATGGTACCATCATAAATTACCTTTGGTGCCCCAGAAACTTGGGTAAAACCGCGACTACCTACGTATACCTACCACCACCTAGTGAAAAACAAATTTATTAAAATTCGCAAATATTTACAGCGGAAAAATTGTGAATGCGCAAAAAACATATAATAGCTATCCCTCAATTTTAGGTTAAAAATAAACTCATGCGTTGCTTCTGAAAACGAAGATTTATTTCGTTAGTTTCTTACAAATACGATAACTTATTTAACTACACTATTATTACAACTTTACCTGAAAACGAAGAAACGACAATTAAAGTCTATTCTTCCACCAATTATTCTTATTTATCTATTTTAATTAACAAATCTATCACAATAAATTTCTTCTACAATGCTATTTTTTTTATAACCTCTCAACTGACCATTGACCTCAGACCAAGGATGCCACAGACTCTAGCACTTGTCAGTTGTCAATGTCGTTGGTAATGTAGTAAGCGCGGCAAAATTCAAACTTAAAGAAATATTATTTCTTTACATCTCCCCCCCGTGGGGAAGAAAATTCACCCGTGGATTTTCTCTAGGTCTCTTCCATGTCTTCTCTTATGTCTTCATTACTCGTTTCTTCCTCTTCTTTTATCTTTACTGGAATAAATTTTGAAACATGAAATAGATTTGACTCCGTTTTTCTATGTCCTGTATCAATCTCGTAAATAGTATTTGTTCTTTTATTTATTATTTTATATGGTCCTATTCTTAGTTGATCTAGTTTCTTTCTATTTAGCTTATTCCCATTTTCAACATAAACCATATCTCCTTCATTAAATTCTCTATCTTTTCTATTTTTATCATAACGCATTTTGTTATAATCGTGTGATTTCAAAGTATTATTAAACGCTGTTTCTTTATCTCTCATCCAGACACTTTTTCCGCGTTCTTGACGTAGTTCCTTTGGTAAGATTGTAACATCTGTTCCATATAACAAGTAGGCTGGTGAGAAGCCAGTTACCGAATGATTGGTCTGATTGTATATCTCTACACATTCATGTGCAATTGATGTCCATGCTCTTTTTTGTTCATCTTCATAAATTTTGCATCTTATCTTGTTTACAAGTGTTTGATTTAGTCTTTCATTTAGACCGTTAGAAAAAGGTGCATTAACTGCTGTAAATATTATGGTTATTTGATTGTCATTAAGAAATTTCTTAAATTCTGTGGAGTTTATACCCGGGTACTGGTCGGTGAGGAGTATCCCAATTTCATCTGGTTCGGTAACCTTGTTTACCAGCTTTATAAAATCATGTGGCCTCTGGGTTTTAGATGTAATAATAAATGCATATCTAGTGAAGTGATCGACTAAAAGATGTAGATATTTCTTCGTTGATCTTGATCCACCAAAACCACCAATTGTGTCTATTGATACTATTTCAAAAGGTTTTCTCGCCGGTCCTAAGTGTGACATTAATCCATATTTGTGCTGTCCTCTTGTTTTATTCTTTATGCAAACTTCACAGTTTCTACAAACATCTTTTATATTCTTCGTTAAATTGTTTGTCACATACAGAGAACTAATACTCTTTAGCATTTGTCCAACTCCAATATGGCACAGGTCTTTATGTACTTGTTGTATAAGTTTAATACTGAATCTTTCTGTTATTATTATTTTTTCTTTGTTCCTTACTTTTTTATAATATACATTGTGTTTTTGTATTATTTTGTCTTTGTTGGTCTGTATATCTGTATTTTTATTCTGATCCATTATAATATCTTCTAATGTAATTAAGTTCACTATTTTCAGTTGTTCTTCTTTATTTTCCTCTGGTTCTAATACAGGGTTTCTACTCAAACTATCGGCTTCTACATTTTTCTTTCCTGGAGAATATTTGATTTTAAAGTCATATTGTGAAAGGTAATAAGTCAAATCACCTAACTCTTCATCCGTCCTTGCTTTTATGTTCATATTCTCTAATGGTTTGTGGTCTGAGTAAACTGTAAATGATTTGCCAATCAACCAGTACTGCCAATATCTCAGAGCTTCTTTGATAGCCAAACATTCAATATAAATAGCCTTTCTTTTCTTTTGCGCTGCATTTAGTTTCTTTGAAAAGTATGCAACTGGTTTTTCTTTACCATTTGGTTGTACTTGCTTCAAAATTGCTCCAACGCCTTCTAACGATCCATCAGTGTAAATATGTATAGGTAAATCTTGGTCAAAAATCTCTAGTATTGGTTGTGAACATAGCAGGCTCTTAATTTTGTCAAATGCTATTTGACATTCTTCTGACCAATAAAATTTCTGGTCTTTTCTTAATAAATTATGAAGTGGGTCTAGTATTATTGCACTTCTTGGAATGTATTCATGGTAAAAATTTATTTTACCCAAAAACTGTCGAACATTCTTCTGAGTCTTTGGTACTGGGAAATTCCTTATCGAAACTAGGTTGTCCTTCACTGGTTTGACGGAATTGTTCTGTATAATATGTCCTAGATATTTGACATATGCTGATGCAAACGTACATTTTGTAAATTTCAATCGAAATCCTTCTGTTAGGATTGCTTCTAGTAACTGTTTTAAGTGACCTATGTGTTCATCAAAAGATTTGGAGAATATTAAAATGTCATCTATATAGTTTACGCTAAAATCTGTAAGTTTATATTTTCTAATTATATTACTCAATATTCTTTGGAATATCGCCGGAGATGTCTTCAAACCAAATGGTAGACAAGTCCACTGAAAGTGTCCTTCTTGTGTGACGAAGCCTGTCTTTTTCCTATCTTCTATTCGTAGCGGTATTGACCAAAATGCGGAATTTATGTCTAGGCTTGTGAAATAATTACAATTTCTTGTTTTTATCATCAGGTCTTCAATTAATGGAAAGGGTTGTGCCTGTGGTACTACTATCTTATTTAAATCTCTGAAATCTATACATAGTCTTGATTTTTTATTTTCCTCCTTTTTAAATGCTAGAGTTACTGGTGCTGCAAATGGACTGTAAGACTCTTCTATAAGCTCATTATCCAATAATCTTGCTATCTGTTCCCCAATCTCTTTTTTGTCTTCTATTGTGCATCTGTATGGCCTTTTGCAACAGTATTTATCCATCAATAAATCTATTCTTGCTTCATATCCCTTAACTGTTCCAACATCATATTTGTCTTTGGCAAATACTGATTTATACTGTTGTATAAGTTTATTTATTTCGTTCCTTTTATTTTCATCTAAGTGGTCAACTTTTATTTTAAAGTCTTCTTCCTTAATATGTTCATTGAAATTAATTTCATATACTTTTCCTAATCTGGTATCTTCGTTTTTGTTTTCATTTATCTCTTCCTCTTTTTCCCCAGTTGACCTTATATTGTTTTGTAGTAAGTATTGTTTTTGACTTATTTTTAAGTCCTCATTTTGTATAAGCTTGTATTTCTTTATTATATCCAGTCCTATTAGGAAATCATATCTGAAATTTGGCTCATCCATGATATATACATCTACATTTTCTTCTATATCAAAAATCTTTATCTTTAGGTTTGTCGAACCACTTGTCTTTTTGACACCATTAATTGTTACTGAATTCTCTTCGTTTTGACCATTTCTTTTTGATCTTATTTTTAGTAATTTTGAATTGATGAGAGAAACATTGGAACCTGAATCATATACTCCATCAATTTCCATTTCTTTATTTAATAGTAGTTTGATCTTAATTAATGGTGTCACTATTAGTTTTTTTGTTCCGTTTCATTTAACTCTGCCTCAATCACTGAATTATTTACATGTCTGATAAATTTTCTATTCAACCCGTCATCCTCCTTAAGCTTGAACCAGCATGCAGATTCCGGATGATAGCGGACGCCTTTATTAAATTTTTCACACGTTTTACATGGAGTCCGCTCTTCAATTTTGGTATTTATCTTCTGATTGTCATATTTTCTATAGGGTCCATTTTTATATTTTTTTACCAACTGTTCATACTTTTTCACCTCATTGAATAAGTCAACTGTATCCTTCATCTCTTCTCTATTTATCTTCTCTAGTACAGATGCTGGCAATCCTGCCGCAATAAGATCCACTAGTGTACCTGTGTCTATTGTTCTCCTCATATCCAATATAAGTTTCTCCTTTTTTATGGCATAGTCCACTAATGAACCTTCCCGATGTTTAAATGACAGTGCATAACTCACTTGATTCCAGCCTTGGTTGACAAATGTGTCACAAAACTTTCCCTTCCATTCTGTCCAGTCTGAATCTAGGGTCAATTTGATACTCATTGAACTGTACCAATCAACACAACTTTTGTCCATGAATAGTCGGAGGATCTCAATTTTTTTTTCATCTTCCGTAATGTCAAAACGAGCACACTCCTTTTCAAACATTTCAATCCATTGACTTGCGTTCGGGTTTTTACTTGTAAATTTGTCAATCACAAACTTCTCTGCAATATATTTTAAATTATGTTTTTTTATTTCTTGTGTGCTTTCAATTAGTTTCGAAAATATTTTTTCCAATGACTGTGTATCAGCTACTTGTCCTCCAGGTGATACTTTTTGTTCAATTTCTTCAAGATATTGCTCTCCGAATTGTAAATTACCATCTTCGTCCACATAGATTTTACTCAGTTCATCTGACATTTTAATCCAAACTTTTCGTTTCTGGTATCTTTTCTTTAAACTATTTTTTACTTTATTATATGCAGAGGTCTTTATCAATTCCTTGTGAAGGCCAACCGATTGTAGTTCTTCTGGTATAGCAAACACTTCTTGTTCCTTTGTTGTTATTGACGTTACACAATATATGCTTGATTTCCCATCACTCGTCGGTAATAATGCAAATTCGAAGCGTAGTTGTTCCATCGTTTATGCTTTCTTGGTATTTCAATAAACAAAATTGTCGTTTTATAATAGCTATCCCTCAATTTTAGGTTAAAAATAAACTCATGCGTTGCTTCTGAAAACGAAGATTTATTTCGTTAGTTTCTTACAAATACGATAACTTATTTAACTACACTATTATTACAACTTTACCTGAAAACGAAGAAACGACAATTAAAGTCTATTCTTCCACCAATTATTCTTATTTATCTATTTTAATTAACAAATCTATCACAATAAATTTCTTCTACAATGCTATTTTTTTTATAACCTCTCAACTGACCATTGACCTCAGACCAAGGATGCCACAGACTCTAGCACTTGTCAGTTGTCAATGTCGTTGGTAATGTAGTAAGCGCGGCAAAATTCAAACTTAAAGAAATATTATTTCTTTACAAACATATCAAAAAGTTGGGGAACAAAATAACAAAGCGGCACAGGTGAGAGTATTCGATCACTCAATAAAGGTCGATGTTACTTACCATGACACATGGAAATTCATTGAATATTCCCCGAAACACGCCTTTTGTTCCAAAGCACCGACAACGTGATATGCCGTGAATATCAATGTGAAGGAAAACCTGCGATAACGCACGCAATTCAATTTGGCAATTTGCGCTTACTCATAACTTTTGCATAATATTTTGGAAGTCTGAATGCCGAGACGGCGATATACCTTTAAGGGTCACAGTGAGTATTTTTTTAAACATTATATAACTTTGAAATTGGAAGGGTACTCCTTCCCAAAGAGGGATAACAGACTACACCGCTTGTCGCAAAGGAGCGTGGAGGCAGTCTTCGCCCGGAGACACCGAACCGTGCTAACGCGGTTTCTACGACCTGTTATCCTCACTACAATATCGTTAGTACCATTATTATTCATTTTCATATTTAGGCGGTTGACATGTATAAAGGGGCGTAGACGTAGGCAGATGTTCCACCTAAGTAAGTGGTCACCATAAAAGGCATCCACAATTTATTGTCGACCCTCAAACATGAGGTTGCTACGTCTCATACGCCTGTAATTACACCAACTATTGAGAAAAATAATACAAGTGAACAGCGCCTCTTCCATGCACTAAGAGCAGTTCTGGTGCTGCTGCTGCTGCGGTGGAAAATCCGCTTGTGCAAAAGAATAAGTCGTCCTTCATAATCGTTATTAAACATTTTTTTCTCAAGTGATATACTTATGAGAGTGGCCAATTAGAGTTGGAAGAGTTAATGCTAAATTATTATACTATCTTAGACTGTTTTTATGGTCTTCTTTTCTGTATACTGCATGAGTGATGACCATGCCAAAAATGCTTTCGATTTTCAAGGTTCATATAAAATCTACCAATAAAACAAAAAACTATATAATGAAATTTTATTTCCCAATAACTAATTATAATTTACCTTTTTATTTATAATCAAATTTGTAATTATTGACACATTCCATATTTTTATATCACGTAGGTAACAATACAATTAAATTATCGTCTGTTATAATATGGCCCTTGGCCGTCACAATATGTGCTAGAGCTGCGAAAATAATCACTGTCGTATAAAATGGCGAATGATCTGCTATAACAATTAACGTTATAAATAACGATATAACTGTTATTGCTGGTTGTTGAACAGATATGGCGCCTGCGTGAAGTTCGGCAAGACTTTCTTCTGGAACAAATGGGTAGGTGTTAATGGAAAAGTTTTTATGTCAGTACAAATAAGATACGCATTTGATTGACCAGATTTTGTGGAAATATAGGAACTTAGGGTGGTGCGTTTTAGATTAGATTAAGCTTTTAGGTATTCTAAATTCCAAAATTAGCAAAGTATCTATACATTTAAATTATTCTGATTGCTAAAACGCACAACAAACCACTGAGATGTAGTTTCCTTAAGGTAGTAAGGAAACTACATCTCAGTGGTTCTTTGTACAGGAGCTATTTTTCTCTTATCTTTATACGCTTGCCACTGTCGGCCATAACATCACTCATCAATCAAGTTTGTAATACAAGCCTGTATAATAAGTACATTAGATAAAAAAACAGAATAAGAGTTATAATTTGGAAAGTTTGACTGCCATTGAGCTAAATCTAAAGAATTGGACGGTTACTGCTTAGTCAAAAAACAACACTCTGGTTTAAAGGTTTATAGCAGACTATATATCATTCACGGCACTTATAAAAGCCTTGTTTAGAAGTCAGCATTTAAGTGAGAAGAGCCGGCAAGGAACTCAGAAAATCGTACCGTTGAGCACATGAACAGAGACGGTGTGGGACCTCGCGCCGCGAACAGCGCACGTGTAGTTGCCAGCGTCACTGCTGTTGACGCGCGCCAGGCGTAGCAGGCTGTCTGCACCACCCGGTACTTGTTCTGTTTTTACACTGTGGACCAGATAAACAATAATTTATCCTACTAATAAAACAAACAGGCCGAAAAATATAAAGATGCGATACTTGATGGTAAGTGGTCACGGTCGCCTTGACGACTTGGATATTTGCAACAGCAGGGGGCATGCGTTGTTGAACCTGAGAGGTGAAGTTATTTGTCTCACGTGCCTGTCATGAACATGTCTGTGTATTCCGTATCTGTAGTTTATCAAGTATCTGGTTTCCATAGCACAAGCTCTGCTGTGTTTGGGTTCAGATGGTATATTTAAAAAAAAAATTGTTGATTGTTAATATCATCTTTGTGACGTCGGACGAGCTTTGAGCCAAAAAACGTTATATAACATTCACATATAGACTCAGATGGAGATGGACTTGAAGCACAAAAGTTTTGAAGTGTAAAGAATGGACGAAGGAAGGAAAAGCTTTCACCTAGTGGAACATATTGGAAAGTAATAATAATAAATCTTTATTATAAATACGAAAACCTCATAAGGTTCGCGTAAGTGACGAATGTAGTGAAATCGAGACAACGCGCAAATTAAAATAAAATATACTTGTCACTTACGCCGTTTTAGAAATACTTGGTGTTCCTTATCTACGACGATTTCAAGAATATTCACATTTCAATAAAATAACTAAGAAGATTTTTATATCATCAAAAACTTAGCATCGTAATTGAGTAACATTTTTAAAAATAGAACTTCGAATAATCATATTCAAAATTACTTATTCAGAAAAGAAATCAAATCATCAAATACCTTCTACAATTCTACAATAGATACATATTCCATGTATTATTCATCATCCACTTAGAAATACTGAGTTTCTAACAAAATTATTTTAGAATATTCAACACGGCGACATCCTATTAGCTTGTCCTACCTTGTCAACTTACACATTTCGGGGGTCTATTTAATATTTCATAAATGTCTTTCCGAGTCGAAACTTTCCTGAAAGTGCCAGCGTGGGCTGTTACGGAACAATATCATTGTTTATTTATAAGCAATCCAGTGAACCTGCCTTTCGCCGTATAAAAAGTATAATCTTGAAATATTTGAATGGAAGATTCAATAAAGCTATCATACAGCATTGAATCGGAATTTTTTTTTTTGTGGCGACTATAAATAATTTAAACTGAAGTTAGTGACGCATCCTTAACATTTTCTTTTAATCCATTTATTATTTTAAATGGCTTTCCTTGTAAGTAACCGAATATTTTTAAAAGTAAGTGATTTTCTTGGTCTTTGCTATTTAGTAGGAAGGTAACATTTATCTATGTGATAATCATCAGGGCAGTGATTCTTTTAGTAAAATGATAATAGAGCGACGAATAATGAGTGCGTATACCTCTATCGTTAGCAAAAATACTTTGCTTCAAAGACCTTATGCTTTTTTTTTACAACTCATAGGCACTGAACCTATTTCTACGAAATTTTGTGAACAGTTATCCTGTAGATATAGAATAAAGTCAGCTTTTCACCTTAGAGATGCGAGTGAATTTCAGAGAATGGAAACTACAAGAGGGTAAGTATTGTATATAAGTATAATGTAAAATATATTATATCATATGACAATCTTTAGCATTTATAATATAAGTAAAATAATATTATTTAATGACTTTATTCCATTATCGGTACGTTTCATACCTGATACCACCTCTGCTGGTGTCGGAGTTGAGGGCTTTACCCTCATGCAGCCACGTCAGCACAGCAGGTGTCTCCACATGTCTCGCTCTGCAGACCAGAGCCAAAGTGGACTCAGCTTCGTAGTACTTCTCTAGAAGAGGAGCTCCGGCTTCATCTACCACCCATACTTGTGGTGCTGGGAAGTAAAGTTATATTATAGTCGGATCTAATTAACAAGACCTTTTTTTACTGAATAAATTGAAAAAGATCATGAAAAAACTTAAAATCGAATGATCCATCATCTAAGTTCCATATTTTTTCTTCCGTTGAAAAATCGATTTTTTACTATTCATTTTGTTTAGTAGCTAGTGAGCTTTAATGTTACCAGTAAAAAAAAATGAAAAAAGGTTTTATTAAATGCAAATTTATATACGTTTTTGAAGGATTTTCGACCAGTGGGTTCACCCACTAATGTAACACAAAAATATCTACTTCTATATCACCGCAACAACATCCATTAAATAACCTCATAAACTACAAAGGCTAAGCATCTAAACGTTTCAAAACGGAATACCAAATCTTATTTACTCCCAGCCTCAAATCACATTCGTACCATCACCCGACGCTCCGTCCCTCACATTTTCCCTATTGACTCGCTGACCTTTCAAAAACGTAAAACAGATGACTGCAGCAAAAAATTCCCACGCTTGGTAAAATGGTGCCTCGGGACCTTGTCGGCATACATTGTATATGAAGGTAGACGAAACGACAAGCGACTGCGACGAGTTAATATCCGAGGTAGGTACGTGATTACACTCGAGTGCCGTAATTGGTGCCGCCGCGGGAATACAGGCTATGCTAGAATACTTAGATTCTGATGCGATGTTCGACAAACTGTCATAAGAGTTTTGCTGGCTTATATAAATTATTGTTACCGGTACTGATAAAGGATGAACTAATAATAGTGTCTGAAGCTGGAAATGTTTTAACTAGCGGCAAGCTATTATGGCCGCTATGACATTTAAGAATGCCATTTTAATATGGGCTTTATTTGTTTAAAAATAAGGTGCATTTATTGATACAGGGATAAATTCTAGACTAATGGGGATAAACCTTACATAAAGGAATACGGTTATTGTCATTAATGTCAGATCGTGTATAAAATAATAAATACAACTTGTTTTAATTTGATGAAAGACCTCGTAGAGCAAAGTAGAGGACGTTTTTTTTAATCATCTAATAAATGGTAATTTATTTCTACAAAATTATATTGTCCAAAATCTTTTATTGTGAAACAGGTACAAAAAGGTGAGAGTTGTAAGTATACTCGTATAAAGAAAAACTTTGTGTGTGTATTGTCCATGTGAATAAAAGCATAAATATTATTGTATAAAATCAATAAAAAAAAAATTTGATGATTAAAAAAAACGTCCTCTACTTTGCTGTACGAGGTCTTTCATCAAATTAAAACAAGTTGTATTTATTATTTTATACACGGTCTGACATTAATCACAATAACCGTATTCCTTTATGTAAGGTTTATCCCTATTCATCTAGAATGTATCCCTGTTTCAATAAATGCACCTTATTTTTAAACCAATAAAGCCCATATTAAAATGGCATTCCTAAATGTCATAGCGGCAATAATAGCCTGCTAAAAAACATTTCCAACTTGAGAGAATATTTTTAGTGCATTCTTTCTTTTTTTTTTTTTTTTTATACCACTTGGGCCGACAAACAAGCAGACGGTCCACCTGATGGTAAGTGGTCACCGCTGCCTATGGACATTTGCAACACTAGGGGCATCGCCAATGCGTTGTCGACCCTGAGACGTGAAGTTGTTAAGTCTCATGTGCCTGTAATTTCACCGGCCCCCTTGCCTTTCTAACCGAAACACAGTAATACAAGTGCACTCCTGCTTCACGGCAGAAATGGGTAAGGTGGCAGTACTTCCCCGGACGAACTCTGCACTAAGAGCTCTACTACTCGAAATTAACTACTTTCTCTAAATAACTTTGCAATAACATATCAGAAATCTAGTTTCAATATCCACTTACTATTCACGTGCAAGTAAGTCCTACTGACTCTCGGCGGGTGAGTGGATATTTGACATTCGTATACTCCTTCATCATCAGGTTTCACTTCCCTGATGAGCAGCCTCCAGTTGCCAGGGTATCTCTTGGCGACTGTTACTCTGTTATCGGCTGCGTAAGTCACAGCGCCCACTGTGAGTAACTCTGGCATCTCATCTTTGCCTCTACGTCGAACCCATGAGACCTAGAAGAAATATTCATGTCGGGATTAATGGAAAATGACTTCTACTACTACTTAGTTACGACTGCAAGTCTTAAAGCAAGCGATTGACAGGCCGGTTGGCTTGGGTAGGTACCCTTGCTAAGCCAAAAGACATGGATTCCACCTAGACAATCATTTGTGTTAAATAACATGCCTGTTTGTACTGGGTGTAAAACATATGCTGGGAAGCTATGAGGGTTAGAAAGTACGAGGAAATGTTTCGAGAAAAGGTATGTAGTAGCAGATTTTAAAATGTTTATATTTATTTACACATGGCTATCCCATCCCCAACTTAAGAGACGTTGTTCTATATCTAGTAAACCTTTTCAAATTTGTAAAAATAGAACAAAATACAAGGTCTTTGAGGTATAAAAAATACATTTATTTCTTCAACAACCTTGTACTTCTGTTCTTATCGATCGATTGAACTACTTTAGTTCGTTGAATTTATTATTAACCACGTCCAAGAAGCAGCAGAAATGCATAATCATTTATTTTTACTTTGTTGAAGTTAAAAAGGAGTTTCGACAAAAAACATAGCAGTCGAATATTCTGCTATTCATAACCTATCAGTAACACTGCCAATTTGTTCCCGTTTAAAGGATTACTTTTATTTGGCCTAGTTAGTCAGTTAGTTCATAAATAAAGTACAGAAATAAAACCATTTCTATTACAATTTCTGAACAATAATGTCGTAACAAAAGAGAAAACGCTGCCAATACTTTTAGCCCGCTTTCAAGAAATCCTATTCGATTACAGTGTACCTATTAGTGTAGTTTTAGCCAATAAAAAAGAGTTACTGTATTGCACACAAAGGTTTTTTTTTATTTCACATCGCTTCAGTGGCTTGTTTCTAAATAGCTTTTTTAAAATTGTTAAACCGTACTGCGGTTAATGGAATTCTCTAACAGGCTTGAATACCGTCGAAAGTTAGGTAATTAGGACCCACTTAGCCCCCAAATGTTTACTTAATTTCCCCGTTAATATCGTGATGCGTACCTTTTCTATCTTAATTGAATCGAAAGAGATGGACAGTTCTAATTACCGTCATCTGTGGTAATAGCCCTTTAAAATGTACCAAAGTTTAAGGGTAATAGTCTGTGATTTTTTTGGGTATGATTAAACAATTTTATATTTCATAAAATTATTTTATATTTGTACTTCAAAAGTTAAGCATAATTTCGAAAGACGCGATTATATAGAAGCGCGAAATATAGTAGTTTTGTTTTTTTTTTTTTTTTTTTTATTTGTTCAAAATTTGTTAAACACTAAAATTATACATGAAATCTGCCAAACTGCATAGCAGTTTGTCGGCAGAATAGGAATTACTACTTAAGAAAGTAACGTTAAATAACATGTTTTATTGACATTAACAGGTTTGATTTAAAAAACTAAAAAACCTAAAAAATATGAAATATCAAAATATGGACAAATTGTTTGCTGATTTGAATAACTTGTTTCAAGATATACCTTTTGAAAAATCGTTCAAAACTTAGCAGAAGTTTTGAACTACTGATTATTATATATTTTTTTTATCTATATAGATATGTAGTAAACTTAACATATACGTGCTTTGAAGACCGACCGAATTAAAATTAAACTCAGAACGAATATATTTGCAGTAGTGCATTGTATGACTGTGTTTCGGTTAGAAAGGTAAGGGGGCCGGTGAAATTACAGGCACATGAGACTTAACAACTTCACGTCTCAGGGTCGACAACGCATTGGCGATGCTCCTAGTGTTGCAAATGTCCATAGGCGGCGGTGACCACCTACCATCAGGTGGACCGTTTGCTTGTTTGTTGGCCCAAGTGGCATAAAAAAAAAAAACTCATATATTTTTTTATCTATATTATTTTTATTAGATTTTATCTCGAGAATATATGAAATCTCTCCACGAAGGGGAAGCCAAGTACTATAAATATAATACGTTATTACAGTCATATTAGTATTATTATATAGTTATTTCTTTCTTCAAAGAAACATTTATCATACCCAGTCTTCACAATCAAGACAGATATTACATAAGCTTCGAATCTACTCGTCTAATGGGCTTAGTACAATTTACAACTGTATACGAAATCCTTTCAATACTTTAAGCAATTTCGACATCTTCAACAAAGTAACAATTCCCCTAATTACCATATCTTTTGCAACAATAAAAGCTTTTATGGCCATTAGTGAATTTTGAACGAGTCATATCGCGATTTGTCTAATAACCGCTGGGAAATAATTTAGAAAGGAAACTTTTGGTATTGAATGACTTTGAGAATCACGCGCCATTCCACCAACCCGCATGTAATGATGCCCTGATGACTTTTTAAAGTTGTTAGAACGTTACATAAATGTGAGTTAGATCTTGTTTTATTCTTCTGTAAAATGTGTGATTGTTTTAAATTGTTTAACTTGTTGTTTTATAGAATCTAATACCTTTAAACGAGCAATTCTTGTATATATATATATATATATATATATATACATGCTCGTACATATACTCGTATAAATATAATTAGGATCTCGGAAACGGCTTCAACGATTGTCATGAAATTTAGTATGCAGGGGTTTTCGGGGGCGATAAACCGATCTAGCTAGGATTCATTTTCAGAAAATGTCGTCTATCCGTGTTTTCAATGATCAACTTTATCGATAATTGACTCAAACATAACCTGAAAAAAATGACTTCCTGACATTAACTGTTTTAACGACACAACATTAAAGCTACTCCAGTAGATGGCGTTGTAAAGCAACTCTAAGTCAGTAATCAACTTTACATAATTTCCCGAAAAAAAAAAATACCGAGCATCCAGGTACTTATTATTAAATGTCCTATAGCAATGATATTAATAACCAATTGGATCTATATTTCTTTACATGCCAATTAAAAGTACGGGTCTAAGGATCATAGTCATCATCTACAATTATATCAATGAGTAACACATACAAAACAAAACAGAATGTTCTAAAGCTTATTTCGTCAAAGGATAAACTTCTAAATTTATTATATATTCATATATGCTAGCTGTACCCCGCACTTATTGATATCATATCAGAGATAATAATCCGCGTCGAATGGTGACAGTCCCATCCGGATATGTTCAGTAGTTTTGCGGTGATGGTGCATTAAAGAAACCCTATTTATCTTATAATATATAAATATTGTTTTATTACGTTAGTGGCGAGCGTGTTAATACGTCATTATGTTATTTGACAGGCGAGTTGGCTTGGTGGTTAACGCTCTGACTACCAAACCGAAGGTCTGATGAACATGTCTGTTTGTTCTGTGTCTGGGTATAAATATCTATATAAGTATGTATTTAGAAAAAAAAAGTAGTATATCAGTTATCTGTTTTCCATAGTACAAGCTCTGCTTTGTTTAGGACCAGGTGGACGTGTGTAAAAAAAAAAAAATTATAAAAATTATAAATAATAAATTACCAGTATGAACAAAAGATTTATTTTTGATTTAATTACATTCTGATGTATTTGGAACACATGCGCTCCTTATCCATGTAAACTTTTACTTAACAACATCTCACACTTCTTGCGAGGAATATCATTACAAATAGATTTTATAAATAAATAAATAATAAATATCCTGGGACATTCTTTTACACACGGCCATCTGATCTCAAACTAAGCAGAGCTTGTACTATGGAAACCAGATAACTGATATACTACTTTTTTAATTTTTCTAAATACATACATATATAGATATTTGCACCCAGACACAGAACAAACAGACATGTTCATGCACACAAATGTTTGTCCTGGGTGGGAACTCGCGACTTGGCAGTTAGTGTCGCTAACCACCAAGCCAACTGGCCTGTCATAAAAATCCTGTACCTATATAAATCGTAAATTAACCAACAAATATGTCACTACAATTAAAATAAAAGTCGTTCAAACAAAAGTATACGAACTACCAAAAGCACCAAAGAGAATATATTACTTTATACAGGTAAAATCCCTTATAAAGGCAATTTCAAATGCAACACCCGCCACAAAAGAAAAGCCTGTTTTCCCCTAATCTACTAACTTTGTATTCACTTACAGTTTTGTCCTGGAGCAGGCTGATTCTGCAATTCAAATGAGCGTCCTCCCCCAATTGTACTGTTATTTTCGTTATATTACCATCCGGTGTATCTTCAAAAGTGGGGCCATACTTTCTATCGTGGTCAAAGTATGTGTTTTTTACTGATACAACGTGTGGTATCATTTCAAATTGTGGTCTCTCTGATGTCTCACTTGGTTCTTGAGTTGGTTGTGGTACTTTAAAGGATTTCGTACTATCTATTGTTGAGTTGCCTAGCCTCAGCATGACAGGTGCTGGTGCTATGCCTGTGCTGAGAACGAAGAATGACGTCACCGTCTGACCTTCTGTCGATGATGTTGATGGGTTTTCTGTTTAAAAGAATATACAATTAGCTTTATTATAAAATACTTAACTATTCTGGGATCTAACAATAACAACCAATTTACTCTGATAGCTATAGATCGTTAATAGCTTAAGGCATGCTGTTGTCCGGTTGTTTTGACTCGTGTGTATAATATGAATATCCCAAATCCAATATGCCTTATTCGAATTTGGCGGCATTTTATATATTAGATTAGTATTGCTCACCAGTAGTAAATTGACACACGACTATCTGAGTGAGAAGGAACACGCCCGCCCTCCACATATCGCCTGAACGAGGCCTCGCCTCGCGCAAGCCCTCATAATCTGTAACAAAATAAACAACATTTTAGTTTATCAGGATATATAATATTACCAGCTGTCCTCTGCGGTTTTACCCGCATTCCCGAGAGATGTGACATTTTCCCGTAGTAAAAAGTATCTAATATGTTATTCAAGGCTATAAACTGTCTACGAGCCAAGTTTTATCCAAATCCGTTGGGTAGTTTTAACGTGAAAGAGTAACAAACATACATTCATACAAACTTCTTTTCGTAAAAACTTTGAATTCAATTCATACCCGAACACAGTCAAAGCTTTTTATCATGACATAAAAATAATGTAGAGTTGCCGTTTTAAGCCTTGATGGAATGAAAATATAAAAACATTGGTTATACAGTTAATAAAGCAATATATTTACAATTTGTTAAATAACATTCCATTCAACGATGTCATTCTGAAAAATAATACTGTTCCAACAAATTGTTATTACTGTAAATACGAAAATACTGTAAATTATGTATTTTTTTGATTTATGGAAAATAGTTCCAACAAATTGTTATTGCTTTAAATACTTTAATACTGTGAAATTTTGACTAATTGATGTTATTTGGTAAATATTTTTCTGATATATGAATGAAAATAATTCCTTCTATTTTCTGATCCTAGTAACCCCTAAGCTGAAATTAATCAAAACGGAACATATCTAAGTGTCAATTCGTAGTTCTAAAGACAAAAAAGAACCTTTTTTCGTCTTCACTGCAGTAATTTCTAGAATCCCCAAAGAACATTTCCTAACTGTTGTATATAGTTAGATGCGCTATAACGCTCAAGTATCCTCCAAGCAATAAGCATTTTCCGCGCCAAAAGCAATTTGTCCTGAACAAACGGCAACTATACGAAATATCCACTGTAATTTGAGCCTTACATCATCCCCAATTAGTAAGGAGCGAGCCTGAGATGAGGATAACTTATACAACACGGAAGGGTCTTGATAAATTAAACGTCAGTTAATATCGCATTGCTTTTGTAATGTTACACCTTACTTTTAGATATGAGAAGAATTTATTATTGTTTTTTATTTATCGTTAAATTTATCTGTGTTTGATAGCAATTTCACACTTCCGTCAGCCCCCTTTAAAAACAAAAATCTTGAAAAATAATTTTCAGGTTTAGAGATAGAATGACACACAAGCGTTTTCTGATCGCGGCAAGAACGCATCGTGCTCGGGTAGAAATCGCAAAGTAGACACGATGTACTCACCGTATGCTCACTGTTTTTTCTAAGCAGTCTCCTTATTCAGCTAATAAAAACTTTGTCGAAAACCGGCGCAACGAGGCTTCGGAGAGTGTACGTCTCTAGTGATTGCGTAGTTGAGGGAATGAGCCAGAGCATATATTCCACGACGAAATACCGCTGAGCAAGTATCATTTACCTTCAGAAACAAAATATAGAATCAAACCATAGATATAACGAGTATGCTAAGGTATGATTCTGAAAAGTAAATTACGCTTGATGATGTTTTGTCGCGGTCTTTAAGTTCCCTCTCTTTTGCTAACTGCGCAATTACGTGAGAGGTTCGCGCTTCGATGCCTCGTTGCACTGGCTCGCCAACGAAGTCGGTATTAAATGAATAAGGGGGCAGAAGTCAGTACATTATTGTACGCCACCATCGCGTTACGTTTACGCTGCATCTAAGATGCCAACTATAGAACAGTGTCCAAGACCCCTCAGTACTGCATTGGCGTTGTAATGACTACCAAAACTTTCGATCGTTTTATCGACCAGACGCTTTCTGTAAGTGGATTTCACGACTTCGACACAGGCCATAAATTATGAAGCACCGTGTTTTTTAAAATATTTATAAGATGTAGACGGGCAACATTTTTGCGTAAATTCTTACCAGTTCACCTCAGTAGATAAAGATAGGTAAGTTCAGTTTAGTTGGTCTTGGGTGAGGCAGTAACCTGCGGCAGGAATTATCTGCAGTAACCGAGACGCTAGGATTACATTTCTAATTGTTGCTTGTTTTAGCAGTTGCCCTGAATCCTTCCTTTGTTTCAACCCTTTAGAACCTACAGGTTGGCGGGGCAAGTGATGAGAAATAGCGTTTTATTGTATAGATATTCGATAATCGAACCAAAAATAAGTTTACAAAGATAGTCTGAAACTCGTTTTATTCCCGACAGCGCGATAGCAAGAATACGGTTATTTATTATTTTTCACCAACAAAAGGTTTACCTCTGGCTAGTGCTCTATAGAGTATATGTAAAATAAGCCAGCACCTTTCTCAGAAAATATATTCTATTCGAAGTGGCCAACAAAATCATTCCCAAAGAGGCCGGCTGTAAAACCTCTGTCACCTATCTCATGTAATCATCTAATGCATCGAAAGTTCAGGCATACAAATTCTGTCGATCCCAAATGATTTGGCAGAAGACTAACAGACGATGTTGATGATGATTTTAAATTATATGATATGTACTCCAGTAAAATAAGCATTCAACCTCGGAATGGAAGCGAATAAGCTGTAAATTTGCATAAACCTTTGTTTTGGTGTACTAATGACTGGTAGAAAAGTCTCATATAATCACGTGTCTGCGTCACAAGTTATTCAAGGTCAAAGTTCACGAAAATCAGTTTTTTCCAATTATCTCGTTTTCTATGGGAAATACGCCATTTAATGTCATTATAAATATTGTAGATCATAAAATTGTCTACAATTTTTATCTCAAGCATTATTTTGTATCATGTACCGTTTTCGAGATATAGCTCAAAGAGTAGAGTGCACGCACCTGTACATAAAGAAATCATGTGAAATGCGGTGCTAGTTTGTATAGTTGAGATATAGTTAACTATGAAAAATTGATATTTGGATAAAGATACAATTATTATTATTAATTTTATCATTATTACTTATAGAATTATAGACTTTATGCATTTATAACAAATATTGATTTTATAATTTATTATTTCATAACGATTTTTGTAGTATTAGTCTATATAAAGCAAAAAAATCATTAGTATATAATTATAATCATTGTTACTATTTATGAATTATCAAAAAGTTTTATCAAATATCATTTATAAATCGATGGATATAGGAAATTATGAAAGAAAAATAAACAATAGTAAATTAAACAATTTTTTTATTAATTAAAAATTTCCAATCGTTCTAAAAAATTTTTACAATAATTTCGGATTGTTCGTCGTCGTCGTCGTCGTCGTCTTCTTCTTTGTCTGGCTCTTCAAATTGAGTCTGATCATCATTATTACCATCTTCGTTGTCGGTCACGTTTGATTCGATGATCTCCAGTATTTCACTGCCATATTCGTTTTCTTCATCAACATCATTTGATATTAATGGAGCATTGAGGCATGATTGTCCGTTACAATGTCCGCATACTGCAGAGCATTGTAACCCTACTTTTCTACAACCACAGTTGGCACTGCAGCCCTTTTTGCAATTGCAGAAAATTGTATTTAAGAGTTCTTCTGGTGCTGGTGGCAATAACGTGGTTGTAGGTTGTAGCATTTCATTCTGCAAAAACCACCCCCATTCTTCAGGTGGTACATCTCTTCCTAACCAAGTTTGAACTTGGTAGTAAACTCTGTAGATATGCTGTTGAGCTGCTGCACTTGTAGGTGGAAGAGATGATAGCTGCACCGGTCTATTAAGTCTTGTATTTTTAATAAATTGGGTATATCTGTAATTGTCGATACTGCATTCTAGTTGTGGAGCATTATATATTGTTAGAAAAACACGTATTCCATTATCACACAATATGTTTTGGGGACAGTTTTCATGCAGGAATAATTGTGCTGATTGGTACAAACTGGGATGTTTTTCGAACATTTTCATAATTTGTAATTTCCCTTTTTAAATATAGATGATGTTGTGTCACACCCTGTGAACGCATGTAAAAATAAAATATTTTCTTTACAATGAGGATATTTGTTGAAGCTCTTAGATGAATAAATTCGTGTCTCTAAATTGATTTTGAATAATTAGCTTATAGACAACTTCATACTTGACACCGTATTTCACATAATGACTCTATGTACGAATGCGCGCCCGCCACTCGTTGCGGTATATCTCGAAAACGGTAGGTGATACGGAAAAATGTTTTGAACAAAAATTGTAGACCATTTTGTGATCTACAATATTTATAATGACGTTAAATGGCGTATTTCCCATAGAAAACGAGATAATTGGAAAAAACTGATTTTCGTGACCTTTGACCTTGAATAACTTATGACGCAGACACGTGATCATATGAGACTTTTTCACCAGTCATCAGAACATCAAAACAAAGGATTATACGAATTTACAGCTTATTCGCTTCCGTTCCGAGGTTTGCCCCTTTTTTAGCCTTATTTGACTGTACTAATGTATAATGAAAGATAAGCTCAAACCATGCATTTTCGGAAAACTAGGTTCCTGTATTTCGAAATTAAGTTGCCATCCATAACTTAAACCAGACTGTGAATTATGTTAGTGTTTAATTTCTTCAAAAACCCTAGGGTTTTATTCAGTAGCTCGCAGAGTACTCGCGGGCCTTGTGCTGAATTAACAGATTTGGCAGACACCCAAAACGGGACCGCATTGGTTTTTAACTTGTTTCTCCTTAAACTGTTAAATCTTAAATAGGTATTTGGGCCGTTAATGAGGATTTCGTGTTGCTCCTAATGTTATTCTAAGATTATTGTGTACCTACTTAGGTTACATATTTAGGTTATTCGAGCCCTAATAATTTTGGGGCGTATATTTAACTTTATAATTAAGGGGATTAAGCATGATTGAAGGTTTGGAGTTATGGAGTTCAAGGATTACTAATTTGATACCAAGGTACTATGATAATTAATTAGAAGAATTTATTTACCAGTTGACGTTTTCTTGGTTGAAAAACTTTTTGTGACCCAAATTCAGTCAAAAAAAACTTGTAGGTTTTTTGTTCAAAGTTCCTTCGTTATTTTGAAACGTAATTGTTTGTAATAGTCGACAATTTCCGTTTTAGGTTTTAAACGATAGTTCCTATAGATGTCTTAGTCAACTGTTTAAAAACTTTTAAAGAGCTTTTGGGATTCTTTCTGAAAGAACTTCCGAAGGGGCGCAAAACTTTTAACAAGGTACGAGATGTTTTATAAAAATGTATCTGAAATACTTAATTGTGAACACGAATTTTATTGGCTTTTACTTTAAAAGTTATCTTGAAAATATTGGCCTAGAATAGGTATTTCCGTAGCAATAGTAATTTTTGGTATATTACTAGGTGTGCCTTATAAGGAATTATTTCACAATTTGAAATCTATTGAAACTACAAATTTTCATTTTATAAAAATAATAATTAAACCAACCATCATACCTAAGGCCACATTGCGAAAAATCTATAATTTTCTTATTATTTATTTGACACACGTTCTATGGTTTTATCCGTGTACCCGAGGGATCTGACGTTTTCCCGGAATAAAATAAATGTACGTTTTAATTCAAAACCATAAAACTATAAAAAAAAACATTCAAAGTTTTATATTTATAATACTATAACGGTTATGAACTATCTATGTGGCACATTTTATCTAAATTTATTTAGCAGCTTTTGCGTGAAATAGTTACAAATCCATCCAATATTTTGCATTTATCATATTAATAGGATAAACAATTCTTTTCGTTATGAATGTCAGTAGAAAAATAGCAGAATGGAAACAAATCTTTCAGCAAAACAGTCAGACCCGTTGTCAGCAAAATTTTTTCAGCAACAGTTTTTGTTCTGACTCACCCTAAAAGATTTCCTTACAGAAATGTGTGCATTGATATATGTTCCGGTTGCTTGTAGGATCACGGAAAGAATTCAACCTAAAAAGTTAAACCTTATTTTTTTTTTCGTTAGCGAAGCATTTTTTTGAGACGTCATCGTCTTTTATTAAATTAAGGGATACTGTAACCAGTTTTAAAGTAGTCATCCGTATTTGGCACCAGATGATAAGTGGACATTTGCTATATGTGTCGCATATAGCATAATAAATAATGCCGATATAGAAGACCTATTAGAGCCTATTTGAAAAATATTTCCCATTTCGTAGTTCTGGGGAAAATTGTAATAGAGAGCTCACTCTACAATTGCTACTATAGCTCTTTTAAAAAGGAAAGATATTCCCAAACCCGATCAGTGATGGCACTGTCTGTAAATTGCTTACAGTGACCATAAGCCGAGTTGGTACTATTTAGGAAGTTACAATACAAAATGTCCTTTTTCTTTTTTGTATATCTGCCTATTATAATACGCAATTCTGGAAAATAGCCAACAGAGATTTCACAGGTTATTCAACTGTACAAAAATCTAGGTTTATCAGATATTTGCTGTCAATTAATTTTTTTCCGATGAATCCTGATTTAACTCCATTAGTGAAACGAAACATCGTCCCATCGTCGCCTCATGAGTATGTTTAACCCATTCTTCAGTCCATATGTTTATGTGTTCCGTTACCAAGGCCCGACTACCGAATAGTTTCTTTTTAATTGACAGGTGTATCAACGTAGATAAATATAAAAGAAAACATTTTATCACAGTAATGCAGGTGATCCATTACACACTTGACAGCAAATATGTAATATTAAGCAAATAATATTCCATATATCCAATGACATTAAAGAGTTAATGTCTTGAAACAGAAGGCCGTTAAAACACTCGTAAATAAACGCCTCGCACATTATCATGAGCGTAAAATACAAAATTTCGTCCGTACTTACATTTAATGAAAAATTCCATTTCATGAATACCAACTCCGTAGTTATTACCTTTATAACTTAATAACTTATAAATCACTCGTAGCCTCTCATAAATCTTAACATGGAAAATTAAACATGGAAACGAACAAGTGGAAATGGAGAGTGTGTACGTTTGCAAGGGTATCTTGTTGTCCAATTAGTTTAAAATTACTTCTTTAATAAATGAAAATCCCTGTGAGCCTTAATTTTAACCTCCACTCCGCGAAATACGCCAGAGGCTTTAATATTTTAAACGCACTGTACGGTCAGTTGTGCTTGCGGAGTTTTCGCTAAGAATTTCCAGTCTTAACGTTAAGGGATTAAAGCCTCGATTCGCGTGGTAACTCCTGTCGAATTGCAACATTACTTTGGTTGAATGTATAATACAAACGGAGCCACGAAAAGTTTATACGGGTTTGCTTCTCTCTTCCTTGTTAATGCTTCTTTGAATAGCTGATTATGGACAACTTTGAAGTGCAAAGAATCAGAGGATTTTCGACCATCCGTATTTTTTTCAGTTTGAAGTCCGCAACTACAAATTTGTCTTAGATATAAGGTTGATATTCGACCCGTTCGTTTGCTAAGACGTTTATAGTTATAAACTTATTTTAGTGTACATTTGCTTTTATTACATTTAAAGAAAATCGAACCAAATTGGAAATTATTTACTTAATACATGACTAAAGAAAATGAAGATCATGATCATATTACTGTTTTGAACAAGTTAAGTTCAGTTCTGATAATAAATCTTACAATTATTATATATTATATTGTTCTATCTCCCCTAATAATCTAGACGCAGGCTATTACACTGAACAAGGATATAATATTAATGCGAATAATCCACGAAGAATCTTATTTAGGAGAACACGCTATGCTTTATGAGGTCGCTGCGTCACTTTACTTATTATCGGAAAAAATATTATATTCACCCAGCGTCCGCCACAAAGGACAAATACTACAAATTGTCCTATATTAAATACAAGTACCAAGTTATGTTTTATTATAATAGTCAGACAGTTTATGTCAAGGCTGCCAATAGAATAATAAAGAAAGAATGTAGGAAGATACATGACACAATATAATAGAATAAGCCTTGTGTAATACCATTTAATAAAAATAAGTTTTATCTCTTTAGGTCGTATTTTTTTTATTAATTTTATTTTAATTAGTAGGAGACACATGCTATGTGTATATTCAAACACAAAAGTTTTAAAGGCAAATCTGAAAAAGGTTATACTTGTATCAAATTTAATAATATTAAAATTGATACAAGTAAAGTAATATAAAATAGTAAGTAGATTAATATTGTTGGGTTCTTATTTAATCTGTGGCTAGATATAAAACTCCCGCCTAAACTTCCGGAACCTGCAACGAACGTTGTTTACGCGCGCCGCCACATCAACCCATGGCGCTGCTGTAGTCAAAACTCAAGAAGCCGCGCGTACGCGTCTCCACTGTAATATTCAATAAAAATATAAACCATCCAAATAAACACTATCAACTGTGCTGTTCCGTATGGTCTAAGTGACAGTGAACGTTTGTGATAAGAATTCCGTCCCGGGACACGTTCGGTTCCTGGATAACATTGGTGAGTTGTATTTCATTAAGTATCTAGCCACACTGTTTTCAAATAACGAAATTTTAAAGCTATCGAAGCGCACATTTTGGTCTATCGTGCCGGGATTAACCAGTTACGAAATCTATGCAACTAAATATCTATTTATTTACATAATTATTGGTATAATTCACACTTAATAAAGTACTATTCAGTGTCGGGAGTAGGTTAGGTACACTCATAACTTTGTGTACTAATTTGCTTATATCTCTAAAAGTATACTACTTAGAATTCTGAATCACATTCAGATCTTATTCTTTTGTGTCCATTCTCCTAATCCAATGTGTATTTCATTTCCGAAACCATTAATTTAAATAGTTGTTTTCGAAAATTTATTACGTAAAATTTACCGACGCTAGCCGGCCGCCATTATTAATTCTTGTTGTTTGATAAATAATTTGTTGCAAAATGCCGCCCAAGCATGATGTCAAATTCGAAGAAGAATACGAAAAATTAGTACAACCACATATTACGACAAAAGAAATGTGTTTTATGAGATTGCAGGCCTTATATGAAGTTTCCAAAAAAGTTTCTGATAAACCGGAATTAATTAGTGAATTTAATGCCCGTTTTCATGATTTGCCCGAATGGCGGGAAAAGTACGATAAAAGTATTTGTGCCATCACACTCTTAAAAAAGAAATTAAATTCCGACTATGTGCCATCATATACAGAACTCGAAAGTTTTGATGTTATGTTCTATTTCATACGCGGTGTTTCAAGTAGGTTGAATGTGGATATGGATAACCAACATAATGCAACATTGAAGGCGGGTGGCAGCTGCGTAAAGCCTAGGTTACCTAAGTTGGAACTATATCCTTTTGACAGTAAACTTGAAAACTGGCCCACCTTCCGTGATACCTTTTCTAGTCTTATACATAACAATACACACATAGCAAATATTGAGAAGTTTTATTATTTACTGTCGGCAGTAAGCGGGTCCGCTTTAATTATCGTAAAGTCTATGCCCGTCACTTCCGATAATTATCAAATCGTGTGGAGTGCGTTAGTAAAACGGTTTGAAAACAAACGCGCATTAGCGACTACGTATCTCGATAAAATATTCAACTTCAAACCTTTGGTGAATGAGTCTGTATCGGGACTTAATGTTTTCTTACAGACATATCAAGAAAACATCAAAGCTCTGCAGATTTTGAACATAACAGATTTATTGGGATTTATGTTGTTTTATGTCGCATTACGTAACCTTGACCCCGCGACTAGGCGTGAATTGGAAAAGGAGTTAGGACAAAATGAGTTACCTACCTATGACGATTTGATGACTTTTATTGAAAAACACGTACGCGCTCTTGAGATGTCCGAGTGTACTACAAATTCCACTAGTACTAAAAGTGTATCGTATACTCGGGGACAAACTAAATCCAGTCAACCCTTTACTTCAAAATCAAATTATGCACTGCGACCTACCATGTCGTCAGCTGTTATCGATACAAACCAACATGTTAAATCAACGAAGTCCATGGAGTGTTTGTATTGCAAAAAGATGCATTCTATTTATCGATGCACCGACTACACCGACCTGAGTCCAGCGCAGCGTCTCGTTAGGATTAAACAATTAAAGTTATGCGAAAATTGTTTACGTGCACATTCTGTCGACGACTGTCCATCAAAGGTACGGTGTACGGTCTGCAAAAGCAAGCATCACCATACACTGCACATAGACTCATTTGCAAATTCGAATTCTAGTGCAGTCGCATTGACGTGCTCGGCTAATTTGACAGTCTTGCTCGGCACCGCGGTTATACACGTCGCAGATTGTTGGGGCCAGTACCACAAGGTGCGTGTTTTAATAGATAGCGGGGCTATGACAAGCTATATAACTCAAGACTGTGCAAAACAATTAGGTCTGTCACGACGTAAATGCAATTTTGAACCCATTGGTTTAGGGGGCAATCCCGTAAAAGAGTTTGGGTTAACTACTTGTAATGTTAAGCCGCTACACTCAGCCGGACCCATCCTATCTACTGATGCGGTCATTGTGTCTACAATAGCCGGTAATCTACCTACAGTGCCTCTTTCGGATAAAGTGATCGTTGAGTTTCAACATTTGATGTTAGCTGACCCGGACTTCTATAGACCTGCACCCATTGACATACTGTTAGCATGTGATCTGTTTCCGTACATCTACGACGGTAAGAAGATACTCCCGCGAGTACACGGATTACCTGTTGCAATGAGCTCAGTATTTGGGTACGTTCTAATGGGTCAGACTGAACTCTCTCCACCAACTCGCAATCATGCTGCGCCATCCGCTACTATTAATGGTACTTTCTGTGCATTCACCATGAACCTCGATCAAGTTATTCGCTCCTTCTGGGAGGTGGAAAATGTACCATCTGAGGTACCACGTAACCCAGATGATGAACTTGCGGATTATTTATTTTCAAAAGAGCATAGTCGCGATGCAACGGGTAGGTATACAGTGAAATATCCTCTGCGATCAACGATTGAGCTCGGCGACTCGAGCCAAATGGCAACTCGTCGACTGCTTAACTTAGAGTCAAAATTAGAAAGAGAGCCTGAACTCAAAATTCAATATCATAAGTTCATGCGTGAGTACGAGGACCTCGGGCATATGTCTTGTCTTGGTGATGTCCAGAACGTGGATTCGAAATACATCATCCCGCATTTCTGCATCGTCAAACCGACAAGTACCACGACGTCTCACCGTGTGGTATTTGATGCCTCTGGGAAAACATCAAACAATATGTCACTCAACTCAATAGTGTTGCCAGGGCCCAAGCTTCAAGCTGATATCAATGAACTTTTAATCAACTTTCGGCTTCATAAAATATGTATCTCTGCGGACATTTGCAAAATGTACCGCCAGATTATTGTCGACCAGTGTCAACGACCATATCAACATATTCTATGGCGTTATTCATTGGACCAACCTATTCAAATATATTCTTTGAATACACTAACGTACGGTGTAGCCAGCTGCCCTTATCTAGCTATAAAAGTGCTGCACACCTTAGCAGATGACGAAAGAGTACAATTTCCAAAAGCTGCTGAAATTTTGAAAACTGGTTTCTTCATGGACGATTTAATATGGTCTGTCGAGACCATAGCAGAAGCCTTAGAACTTCAGAAAGAGCTCATGAATTTATTGAAAGCGGGAGGCTTTATTCTCCGCAAGTGGTCGAGCAACTGCGCACAGGTATTGGAACATCTGGATGATGCTCATCGCGAAACGCCGGTTGCATTCGACGATGAAAGTAATATGTCCATCAAAGTGCTCGGGCTTCAGTGGTCCCCAGCCTATGATGCATTTTCTTTTGCCATCACTCCGCCCAATCTTGTCGTTTCAAAGAGAACAATCTTGTCCCAAATTGGTCGACAGTTCGATCCACTAGGCTTTGTAGCTCCTTGCATATTCTATGCCAAATGTCGCATGCAGGAACTTTGGTCTCGTCAACTTGACTGGGACCAAAGTCTGCCGTCAGATCTTGAGTCACAGTGGCGGGCATATGTCAACGAACTCCCATTGCTAACAAAAATAAAACATGATCGCCATGTTAAGGTAGAACGCCATACCTACTGTCAGATTCTAGGTTTTTGCGACGCCTCTTCTCTCGGTTATGCTGCGGTTGTGTACCTCCGAACTAAAAACGACGATGGTGAGACTAAAGTTAGTCTAGTAATGGCCAAATCTAAGGTTGCCCCATTAAAAACTGTCACTATTCCGCGTCTTGAACTCATGGCTGCACATTTGCTAGCAAAGCTTACCAAATACGTCCAATCGATATTGCGTAATCGTCTCGAAATCAATAATATAATGCTGTTTACGGATTCTTCCGTTGTTCTAGCCTGGCTTAATACTCCCAGTTACACACTCAAAACATTTGTGTCCACTAGGGTGTCCAAAATTAATGACAGCGTATCTAGCGAATGCTGGTATCATGTAAGCGGTGGGTCTAATCCAGCCGACATTTGTTCTCGTGGTGTTTTACCATCTGTGTTGCTAGCGACTCCAGAATGGTTCAACGGACCTGGTTGGATCGATCGGGATCAATCTAAGTGGCCAATTAAAACCATGGCTGAATTCCGTGACAGCAATCCTCCTGAACTCAAGTGTACTAAGCCAGTTTTAGTGTCAACTGAGTCTGACACGTATGAAATAGTGTATAGCTTAACGAAAACATATTCTAGCTACAATAAATTGCTCAACGTCGTTGCTCGATGCTATCAGTTTATACATAATTGCAAGTCAGCTGCTGAGGAGCGTAGATCTCTCGCTGTTTCGGACCTCAGGAAGGCACATGATATTTTAGTGAAATCTGTTCAAAAACAACATTTTTCGAGCGATATAGTATCTTTATCAAAGGATAGTTGCTGCAGTAATTCCTTGCGAAAGCTCAACCCTTTCATAGATTCCAACGGTTTCCTCAGGGTGGGGGGTCGCCTTTCACAGTCAGATTTAACGTATGAAAAGAAGCATCCTCTGTTACTTCCTAAGAAATGTAATTTCACTAATATATTAATTGATCATTTTCATAAAGCTTATTTGCACGTAGGTCCACGAACTCTTCAAAGCATAATAACACAAAAATATTGGATCATTTCAGCGCGTGATGCTATTCGATCACGTACCATGAAATGCATTGCCTGCTTTAGGGTATCTCCCATAAATCGACAACCAATAATGGGGGAACTTCCTAAATATCGTACGCAAGACATTCATGTTTTTCATACCGTAGGCGTTGACATAGGCGGACCCTTTTCTACGAATGAGTCAACTCGTAGAAATGCTCACGTATCCAAATCCTATTTGTGCGTGTTCGTGTGTTGTGCCACACGAGCGGTACACTTAGAGGTCTTGTCCTCTCTGAGTACCGAGTGCTTTCTCGCATGTTTCGACCGTTTCACGGCAAGGAGAGGTCTATGTCATTCTATTGTGTCCGATAATGGCACCAATTTTGTGTCAGCTGGTAAACAGCTGACTGAGGTAGTAAAATTCCTAAATTCGGATTTAGAAAATATATCGCATGGCTTCGTTTCTCGCGGAGTAATTTGGAGACATAATCCACCGACAGGCAGTAATTTTGGGGGACTTTACGAAGCTGTTGTCAAATCTGCGAAACTACACCTAAAACGTAGTATCGGTACACGTGCTCTATCGTTTGAAGAGCTAGGGACACTCTTTGCTCGCGTCGAAGCTGTACTTAATTCAAGGCCATTGTGTGCTTTATCCAGCGATCCAAACGAGTTTGAGGTTCTAACTCCCTCACATTTCCTCATAGGTAGAGAACTCTTATCGGTACCGGAATACAGTTTAACTGATTTGACCAGTTCTAGATTGAATCGTTGGCAATGCGTCCAACAAATATCACAACATTTTTGGAAACTTTGGAGGCAAGATTATTTACATACTTTACAGCAACGTCAAAAATGGTTTACTAATTGTCGTAGTCTTAATGTCGGTGATCTTGTATTAATTAATACTGATGCTCCACCTCTCAAGTGGGGGTTAGCTAGAATTACAAAATTACACGGTGGTCCGGACGGTGTGGTCCGTGTCATTGTTTTAAAAAATTCAAACGGAAACGAATTTACACGTCCCGTTTCAAAAGTGAGTCCTCTACCGTTGGATCAGGACTCAGAATGTTTATAAATAATTTCAGGCTTTATTTGTATCTAAAATTGTATCTACCTATACATAATGTATTAACTATTATATAATTCAACTATTCAATTTATATTCTATTATACAGTCCACTAACACTTTAATTATATTTCAATTTATATTCAAGTACACATTATCTATACCTTAAGTTTTATCTATTTCAACTTTGCCATGGTATCGTAACTGGGAAATCCTTGCGGATTTCGGTGGGGGGAAATGTTGGGTTCTTATTTAATCTGTGGCTAGATATAAAACTCCCGCCTAAACTTCCGGAACCTGCAACGAACGTTGTTTACGCGCGCCGCCACATCAACCCATGGCGCTGCTGTAGTCAAAACTCAAGAAGCCGCGCGTACGCGTCTCCACTGTAATATTCAATAAAAATATAAACCATCCAAATAAACACTATCAACTGTGCTGTTCCGTATGGTCTAAGTGACAGTGAACGTTTGTGATAAGAATTCCGTCCCGGGACACGTTCGGTTCCTGGATAACATTGGTGAGTTGTATTTCATTAAGTATCTAGCCACACTGTTTTCAAATAACGAAATTTTAAAGCTATCGAAGCGCACAAATATTATAATGTAATAACTTGCTGAGTGACTCAGGAATAGTGTAGCCTTCTATCTGTTTAATATTTTTTTAAATTGAGTTAAATAGAGTACATCTGGTTATAGCTATCCTCTTTATAATATTCACTAAATTTAATTTAATAATTTTAAATTTTATATTTCTTTTCACCTTTTGACTGGCCAGTATCTTCGAAATTCTCGAATGTTTACGAACTCCTCGGCAGTATTTCTCTTCTGCGTTAATAGATACATTAAAAAAACTGGAGCCGAATTCCCGATAAATAAACCACTCTTATAAGAGTTTTAAAAAGTCTCAATAATATTATTTTAAGTATTAATAACCTTAATTATTTTTCACTGGTAACAAGACTATTATTATGTCTAATCTTGTATACAAATATAATATTGCATTTCATTTATGATATATTAGCTTTGAATCCAATGAGACAGCTATTGCCAGTACAAGTATTAGTGCTTAGCACTAATGAGTCTCGTACTGATAAACATCTCCAGACGGGGTTGCAAATCGATAAGTGCACAGTTCAATGCTTTTAAATAGAGTTTCTCAAAGTATTCTACAAACTATTTGATATAAATGCTGTCCGTTGAATTACTAAAATATTGACGATGCAAGAGTTTTTGAGAGAGTACAAAAAGTAATACCTAGTGATTTTTCGTTTTGACCGTGGGGTAAAATGACTATGAGATGGACGAAGTGGGGTAACTTAACTCTTAAAAATTTTTTATTCAAATCCTACCAGAAAATGAGACAGTTAAAAACACTGAGAAAGGCTTTTATAATAAACATTTTTTTTTGGGTTAAATCTTTTTACCCATTTTTCCTCCATTCTTTTCATCCATTTCGATGATGCATCTCGTACAATGCGCATCAAGTAAGAAGGGGAAAAGTTTGAGATATACTTTATCCCTTATTTGATATACAGTGCGAGGTGCCAGTCAGTGTCAGCTCAGCTTCGTGAGTCGCATGGCATAGCACCGTCACTGTGAAGAAAGAAAATAATGATTGTCATATCTTTGTACACGCACAACATAAACCAGATGTTCTATGACATTTTGTCAAACATAGTTCAATGAAATTGATGGTAGAACTATCCATAATAATGGCATGAAATAAACAGGTGTTCTGTAAATATATGTAAGCTTACGATCCAGTTGGGCATCACGCCTCAGGTCGTGGGTTCCCTTCCCATCCAGGACAAACATTTGTGTGCATGAACTAGTCTGTTTGTTCTTTGTCTGAATGTAAATATCAATATAAATATGTATTTTAGGAAGTAGTATATATAAAATAAATAGATGGCCGGGTGTAAAGAATGTCCCGGGATATTTATTATTATATGTAGTCAACCTACATTATTATATTTTTAAATAAATGTTGTAATGCCCAAATGCCTTGTTAAACTTGGGGCAAAGAGTGAATAGGCTACTAACGGGAAAGCGAGCTCTATCTTTGGCCTCATCTTCATTTACCATCAGGGAGATTGAGGTCAATCGCAACCCGTCAGAAAAAAGAAAACCAATCAATGAAAGAATATCATCATCATAGGGATGTCCATTGCTGAACATAGCCCCCAATCGAATCAATTAAATTTGTACGCTTAACAGACGAGCTCTTTTTTTTTTTTTTTTTTTTTAATAATAATAATAATAATATATCTTTATTTCTCAAAATAATTACACAAGGGTGCAGAAATGTAATGCTATGTAAGTTGTTAAAAAATTAAAATAAACATACTGCAGTAGCGACTACTCTCATTACTAGGCAAAAATAGCCTGTATTAATGAAGAGCAGGCCCAATATGGCAGGCTTTATTCATTCTATATTTATTATTTAAGCCAACGGGCCAGATGAAATTACAGGCAATGAGACTTAGCAACGTCACGTCTCAGGGTCGACAACGTATTAGTGATGATCCTCGTGTTGCAAATGTCCATAGGCAGCGGTTACCACTTACCATCAGGTAGACCGTCTGTTTGTTTGTCGGCTCATGTGGCTTAAAAAAAGGTTCGATCACCACCCGGTCAAACATAGACTAAGAAGTAAATCATTTCTTTGCCGCACCCCAAAACGGAGTTCCCTCCCTGCACACGTTTTCCCTTCTTCCTACGAAATGGAATCCTGTGGAAGCACCTTTTTTTTTTTTTATTAAGAATATGCTTGCGTTTGGCCGGCAGGTTGAGGGCGGCTAGTGTTGTACACTCCTGTCCTGGCACTAGCGGTTCGCGCATTTGGACTACAGTTCTACTTTACATCAGGTAGACTGCAGTCATCTGCTTTCTCAAATATATATAAAAAAAAACATTTCTGTGCTTGAACATCTCTGTTTGTTCTGGCATAAGCTATTTTATAATCCTGGTATACAATAGAATCCTTGGAAACTCTGATGAACCCGCTGGAAAAAGCTAGTTTCATATATTCCGAATGTAGACATACACTCCTATCTCATTTCGCGAAAACTATCTCTAAGTACGTGGGTATCTGTTTAAATGTAGTTTACAATAAACTAAATTGGGTACTTAAGTTTATCTCTGTGGAAGCGGTAACTAGGCACTGTGGTTAGAGGCAGGCCAACCATGCGTATTCAGTAAATTAGGATCTTTATACTATTTTGGTATAATGTTGCCAAGTTTAAAAGTACGGGTAATTGTATTTTTGCGTTTACATGGAGTTAGAAGGCCCATAAAGTCTAATCTACTATCTTCACACGATAACTTCTTTTGCTCGAATAAAAATATTTAATTTGAATTCCATCTATTACATAATATGTTTTTAATGACAAGAGGTATTTGGTATGATGTACCAATTTAAATTCAAAAGAAGTTTACTTCTGAATAATAAATGTTTAAAATTTCTTGGCAAGCATTTTATTATAGTTATAATTTTTCAGTATTAAATGAGATTCAATTAAGAAGGCGCAGCTTGAGCGACATTATTATGAAGATTTAAATAAAAAAATACAGTTCTGAACGTCTATAGAGCTTGTTAGGCAAATTATCTGCTCCAAGAAGTATCTAGGTTTTAAAATAATGAGATACTTTACTAAAAATGCATTAAAATTATCTCTTTATTTCAATCCAAAAATAATTACTTCGAGAATTCTAATTCATTTAATAAAAGTTCATTTAATTATGGTGGACCTAGGTATGTGATTTCTCCATGTAGTGATAGTAGTGTAGTGGTAGAATCTTTTGTCAGGCAGTGCCCTCAGACCAAGGTCCAACCATTGATGTTGGAAGCTTGTATATATGGCAAATCCTTAGAAAACTTCTATATCGCGATGCAGGATTCTCGCGTGTCTATTCGCTCATAGATGTCGCCACATCACTGGTGCGGGCGATGAAGGATTTTTCCATCAGTGTGCATGATTGTCGCCACACAAGCTATCGTCTCCTTCTTTTTTTTAACTTAAAAAGAGTGAACAAGATATCTTACTCTGTCAACTTGATCATGAACGCATGGGGTTCTGTAAGGGAAATTACAATAAAATTGTAGAGATCATAGAAAAATTACCTTTACTGCACTTGAGATGATGAGAAGAACCCAAGATAATTTATTGATCCAATCCGATGTTGGTGATGAACCTTATCATAACGCCATCAGGTTTATTTTTCTTTAACACTCTGAGCAGTCAAAAGAGGACAATTAGATCTCAATAATTTTATCTCGATGTTTCGCAGCGGCCTTAATGATCTGTCTCTTTCGCTTACAACGCAAATACGCGAGAGGGCCGCTCTGCTCGTTACGCCTGAATCGCCATCAGAGTTTGTATTAGCTGTATTAATAAGCTGGAATCACACGACATCAAAAAAATACAGACAAATATGAATAAATTTAACTATATGCCCCTAGGTAGTCTGGAAGAACTCGTTTTAGCGATAACACTGCCTACTTTGTAACACTTGTTCTATCTACTTCTTTTTTTTGTTCTCATGTTATGTGTTGTACAAATAAAGTATATTATATTGTATCGTAAAAACACTTTGTTCTCATTTTATCTTGTTATAATGGAAAGAGATGTACATAGATTTAATTAAGTTTAGCGATGCACAACAGAATTTGCTCCATTGTCTTATATTCTAAATATTCTCTCTCCATTTTCTTAAAAATGTTACCGTCCGGGTTGATATGAGATTGTACTATAGCCCGGCGACCCGACAAAAGGCAAAGGTCAAATTGCTATACAGAGAAGCTATCCATTCATATGTTCAGGAGCCTCGAACATAAGAATTTTGGGATATCTTTAGTAGGTATATACTAACATACATTTTTGTTTAGTTCTTTGAACTAGATTTTCTCTTCGATAACACTTTATTTATATTATACTAGGTATCTCGTGACTTCACCCGCGTTCCCAAGGGATTTAATGTATCTTTGTTATAACATAGGCTTTGTCATTTGGTAATAGCGTACCTTTCTATCAGTGAAATATTTTTAATATAGGTGCATTGATTCCGGAGTTTACCTACCTTACATACGCAAACAAACTAAAAAAGTTCACACGCTTTCGCTATATTTAGTTAAGACTAGCTTCCGCCCGCAGTTTTACTCAGTTCGACTAATATACTAAATAAAACGAATATATCATATATTTTCCCAGTATATTATCCTCGAAGAGGTAGGCAGAGGATTCACACATTCCTAACAAGATCAGCGTGCGGTGTGGTGGACATTATCACCGTCTCTCGGGCACTCACACGGGCATTGTAAACAAATAAAAATTACCTTACCCAACTTGAGAATCGAAAGCAGCACCTACGAGTCTTAAGCGCAAATAAATCAAGAACCGACAATAAAACCACTAAACTTAAGCTCGGTTTTGTCCAATATCAAACCAATTTCCTACTCGAACCACGCCATGCATCAAAATCTAAAATGAAATGCTGGAATTTATAAACTCTGCCACATTTTACGGTGGCCATTTGGTCATGGTGACATTTTAAAAGGGGAACCAATCTCCATTACGTTTGACATATCCGCCGGAAGTCCATTCCGATGGCGCCGTCATCTGTACCATCGGGTTTCGGTACTTTAGTTTTCTTGTTAGGCCATTAAATTGACGATTCAAAAAAGATATTACGCTCGTTGCTCCTTAAACTAATTAAGATAGTGGAAGGAAATATAAACTTTAGGAACAAGGAGAGCTATTAGTGCAGAATTCGTCCGGGGAAGTACTACTGCCATACCCATACTATAATAATACATGCGTATTATAATGTCTCGATTAGAAAAGTAAGACTTAATAACTTCATGGGTCGTCAACGCATTGGCGGTGCCCTTAGAGTTGCAAATGTCCAAGGGAACGTGACCAGTCACCAAGACCAGCCAAGCAAGCAGTCTACTTGAAGACTGCTTGCTTGTCGGCCCACTTATCACAAAAGAAACTCTTTGGATCTTAATAGAGCTGATAATACCCTACTTCTAACGATGATAATTAAAAATCATTGATTGAATTGGAAAATCGATGACTTCAATTGTCACTAAATTTCTCTCTAGTCTCTCTAGGTGTAACCCTCACTGCTGAGGATCGAGGCTCCTTCTGACTTTATAAACCAGCTGTCTCCATCGGTTTCGATTTACATGTCAAAAACATATTATGATATTTGGGAGAATTTTTACAGCAAGCCGTCTGCCTGATGTCAAACTGTGTAAGTGTAAAGTGGATGTGCACTATACTCTCAGTCGCCTCTAAGACACCTTAGGGAAGAGTTAGGAAACTATAGTATTCGTCGCCGCTACTATACGCTTTCTAATACCTTCACGTAGATAAATATTACAAAACAAGATATTTAGAAATCCCTAAAAAGAAGAAATGCGATGTTACGCAATGCCAAACATGCATCGTTGGTAGTTTTGGAGATGTAAAACTAAGCAAAAAGCAATTAATAACGATATCCTATTTGTTTTGTATCAGTCTTGTTATTTCTTTTTTGTTTTTTAATGTTACCTGTATTAAGTATTTTGTAATTTTTTAATAAAAAAATAAAAAAATTGATATTATAAAATAGTCAAATATTCAGAATAGATAAAATTTACATTTACATTTAAAAAAAAAGTAACCTTGTCGAGTTTCTTGCCGGTTCTTCTCAGTTGAAGGCTGACTTTCAAACAGGTTGTAGCTTCAGTAACTTCAAATTTGACCTTCATAAGTGCCTTCCGAGGGCTTAAACTGAATAAATGGTTTTGAATTTTGTTTCTGTAACCTTGAAAGAAATGAACAGCAGAAATTCAAATTATATAATGAAAAAATGTTTTCACATCCCAAAAGTCGCTGATCCATTGTTGTCTGTTTAGCCCCTTCCTATTCGTAATTTATTGACTCTCATCGGATTCCACGCCAATAGAATTAATTTTACGGGTGCGCTGCGCTGTAATCGAATGGAACTTTTAATGCTCTCACAAACAAATGCAATCAATTACGGCTTCTTTAACGTCTTGGGGACTTAACTGCGCTGGGACGTATCTTGGAATCAGATTTACGTATATTTAAAGATATAAGTGGTGTTGTAAAAAGAAATGATGATACAACGCAAATTGGTATGCCATTGTTTTATCAGAGCTGTTCCTTTTTTTTCATTTTGAAGTAAAAAATGTTTAGGATTTTAAATTTGCTTTTTGTTACGCATTGTTTAAAATTATTAGATACGTCTTCACCAAAGTTGCGAAGTGGCAAAATGCAATAAATCGTGTACACTGTGAAACTCGTTGGAATGTTTGAACTCCGTTTCACGGACACTTGTTGCCGTTTCCATGTTTGTGAACACTTATTTGTATGAAACAACGTTTCCATGAGACCTAGTTATGTCATGCGTTCATAATTACAGCAACTTTTCGATTTGGCTGAATAAATTAGGGAATAACTTTAGTTATGTCAATTCTATGTCAATAAAATCTACCTCATCATCAAATTCACTTATGAATACGGTCATCTGATCCAACTACTATAATAATCAAGAGCACTATATACACATAGGTATATATATAGATATTGAAACCTAGATACATAACAAAACAGATATAATTATTCATGCTCACAAATGTTTGTCTCGAATGGGAATTGTACCAATGACACGACCTGTGCTAATGGTAGTCAGTGCATATTTCCATACTAATTAACTATGGATAAGTTCTCGCTTCCCTAAAATTCTGTTATGCTTACGTCAGGAGTAGTAGAGATCTTAGCGCATGAGTTCGTCCGGGGTAGTAGTACCACCAGCAGAATGCATTTGTATTACTAGACAGGTCAGTTGGCTTGGTGGTTAGCGACCCTGACTGCCAAGCCGCAGGTCTCGGGTTCGATTCCCACCCAGGACAAACATTAGTATGCTTGAACATGTCTGTTTGTTCTGTGTCTGGGTGTCGATCTATCTATGAATTATCTAAATAAGAAAAAAAAAAGTTGTATATGTATTATGTCAGCTATCTGGTGTCCATATTACAAGCTCTGCTTAGTTTGGGATCAGATTATTTATTTATTACTGTGTTTCGGTTAAAAAGCCAGTATTCAGTAGCCCAGTGAAATTACAGGCGCATGGGACTTAAAAATTTCAGGTCTCAAGGACGGAAAAGCTTCCGCTATGCTTAAACACCCGCTTATTTAATGGCCTGAAATGCGAAGCTTTCGTAGTATCACTCATCCAAAGAGAATGTACGTCAAACAAGCATGTTTATTATGGAACATGCTGAGTTTGCACATACTTTCACAGAGCTAACAAACCGTTCTAGTATTTTAACTGCAACATTTCTGGATTTCTCTATTTACTTTAGTACCTAGAGGTTTTCTGAAGCGTAATATGTTCTTGGAATGACAGAAGGATCTAGTGCTGAGTTCATCCAGGGAATTAGTAGAAGTGCAGCTGTACTCGTATAATAGTGTTTCGGTTGGAAGGAGCTGGTGAAATTACAGGCACATGAGACTGAACAACTTTATGTCTCAGGGTCTACGCATTGGTGATGACGGTATTGCAAATGTCTACTGGCGGCGGCGACCAGTTACCATCTGGTGGACTGTAAGACTGTTTATCGTAACATAATACATATCTTTAATTTTTTGATATGATAATGCATGTGGTATACACTATACAGGGTGTTACAAAACTACCCGTAAAGCCGAATGGAGGTTAAATGGGGCCTTATAACGAGTCCATTCACAATATTTAAGAACCGTAGTAACGATGTATAACATACCCCAAAAAAATAAAAAAAACTAATTTAAATGAATGAAAAATAGAAAATCTAGGAAAGTAGCCAATTATTAGGTAAAATAGGTACGTAGGCCGTTCTGTCAAATCTGGTTCCAATCTATATATATAAAAATGAATCCCTATTTCCCTTGGTCACGGCATCACGCATGGACGGCTGGACCGATTTCGCCAATTCTTTTTTGATGTGTTCGTTGTTGTCAGGAGAAGGTTCTTATGAAAGAAAAAATTAAGAAAGTTGCGTGGAATATTAGAAAATTTAAGAACGACCATATTAACTTTTCTAATGTAAGCTTACCGCTTTTGACAATATAAACATATGGTGTTTAACATAAATGTAAGTCGTTTGACAATATCGTTTAAAACAGAAGCATGGGTCGGAATTATATTGGTAAATAATTAATTTATAATTTCTTAGTGCACATTTCACGGTTGATTTAATCGGAAGAATCGAATTCAATTCATAGTTAAGACAGGACAACGTCTGTCGGGTCGGCTAGTTAATTATATTTTTACGGTGTATTTTGTAACACGTTGTATTTAGAAGTGCATAGAGATATCTTTCTTACTAACTTATTCTTTAAAGTGCATAATTTTTAATTTAGCAAGTTTTTAAGAACTTTCTTGTTAGTATAAAAACTTCTCCTTTAACGTTTCCTTTGAACATAGAACGCTAAAACTGCAATAGACGCTCTACTCCTCAGAACTGACCGTTCAGTAATGGATGGCATATTTTGCGATACGGGAAATTACATACACCGCAACACTTCCTCGTCTGATACTCGGATCGATCTCAATTAATATGTGCAAGATTGATGATTGCGCTCGGGAAATAAGCGGGAGCTCCATACGGGGACGCAAAATGTACTTGGTTCTTATGATCTGAGGATTTGGTAGGCATTTCATCAATTTGGGCACTGCTTTTCATACACATGGTTAACTGAAAGATTTTGGCGCTTTCAAAGTCTTAAATCGTTTAAATAAAACAAGATCATTACTCACTCATTGACACTGACAGTTGCGATTTGTGCGATGTTCCGGAGCGACCGTTATCAGCTACCTTCAACCTGTTAATTTTAGTGTTACAGTTATGCGCGCGTATCTAAAAAAGTTCTATCGGGTCACGAAACGGTCCATCCATAAAATAATTAAACAAAAACCATTATTTGTTAATTCTATTTAACAAAATAAGTTGCTACAGTTCAGAGTTGGGATCGAAATGAATCGGCCCGTTTAAAATCCTTTTAAGAAATAACTGAGATAATCTGCTATTGTAAAACTTGGCCTTGCGTTAGAAAACTTCCAATTCAAATGTTGTTGGAATGAAACAATCTGAGAAACTCTGTGTATTCACTGAAGCACCGAATTTCCGCACAGAAATGTTTTAGTGAAGAAAAGTTCGAACAATTCTGAATGGGTTTGTAGAATTTGTTTGCTACTTTTTTATAAAATTAAATCTATGCGGTGATATTTATGTGAGGAAACTTTTCGCAATGAATTTTACAGTTTTGTATTTGTGCTAAGACCAAGTTTTGTCTGAAAGTTTTGCTTTTAAACTAACCAGACGATGTACATAGACCGTGTTGGCAGTCTGGAAATTAAAAGATCTATCCATCAGACATTATTTTGTGTCTTGGGAATTAAAGGCGAGTACGAAAATCTAAGGATTATGTACATAGTCAAAAGGTTTTAGAATCTTCACGTACCAGTGTTTATTCTTTGATACTCTCACAAAGAAAATTCAAAATGGTGAACCAAATATAGGACCATATCCGTGTAAGGATGTTAAAGCCATCAGAGGCCATAAAACATCGAGATGCAGTTGTAATGGAGAGTCTTTTGGAAGCGAAACCATCCGAGGCCAAAATAATTTGAGCTTTAATATTTAGAATTATAAATTTTGATGAATAAGTGTAACTTAATTTAAGTAAATCTTAAGTTATTTATATAATCCATGTAGTCAGCAATAGAAAAAATCAATGTAACACTATATATTAAGGAAACACAAGCCTCTGTTCAAAACAATTAGGTGAGCAAGCGCGGAAAGATGTTAATTTATAAAACACAATACAATTATTCTTAAAAAAAAATTATCGTAGATTCTTCAAAGAGTACGGACTAAGAGTCTGTAGAAAATGTAAGAAGAAAACAAAATTAAAAAAGCCATCAGAGGCTAATGCCTTATATTCCATTAAAAAAACACAAATGTGTGATTCTGTAAGGTGAATGACACAAGATCGATGGTGAATTAGTGCGGCCTTTATGATCTGTCTCTCTCCATCATGTAAGAGGTCCGTTCTACGAGGCCTCGTCGCGTTACAAGGATAGTATCAGTGGAGAAATGATGAATGGCTAAACCCAATACATATTTCAATGTCAAAAAGTGACACAGTCTGAATCTAGTCCAGCTAGAAAAAAGTTACGTTGGTTGAAGTTAGTACGCGAAGACGTTATCGATTTGTCTGAATACTGCCAAAGTAGATATCCTATTTAACTAATATTATTTATGCGTCAGTTGGATGTACCTCCTTCGTAAAGCTGATTAGATTTGAATGAAAATTTACACACACATAGATAGGTTATGAATTATAATTAATATTATCCTAAGAAAATATTTGGTTCCTCGGGGACGCATGTGAAACCGCAGGGTCCAGGCCATTTGTATTTTATAGTTTATCTTCTGGGCTAGCGTGCTCCATTCTCGGTCTCATCTTCATCCTTTTGGGGTGGGTCAGTGGCCTAATACAAGCCCATTCCATTGTAAAAGAAAGAAAAAACTGTCTGTAAATAATTTATGTAGTATTGCACTCACAGGGTATAACTTTGTCCGAATTAAAGTTGAAACCGAGTTCATAATAAATGAATGGCTTCGACTACGATTCCTAAAACATAGCACAATTATCGTAACCTCGTAAAGACTGCGTAAAGACATGCCACATTATTAATCCAAATGTTACAAATAAGATTACTAGTAGAGTTAACAACCATAACATGTTATGAAAATCTGAAAATTATGTTAATGCTCTACAATGCTAAATAGGTTCTGTCGTAACATAAGTACAATTAAGACAATTAAGAAACGAGTTGAGTTGTTGAGTCTCATGTGCCTGTAATTTCACTGCCGCAGTGATACAGATTACGTGCTGGTGCGCTTCAAAAACGATTCTTATGATGACTCACTTACAGGTAAAAGGAAGATCTATCCCCGATATCTAGTTCCAGTAAATTGATCTACGCAAATAAAATCCGTATCCCTTAGCGAGAACCTTCCGTAACTTCATATCTCCCATCCCTTCAATTAATGCAGCACTTATACCCCAAATGATCTTTCGACAACTATCTAGCCGTCGTTATTACTCCTATGGCGTTAGAGAAGGACAGGTATACGATCACCTGGGATATAGAGGGCGGAAATGGAAAATACCGGTTCGGTTAATCTTGTGCGAGCCAACCGTAATCAACGATGTCTATATTACCGGTTTTATTGCGGGCGGTTCTTTTATTACTTTGATTGGGAAATTATATAGTTTTATAGATGCGTATGATGGATGGACAGACAAAGAGATTTCACGAGATATTTTTACGGTCGTCAGTATTATTTATTCGATTTGAAGAAATGTTTTTCTTTGAGTACCTCTATGATATTGATAAAGATATCTCATTGGAGCAGGAATTTTATAGGTATTGGTTCCATTTTCAGTCCTAGATTCCAATCGTTGGGAAGGTAGTTTTAGATGTCCTGATAGTTTTATTATTCGTTTTATGTTTATTATTATAAAACCTACAGCGCAAATATTTGAAAATACTTATAAAAGTGATACTTATGTGTATCTAGCTGTACCCTGCCACGCTTCGCTGTAGCACATTGTGGTTGAATGGTTGAGAAATGAGAAACAAAACCAAGACGGTCGCGGATATGTGACTGATGCAAAAAATAGATACAAGCAATCCTTGATGCGGATTATATATCATGCTAAAATTTCAGCTCGATCGGTGCAGAACTTTTTGAGTTTTTGAAGCGTAACACAAACTAACATAACATTTTTATATACGAGTATATAGATATACCATGAGGCGTACTTTACATACGACCAACTCATCCAATACTAAGCAGAGCTTTAACTATGGAATACTATGAATAGATAACTGATGTTTTTTTAAATATTTACACTAATATTTAGACACAATGATTATAGATTAGCTGCCCCCAGGGTTTTATCGCGTTCCCGAAGGATATAAAGTTGTCCTGAGATAAAATGTCTATAATATGTCATTGTTCCAGGACATGATCTATCTATGTCTCCAAGTTTCTCAATGAAGTCTTTTAAAGTGAAATTAAACGTAAATATTTTGATTCAAACAAGCACTTATGAAAAGTCTGACTCTAGTACCGGTTCGGAAGGTTGCTTTTTACTGAGAAGAGCCGGCAATAAACTCAGCAATTACTCTTTTTAAAAACGATCTTAGATTTATTACAAAATATTTATTCAGTTTCACTGACAAAACCTGTGTGGTATTAAAAATAAAAAAGTTCCAAATAAAATCTAATTAAAAGGTACTAAATAACTGAATTTAAGAAATTATCTGACTCTTTAACAAATTCAAGTCATAACAAGGTCCGGGAGAGTCATTCTGTAAGATGAAATGACATTACCTCGACGATGTATCGTCGTGGCCTTTGTCTCTTTCACTAAGTACGCAATCACATGAGAGAACCGCTCTTGGACTCGTTGCGGCGGCTCACCGAAAATGTTTGTATTAGTTGAATAAGGGGACAGTATCTCTGAAAAAGATTCACTTATTATTTCGTACTCCGTATTCCGTTTCTTAGGAATGAAATGCAATTTTCTTTATTTAGTTAGACCATGATAGCCCACGGGTAGAGGCTTTGAATCAGGTTGATACTCTAGCTGCTAAATTAAGTTCGGCTGCTTTTGCTGTTAGGAAAATTAAACAATTGACGAATGTTGAGACGGCCAAATTAGTTTATTTTGCATATTTTCATAGCCTTGTAGTAGTAGAGCTCTTAGTGCAGAGTTCGTCCGGGGAAGTACTACCACCTTACCCATTTCCGCCGTGAAGCAGTAGTGCAATTGTATTACTGTGTTTCGGTTAGAAAGGTAAGGGAGCCGGTGAAATTACAGGCACATGAGACTTAACAACTTCACGTCTCAGGGTCGACAACGCATTGGCGATGCTCCTAGTGTTGCAAATGTTCATAGGCGGCGGTGACCACTTACCATCAGGTGGACCGTCTGCTTGTTTGTCGGCCCAAGTGGCATAAAAAAAAAAAAAGCCTCTTGTCCTATGGTATTTTGTTTTGGGGAGCAGCAGCGGATATAGAATCAATATTTATTATACAAAAAAGAGCAATTCGTGCAATTTACAGTATGGGTCCCCATGAATCATTAAGAGATTTATTTAGGGAAATAAATATAATGACAAAGGGAGAAGTTAGTTGTTCCATACTTTAGGCTAACTAAAGTAAACAAGTCATTTCTTGGTAATTGTGTTCGATTTTATAATAAGATACCGCTTTCAGTAACCAAAATGTCTGATCATAAATTTAAAAATTATATTTGGAAAGTTTTGAAAGAAAAAGCGTATTACAAGGTGGTTCATTATATTGAAGATAAAAATGTATGGAAATAGCTGCTCTCTGCACAGTGCACCTCTAATTTTCTTGTTTAAGGTGTAAGTAATTATTGTCATTTTCTATTTTGTAGTCTTGTTATTTCTTTTTTTTGTTTTTGAATGTTAGCTTTATTAAGTATTTTGTAATTGTTAAATATAAAAATATGTAAAATTGATATTATAAATTAGCCAAAAAGTCAGGATAGATAAAAAAGAATTTAATAAAATAAAAAAGAATGTAACCTTGCTGAGTTTCTTGAAGGCTGACTTCCGAACCGGTTGTAGCTTCAGTAACTTTAAATTTGACCTTCATAAGTGCCCTCCGAAGGCCTAAACTGAATAAATGGTTTTGAATTTTGAATAAAGATCGTGGTTTCGAAACCTGTAGAATTGAACTTGATCTTTCGATAGAAAGCATTGTGAATAAGCTTTAGTTGAGTCGCTGTCACTCTCGTGTTGACAGTCTCCTGCTGTCAAGTCCCACCTAGGAAACAAAGTTGTGCATGAACAGCTTTGTTTATTAGGCATCTGTGTTTAAAATAAACGTATTTAAATACTAGCTGTCCCCTGCGGTTTCACCCGCGTTTAAAGGATGTTTCATATACCGGAAATAAAACCCTATGTGCTATTCCAGATTCAGAAACCTTAATCCAGACTCTCTGTGCCAAATTCCATCCAGTTCCAGCGGTTCTGGCGTGATTGAGTAAAAAACATCCATCTGGTTGGTAACTTTCGCATTTATATTAGTAGTAAGAAATATAAAAAAAGTTGTGAATCAGTAAAATAGTTACTGTACTTCTGTTTTGCGAATAAATGGTAGTGAGTAAGGAAATTTTGTAGAATATTTTATCCACTTTAATATTAAACGGTTCTGTAACCCAATTCTCCAAATTGTAAAGACAATTGTAGCAAAATACAGTTAAAACAGATTAAGAATGAAATGAACAAAAATCAATTGGTACTTTTATGTAGAGGTATCACGCGAGATTCCCATTTGTACATCCATTTGTGATTTGAGGTCACGGTAAATGGTAAGGAATTAAAATTGAGTACGGTTTCTAGAGAGCTGCCATTTTAAAATGCTTTCGACTGCTATAATGTTATATATTAATAATATATAGTTATATCTTTTAAACTACGCGACGGATATCAATACAATTTTCATCAAGAAATAGAGTGATTTAAGAGGAAGATTTAACTAGGTACTATACATGCATATTGTAGTAGAGAAAAGCTGAGAATTTCAAATAATTACGACTATTGGAACGAAGTTCCTTATCGCGCATTGTGAAGGGAGCTAGACGGAAAAAAATCATATGAAAAGTTGTAACGACACTTTTTTTCTAAATTCGAATGATATGGTTTATTATTGGGTTTGTTCATTTCATAATTTATTTAAAGGCTACATACAACATGTTTAAAATTCTGTTCCATTTATAAATTAGTATAATTAGTAATTATTAGCACAGTCTTGATCTTTTATTGAAGACCTAATACTAACGACGAGAGATTGCAAATTTTTCTCAACACTGGACCTAAACTTAGCGTTTTGGTCAATTCCAATGCGTATCTTCGTTCCATCCGGGTGTCCCTTGACACCTCAAGTTTTTTATTATTACGTGTGTTTGACAGTTCGCGCATTATAGACCTCCAGAACGCGAGTATAATAATAAATGGCAATAAATGTCCTGAGACATTCTTCACATAATAAGATAGTAATCCCAAACTAAGCAGAACTTGTCTTATGGTAGTAAAAATTTATTGTAATTTTTCATTTTAAATTAGAATTGATAGGGCACAAAATTAGCAGACATGTTCATCCACACAATATTTTTCCTTTGTAGAAATTAAACCCACAACCTGCGACGTGATAGTCCTAGCATCAAACCACCATGCCATTTGGCCAGTTGAATCTTTTTAGCGATAATAGTTCAGTAGTAACGACATCGAACACTGTGACGAAGGTTCTGAATTCAAATCCTATTTGAGCATTCGATTAAGATAAGCATCAGGAGAAACCGTTACTAGTGGTGGGGTACTTTGTAGTACCTGTTTGACTGGGTACTTCATGTTATGAAATTAAAATCTGCCAAGTGACACTACGCTTCGGTAGTTGCATTTGAGAGACTTCTAGGTATTGGGCAGGTCGGCAACACCTTAGCAATCCTCTGGTATTGCTGAAATCTTTATAGATGGTGACCAGTTACTGTCCGGAGGACCGTCTGCCAGTTTCATCAGATCAGCTTTCACATACAATAATGTTGCAAGGACATTGACCTGAGGCATCTTTTTTAGTTGGAATTAGTTTTGAATAATTTTTGATTTAAATCACTTTTATGGTTGTAATAAAGAATAAAATATGTTTCGCATACTTTACTCAAATTTAATAACTTACATTCTGTTTGAAGTCTTGGAGACACTCTTTGCTAAATAGAACATAACTAAAAAAATCTTCACAAAATATTTACCGCCCCACTGCATTAAACGCTTCGACTAAAAACTACTTTAAAATTCAATGGCATTAAAATGTAAGAAATCTCCTGAAGTATTTTCGATGTACGAACATAAAATAGAGTCCCTGTAAAGTTAAGTTTCCACATTCGGGTCACGTAGCACCTACCCGCTCTATTACTGAAGTGAGGAGGCAAGGATTCTTAGCTCCGTGGACTCTGGTAGTTACTTGGGCGGTGTAATTTGAAGTTAAGCTTTAGAAAAGTAAAAATAAATGTTGAGTGCGATTTACAGTTAAGTAATTAATCGTAATGGTAATTTTTTTTATTTGACACTTTGGTAATGACAAGTTTTCTATTTTGAATACTCATTTTTTTTTTAACTAACACTCTTATTCCAAAAGGCTAATTTAAATGTTACTAAATAATATTCCCTCTTTGAATTTTCAAGAAAAAAATGACACATTTATGACATTGATACGAAGGTGGTCGATTTATTATGATTTATGACAAGTAGGCCAACAAACAGACAGACGGTCCTCCAGATGGTAAGTGCCACCGTTGCAGCACCTGGGACCTTACCAATGCATTCTCGAACCTGAGACGTGAAGATGTTAGTCTCATTTTCCTGTCTTTTCACCTTTAAATAAAGAGATAGTAAAATAAATGTTGGGATAGTATATATACCCATTTTCACTAACCTGTTAAGAGATGTCTAACACTAAGAAGACTCTAATGACTCGTGAAGGTGCAGCTACACCCACGTTATTTTTTGTGGAGCAACGTTTGCAATTGTTTGAGCAATAAAGGAAAACAAATAAACTACAAGTAAAAATGTCAAGCTTTTTGCAACTTACGCAATGTTTTAATGTGTATTATACCTTATAGTACTCAATAATTTTATGAATTTGACATATGTCAGGAGTCTCCTAAGTTTGACAAAATAGACAGGTTAGTGAAAAGGGACATTTGAAAGGGATACTATAAAGCTTTCGAGTTCGTAAATTCTGCCTTCTATAAAATTTATGCAATTCATTTGAAATAATTGTGGATTGTAGTATTTGCAATTTTTATAGTGTTTATAAAAGATGTCCACTTTGTAACGATACATTAACACGAAAAATACAAATTGAAAAACTTATCACGATAAAAATGCTTGTAATGAGTACTAATTATATTTTGAACTTTCAACTGAGGTTAAGTTGACGGGCCAGTTAGCTTTGTGATTCGAGTCCCTGACTGACACGGTCGGTTCCCACATAGTACCAACCATTTGTGTACATGTAGATGTCTATTTGTTCTGTGTCTGGGTATAAATTTCTCAGTATATTTAGATGAAAAAAAAAAGAAACGGTATGTAGAATATCAGTTATCTGGTTTGCATAGAACAAGATCAGCTTAGTTTGGAATCAGATGATCGTATGTAAAAAATAATACCCAGGATTTTTGTTTAAGTATCTCCAATATTTTTCAACAAACGTCTGATTTGATTTTGATGTGGAAAGCGCCAGAATCGTGGGTCGACGCCACAAGGCGAATCTTCTTTGCACTTTACATTATGTATTTCAGTTCTGGGAAAGATTTTCGTATATTTCGTAGCAGTTCTCTCACAAGTTACATTCTGGCTACAAAATATTAAGTTGTGCTGCAAAGTGACTCGGAAGTATTCCTCCAAGTATCACCGACTTGAAGTTTAGTTTGGAAAAGGTTTTTAAATTTGAAATAATATTTTGAGAGACGGGTTCAGGATGTCAAACGATGTATATCTTGTCTAGTATTTAAAGATGAATGTTCTTTTAGTCTTGAATGCTTTTTTATACTTTGCGGTGTTTTTTTTATTGTAACAACACTTTTGGTTTTAGTTACTCCAGGAAAGGTTTCTGAAGAAAAATCTAATAAAACAACACAATAACAAAACGGGAGCTAGTCAGTATATATAAAAAACAATGTATCTTTGTTTGTCCTTAATGCGTTCTTATACAATTCATCCGATTACGAAAAGATACAGAGAACGATACAAAAGATGGATTGCAACGGGACCAGCTAGTATCTATATGTTAAAAATTATAAAATAGTATTATTTCAGGACAGTCCTCAAATTTGTACGTCATTGCATATCCATTAATACCTGTGATTTGTACCTAAATAACTAACATAGACTGTAAGTAAATGGAAACTAATCCATATTGTCGTAATTGGATTGCAATACATTTTTTATTTTTATATGATTATTTAGGATATAGGTAACCAACAGGTAACACATTGAGAGGTGGGTTGTTACTCTAAATATATGAATATCTACAGAAAAACAAAACTAGATAATAATACCAAGACAATGAGTAAAGAGCCATCTCCCATTGTCTTGGTATATTTTTCGGGACTACCATTCGACGCGGATTTTTTCCTAGACGGTTATAGGCTAATGATAAGATATACTGATGAAACCGCGGGGACAGCTAGTTATTATTAAATACAATGAACCTGTAAAGTACACTGTACTTTGCAACATTTTCCATTCCTGCCACTAAATATATAAAAAATCTGTCATCATGAAAAATAAAACTGCTTTTCATATCTCGCACGTCTGTTAACATGACACCAGGTGTTTGGAATCGTTTCCGAGGCTTTTATCTAAAGAGTGTACTTACAAGCGGTGGCTGGTAATACGTTGTATGAAACTATTTTATGAAATACGCGAGTGACTGCGTGGGAGGAATATGGGTTATGTTGCGTTGAATATTTGGAGCTTTTGAAAGTTATTCAGTTGTTTTGAAAGTTATTCAGTTGTTTTAGGGGAACAGTTAGCAATATAAGTAGCCGAGCAGTCCAAAATGGCATAATAACTACGATAATAGAGCATGTTATACACAGATATCAAAAACACATTTTTATTTGATCTATGACTAATTTGCAATATTTTTTTATTATTATGTGTATCTATGAGGGATATTTGGACATGCATAAATAATTATGTGTAAGTAAGGCACATTTATAAAAAAAAAACATTTAGGCCCCCATGTTTTTTTAACGCAGTGTTAGAATTTAAATAGCGTGCTGTGGTCCGATAATTTAGATTATTAGATATTATTATTATTTTAGTATAACTTTATTGGATCCAATGAAGTATAAAACGTCAGATGAGCAAATTTCGACTTCTATTATATTGTTGCGACGATTGATTAAGTATACAACGTAAGTGTAAATTTTCTTTCAATGGGAGATCAAAAGTATCTGTATCACCGTCCAGAGCGCAGTAGCGCGAAATTTGGCAACTTTCGCTGCTTACCAGTGAAAGGTTTTGAACTATTACGGACGATATCATGTATGTCGCGTGCAGTGTTTTTGATTCCGTATCAGTTAACATTGGATTCAGACATAGGGGAAATTACACTCCGGGTAAGCTTTTTTTTTGTCTTTTTTACATTTTCTACGGACTCTTTATATATTCTACGATAAATTATTGAAAGGTTGTATTGTGTTTTTATAAATTAACATCTTCCCGGGTAAGCTTTAGGTTCCCCGGGAATGCGGGTAAACCAGCAGGGCGAAATTTAGCAAGCAATCAAAAGGGTGCACATGTATTTGATTTAGAAACATAATCATTGTGTCGTGAAGAGTTATCAACCTGCAATAGAAACTCATCTCAATATTAGGCAAAGAAAACACTCGTTTCACCAGACCATTTGGGGGTAGATTGACATCAAAGAAGCCGCCTTTATTACATTATAGAGTCGACTGTACAAGGCGCGGAATGACGTCATTATTCTGAGAGATGACGTCGGATGAAGGGGATTTGTCAACGAGTGCGCGGCGACACTGCGGCGAAAGCTATCCGAACCCAAGCCAAGCTACAGTTTGTTTTGTTCAAACAATTTCACGAATCACGACGCTTTATTGTTTACCCCTTTCATTTCTAGGTTTGATGTTTTAAACAATTCTGGCTACCGCTGCCTCTGGTTCAGTTTGAATTTTTTGTTGTTGTTGTTGTTCAGTTTTTGTTTTATTTTGTTTGATTCAATTAATCTATGAGGTGAGCAATAATTGAAGTACAAATAAACACTGCTTGTTTATTTAAAAATTAAACGCGAACAAATTTGTTTTAGACTAACTTGAAATCATAAAATGTTGTAAACCTACCGAACCAAGTCACAATTATGCGAAGTGTCGCCCCCACTCTAGAGACGCCTTGGCCCACCAAAGTGGAGTTGTCGGAATTTAAAATTCGAAGCGTCTAGAGATCTCGGTCGGTATTTGTTATTCATAGAGATGCGAAGTAAACGTGTTAATCTCTCAACAAACTAACAGAATAAGGTCGTTCGAAATTTGAAATACCACAAATGGAATTTAGATTATATTATTAACAAATTAATCTTTTGATAGTAGGTATGCGAGTAAATTATTATCTGAAGCTAAACAGAATTATGTAATATTAGCGTTTATTTTGTTTGATGCAAAGTTTAAATTTGTAGCACCGAAATTCTACCTCGGGTAATATGGGAAATTTGAGGTTCCCTATTTGACTCTAAGCCTTGATTGTTTAGCGTTGCGAATGAGGAGAATGCTTTATTATTTCATTAACAACCTATTTAATTATTAATTATATAAAATAAACAACCTTAGTCTTTCTAGAGAAAAATTTGTTATTTGATATTACAGTACAGAGATGTAATTAAGAATATAGACATAAAGGTGTAAATGCCAATAGAAGATAACACCTTCTAGGCCGTCCCAAAAAGAAGAAAAACAAATGACAACCGAAATAAATATTAAATAAATTGAAATAACTTACGTGGCTTCTATTCCTACCCAGGACAAACATTTGGGTGGATGTGTCGCCAAACTTGTACTAATAAGTAAAATAGGTCTAGCGAATACCTGATAAATATAGGAATTATTAATGATATTTGAAGGTAAGTAAATGTACCTATAGATAGTAAATAATTCCAGCCTGGTTTCCAAAGAATCTATATATCTAACAACGCAGATGCAGTAGACATCAATTCCTTATTTTATACAGGAATTGATGCATCATATCTCAACTGATAAATAATATGCATGTAGCTGATCTGAGTGGTGATTGTCTGAGAGCAAACTGTGTTGAGGGTTTATACTCTTCATTTTACTATACACTTCTGAGTAATAGCCCGAGTCAATAGTTTATGGACTATTTTTAAGTCGCCTCCGCCACCCCTTATCGACCCCCTTAGCGACCCCTTTCCTCTCATGTCCATCTCAGTTTACCTGAGCAATATGACTGGCTGAGTATCGAGCATGATCCAACGATCATCTCCTTACCAATGTATGTCTGAGCATCGAGCATGATCCAACGATCACCTCCTTCTCCATACCAATGTATGTCTAAGCATCGGAGCAGTATCTAATGATCATCTCCTTCTCCATACCAACGTATGTCTGAGCATCGGAGCATAATCCAACGATCATCTCCTTCTCCATACCAACGTATGTCTGAGCATCGAGCATGATCCAACGATCACCTCCTTCTCCATACCAATGTATGTCTAAGCATCGAGCATGATCCAACGATCATCTCCTTCTCCATACCAACGTATGTCTAAGCATCGAGCATGATCCAACGATCATCTCCTTCTCCATACCAACGTATGTCTAAGCCTCGAGCATGATCCAACGATCATCTCCTTCTCCATACCAACGTATGTCTAAGCATCGAGCATGATCCAACGATCACGTCCCTACCAATATCTATCCGAGGCAAGCAGGCACATCCCACTATAGCAAGTAACAACAACCGTAAGTACAATGTTTCCGAACCGCACGCACGAATGTCAACTAGGTACTTGGTATTACAATCAACTTAATCTAAAGCACTCACCTAGGCCTTTTTTTTTTTTTTTTTTTTTTTTTTTTTTTTTACGCTGGGAAAAATGCGTTCCGCATTCCCCCCCATTGGAGGATGGGGGGGGTATGTGGGACTCCCGGACCCTAGTGGCCCGGTTTACCCACTAAACGACCCAGCGGCGCTCAGGCATCGTCTATGTGGAGAGGGGCTGGGAAACCGGCAGAGCCTTGACGTCCAGCCCCCCCCCGTCGACCGCCCGCCATTTATGGCGGGGCCCGCACGCCCCTCCCCCTGCAAGGAGGGGCCCGGAAACGGCAGCGACTTTACCGTTCCCGCCCAACGGAGATGGTGAACGAGTGCAATGCGGGAGAAGACGCCTCCACGTCTGTCTCCCGCCGTTCACCACCACAAGAGGAGAGAGAAGGCGACTATAATCGCCTTCTCCTACCCCTTCTTCTCCGCCTGCACAGCGGCGCAAGAGGGTCCTCCTCCCGTGCGCGCTCTGCCGCCTCCTTCTGTGACATCACATCCTCACAGAAGGAGGCGACCGCGGCCCAGCCGGCCTCGCCCCCCAGCATGGAGTTGACCACACTGGGAAGCGAAAGGTCCGGCCCGACCACCGCGACCAGGTCGCGACGCGGTTCGTTCCACGACGGGCACACCTCGAGGGTGTGCTGCGCCGTGTCCTCCGCCGCGCCGCAACCGTGGCACGACGGGGCCTCCTCCCGCCCGATCCGGTGCAGATACGATCCGAAACACCCGTGCCCGGACAATACCTGCACCAGACGGAACGAGAGGAAACCGTGGGGCCGCTCGAGCCAATCCCGTAAGACTGGCCCGACAGCGTCCAGCGTTCGGCGGCCGAACACGGCGGAGGCGAGGTCCTCCGCCCAATGGTGGACGATGGCATCCTTCGCCTCTCGCCGGACGGCCTCCCGCACCGTCGGGTCGCCGCGCTCCCCGAGCGCCTTGCGCCCCGCCGACCACTCGTACACTCTGGCGAGCACCCACGCCTCGAGCTCCCAAGGAGGGGTGCCCGCCAGAGCGCACGCCGCCGCGAAGCCCACCGAGCGGTAGGCCCTCGCCACCCGCTGTGCGATTGCCCTTTGGGGTCTCCGGATCGCGGCGGAGTTCTCCCTCCTCTGGAGGGAGTCCGCCCAGATGGGGGCCCCGTAGAGGGCCATGCTCCTCAGGATGCCGGCATACAGCTGCCGGCATCGCGCTTTGGGCCCCCCCATATTCGGGAGGAGCCACGAAAGCGCCCCCGCAACCTTCAGCAGGCGCGTCGACAGCCCGCTGAAGTGCGGGCCAAAGCGCCACCTGCTATCTAGCACCAGGCCCAGATATTTCATCTGGGCCCTTACCTGGACCCCGACGCCCTCCACGAAAATGTGGGCGTCGGTCGGGGTGCGCTGCCGAGGCGCGTGGAAAAACACCGCCTCGGTCTTATTCAGCGCCACCCTCAATCCCAGCCGACGGATCCTTCCCGCGACCAAGGATCCGCCAGCCGAGGCCAAGTCGGCCGCCTCCCTAAAACTTCTCCCCCGGGCAGTGAGAAGAGTGTCATCCGCGTAGCAGATGACACTCGTGCCACGGAGGAGAGCTCCCCGCAGGAGCCAGTCGAACCCGACGTTCCACAGGAGTGGTCCTAGGACGGACCCCTGTGGAACGCCGGTCTCCGCGCCGTACCGCCGGAGTCGGCCCGCCCTGTCTACCAGAAGGACCGCTCGGTCCGCCAGGTAGCTGGCCAGGAGGTCCCGCAGGTACTGAGGCACTCCGTGGTACCGTAGTGCCTCTAGTATCGTCGAGTGGGGGACAGAGTTGAAGGCATTACCTATGTCGAATGACACGGCCAACACCCCGTCCCCCACCCCCACGGCCTCCTTCACCTGGCTCTTGAGCCGGGCCAGAGCGTCGACTGTCGAACGCCCCTTTCGAAAGCCGAATTGAGCGTCCGACAGGTTCGGCCCCACCTCCGACAGCAGGCCATTAAGCCGGCCGGCGACAATCCCCTCGAACATCTTACCGACCTCGTCCAGCAGGACGATGGGCCGGTATGCCGAGGGGGAGTCCGGCGGGCGTCCTTCCTTGCGGAGGAGGCACAATTGCCCCTCCTTCCAGATTTTCGGGAACCTCCTAGACGCGAAACACGCGCTGAAGAGGTCCCGAAATCTTCCCGCCATATGTGTGGCGGCAATGGCCACCACACGCGCGGGCACACCGTCCGGCCCTGGGGCCGTCTTCTTGGCGCGGAGGCGGAGGGCCTCCGCGGCGAGCTCATCCGCCGTGACCGGAGAGATCTCCTCGACCGGCGGACGCGCCCCCCGCGGGGGATCCATCACTGGAGGCGTGAAGTCGGTCCCGGGTGGAAACAGGGACCGAACCACACCGTCCAGTAATGCCGGCTCCAGGGACTCCGTCAGGGGGGGACCGAAGGGACGCAGTTTGTTCCGCGCCGCCTTGTACGGTCTCCCGTACGGGTCCCTGTCGAGGCCCTCCAGCATCTCCACTCGCGCCGCGTCATCGGCGGCCCCCATTGCCGACTTGAGGACCCTCTTTGCCTCTATGTAAGAGGCGTAAAGAAGGTCCTCGTTGTCGGGGTCCCTCCTGCTGCGCCGTCGGCTCCGCGTGTACTCCCGCCTTGCCGCCACGCAGGCGGCTCGGAGGCCCGCCAGTTCCTCCGACCACCAATAGACGGCGCGACGGGGAGGTGGGCGGCGAGACCGAGGCATGCTGGAGTTGCACACCTCGGTGAGGGACTTCCTCAGTTGGGCGGCCGCGGAGTCGACGTCCCGGACATCGACGGGAGGCGTGAGCCAGTCCTGGACGAACGCTGCCTCCGCAGCCGCCTCGCGGTCGAGGCGGGTAAGAGCCCACCGTGGGAAGGCAGGTCGGCCCGGGAGCCTTGCCCTCCCCCGACTCACCTAGGCCTCCCGCAACACGCGCACCCAGGTTGCTACACTCACATCTCTGAATATCTGCCTGGATAGTTAGTTATTTTCTTTGTTCACACTTTATAATTGATTTTCTATTTTATGTGGGTAGCAGTCGCGGTAAAAATGTGTCAATGCCGGTGACAGGACTTTTTGGGTTGCCAGTCTTTAATATTAACAAGGTATGATGTTTTAGTTATTTACAATTTATGGTACATTTCGCGACGTAGTTCGCGACAGGATGTACATGTCTGCTTCTACTGTGTCTGGGTGTACATATCTATGTAAGTAGGTATTTGGAAGTCAAATAAAGTTGTATATGTAGTATATCAATTATCTGATTTCCTTGTACTAAAACATTCTGCTTAGTTTGGGATCAGATGGCCGTGAGTAAAGAATATCTCAGGATATGAAATAAGATATAAAACAAATGTATTTAATGCTATAAGGTATCTGACATACGGTCTAAAGTCAAATAGTGATTCCACAAATATAATTAAATTAGATGTAAAGAACCTGAATTCAAAGCAGCAACAAAGTCACTGAACATGAATAATAATAATTAATAACAGCATGCTGATGTTCAGTGAGTTATTACAAATTGGCGTCCAGTGAACTCTGAATGTAGAATGAACTGTTTAAAAAATAAAACTGTTATTCGACTTTTGTTCCCGACTGTACTGTGATGATACATTAAATAAACTTAAAAAGAAAGTCGATAAAGACAATAATGTACGCATTGCCAGTACACTTTGAAACAACAATAAAACCCTTACAAACTGTATTTTTTCGTATCTAACATAGGTTAGACATCTTTTATTAATGGTACTTAGTTGAAAAATATCTGAGCAAGGGGGGAGGTACGTGCCTCCAAACTGTCGTTATCTAAGGGGGGGTTTCGAGGGTGGGGGATTGGGGATATAAATGGATATCGCGTGCGGTAGACACCTTGCAGAATGACAAAGATACCCCGGGTTTGGGGCCAGCGGTATTTCAGGATCCATTTTACTGCGACTTTTTTATTTCTCCACTAGTTCAGTCTCTTGTCGAAGTTTGAAATGTGATATGAATGGTACTTGCTAAGTTTGTAAAAGTTTTATACCCTAGACAGATCCTGGAGGCTAAATATATAGATAAGTGAGTTTTGTTGAGTTATTACCATAACATCTGGCTCCGGCAATATTATAAGATTTTTTCTCTGTATTTTAGAATAAAACTAGCCTGAGAATACTTTTTTTTTTTTTTTTTTTTTTTATGCCACTTAGGCCGACAAACAAGCAGACGGTCCACCTGATGGTAAGTGGTCACCGCCGCCTATGAACATTTGCAACACTAGGAGCATCGCCAATGCGTTGTCGACCCTGAGACGTGAAGTTGTTAAGTCTCATGTGCCTGTAATTTCACCGGCCCCCTTACCTTTCTAACCGAAACACAGTAATACAATTGCATTACTGCTTCACGGCGGAAATGGGTAAGGTGGTAGTACTTCCCCGGACGAACTCTGCACTAAGAGCTCTACTACTACTGAATACATCAGAGATTAAGTGACATATAAATGGATATATAAATGTTATACTTAATCAAAGTAAATAGGTACAAATATCAGCCAATGTCAGATGAGCTGATGATGGATCAGCACCATCGAAAGTAATTTTTTTCCAAACATACTCGGAAGGTTCGTAGAACATTGTAGACATTTGTAGGATTCCATTATTAAATAAACCAAGCTCCAAAAAACACCAACCGTTTTCAGTCAAAGTGAAAATAATCATTCTGATCTGATATATAAATGTTAATAAATAATCGAAGTAAATAGATACCATGTATTGTCAGATTTCTGACGATTACCTAAGATAGTAGAATACCATCGAAAATTAAACTTTTCTTTCCCTATTCCTTTTTGACAGGCCAGTTGGCTTGGTGGTTAAAAATTCTAAATTCAAAACCGTTTATTCAGTTTAGGCCCTCAGAAGGCACTTATGAAGGTCAAATTTAAAGTTACTGAAGCTACTACCGGTTCGGAAGTCAGCCTTCAACTGAGAAGAACCGGCAAGAAACTCAGCAAGGTTACATTCTTTTTTATCTATTCTGACTTTTTGGCTATTTTATATTATCAATGTTACATATTTTAATATTTAACAATTACAAAATACTTAATAAAGCTAACATTCAATAACAAAAAAAAAAAAAAAAAAGAAATAACAAGACTACAAAATAGAAAATGACAATAATTACTTACAACTTAAACAAGAAAATTAGAGGTGCACTGTGCAGAGAGCAGCTATTTCCATACATTTTTATCTTCAATATAATGAACCACCTTGTAATACGCTTTTTCTTTCAAAACTTTCCTAATATAATTTTTAAATTTATGATCAGACATTTTGGTTACTGAAAGCGGTATCTTATTATAAAATCGAACACAATTACCAAGAAATGACTTGTTTACTTTAGTTAGTCTAAAATATGGAACAACTAACTTCTCCCTTTGTCTTGTATTAATATTATGGATATCCAATTTTGACTCAAACATTCTTATGTTTCTACGTATAAACATTATATTTTCATAAATATATAATGAAGGCAATGTCATTATATTTATTTCCCTAAATAAATCTCTTAATGATTTGGCTGTTAGAGACCCTAACAGCCAAACCGAAGTTCGCGGGTTCGATTCCCACCCAGGACAAAAATTTGTGTGCATGAATATGTCTGTTTGTTCTGTGTCTGGGTGTAAATATATATAAGTATGTATTTAAAAAGTAGTATATGTAGTATATCAGCTACCTGGTAGCCATACTGCAAGCAGTACACTCTGCTTAACTTGGGATCAGGTAACCATGTGTGAAGAATGTCTTGGGATATTTATTTATTTATACTTGATCGATCTGTATAAAGACAATAGTAGAATTCCTTGAATTCTAAAAACCAAGCTCCAAAAAACATCAACCAATGTTTTTCCTATATAAAAGATCACGTCCAAACACTCTATGAACATTGATCTCATTAGGCAAGTGATCAGTATGCTATTGAATCCCTTAATCTTGTGGTCCCTAAATCAATCTGAAATTCGTAACACACTGGAAGCAACATCTGGGAAAATACGCCAAAGTTTTTGCTTCACGGCCGAGGAATACTAAGTGCGTGTGTGATTTGTCGTGTCTCCTGAATAAGTTAATGATAAATGTTATTGAAACGCTTTCCTGTGTTCTAGAAAATTTAAAAAATAATGACAGGCCTATTGGCTTGGTCAGAGACACCCTGGCTGCCACGCTACAGGGTCAATTCCAGCCAAGGACAAAAAGGGGCAGTTGGCTTCGTATTAAGACATCCTGACTTTCCGCTACAAGTCATGGTTCAATGATCACAAATATCTCAGAGATGTCTAGGAGATGGCTGTAAATATCTCTATAAGTATGTACTTGAAAAAAAGAATAGTATATCATTTATCTTGTCTGCTTAACTTGGAAATAGATGGCAAAGTATTATATATAGAAATTCCGCGAATATTAATTTTTACCTTTTTGCCTGTGAAATTTTTTTCATTTATTATTTTGATTGGTGTAATATCGTGATTTTGTTAAATATAGAGTATAAATTTGTTGTTGGTAGCTTTATCATTTCCTACGATAAAATGTGTTTCATGTATCTCTTCAAGTATGTGAATCTATCTAAAGCATTTCATTAAAACCTGTTCAGTCCTACTAATATTATAAATGTGAAAGTTTGTATGGATGTATGGATGTTTATTACTCTTTGATATTTTTTAAAATTCAAAACCATTTATTCAGTTTAGACCCTCAGAAGGCACTTATGAAGGTCAAATTTAAAGTTACTGAAGCTTCCGAACCGGTAGGTTCGGAAGTCAGCCTTCAACTGAGAAAAAATTACCAATCAAAATTGAATGAAACTTACGCAAAGATAAAACATACCCTGAAATATCATGTACTATACTTTTATCCCGGAAAATTTGATATTCCTCAGAAAATCGAGTATAACCACGGGACCAGACGGTCATTTATTATTAAAAACGGGTCAATTATTTTACTATTATTTTTTTGTTTTTATACCACTTGGGCCGACAAACAAGCAGACGGTCCACCTGATTTTAAGTGGTCACCGCCGCCTATGGACATTTGCAACACTAGGGGCATCGCCAATGCGTTGTCGATTCTGAGACGTCAAGTTGTTAAGTCTCATGTGCCTGTAATTTCACCGGCCCTTACCTTTCTCACAGTAATACAAGTGCACTACTGCTTCACGGCAGAAATGGGTAAGGTGGTAGTACTTCACCGAACGAACTCTGCACTAAGAGCTCTACTACTCAAGGAATTTCTCAATCGATGACAAAACATCGAACACTTTATGCCTTTGATCTATACGCAAACTATTCTTACCCAAATTAACAGCCAGATTCTGCGTTTTTCTGGCCATTGAATAATCAGACCTAAGTAACAGACATATAACTATAAATTCACAGTAACAATTTTAGTAAGATTAACAATCCCTTTTTAAAGAACTAACTTCACCCACCATGACTGTGCCAAAAAAGGTGTCCATGAATCCTGAGGCTTTAAAAATGTTCATATTTCATCGGATGACGTCACTCTCCGACCTCGTTGGCACGCTGGCCGTGTCTAACTGCCAAGACTCTATTATACAACACTAGTCGTTTTCCTTTTTTGTTGAAAATTCTCTCCTGAATTTTTCTCGAGACAGTACTGTAAGTTATGATTGATTATTTAGCTTTAGACTAAAGGTAAAGCTATTGGCGCCCTACATTTTCAAGAAGAAATTTTTTGGGATATCCTCTTATTTGACCTTTTTGATTAGACACTAGTTTTCTGTGACCGGCTTTCCCGAGGGATCTATAGAATCCAGGGGTTAAAAGATAGTCCATGTCCAGCCGAGGTTCCAAAAATTATCAACATACATATAAACTTACAAAATTCACAGTCATTCAGTATAATATAGTTGACGGTGTTAAAACTGTGTTCAAAAAATGTTCATCATAATTAATGGTTGAAATGAACTTCAATATCAACATACAAATCCAATTACCGTAACATTGGGACACAGCTATAAATAATAAATATCTGAACTGCCACATCTACGAAGAGGTTATCAGAGATCTCAATTTAAATCTAGAACATGTACACTCTCAATTCACAGACGATATTTAAAATCCTGTCCTTAAAGCTTAGTGTATATACAAGAATATACACTTTATTATGTACCTTCTATATTTAAGACTGTGTACACACTTTCATTGCAAAATAAATAGTTGAATACTTCAACATTTATAAATACCGGGCTAATTATCTTTCTACCCTTATCATGATGAAGCTGGGTCGATACATCATCTCTTTTCCTTTAATTCTTCCCTGACAGGCGTCATGCACTCATCACTCCCTTCTTTCAAACACAACCTTTATATAATCCTCGGCGAGCATCGGCCTCAGAGAGCGGACTTCTCACGTTATTGCGAAGTTAGCGAAAGAGACAAAGGCTTGAAGCCTCGAAAACATCGTCGAGACATTGTAATTTACATTACAGAATCAAACCCTTCAAGCTAGTTATATAATTAAGTATCTTAATACAAAAGATGGTTTCAAACAAGTCTAATAAAACTCAGTTTTCAAACAAATTCGTAAATTTCTGACGTCTTTATAACAAAGAGAACGGCAGTCTTAAAGTACAATTTTAAACATATTTTATGACAATCTTCTTCTTAACATGCGGCCATTAGATCCTAAACTATAACTAACTAATACAACCTGATTACTGATATACACACAGACGCAGAACAAACATACATGCACACAACACATGTGTCTTGGGTGGGAATTTAACAAACGACTTCTGGCGTGGCAGTTAGACCTAAACACCAAGTCAACTGCCTCAATTCAACATAGCACCAAGAATTGCTGTAAAGTTTTTGTAACTACTGTTTTATACCTCCATCAGCACTTAGTTCTTACACTTACACCAATCTAAGTGTGCACACCATTTATTTTACCCTTAAAAACGCCCTCCCACACTGTAACACCATTTAGGAACGTGTAACCGTCTTGATGGTAGATAAGACACGAATTTTACGGTCCTCTTCCCTGTAGTTACGTATGGAACACTAACATAAGGTTTCCTTAAATTGCTGGCTTGGAGAAGTTTTATTAGCTAAGTGAGTTTCGGATGGTACAACACCTAGAAAATGAAATTTTGAGAACCTAGAGCGTACTTGTTTCTAAAATGGAAGTGGAAAGCTGTCGTATAAAGTTGTAAACTTGCCCCGGCTTTGCCTGAGTGGGCATAAATAGATTATACAAATAAACATATCAGAAGTCAATCTCTAAATGATGGTGAACATCAACATTGGTTGCGTAGTCGGAAAGATATAAGCGTTCAAATAGAGAGACAGAAAAAGTGAATTCGTTTTATGCTATTTAAAGATACTTTTCCATTATGTATATCGTATACACAGAAGACTTTTTTAAGCTCTCTTAAAGCTGGGCTAACGAAATTGACGCAATCAATCAATTGGGAAAAGCTGTTTCCAATTCAGTTATTATGATTTTATATTCATACTTACCTCCGTTCGCAGTTACACCTATATTCCTGAAATATTTTTTCATTCAACCATTAAGCCACTAACAGATAACAAACATAAACACAAACATTCGTATTAATAATTATTAAGTTGGGAAGTAAGATTTCCTTTCCTTAATAAATAAACAAACTTCTCCATAAATAGATTTCTCCATGCTCCGTATTTCCGTTTTCTCTTACTCAACAATCATCAATCATACCCTCTGAGATCGCAAGAAACGTCACCCATGCAACCCATGGTCCAAACGATCACAAAACAGTGCCATCGAATACGCTATGTTTTGCTTCGATAATCAATTTGTTGTAAGGGTAAGGGTTTGATTCCCTTATCAATCTTAAATAGTTAATTTATGTACGCTTAGTTGTGATGACGTGGGCTCAATATTACCGAATCTTGTTGTCCCTTCTGTCGTATAATTTTGTTGTTGGTTAGAATTAGCTAACCCGACAGATTCAATAAAGTTTGCGATAGATTTGAGAATTTTCCGGGCACAACTTCAATTTTTCTTATGATTAAATCCTTTTTCGAATCTTTTCCAAAATAACAGTTTCCTAGACCTGAACTCAGAACCTGAAGCGATACTTAATACTTTACTCCACGTGAAAGTGAGTTTGTGTATTTATTTGTACAGACAAATAACAAACAAACATTTGTTTGTTACGCTTTTACGCTTACACGACTGAAACGATATTCCTAAAATTTGGCACACATGTAGCGAGACGTACGGAGAGAGGTATGGGCTTTGTATCAATTTTAACGGAAGTGAAACCGCGGGGCGAAGTCTTATCATTATTGTAAAAATACACGTGTCATCTTCAGGTACACCCACGTACTACGAAGAGAGGTTCCAGAAGCAATTCCAATAAAACTCAACACCTTCCACATCTAAAATCCAAAGAAAACAATCAAGTACTTGAATCCCCACAAAATTGACCCAAAATGGGGAATAAATGGACTATGTGTTGTTTTTACAACGTTCAAACCTTCCTATCAGAATAAATAAAACGTTAGGTAGTCAATCGAATACCAATTGAGTAAGCCAAGTGTTTGGAGGGGTGTGGGGAAAGGTTGGAACTTAACATACCATAGAGCTAGGAATATACTTTTGTTTCCTATATTATTAGTTCTGTAAGATAGCTGTTGTAATGATTCATCTTATATTGTCGTCCTTTATCTAAACATTGCGATTAATGCTAACACTAATTTATAAAAATTAAAAATTTTAAAAATACTTTTTCATGCATGAAAGGCACCGCTGATTTTTAACCTTATTGGGGATGAATAAAATATTTTTTTCAGTATAAGTTATTAAGTATATTAAGTCATATGCTACGTGCATGCTAAATTTCATCAGAGTTTGCTTTGGATTTGTAGTGCTAAAAATTCTGAAAAAAAAAACGTATTTCATTTTACAAAGTGGGATGATACCTTGTTTAAAAACAGAACAAACTGCATGGTGCCCTAAATATGAAAATTTAGATTAGGATAGAAAGAATATCTGCTTCTTCAAATAACTAAGGGGTCACTATTGAAACCGCAATACTAACAATACCGTTAAAACTACTTTTTGTTTTGCATAACAGTGACACTTTTAATAATAAATATCCTGGGACATTCTATACACACAGCCATCTGGTCCCAAACTAAGTAGAGCTTGTAGTATGGAAACCAGATAACTGATATACTACATATAATACTTTTTTTTTTCTAAATACATACTTATACAGATATTTACACCCAGACACAGAACAAACAGATATGTTTATGCACACAAATGTTTGTCCTGGGTGGGAATCGATCCAGCGACCTTCGGTTTGGCAGTCAGAGCGCTAACCACCAAGCCAACTGGCCTGTCAAACTTTTACATCACACGTGCTCGCACTTGGTACGAGCTAACGTCCGAAACTGGGGCATTTTAACGAAGTTGTTTTATATCCTCAATCGAGAGCCCTCACTGGATTGTCCGTATAACGTTGTAAAACCCATTAGAAAACAAAGCCGTCTAAAAATATCATCACCACTGCACTACCCTGTGATAAACAATCGAAGATATTCCTGTTCCGTTTTGCTCTCCACCCCACTCGAAGGTATTCGCTGTGTCACTATGTTATTATCCCGGCTGATTTCCCCAGTCGTAATGATTAATTCTATTGAGAACCAACTGGGAAATTATTTATTGTCGATCGCATTCGTTACTCACAAATACTATTGGTTTCGGATGTGTGAAAGAACAGGTTGTTTCGTAAGAATTGTGAGCGTTATTTTTGATAGCGTTTGGAGCCAATATTTGATTTATCGATACAGTATTTTGTGTTGTAGGAAATGCTTTACGTCACAATAATGGGGCAATACTGAATACAGTATACACATGTATCGGGGCAAAACGGTAAAAAGAAATTTACTTCTTTTTTTATAATTTTTGATTTAATTATATAAATTTGATATTTGTTGTAATTATGTACATCCTTGACCCTTTTTATAATTTTGAGCCAGTCTTCTAATTTAAGAAATTAATTTATGAAAATTGCTTTTCATCCGAGATTGTAAAAAGCTGCTTGTAAGTCTCTTGGTATGTGATAAAGTAGCGCAGAGCTTTACATGCGGTAAAAATTATGCTGAAATAATTTACAAAACTATTCTATTGAAATTTATATGAGGTATAATTTCAGTACCTTTTATGGTTCTGTAAGGATTCATTTCGCTTGAGTTACTACCTTTAAAACAAAGGTACACACGCAATAAAACTATTCCCTAGGGTACAGCATTATGTTTATTTTATACTAGTAAAGGTTAGTACATTATAAAGAGTTATCTTTATCTATTTTTTACCTTGTACTTAGCTAAGTATTTTATTAAGATATTAGTTTCCGCCCTATAATTTCAGCTGAGTTCCTGAGGGATCTAAAGTTTTCTAGGGATAATAATTTTGTGTGATAATTTCTAACATAGGTAGTATCTATGTAACAAATTTCATCCAAATTCCGTAGAGGCGTTTGAAGGCAATGATGGCTCTGTTGGCAATGACGTCGAATGCTGACTTGAGCTATTTGCCTTCTAGGTATTACATGCTTAACACCTTTGGGTACATAATCAGCTAGCTTGGTGAGATTCGACCACAAGCCGTTTATGCGTGTTTCATCACACATATCTCATCATCCAAACAACCCTATTTAAAATTGTAGGCATCTTGTGGGATTTCCATAATATAGCTGCTTGGGGATTTTTTACCAGTAATGGAAATGCTAATGTGCAAATTAGTTTATTTTATTTAATACCTATGTCCATCCCGCAATATCGCATGCGTTCTCTGGCTAAAGGGAGCCTTTTTCAGACCTTAGCAAAATCAAATTGACTTGAAGTAATGAAACAAAACGGTAATAAACAAATCCATTCACATGAATAATAGGACGAGTAGGATTTAGAAGTATTAAAATATCTATATGTATACTTAATATTATAAAGAGGAAATGTATGAATGTAAGTATGTTTGTTACTCTTTCACGCAAAAACACTACTAAACGGATATGGATGAAACTTGGCACAGAGATAGAGCATATCCTGGAATAACATATAGGCTTCTTTTATCCAGGGAAAATGTAATTTCCCTCGGGGATGCGGGTAAAACCGCGAGGGACAGCTAGTAATTCATATATTGAAAGTAAAGATATTCGTCATGTCTTCTGCCACACAGATCGCGCTAGTTCTGAAGACAGGGCTGCATATGATTATGTATTTTGATTCAGCAATAAAAATCTTTTTTTTTTATTTATAAATCGAATGCAGAATAAAAAGTGAGATAGAATACCAAATGAGCAAAAAATTCTAACAGTAGTAATAGACAATACCCCACAGAATTGACAGATATCCAACTAGATTGGAGTCTACATCGGCTGGTCCACTTTATGGCCAAATTCTCGTAAACCCGTTTTAATCATAAGTAATACAAATAGCAGTTTATCTTCAGTTCAACAGCAGTAAATTGCCTGGTTATGTTGGGCCATAAATTCCACATACCCGTTACCGTATGGGCTGTATTTCTGACGTCACATATTGCTTCTTGGAAACGTATTAAACTTTATTAAATGATGTATGGTGAAGCCTGTGCTGCGGATGTTCACTTCCGCGAAGTAGCTTGGAAAAGGAGCTTTTTCGAAGAAAAAGCGCGAGTTATGTATCAACATTTATGTATACATAATGGACTGATAGAGGGGTGATCATGTGAAGTAATTAATGTCAAGAACTCTATAGTCAACGCGACTGCTTACGCGTGATTGAGAATCGAAAAACATTTTAAATGACATACTTACATCACAAAAATAAAAATAAACACATTACAATGTCCGAGGGAATCCAAATCAAGTGTGGTTATTTTTTTACTTAATAGAACCCTTATCTTTGTAACGGCTGATCAGATTTAATTAAAATTTGGCATAAGTATATAAAATGTTCAGTATTATTCTGGGGAAGAAATCAACCCTTAGGATCACGGGTGAAACAGAAACTAGAAAGCTAAAAGTAGGTAAATGTAGTAACACCGATGCCAGACAAATAATTAAGATGTTTTCATTTCATTAGGTATACCTTCAACCTTGAAGACCTTCAAGGATCCTTGGCCTCGAAATCAAAAGATTAAAGCTCCTTTAAAACTTGCCTATTTTATATCCGTCGTTCCTCTAACTATACGACCAAAGAATAAAATAGAAATAATAAATAAATACAATAATTATATTCTGGTACACAATACACGCGGTTATCCAATCGTAAATTAAACAGAGCATATAATACAGCATCCAGATAACTAATATACTACTTTTTTAGTTCTTGTATAGACTTTAACCTGGACAGAACAACATGTTCCTGCACAAATTCTCCTGAGTGGAAATTAGACCCACGACCTGAACCATGATAGTCATAGTATATAACTACAGCCACTAACCCGTCTAGAAATGATAGAATCCAATAAAGGATGAGTAGGTATCATTATGGGCTAGGAAATATAAAAAGCTATAAACGCTCTGTACTGCCTCGTTCCACACTTGACAACGATCTGATATAAAATCTTTTTAATGGAGACATCTGAAGATCTAATACCATAAAAGTTAGCTACGAACTTTATTACAGCTAGAACTATTCTATTCATTAGTGGAAAAGCTTCTTTATAACTAAGTCTTACAGTTCCTGAAAGTGTTCTAAATTCAATATATATATTTTTTAATATAGAATGGTTTCGACTGACCCCAGAAGCAGTTATGACGAGGTCGAGGATGTAGCACACTTACCCAAAAAATGCCTATTATTTCTGGCGTTGAATATTCAGGTTAAAAGTTTCGGGAAACTTGTTCCAAATTAGCAGTAACATTTAGATAAATAAAATAACTTGGCCTACTTAAACTGTAAATAGCAGTAAATAGCTTTGATTCCCGTTTAAGAAAGCAACAGTTAAACTTTCTTTGTGTAGAAACAATATTCTGTAGGCCGGCATTGGTATATTAGAACAATGCTCGCCATGTATCACGTCGGGACATAAATATCTACGGAGGATTAAGGTTCTTAGTGAGATTATTGACTCCATTTTCAGAGTTCATGAGTGTGAAGTTTTAATATTGCTAAAATTTCAATATGTATATATTCATGGCCATTTGAAGTCTTATTAACATTATCTATTTGTATGTCGAGTCGATGGTTTATAGTTTTACTATCGAATATGAGGCTGTAGGCAACTCTTCTCATCTTCCTTTTTCCACTGAGGTGACAAACAAATTTATGGCCCACCTCATGGTAAACGGTCCCCTCAGCCTACTGACCTTTGAACCTTATTGAAAAGACATGCGCCATGTCAATTAGCACCAAATATTATATTAAGAATTTTTATTTAGCTTGTTCAGAAAATTCTACACGATTTTTCAAAAATAATATAAACCTATTATCACTTGCCAAATCTATAGATTTTCGTAAATTAAGTTGGTGATATCTCTGTTGGTAGTGACGCAAATTCAGTGACTTGAATCGTGGGATCAAACCCTACAATGATCTTGAGCTTCCGGTGGTGGAAAACATCGTGGATAAACCCTGGCACGTAGGAAGGGTAGGTACTTTGTGGTACACGTCTGGCTGACTACTAGACCTATTCATCTCATAGTGAGTTTGTGGTCAAACGCAAACATATATATGCATGGTTCTTCACACCACAACCATACCTTTCCCTTTCATTATAGTCTTAGCCTGAATAATTTGTCTGAAATTTTAATTAAAGTCACTGACCTTTGCTCCTCTCTAAGTTGTTAAGCAACTGTTGTAAAACGACCAACGTTCTTAGCTCTTAAGACTTCGAAATTTTAACCAAAATACAGCAGAAGAAATTCAAGTGCTGATAAGATTAAAGATTTAGCGGTGAACTCATTTGCTGCTGTCAGCACTGAAGCACGATTTATCTTGAGAAAGAACACGAAACAAATACCTACACAGAAGGCCCTTTAATACTTTGCACGTATAAAAAGAGACGTCGCTTACACTTTATGTGAAGCCAATTCAAACAGAAAAGCGTACTTGAGAGGTAGTAAGTATTTTATTGTGCTACGATATAGGATTATAATTATAAAAATGTATATACAATGTAGTATCATGGTATTCATTTATGCATTACCATTTATTGTATTTTTTTTATTATTGCAGATGTAATAGAGTTCTTAGAGAAGAGTTCGTCCGAGGAAGTTCTACCACTAAACCTATTTTCACCTTGATGTAGTTGGTTCTACTGGAAAACAAAAGAAACTTTGTCGAGCGTTTTAAGACTACTTCTATCCCGGTTTGTAAAATATAACCACTGACACCTTTATTGGTAGATTATACAAAAACAAATATCTAGTAACTAATTCCGCTGGATCTCCTTTTCTGTCAAGTCTTAAACAAGGGAACTCAACAGGAAGTCGACACGTGTTCGTTTCTAAGCGAAGCATCTTCAGGACGTATTAGATATGTTTTTGTATAATCTTACAATGGATTTCCGCTAGGTCACGTCTGAGTCAATAAGTTTCCTTTATTGGTATAATGGCCATCAAGATACGTACTCGTTTTAAATCAGACTAAGTTATTTGATGCACTTGAATCTCCAAATTTCCAATCACAAAATTTAAGCGAAAAATAAAACATTATGATAAATACAAACAAAACTCAAGTTACATGTGAAATAACCTAGCAACCATAACATAAGCATAAAAATACAATTTTAGCATCAAGAAACAGTAACACCTTTTATTACAAACATATCCCACCATACTTGCAAAGCTACTTACATTCAAATAATCCTAACGTAAAGGTTTCCCTGTTTTTTCGACAGTAAACCTTACTTCATGATTTACGAGTCGTCGTAAAGAGAATAGAAAGGCTGTACCAGTCTGAGATATCTACGATTTGAAGTTAATCGGATCACATGACCTATAGGCATTCGCACGCCATAGACATGGGACCTTGGCAGTGGAGTATATGTAGTGGGTCAGCTGTAAAATATGGCCATTTATAAATTACACGCACTGTAAAAAAAAAAAGCTCAAATTCGGTTCGATTTTTAACTTCTAGGTCTTTCGTGCGCACGTTAAAAATAAATTGGAAATATCATATTTCATTTTGCTCGGAATTGTGTTCGGCCTTATTGCCTGTCGATTATTTTTTATATTTTTGCAAGGTTTTATTTAAAATATAAGCATACATTCAAAATGAATTCACAAATATACGAAACCTCTGCCAGGCTGATTTAAAGCTGATTAATTTTATTGAGGTTAACAGCCTTATATTGAAAATCTATTATATCACTAAGGACCTACCGATGCATTCCAACCACTGCTCCTAAGATTCAGTTACCTTGGCTCTATGTGCTTTACTTCTTCGAACATATCGTCACTTCTGGTGGGATTGTGATCAAAGACAAGTCCTGCTTTATACATAGACTAGCTATCCTCCGCAGTTTCACCCACGTTTATCAATATCATAATATAATATAGCTTATAACGATCTACGAAAAACTTCGCGTCGAATGGTAGCAGTCCCATCCTGATATGTTCAGTGGTTTCGAGGTTGTGGTGGGTCAAAGGAAACTTATTTTGCACATACATCCCTATATATATAACATATATGTGTTAGGTACTTCATGCATGATCCAGTCACATCGTATACCAAGATAGGTTAGAAGTCATAATTCTAGTTGTAAGTTTATAGGTTTCATTGGTTTTATGTATCGAGGGAATTTGGAGCTGGCTCGGATTTCCGAAGCGTGATGTAAAAGTTTTTTGTCCGCAGAAATTGTATTATTGCCTTTGATGTGATATTGTTACACTATGACTTAGATATTACTTTAGTATTATTGAGGTTAATGAACCGATTCTATAAAAAAAGTATTTCTAGATTATTATTCATGGATTTCAAGAGTCGTTTTTAAGAGATGTTTATGCTCTGATGTGGAATTTTAAATGGTTTTTATAATGATGACGAATTTACTTTTGAAAGTAAATCTTATTTAAAGAAAATGTAAGTATTATTATTATACGAGGTGTGTTCAAAAAGTAAGGTGACTTTTCAAATTTCGCGGGCAACGTACTTTCGATTATCGACTTTTTTATGTTTTGTTATGTTGGTACACTCTTCCCGAACATCTGTACCAAGTTTCAAGTGTATAGCATTTTTTGTTTGGTTGTGAGAGGTGTAAAGGTTATAAGTGTTTTGCGTGCTCGGCGATTTCTTGCTATCGAAAAATATGAATCAAAGGATTTGCATCAAATTTTGTGTAAAAAATAAAATAAAGTGCTCCAAAACACTTGAAACGTTAACAGTGGCATACGGTGAAATTGTTCTGAGTAAAAAAAATGTTTACAAGTGGTACAAACTCTTCCAAGATGGCCGGGAAGATGCCAATGACGAGCCTCGCTCTGGACGCCCAAGCACGTCAACAACTGATGAAATTGTTCAAGCAGTGAGGAAAATTGTTTTGGAAAATCGTCGAGTCACTATCAGAGAAGTTGCTGAGGATGTTGGTATATCGCTTGGCTCGTGTCATGAAATTTTTTCTAACATTTTGGGCATGAGACGTGTGTCAGCGAAGTTTGTTCCGAAATTTTTAAATTTTGACCAAAAGAACCGTCGCATGAGCATCGCTCCAGAACTGTTGAATGACGTCAACGATGACCCAGATTTACTCAAAAGGGTAATTTGGCCCCATGTGACTTTTTCTTGTTGCCAAAACTAAAGAGACCTATGAAAGGACGGAGATTTGCAACGATTGAAGAGATAAAGACTGCATCGCTGGAAGAGCTCAAGGCTATACCGAAAAGTGCTTATGAGAAGTGCTTTGAGGATTGGAAAAACCGTTGGCATTAGTGTATTGTATGTGAGGGGGATTACTTTGAAGGGGACAACATAAATATTGAAATATTTTTTCTTAAAAATACAAAGTCACATTATTTTTTGAACACACCTCGTATGTATTCCAAATGGTCACAGTGTTGGAAACAGTTCAATACCATGTACAAGCACTCACTAAATCAAGATTACGCGCTATTGCGCTCCGAAAATAAAATGAATAAAAATATTTTCATTTAATTTAACTTTCATTTTTGGAGCGCACTAGTGCGTTATCTCGATTTGGCTAATCTTTACTTACTTCTACTTTACTACCAAACACTCATGAATAGTCCAACTTTAATACTTGTTTGGAAGGTTGTTTTTACTCAGAAGAGGCGACAATAATCTCAGCAATTACTCTTTTCAAAAAGAACTAAGATTTATTACATATCTACCGTACCATCTATTTAATTTAGTGTCACTGACAATTTTTTTTATTGTATGGCGAGAGGTACGACTGTTATTATTTTTGTTGTATCAATGACAAATAAAAAACCACAAACTATAGCAGCACAGCCCCAACAAGCAGCACCTGTTCACAAGTATGACGCATGTAGCAGCCATCGCCCTCCTCGCCATATTGTAAGGAAGAGAACGAACCGAAGATGACTAACGGCCAAAATTAATATACGATCCCGATCTAAAATCGCAAGATTGAAGTCAAATTTTCACATTACGTGTATTAAAATTACAAAAGGTTCATCAATCCATGGATTTTCGATCGGGATTGCAAATTAATTTTCACCGTAAGTAATTAAAGATTTTCAACACTCAAAATGTTATCTAGTTACACTTACATGGTATACTTGGTTAATCAACATAGTAAATATTACAAAATTTGACGTTACTGTAGTTTTTCTTCAAAAATTCAAAACCATTTATTCAGTTTAGGCCCGCGCCGGCAGGAAGCTCAAATCTATCAATTTGAGCTTATGAAGGTCAAATCTAAAGTCATAAATTACAAAAAACCAAAACCTAAGTATTGATCACTTACCAAGGACAATGCAAAACAAAAATTAAAAGGACAAGGAAAAAAAAACAAATTAAAACACTTCAGGGAACATTGTTTCCGTAATGCTGTGCTGAGCAGTTGACAGTTAGAAAGTAATTTTGAAAACAAATTAGATTTTTGACTTGGCGAGAAAAGTAATTTCAGATGATTAACTTGAGCTGGCAATCTAATACCTAGCTAATATTGCCAGCTTCAAGGATTGATGGAAAAATAATCTTATCGAGTGACCTCTGTAATTCCTAAAGGTCATCGAACTTTACCTTATATCGATCTTAGTTCAGACCTTTTAAGCAAGTGTAAGTACCTAGTCGACTTAAGTTCTGCCTAGATATTCAGATTTAATCGACGTTATAATACAAATTCTCACAACAAAAAGTTCTTAATCAAAAACAAAATTGAAATATTTGAAATTTATTTTCAAGCGCTTTATCTTTGTTTAAAAATACAAAATATTCGTTGTTTTTTAGCTCAAATGGTACAGTTTTTAAACAAGATAGTGATGTTAAAAACTTAATTTATAGAAGTATTGTATTATAACGTATACGTTTGATAAAAATCTCCATACATTTTATAAAGTTATTATGTATTATTTTTGGCTATTACAAAATCTTGCGGACAAAGACGGTATAATCAAAAGAAAGAAACTGCCTAACAAGAACTACTAAATCCCCGCGGTTTCACCCACATTCCCGAAATATGTTACATATTAAATAATAATAATAAATAAATAAATATTGTGAGACATTCTTTACACACGGCCATCTGGTCCCAAACTACGATTGTGTCTCCGGATACTACATACTTTTTTTTTCTAAATACATACTTATATAGTTTTTTACCCAGACACAGAACAAATAGACATGTTCATGCACACAAATGTTTGTCCTGGGTGGGAATCAAACCCGCGACCTTCGGTTTGGCATTCAGACTCGCTAACCACCAAGCCAACTGGCCTATCTATATTTCCGGGATAAAACGTATCCTACGTGCTAAAAAATCCATGTGCCAAGTTTTATCTATGAAATGAAATATTTATTCAAATAGAAGGCCTATTTGAATAAATACAGGCACTTATGAATGGTCAGACTCTAAAACCGGTTCGGAAGGTTGCTTTTACTGAGAAGAGCCGGCAATAAACTCGGCAATTACTCTTTTCAAAACAAGATTTTGTACATAAAGATGTGTTCTGCTGGAACGAGCGCTACACCCAAGCATCTTAACAAACTTATATTTATAATAGTAGGTTTTCTTACTTATTAAATAATACAAAGTATAAAAGATGCAATTTCTTGTAACGGAAATGGGGATAACTCTTAACCTTTACATATAGATAAGTAAACAATGTACCATCAAGTATTTTGATGCGGAAGTCACGTGCCATATTTTGCCACATTAACCGAATGAAGTGGCGCTATTTAAACGGAAATAACGTGAAAAAGCATTGGTGTGCGAAAATCGCTGAATTGAAAAATCTCAAAAACATTCACTTTAGGATGGCGGTGCTTGTTTACTGTAAAGATAATGCGACAACGATTTTGATGAATAGATTTTTATTTCTTGACAAATAATGAAAATATGCTAGGAATTGTTTGGCTATCTCATCACAAGTTAAGCAGAGCTTATACTATGATAACCAGTTATCTGATTTACTTTATATTCGGTTTCGTGATTCTCAGCATGAAGCAATATCAGCCCAATTTAAATTAAGCCTTTTCAAAATTCAAAACCATTTATTCAGTTTAGGCCTTCGGAGGGCACTTCTGAAGGTCAAATTTAAAGTTATTGAAGCTACAATATATATTATTAACCAATAAAACCAATATTTTTGAATAGAATATAATTTACCTTATTCAAGATACAATGCTGAGAAACTGAATTACGGATTTCTTGAACCATAATTTTCATCTGAACTCGGGTTGTAAAAAAGAGTTCATTGTTTTGTTTCTAGTGACGCAGTTCTTTAATTACTTTAGAAGCCAGAACTAGTAATTGGATTCTATACGACGCTTTGTTTTTAAAAAAAACGTTCAGGTGCATTGAAGACTGTCCATATACTGTTGGGTTCCGAAATTAAAACATTTTTGAACCCCAATTATACACCGCACTATTGGTTACATCTAATAATAATCAGAACGTAAGTAATTGTAACACTTTCCCCAGAAAAAGTCCCCAGGACATTCTTCACACGTGGTTGCCTGATCCAAAATTAAGCAGAGTGTACTGCTTGTACTATGGCTACCAGGTAACTGATAAACGACATATATTACTTTTTAAATACATACTGACATATATATTTATACCCAGGCACAGAATAAACAGACATGTTCATGCACACAAATGCTTGTCCTGGGTGGGAAGCGAACCCACGACCTGCGGCTTGGCAGCCATTGTCTCTAACCACCAAGCCAACTGATCCATCTACCTTTAACTTTATTATTATTTAGTCCATATAAAAAACAAACCCTTGGATTTTATTTATAATTGTCAAGTATAATAATATGATGCAAGCAAAAATCATACAATATCTGCCCAAAAATTTAAATAAATCCATTGCGTCAAAATTCAATAAAACCTATTGAAAAGTTTTTTGTTCCCAGCACGGATCGTTTAATTAACACAACAATAATGTGTTAACAATAAAATTACCATTTATAATTACGTTTCATACAACTCGACTCATGAATATTCTAAAAGTTTCCTGTACCTCATTGCTGTGTTTTCTTTAATTACTCAACTCTTTTATGTTATAAGCTGATAAACTGACTCGCAAAGTTTTCTAGCTTCCAATTTTGTATCACGGAAAAAAATACTTCACTTTACGTAGTTCTGTGGAACATAGAAATATGACTGCCAGTTGTTTCGACAAAAAAATTCCCAGGCAAGAACCCTTTTCTGACAAATTGTGATTTCAGTGACAAATCTTTCTTTTCTCTTCGAGGTTGGCCTGCGTTTAGCCCATTGTGAAGTTTGTGTTTTTGGCTGAAAGATAACGAAGTTAATTTGAGGCCATATAAAAAATATTTAAGCATTTAATATCAATTAGTGGATATTATTTATGTATAAATTTTGTCTAGTAATTTGACGTCTGTATTTTAAAGCAAATTATATCTACTTTGTATAGTATTTTTTTTAAGAATTACATCTCTTAGGGTAGAGTTCTTCCGGGGAAGAACTACGACCGTACCAATTTCCACAGTGAAGCAGTAGTTAATTTACTTGCATTTCGTTTTGGATAGAAAGGTAAGGACCGGTGAAATTATAGGCACATGAGACTTCCTTCTCAGGGTCAACGCATTAGTGATGTTCCAGATTTCGCAAATGTAAATAGGAGGTGGTGACCACTTACCATCAGGATATCATCATTGGAAAAATAACACTTATTCCTCATCTCTTAAGGCCACTAATAGTCTATATGCGTCCGAAAATATTATAGAAGTTTCAACTATCAAAACAACACTATGTTTCAACTCAGTTGGAAAGGGACAGCCAACACTTACTGACCTAACTACTACATGCTGTAATCCAATTTGATCATTTTGTTAATGTATCATTGCTTATGCATTAGTCTGCAGTGCGGAATAGAATAATAACCATTTTAACTTGTAACAGCGTCAGAGTGGTCTATCCTAACCTATTACTGGGTCTAATGACCACCATCTAACGGAATACGGTCCATTTACTAGGGCCCAATAGGTTTGGGGCACAAATAGAGACCTTTGGGAATGCAAAATGCTACTAGAATTTGTGAGAGATTGAGCCGGAATGTGGGTTTCAAGTGTCATTCTTGGAATTTATTTTGTTTCGTTAATTTTCCCTTAAATAAAGAAGGGGGTTAAAATCTTTGTTTGGTCTTAGAGCTTTAATCTTTTTATGAGTTGATTCTTATTTACAAATAAATATATAATAAACAATAGTCTTTATATTTTATTTATACTAATCCCTACTAATATTATAAATGTGAATGTAAGTTTGTTTGTCACGCTTTCACGCGAAAACTACTTAACCGATCATCATGAAACTTTATACACATTATTCTTGGAGGTATTAGAAATAACATAGGATACTTTTTGTGCCGGGAAAATGTTACATCCCTCGGAGACGCAGGTGAAACCGCGGGGGACAGCTAGTAAGTAAATAATGTAAGTTTTACATAATACGAATTTAAATGTTTTTCAAAAGCTTTATTTAATCGTTAATATCTTGTAAAAGTCAAAATAGGTGAAGTTACCACAATTCTACAAAGAAAGTACATTAAATACAAAAGAACGAAGAAAGACACAAAGGAAAAGAGTTAATTAGTGTTTCTTTTTGTTCACTAAGATGTTTAGTACCTAGGTTATGTTACGAACATTGCAAGGTTCAGAGATTTAAGTAGGTCACGAAATACATATTTATAGCTGTGATACAGAAGAAGTTTATATTCTTTTATGATAGTCATTGAGAGTACGATCGATTTGCGGGGTGATTAGATACATTGACTTATATGCCACCAGTCGTGGGACAAATAGTTGTCTGTCTGGTTGTCAGTACCGGGGAATTTTGTCTAATGTGGCAATTGGATTCTCCAATACTTAATCACTTCCAGCAAGTCCTAGTTAGGTAGAATTAAAGTTTTATTTGTTATTAAATAGGATAATAATGATTTTTATTTTTTGAGAATAACACAAACTTTTTAATTATGTATCTATCACTAATACGTAGATCTTTGTTGTCCGATAAATAAATAAATTCAACGAAGAATAAAATGAAATAGAAGACATTCATTTAAAAGACCCAGATCAAGATAAAATTAAATCCAAACAAATTGAATGGAATCTGGAAAACGATGGTACATTTATCTCGTTTACAATCTCAATGGCTTTTGTGTGCCCCAACCTTTAGTACCAAATGGGTCTGAAGACTTCCGCATCTCAATAGCTCCTCATAATATCCGTGGTCATCATAATTTGGACGACGATGGAACAAATAGATTTTCCACAGAATTTTACATACACTAAAGTTGAATAGCTGTAGGATGCTTTTAAGATGACCTGACGAAGTATCATGCTATGTACAACGAAATCTTATAGTGGCTTAATGTCACTTTGTACTCGATTTTTTGCTTTTTTTATGGATTAGGTACAAACATACACCTGATGGTAAGCAACCACCACCTAACTATATCTATACCAATATTATAAAGCTGAAGAGTTGTTTGTTTGTTTGAACCCGCTAATCTCAGGAACCGCTGGTCCAATTTGAAAAATTCTTTCAGTGTTAAATAGTGCATTTATCGAGGAAGGCTATAGGTAATATTATATATTTTTTTTAAATTAGGGATCCTTACTAAAAGTCCAATAATAAAGTGTAATAATATTATAAAGAGGAAAGATTTGTATGTAAGTATGTATGCAATCGAGTTGTGTACTGATTTTGACAGGACTTTCACTGGGAGATAGCAGATATTATGAGAATTAACATAGGTTTTTTATCCGGGGAAAAGTAATATTCCTCAGCAAAGCCGATGAAACTAAGGGGGAGAGGGAATTAAAAATTAAATACTGTAATCAGCATAAATATATTACCACGAACTGATTCCATGTTACTCACAAATTAAACTGCATCTAGTGAATAATAATATTGTATTTTCTCACAAATTTTAAATTAAGGTGAGTTTATGCAGAAAAATGGAAAGAAAAAAAAGTAACGAAAAGTGTCAATCCAATTCAAATAAAAAATACATATCTTTCTTTTTTATAAATACATATAAACCTCTACACCATGATTAATTTATTTATTTCTCTTCTTTCATTTGTAGACGGCTCAACTTCTTATTGTATCTATATTTATAAAAATGAATCCCTATTTCCCTTGGTCACGGCATCACGCATGGACGGCTGGACCGATTTCGCTAATTCTTTTTTTGTTGTGTTTGTTATTGTCAGGAGAAGGTTCTTATGAAAGAAATAAATAAGAAAGATGGGTGGAAAATTTTAAAGTTTAAGGATACTTAACGACTTTACTAGCGCTTTTGACAATAAAAACTTTTTTAATGTAACCTGTTTCACATTATTGTCAGTTTTTCAACAGTTGGTGCTATTGACAGAATGCGCGCTGTAAATATCGTTCAAAATAGAGGTATGGGTCAGAATTATATTGATAAAATAATTAATTTATAATTTCTATATTATTAAGTGCACATTTCACAGTCCATTCAATCGGAAAATTCGAATTCAATATTCATTGTTCAGACAGGAGAACGTCTGTCGGGTCAGCTAGTTTTATATACGAATTATTTGAGAGGTATCAGATATCATTTCCAATTGTCCATAGTTATATACATATTTAAGCTCTGTTTAGTTTGGGATCAGATGGCCGTGTGCAAAAGGAGGATTTTTATTTATTCACACCAAGTAAAACTACGGAAGGTGTTTGGTAAAAGATTTTCAACTTGGCACGTGGTAGCCAGCCAAGCGTAACTGGAAAGTACCCTGGCACCGTACAACGACGTCTTTACGTTGTATTACTTTACTGAAAGTTTAGGTTCTTTGTAAGATCAAACGCACAGTACGATACAGCATTCGTAGTCGCTATCCCTGAGCTATTATAATTTTAAAATATATATAAAACGTAACATAAATAAATATACTAATACTACTACATCACACCGGCGAAATGGTAGAAAGACCCACATTTACCGAAGATATTGACGTAAAAGTGTGTATGATGTGAGTATTGTTGTATTCAGACAATTAAAGATCAACAGTACCTGGCCCGACCTGGAAATTGAACACAGGACTTGCGGTCTGTAAGCCGAGCTTTACGTCCACCTCCACTGAGGCGATAAAATGTATGTAATTTACAATATGATCAATCATTTTCTCCAAACTTCCAGCGGTCAAACCGACAGAATAAAAAATACATATATAAAATAGAAAACATTGGATCCAGGGGGGCAAGTCCACTAACACACGAACCGAACCATTACCATATCACAACCAAACGTCAAAATTGTCGTTTAATCGTATTGTACTAAATACACCAACGATCGATGCGGTTGTGTTTCGGTAATGGTTAACATTCGTTCGAAAGATTACGACAAAATGTATGTATGTTTCGGTTGTAGTGCGAAGGAATACTATATTTATGAAATGTCAAACTTCAATTTGACATTAATCGTAACCATACGTTGCATTTAGTGAAATTGGGCCCAGTCAGTCGAACCAAACGTACGAGGTAAATAGTATATCACTGCAGCGACTAAAACATGAGGTCACAATAATTATTTATTCTATAAACATAGTTATACTAACAAAACTTTTCTTGATTTAATGCCATGCAATATTAAAAGTACAAATAGGATTCTGTACATCTTATTAATTTGTGTTTAAAACTGAAATAAAGGCTTGTGTAGCTTGTGAAGTAATGGAGTTTTCCTTCAATACGATTGAGAATAAACAAAGTTCTATCGCACAAAACGGGTTGCCACAACTCATGTCTTAATTTCCTGTCAACAAATTATATTTATATTATACAAGCTATTATAAGTACATAAATTGTGTTTATATGAACTGCTCATTTGCTATGAAAAGTAATATATATTTTGTAGCAACTCCAAAGTCTAATTAAAACTTGAATTAATTTTGATTTCATGTTACAATTTAGATTTTGTGAGGAGTTTAGCTAAGATCTAACTTTGCCGGAGACTTGGTGAAATTCTAATAAAGTTTGAGATAAGAATAGAAAGAAGCTTTGCTTTTGAAATTTAATTTACTTAATGTTTCTGTTTTCCGAAATTGTTTTCCTTATAAATATCATTGTAGATATTTTGATTGTTGTTTGGAATTCGATCTGTCTATAAAGCCCCTTTTTAAGTTTTGCTGAGCATTGACCCCGGAGACATTCCACGAAAGCAAATGGATTAAGAATGTTGATGTTTTTGTTTTTAGTAGATAATATCCGATTAAGTCATATTTATTTATGACCTCAATATTCCTGCTGGATATTAAACAAATTCTGAGACACGATATATAAAGAAAGAAACAAATTTATTTGTGACAAAGGGAAAAATAACACATGAAAAAAGTTTTCAAAAAGAAACGAGGTACATAATGGCCACAAATCGGTCCTCCAACTGAGTGGTTGGCTGTATGTACCAATGTAGGTACGTATAGCCAACGCTGATCTTTCTTCGGAGCCGGCAGGATCACTACAATACAGTGTGTATTGTAGTGATCCTGCATTACATTTTAAATAACAAATAAACAGCAAAAAACATTACGTATGTTTATTATATATATATGTACATTATATATGTTGGTCTATCTTCTAGTTAACTGAAAGTCAATCTATCAGAAAATCAACTATATGCATACGCTAGAGGACAATAATACTGAATAGAGCCATTTACTGGATGACCAAACAAGGCTACGGTTACAAAGCCCCACTCACAAGGTTAGTGCATCTGAGATATTCAATTCGCATGCTAAATGCTATAGTAATCCAATGAAAACTATTTCGAATTTACACCATTATTTAAATTAGTAAAAATCGAATGCTGCTAGTTTGTAAGCGTATCATGTAAGAAACGTACTGATTAAGTAATATTTTTTTCATGAAATGTTCGTAACAGTCTGAAAGGAATTTAGGGAAACGTTACTTGGAAAAGTTGCCCGAAGAATTGGAAAATTTGAGGAAAATATTTAAAGTGCTTTTTTTTTAATGGGATCTTTGTATGCGCCGTAAGTCACCATTCGAAGACACATTACAAGGTATACCACTAATACCTATGTAGTAGATAAATAAAAAGCAACTAAGTGCGAGTCTGACTTACCAAGAATTCAGAGATATATATGCAAATACACTTATCCAGTTTTTTAATTCGTTATCTTATTTTAGAACTTCCAATGATGAAATTTCAACGTGACACAACTCAATAACATATTATTTTATTTATTTATTTATAGCTGGTTTCACCCACGTTCGTGAGATAATTAATAGCCTGTACCATACCATACGCTATGTGCGTTAAATTTCATCAAGATCGGTTCAGCCGTTGATCCATGAAAGCAAAAAACAAAGTCACATTTGTATCTATAAAGATATGTTAAAATATAAATATTAATAATTTGTTTATGTTTATTATCAAGGTTTACTCATTGCATTTAATATTTAGTTCACCAGGATATTATATAGCTAACAATTTAAATTCACCAACCTTCATTACTCTAAGTCGACCTGTGGTGGTTCCATAGATACAGGAAAGGTATCAAAACCCATCAGGTGAATTATTTGCGTCGTTTACTAGAGAAGTATTGCTGTAAAAAGGTATCCATTAGCCTACTTAGCATTAGTCTGATCCCGACAAATGACTCAATCAACGAGAAAGCTTCAAGAATACGAGATTAAGGTACAGGGATCAAATGCCGGGAGATTTATTTCAAAATAGACGCTGCTTTTTACGTTAGAAAGGATTTATCTTACAGGGTATTTTCCATCATAGCTTAATGAAGAAAAGCTAAGTGAAAAAGTTTCTAACATGTAGGTGATAATATACTTTAATAACCATTAAAATCCAAAAAAAAAATTATTTATTTTTATGGATTATATTTAAATAGCGCCCGCGATCTTGGGATGAAAAGTAATCTATGTCCATAACTTAATTTCAAATTTCTTCCAGTCAGGTTAAAACTTAATCGTAATAAATCAATTCAAAAAAATTCAAAATTCAAAACCATTTATTCAGTTTAGGCCTTCGAAGGGCACTTATGAAGGTCAAATTTAAAGTTACTGAAGCTACAACCGGTTCGGAAGTCAGCCTTCAACTGAGAAGAACCGGCAAGAAACGCAGCAAGGTTACATTCTTTTTTATTTGTTATATACATTTTTATCTATTCTGACTTTTTGGCTATTTTATCATTTCAATTTTACATAATTTTATATTTAACAATTACAAAATACTTATTATAGGTAACATTAAAAAACAAAACAAAAAAAAAATATGACAAGACTACAAAATAGAAAATAACAATAATTAGGTACTTACAACTTGAAAAAGAGATTTAGAGGTGCACTGTGCAGAGAGCAGCTATTACCATACATTTTTATCTTCAATATAATGAACTACCTTGTATTTAAAAATATTTTTAGGTTAGCAAAACCTTTCACTATATACCCGTGACATGAAGTACGTTCATGGATTAATTAATCACCATCTTGCCACGTCCGCCATATTGGATTGAGAATATTGTCACTTACATATCATACATCACCAACACCAAACGTGTGTGCAAAGTTTCGCCTCTATTTGAAACGGAGAAGTTGGCAAAATTTTACTTGTAATATTTGATTACAGACAAACACCGGGATATGTGACACTAATTAAAGCTTGTAAAAGTGACAATGAGTAGAACAGCGTGACATTCACATTTCTTAAATGAGAGTGGATTGTAAAAGAGAATGATCTCCCTTCGCCAAGTTATTACACATGAGACTTAAAAACTTCAGCTCTCAGGGTCGAAAACGCATTGGCGATGTCCTGATGTTACAAATGTTCACAGGCGCCGGTAACCCCTTACCATCAAGTGGACCGTGTGCTTGTTTGTCGGCCGCTGAGGTATAAAAAAAAGTTTTATTTCTAAAATCAATTTATTGCACTGAAATAATGGTACAGTTACAAATATTATTTATCCAGACTAAGATCCAACCCTAAATAGTTAGTATAACAGGTTAATTCCCGAAATGGGTAAAGTCGAAAAATCAAGCAGCGATAAAAACACTATCGCTTTCATTCACTAGTGCCAACAGAAAAAGTTTTCCGTTCACAATGGCACACGCAATTACACCAGCTCTATAGGCATTTGCATTCACCATTTTGCTTTTACTTTATAATGTTTCTTATTGGGTTAAGGTGTAAGCGGATAGCGTTTTGCCATCACTACTTAATATTTGACTACGCTCGCGTTCCTTTGACATATTGTTGATGACACGAATAGATTGCCTCGTTAGGTAGATAAATAAATATCCTGGGATATTCAAAACAGTTATAGTGACAGAACTCTGAGAGAAATGTTTTTTTTTTAATAGGCTGATTGTCAGCCCGATGGTCCACCAGTGCCTATGGCCATTTGCAACACCAGGGGCATTTTCAGTGCGGTGTCAACCCTGAGACGACAATGTCAAGTCTCATGCACATATCTAATTACTAATGTGTGTCGTCTACTTCATGAGTTAGTATAAGCACCTTTACTGTATCTATATATATTGAGTTCCAGTGACGCCTTAATAATAATAATAATATATTTATTACTATAAAGTGCACACTGGAAGACCACAAACAGTAGACAGAAGACAGCTTTTAAATTCATTTTTTTTGTTGAACTCTGGTACCCAAAGTAAGATTCAACATGTGTTACGGGTACCAGGGCCCACACACTTATTAATCTACTAGCTGCGCCCTGCAGCTTAGCCCGCTTTTAACCCTGGTTATAATCCTCTTGAATAAATAAATAAATATCCTGGGACATTCTTTACACACGGCCATCTGGTCCCAAACTAAGCAGAGCTTGTACTATGGAAACCAGATAACTGATATACTACATATACTACTTTTTTTTTTCTAAATTCATACTTATATAGATATTTACACCCAGACACAGAACAAACAGACATGTTCATGCACACAAATGTTTGTCCTGGGTGGGAATCGAACCCGCGACCTTCGGTTTGGCAGTCAGAGCGTTAACCACCAAGCCAACTGGCCTGTCAAAATGACTATATCTGTTGCTTAAAACTGCATTAAAATCCGTTGCATAGTTTATACAATTATATAAAGGACGTATAAACATTCATTTTTATATATTAGAAGATTACAAAACAACTCTTCAGTGTAACGTGGTAGCATGAAAAAACAAAGTAGCTCTGAAGAAGTAAACTATAGTATATTATAACTCAAAGCAATCGCCCGTATCTTGCACAGCAGTATAAACGTTCCCATTCGCTTATCTGCCATGAGTCGGCGAATACTCCCTGAATAGAGTTTGTTCGTCACACGTCATCGTTGGCACAGTCATTACCTGGTCGTCATGAGCATGTAAAATTTTACATTCCACCCCAGTACGCGATGAACACTCCCGTATATTACTCCTATCTTTTTACGGTTGGGTATGATTGTAAATTTGACGATTTCGACGCGAATATATTCTTTGACGATCTGGTTTGTGTATGATGATGTGTCTTTGTGTAAATTTTAAGTAGGTGAAGTTTTATGAAATGAACTTGAAGAATAAAGATTTTATTGAGATGTTTAAGGATTACGTTTGATGAGCCTAGTAGGAAATTTTATATAAGTCACTATAGTTATCATAAAAATTTACTCTTTAAATATATATAGCCGAAAAATACAATTTTATATAGTGTAATATTTTTATAAGTCACTTTAGGTATTACTCTAATTGTCAGTATCTTCTTTATATATATAGCCTACAAAACAACATAATATAGTGTAATATTTTATATAAGTCATTTTAGGTATTACTCAAGTTGTTAGTATCTTTCTACAAGCCTACAAAACCACTTTATGTACTGTAGTATTTTATATAACTCACTTTAGGTATTACTCAAATTGTCAGAATCTTCCTACAAGCCTATAAAACCACTTTATGTACTGTAATATTTTAAAGCAAGATTATGGTTATAAATAATGACTTCACTATACAACTTGTCAACATATAATTAATGAGAATCGCAAATGATTTATCAACTAATATGCCATCTCATAACATTAACGACTTAGTACTTGATATTGTTGAAGTAAGATCTATGCTTGGCTCAGATGAATTAATATCCCAAGTGCTAACAGCATGAGACATTAATTATAAGCTCAGACTCATTTATTCAGTTTAAAGGAACAACTTATCATCGTCAGATAAACTTAAACCGGTTATCTTTGACGTTATACAAATTGTGACTCGTATGTGGATGGAATTCTTAATCACATTCCAGGCTATCGCAGCTTTTAACATATAAATAGTAAGTAAATGTGATACATGAGACTATCTTTAAGTGAAATAGAGCTTGGTCGTTTAGTAGATTTAATAAGCCCTGAATTCAAAATTCAACAAATGGAACAACTAACTTTTCCCTTTGTCTTGTATTTATACTATGAGTATCTAATTTTCACTCAAACATTCCTATGTTTCTACGTATAAACATTATATTTTCATAAATATATAATGAAGGTAATGTCATTATATTTATTTCCCTAAATAAATCTCTTAATGATTCACGGGGACCCATACTGTAAATTGCACGAATTGCTCTTTTTTGTATAATAAATATTGATTCTATATCCGCTGCTGCTCCCCAAAATAAAATACCATAGGACAAGAGGCTATTAAAATATGCAAAATAAACTAATTTGGCCGTCTCAACATTCGTCGATTGTTTAATTTTCCTAACAGCAAATGCAGCCGAACGTAATTTAGCAGCTAGAGTATCAACCTGAGGTCAATTCTAGAAGTCATTATGAGATGAAGATTTATTTCATTGTATTATATGTATTTTCCTATGGTATTTTTACTATGAGGAGCAGCATTGAGTGGTAAAGCTCTTAGTACAGAGTTGGTCCGGGGAAGTACTACCACCTTACCCATTTCCGCCGTTAGAAAGGTAAGGGGGCCGGTGAAATTACAGGCACATGAGTCTTAACAATTTCACGTTTCAGGGTCGATAACGCATTGGCGATGTCCTGATGTTGCAAATGTCCATAGGCTATGGTGACCACTTACCATCAGGTGAAGCGTGTGCCTGTTTGTTGACCGCTATGTAGTATGAAAAGTAGTAGTAAAAAAAAAGCATGTGGTATAGAAACAATTTTTATAATAGGTACAAAGAAAGCAGTTCGTGCAATTTTTAGCATGGGTCCTCATCACTAAGATATTTATTTAGGCAAATGTATATATTGAAATAACCTTCACTATACATTTATGAATATGTAATGTTGATACGTAGAAACAGGAATGTTTGAATCAAATATTTTTTATTGGATATTCAAAATATTAATAAAAGACAAAGGGAGAGTTGTTCCATATTTTAGAGTAGCTAAAGTTAACGAGTCCTTGGCAGTTGTATTCGATTCTATAATAAAATACCGCTTTCGGTAGCTAAAATGTCTGGTTTTATATTTAATAACATAATTAGGGATGTCTAGAAATAGCTGCTCCCTGCACCAGTATTCCTATGACATGCTTGTTTAGGTTATTAGTATAACTGTTGTTATAAAATATTATATTGAGTATTATGTAATATTTTTACATTAGAAATAAAATTGCCTGAAAGTCAGATGAGATCGCTATGAAAAATCGGAGACTTGGTGGTAGCTTTAAAACTTTTACCTTCATAAGTGCCCTTCGTGAGGCCTAAACTGAATAAAAGGTTTAGTTATTAAAAGTTAACTATTTAGTATTGTTATAAAAATAATAATAGTTTTAATGTATTTCTTTATTTTATATTAATAATAAACAAAGCAATGCTAAACTACGGAAACCAGATTACTGATATACTACTTTTGACGGGCCCGTTGGCGTGGTAGTTAGAGACCCTGATTGCCAAACCTTAGGTCGTTGGTTCGATTCCCAACTACGACAAAGGTTTGTGCGTATGAACATGTCTGTTTGTTCTGTATCTTTATAAATATCAATATCAGTATCAATACATAGGTGCATACATAGGTGTATGTACAAAAAATAATGAAGCACCACTTTTTGTTCTGTTTGAGTTTGGGATCAGATGGCGGTGTGTAGTGTATAGAATGTCGCTGAATATTTATTGTTTTAAATTATCAAGTACAAGAATATAGACGCGGTAAATTTTGATTGAACTCTGTGTAGCTTTTCATATTGTTAATCCCGTCATTACGCCTTCAATAAAACTTTACTGAAGCTGAAACTGTTACTTCCAATTTTATAAGTAACATTAGTTATCAGATTTAGATTAAACTTGTAATTTTGCCTAAAAGTTCTAAAAGCCTTTTGTTCTGTATAGATAAATTTTAGCGTATCTCAAGGCACCATTTTGGGGCCACTGCTATTTAAATATGTCATTGGTGAGTTTGAAATATTATTCCCTGTGAAAACGTTATGATAAGCCGTTTCTCATTTCGTTCGTTTATAGTAATTAAGTTAATTAATTATGAATGGCTGTTATTGAAATTCACTGTTTTTAATTAATGTTACGGTTATTATTGCTACCGAAATATTTAACTGTCATCGATTTATAAGAAAATGAACATCGTTTATCATAGTTACAATTTAATTAAACTTATTATTTTATGATGATATATAGATTCTTCTTTTTTTTGTAGCATTCGTTTCCCAGGCAAGATACTCGTATAGTTGATGAACTCGTACCTATCTATATTAGAAATGTTTATCGGTACTCTAGGATTGATAATGTACTAGAGAGAAAGTGACAAGATCAGGTCAGATAGGGCTTAGAATGTCTTCAGTACAATGTAAACCTCTGTCTACCTCTTTGGAGAGACAGATTTTTATTGATTAGTTTTTTTTTTATCTTGGAACATTTTTTTAATAAATTAGTTTTTTTATAATTGATTTTACCCACGTTCCCGAGGGATATTGCTTTTTCCTGAGATAAAGCAGCCTATACGTTATTCCAGGATATGCTCTATCTATGGGCTAAGTTTCATCCATATCCGTTTAGTAGTTTTTGCGTGAAAGAGTAACAAACATACTTACATACAAATCATTCCTAAGATAAGATTAGCAATTGATATACAGCATAAATCAAACTACAACATATATTATAATTTTAATACATAAGAGGTGAACGCTTCCTTTAATTTTCTTATTTATTACAAGTATTACATCTCACATCTGGTATCTAAGGAAACTTCTAAAGATTATCCGTGTTCAAGTAAAATTGGTTTCTGAATCAAATTTACCACAGCCCACCTGTGTATTCCAAGGGATGTAGCAATGTCTGTCAATGTATAAATGAGAGGTAATGGGTAACTTCAAAGTAATTTAATTTTCTTGGGTAATAATCTGTCTGTTCTCATTCAAGGGTCCGGGTTCAATTAATGTAAATTTTGGTTATATTAATTTGTTTATTTAATTTCTATAAAAGGGACTATCTATTCAGTTGAATGACGATTAAAATTTATGATAAATTTATTAAAAGCAGATGGTTTGATAATAATTTAAAGTGTAATGACAAAGCAAAAAGGCTGAGTTTCTTGTCGGTTTATTTATAATAAATAAAAATATATTTAGAACGCACCTAACATTTAAAACAATTATAATTGTGGCGTTTATACACCTAGAGGTTCTTCAATTATAGGACATCTCAGAGAGCACAACCAGGTAGCCTACGGTTCTTCTCAGCTGAGGAATAAATTCCAAACCGATAGTAAATTCAGTCCCTTCAAAGGGCTTTGACTTTGATACTCAACAGTCACTCATAAAACCAAGAATTTGCTGTAAAAATAAGTAACATCCAAAAAGTCAGTTATGTAACAGTATTTTCATTTCCCATATAAAAATATAACTGACAAGTTGTTAAGAAAACAAATTACATATGTATTGGCCAGTAAACGTCTGTCACTGAACAACTTCGACTCCATTCATCTTGAGGCTATTTCCAGGTACCGTTCGGCTGGCATGGCTTGGCAGCTTGAATAAAATGCCTATTTGAATCGACTGGGCTGTATAGGACTATATTTACCACAACTATTCACAGAATGTCTGTTAGAATATTTATAGGTGAATGGAAACTGGATTTCCCGCAGAGTTACTTTGTCTCTTGTATGAATTTCAAATGTGTATTATGTTTTGAATGATAGAACTGTTTGTCTTTATTGAAAATACTTTGTTATTGTATTGTGTATGATTAAATAAGAATTATAAAACAATATATAACCTTTCAATAGAGAATTACGTTGTTATAAAAAGACAATTGTATTTTTTTAAATATTAATAAGACGTAACTGCAAATCAGTGATTGAATAAGTATAAAAGAAAACCTATTTATTAAGTTACTCACACAGTTAACATCAATAAATACAAAGGCAACAAACAAACATACTATAAAGAACAACAATTACAAAGGTAAAACAAAAAAATAAGTAGAAATAGAGAAACTGAAACCTATTTTGCATTCCACGGTTCAGAACCACGCTAAACGTGAAATATCAAGTTACGTTTGCGTTACATACTACAAAAAAGTACAGGGACTTTAAATTTAAGACTGGAATGTCATAAAACCACAATGAAGAAGGTTGGAGCAGCGACCTGCGTCTCATTTTCACGTAAGATGTGGCTTGATGTCTTCGAACTAAGTTTGTAAATAAGAAAATACACGTAGAAAACTGATAAAGTTACACGATAACTTTCTGTTTTACATTGATTTAGATGTAAAACTTGAATGGCGAACGTTCGGAAAAATGTTTTAATAAAAAAAATTAACTTACTCTGAATGTCTGCCTCTGCATTTTAAAATTTTGAATTTTTCTACAATCTATTACCGCATTACGGTTTTCGTTAACTTTACCTGAAACAGAAAATAAGTTAGTTAATTTAAGAACTGTAACTTTAAACTAAAAATAAAGCTGTAAACTTCATCAAAGGTCATTATCCTACAGCATGACAAACGTCAATAATCTCTATCCAAATTTCTATCTTCTAGGAAAATATGGGTTCTTTGACGCACGATCACCGCAAAACTACCATTCAACGCGGAATTTTTCAAAAATGTTCATAGGTTATATTTGATATTCTTAAACGTGAGTGAAACCGCGGGGGACAGCTAGTCTACTATAAATATGACCTTAAAGTGAAAGAAGTTATTCAAACACCAAATAACCCGGAAGTATGAACCATCAAGTTGTTAGTTGTACGAAGTTTTTTTCATGACAGCTAAGATTTGGCCTTCAAAGTTATAGGTGAAAATCACATCTAACACGGACTATAAAAAAACTCATATCTCGTTATAAGAGCCAGTGACCTGAAATATTTTTAGAAGTGTGTCGGGATATGATGTTAAGATGTAATATAATATTTTGTCAAAAGAGTTTTTTCGCAAATTATCCATTATCGGTTTGCGTAGAACACTTTAGGAGACATAAAAGCCATATCTTTTAAAATTGGTTATGATAGTGTTTGTAAATGTTATTCGAATAGGCAAAGGGTTATACATATACTAGTAAAGCACTTAGTGCAGAGTTCGTCTAGGGAAGTACTACCATTTTACCCATTTCCGCCATACAGCAGTAGTGCACTTGTATTACTGTGTTTTGGTTGGAAAGGTAAGGGAGCCGGTGAAATTACGGACACATGCGACTTAACAACTTCACGTCTCAGGGTCAACAACGCATTTGTGATGTCCCTAGTGTTGCAAATGTCTATAGGCGTTGGTCACTTATCATCAGGTGGACAGTCTACTTGTTTATCAGCCCAAGCCGTAAAAAGAAAAAAAAATAACAAATAATTAAGTACCATTTTCAAATCTGTTAGTGAATCGTTTTTTTCTGTTTCGTTGTGAGTGAGGTACTTTCATGTTATCAAAAAAGAATTTGGAAAGAGCTTATTTTTCAACATGCAAATTGATATTTACTTTCGTCAAATTTACAATAATGATTATGGTCGAACTTGAACCAGTGGGAGAACATTTCATTTATTTGATTTCTGGTTGTATTCTTTTCTATTTAATCGAATATTTATATGTCGGAATGGTTTGTAAGCATGTGGTGGTCAAGCAGATTAAGCTTGGCATAGAGACTCCAGTCTCTAGTCCTAGGATTGATTGCAAGTTGGACAAACTACTGTTAACGTTTCATTGTTACCAATGATTATCCGTAGCCAGGAATTGGTAACGAGAAACGCGATAATGCTCAAATAAATCTAAATGATCGCCATTAGAATGTTGCTCTCATTCCTGAGACCTCTGCCAAGCTCTAACTCTGTCTCGCTGAACTTAATGGACGGTATTTATTTATTATTTTTTTTCATTGAAAAGCTATCTAACTTTAATTTTAGACTATTTAGATGCACCGCCATCAATTATCGTCCCTAAATTCCTCTCCATCCTAAGGTTGTCTGGTAGAGATCGCTTTTTAGCCATAATACCGCCCATTGTACATAGATTTAAGGTTTATTGTTGTTTGTTTTCTTTTTTCTTGTTTGGTGTACAATAAAGAGTTATCTAGCTATCTATCTATCTAACCTTATTATGTTGGGTATTTATTTAAACAAGCTGGCATTATTAAAAAGCTTCTCACCATAAAATACTTTAAGTTTTCCAAGAGTATATATACGGTAGATTTTAAAATATAGGGATAATTATTGATGGCGCGTAATTTAACTCACCACAGATTATATTAAAAAAAATCTAATTTGCATATGAAATGAGGGCATTGATCGGTATACGCCCGCAGTTAAAAAATACTGCGTATGACAACCCTGCATAAATTTCATAAAATCCAGCGATCGGAATGGCAAGGAAGGTTTGCACATATATTATGTCTTGACAAGCCGGTTTACGCGGTTAGATACCATGGGTTCTATTCCCAACGAGGACAAGCATTTGTCTGCATCAACATAACATAATCCCGTCTGAAATAAAAAAAATAAACATAGTTGTTTGTTACATGCCTGGGTGTATGTATATATCTATACGAGTACCTATAATAATTTGTTTATTTATCTGAAACATGGTACAAAATAATTAGCATCGATATGTTTCGCCAATTACTGATACACTGACTAATTTACAAATAAAATTTGATGATCCGATATTACCTATATTTGAACTATACGACGACACGACACATTAGAAAGAGAATCTAATCTCTTGCTGTCAGCCCGTTATATATAATATATTTGAACCTATTAAAGTAACATACAATAACTTACTTGCTATATTACAAAGTACAAGATCTGCTTACTTTGGAACCATATTGCTATATTACAAAGTACAAGATCTGCTTACTTTGGAACCATATTGCTATGTTACAAAGAACAAGATCTGCTTACTTTGGAATCATATTGCTATATTACAAAGTACAAGATCTGCTTACTTTGGAATCATATTGCTATATTACAAAGTACAAGATCTGCTTACTTTGGAACCATATTGCTATATTACAAAGTACAAGATCTGCTTACTTTGGAACCATATTGCTATATTAAAAAGTACAAGATCTGCTTACTTTGGAATCATATTGCTATATTACAAAGTACAAGATCTGCTTACTTTGGAATCATAATGCTATATTTTTTTATTAAATGTCCCGTGAGGCGTATCAAAATTTTTTTACTGCTTCATTATTTCTATTTACAGTTCCAGAAACATAAAAAAAAAAACAATAAAGTTAAATAAACAAAGCTTGTCATAAAATTTTTTATACAGTGTTGAAACTGACACAAACTTATATAAAACAAAGTCAAAGGCAAAAGCTAGTTAAATAGGCGGGTTTTCTCATGTAATTTGTATGAGATTATTCGGGTGTAAGGCGCGGAAGCAAAAACTTTCTTTCGGAGATCAGTTTGATGAATTGGTTGGAAGAAAAGCCTTGACTATTCATAGCTGTTTTTACTAGAATTAATCTAGTGAGACATGCCCGGACGGCCGGATACCGGATTTTGGGGGTTTTATTTAGGCTTTAACGGAAAAAATGTATATGGAAATTGGTCGAATGAATCGTGAATTTTGCGAGATAAATCAGTAAGTAAATAAGATCTTTTCGACTGAGTAAAGGTTTTAGGTTATTTAATCTTATTTTAGGATGACGATTTTTACAAAAATGTATGGCTTATTTAAACCCGAATGAAGGACTAAAATTTATCCTTCTTTGTATGTTCCCATTATTTGGTAGGGAAGTTTTATCAAGTTATTTGATGTTTTTTTTTGTTTTACGACACCCTAGAGATGAGTTGGGATGTAAAAATTTGTTACCATAGTAATATTTAAATGTTTCTTGCTAAAAGAGTCTTAGAACATAAATTCCTAAGATAACATTACAAAAAAAAAAAAAGCTAATCAAGTTACCACCGCTTCAGAATTCGACCCTCAACTGAGAACATATTCATCTGTGAATCATTTTCTTAGTTTTATAAGCTATCTTATATGGCTATATTTTATGTTACAACAAAAAAAAATGTTTTTTACATAAATACAAATTACCACTATAATTACAGGTACCTAATACCCTAATTCAATAGTATAAGTCTACTCAACAAATATAAACGAAAATACTTTAGATACTTTCAAAGGAAATATATAAATATTGATTTTATAAATTCATTAACCAAACATGAGAGTCGATTTTCTAGGTAACCACAAGTACTTAACGTAATAAAAAAATATAATTTATTTTTAATAATATCTAATTAGAAATAAAGTTGTATAAACAATTCTAAATACCAAACGTCAATAGCACAAGCGATTTGATCCAATGGACTGTTAACCAGTTTAGCCTGATAACGACGTATTTCCGCTCCACCGTGGAATAATTACATTATTCGACGCGATGGCAAACATACTGAATGCTCGTATAATATCTATTATTGCGGTGCGTAATTACGTTGACGCCGAAATTATTATTCCCTCTCGTTATTCATTTATTTCTATTTCATTACCCGCTTTTGAGATGGGATCGCAATGATTACTTTGTGTGACACACGCCCACGAGATGGAATGACGTGTGGGTGAGAAAAAAAATTACAAAGAAAAGGAGTTAAGAAATTACGAGAACTTATCTTAGTTTTTTAATGCGTGAAAAGAGTTGCGATGGGTTAGAGGAGAAATTAATTTGTACAGTAATTATTAAAATTGTAGCCTTTTTTTAAGTGAAATTGGCAATTTGTTAATACTATTTCGGTTACTGAGTAACCGGTTACTGACCTTTATTCTATTTGTTGGCCAATTTAATATATTAAAATGGCTTCACAGATTAAAAGTTGGTGAATTAAAGGAGCGGCTATAACCGTATGATGGAAGTAAGTGAGTCCTAAGTTTCAGTTCGACAAGCCAAATTAACAAGCAAAATGCCACTTGAATAAGTTTCCACTATAAGTAGTTCAAGTTAGTGCAAGACTCGTTGAACTGGTGTGCTTAGCTAATTAGTAAGCGAAGAGCTTACTTACTTAACATTGTGGCTTTACAGTATTACAAAATTACCATTCTAGGTATTTATTTCCTGCTAATTATCATTGACTTCTTTTAAGAAATTGTTGTCATTAAATACATAAGTAGAAATTGAATATAAATGTATAGTTTAGTAAAAATCCTATTAACTCGTAAAATCTCTTAATTTTAGAGTTCTGTGGTCAAAAAGGAATCTTTATAATTTTGCACATGTCCACCTGTCCGTCTATCCACGTTTTAACTCAAAGACTTTTGTAACTAAATGTTAAAAAAAACGGATGTGTGAAGTACGCACGTAAGAAGTTATACCCGAAATTATAGGTTAGAAAAACTGCACTAAAAGCATTTTTTACTATTCAGTCGTGAAATTGCAGTGTCCAAACTCTTTGCACCTGTCTGTAGCAACGAATAACAATTTTTACGTTGTTAGGTTATTATTGACAATAACATAATTACTCATTTAGCAAAATTTTCGTTTTTTTTTATTAGTGTACATAATATAGTAACTAATGTAATTTTAAGTGCTTTTGTATTTTTCTATTATGTGACTGTCAATTAATTATTACTCAATCACTGACCAGTGTCAGTCCATCCGCTATCAGTATAGTGTGTGCGATTTGTGCGATGTTCCGGAGAGACCGTTATCAGCTAGCTTCGTCCGTGAGAATTTTGTATTATACTAATGCGCGCGCATCTTAAAATTTCACTCTCATCCTTTTTTCATAACGCATCTTTTTTTTTTTATACCACGTGGGCCGACAAACAAGCGGATGGTCTACCTGATGGTAAGTGGTCACCGCCGCCTATGGACATTTGCAACACTAGGGGCATCGCCAATGCGTTGTCGACCCTGAGACGTGAAGTTGTTAAGTCTCATGTGCCTGTAATTTCACCGGCCCCCTTACCTTTCTAACCGAAACACAGTAATACAATTGCACTACTGCTCCACGGCGGAAATGGGTAAGGTGGTAGTACTTCCCCGGACAAACTCTGCACTAAGAGCTCTACTACTCTAAAGAATCTAAAGAAGTATAAATTTAAAAATATTATGTTGGTATAATATATACTAGCTCTAAAGTGATCAGAGCTAAATTTCAAACAACAAACAAATTTGAATAAGCAAAAGAATACAGGCAGACAGACCATACAGCCCGGTAATAATTAAGTATCGACTTGTATAATTTACCTCACCAAATCACACCTCTAGAATATTGAACTTTTAATCACACTTAACACATTAAGCCCAGTATTTTCAGAAGCTAATTACTTACGCCGTTTTACCTTATGACAAGATTAAATGAACTAATTTCTGTAATACCTAACTACGAATATCTACCACACTCGACCTATTTTATAAAACAGCGCAGATGTTAACCATCTCCCACCGAAGTGGGTAAAAAGTTTGACCACAAACCTTCTGTTCGTTTTGGAACAGAACCTTTAACTTTTTACCCTCTTTCCACCCCGGTGTTCGGGATTTTTTTCGCAAGCTCGCAGCGCCCCTGCCCTTACGTGGCGAGCAGTTGCGTTATAAATTATTTAATGAATCCGGCTCTTGCGTTATCGATCGTCAGCTTTCTGTGTGCGTCAGAATGTGTGATCGTGAGATATGACTTAGGAATAGATTTACCCATTAATTTTAAAAGAATGTTCAGATATTTAGATGTAGCTCAGTTACGCATGGCTCTATGGATTTGGTTTAAACTTGGCATACGGATAGAATATATTCTTTTTTCAGAATAATTTTATTTTGGCAATTATGTGGAAAATAACAATCTCAGGGTCTTTAAATTTAAAAAGCCCTGATGTATAAAACATTTAAAAAGTCTAAAATTATAGTTTTAATTGAAACTATGTAACCTCTTAATTTGTCAGGGGACCTTTAAGATAACTAATTCTGTAGTTGAAGTGAGCGAACTTGAAGCTAAATACACCCTTTAAGGGTGTAAAATAATTTGAAACTATTATATTTTAAGGAATTCTCTAATTTTTCGTCGGTCGAAAATAGCAGTTCGTTAAATACGCAAAATAATCGGCGGGATATGGAATAGGTATCATTTGAACATACATAATTATCCCACTAATATTACAGAATACTAATGTATTGCCTGTTTATGAGGACGGATAGATGTTTGATACCCTTTTACCTAAAAACTGTAAAACGAATCCGGATGAGAAACGGCACATAGATAGTTTATATCCTGAATTATCACTTTGAACTTTTTATCCCGGGAAAAGTAACATCCCACGGGAACGCGGGTGAACCTGAGGAGGACAGCTATCCAATCACGTTACATCAGTTTCCATCTGTTCGCATCACCAAAGTAATTCACGACGGCACCTAAAACCCAACCACTTAAAGTAGGGTATCTAACCTAGTTACCAGCCCAGTTACTCGCACGGTTTAACATCATTTAATAGAGACGTGACGCGTCCACTCACGGCGTTGACGCCAACCCACGTCATGTCAACGTCACGCCAAATGGACGGGATTATAACTGTAGTGCAGTTAGTAACAAAATAACTACTTAAGTATACGATTTGACACCGTGTGTGAGCGTGTTGCTTTTAAATATGTTATTTCGCTTGACAGCTGTTAAAATGGGGATTTGGGATGTGAAATAAATTGATGTGAATATAAGTCGACTTTTCTTTTACTAAAAAGACTATGGTTGGTGTGTATATTTACTATCTTTCAGCTCAGTAACAGCTGGTTCGGCACACTGTAAGAATACTTTTACTAATAATAAATGCATAATTTGTGACAGCGTATTTGAACGACATATTTCTGTCAGCGTCGAGCGCTATAGTCTATGCTATTTAATGTATTATTTTTTATACTTCAATAAATTTTATTTAAATGCTAAAGTATTAGAGTTACACCTTATGTGCAGCGTAACTTTATACTAAGTGAGTAAATATTTTTTTTGCTATTATATCCGAGATCAAGTATCAAAATTCGTACGAAACATTTACATCATTGTTTGTCAACAACACCATCAATTTATTGACCATAAAACGATAACCAATCACCCCTACGATATAAACATAAACAAGGAATTTTACGAGCCATACAAACCAACTTATCGTGGGATGAAAGCGAACTCAGCTCATACAAAGTTATATAGGAATATTTAATCGAGTCGTTAACAATGGCATCCCGTGTGGCCACGCCGCGGCGGCCGGGAAAACGATTGTTGTGATTACGATCATTAGAAGGGTTGCAAGCTTTAATGGCTGACAATTGGCATGACAAGGAAGTTGGGAATACGAGGATTGATAACAAAGGAGCAAGATTGCAGAATCATCGTTCTTTAAAAGGTTACATTTGAATTCTCTTGTTGTTGATTTAAGTGTGCTGGCTAATCGATTGCACTTATTCACAATACAAAATTCGTAGGCTTCGGAGAGCTTATCTCTCACGTGATTAATAGTATTAGCGTAGTTAGCGAAAGAGACAGAGCATGGAGGCCGCGACGACACATCCTCGAGTTAGTGTCATTTTCCTTACAAAAATGTGCCCCTGAAAGTTTCCTGAAGATTTCATAAAAGACAAGCCTGTGCCTTAGCATAAATATAAAAAGGTAGTAAATATTACTTTATATCAAAAGGAATATTATAGTATATCTGCTGATTATTAATTAGAGGATTACCACATTTGGCAATGAGTTGCTCACCTGACAAGCAATCCATTTAAGTAATTTTATTCTGAAATTATATATTTTTTGCATTTTTAAAAAACCCTTGTAAAGACGTTTCATAAGAGTCTACTAAGGTCGTAGTAGGAGCGTAGCCCTCTTCATGGATAATAACACGGAGAGACTCGGCATAAGCTTCTGTAACGCAAAATCACCGAAGCGCGTAGCCATATCGCCGGGTCTAGCCGCCCTCCTAAACGGAAGCACCACCAAAACAAGTATGAAGCGCAAGGTTTTCAATGCGCTGCCTGAGTCGAGGGTAGCCGGCTGCCCTTGTCGAATAGTGCGATCGCGAAACAAAACGATCGCACTATTGGAATGGGGGGAGCGGACCCCATTTGCTCTTGCAAGTTTAGTGCTTTCCAGAATAGGAGAAATTGAAGGCCAGACCATCACGCCTCGTAAAATAAGCGTCGACGCTATGGTGATCGAGTATATGAGAGGTGAAGTCGTAGACCTCTGTGGCTGCATCAAAGCCTCAGAAAAGCATGAGGTGGTCGTGTACGAAAACAGAGGGGAAGACCTGAGCTTCCTCAAAGTTCCACGACGCGTCTCAGCACCAAGACCAAGTAACACCAACCCAGGCTCTTGCCCGATCACTCAAAGCGGTTCTGAACGCATACAACAAAAGGCAGCCGCCATCAAAGCCGCAGTAGACCAAAGCGGCAGTCCAGAAGAGAGGACCAAACCAGGAGACCGGTTTAAAAAATTCATGAAAACCATAAAAACTGCCATAGCGGGGGTTCAATCAAGAATATCTAAAGCCACGGAAAGACAGGCAGCCGCAGTGGAGGATTTTCTAAAAACACCCCCCCAAGGTCCCAAGCTAACACCAGTTGCAAGGACGAGAGCCGACATGGGGCAGGTCAGCTTGCCTACTCAAATCCCGGCATCAACACCATCAGAACACGCAGTAAACGCCTTCCTCGAGTTTCTAGGCACCATAAGGGCGACCAAAGAGGTCAATCTCATGACGTGCAGCAAGATCATGCAAACCTTTCAACAGAAAAATGAAAGTCTATTAAACACATTACTCGAGGAGGCGGAGGCAGCCATATATAACAACGAGACCTCCAAAGTCCTTAAAGGGAAAATGATAGGGAGTTATATGGCTGCGTATAGCACAACTGGTGGCTTTGTGGAGGAAGAAGGCGAGCGAGCAGACCCACCTAAATTTAACACTCCATCGGAGGACCCCATAGTCATCACAGCCCGGTGCACAAAAATCATGCTGGACGACAGGATCCTAGAAATGGCCAAAACCATTTCAGGAGACCTTGGTCCAGGAGCAGCGTGGCAAAACTGGGCCATACCTAAATTCAACTGGGTAAATGGGGTTCCCGGATGTGGCAAAACAACTTGGGTAACTAAAAACTTCGATGCGGAGAGCGACGTCGTAGTCACCACCACAACCGAGGCAGCCAAAGACCTGCGCGAAAAGCTGGCTCCAAGTATTGGAGCTACAGCCAAAACCAAAGTGCGCACGATGGCATCCATTCTTGCGAACGGGTTTAAGGGGCCCAAAAATTGCGACCGTCTAATGGTCGACGAAGCCCTTATGAACCACTTTGGATCCGTCGTAATGGCAGCTCGGTTGTCTGGTGCCCGCGAAGTGGTCCTTATCGGAGACATAAACCAGTTACCCTACATTGACAGGGAAAATCTTTTCCCTCTAAAATACCAACACCCAAACCTGGTAACTTCCATCAGCCAGGAGTTGTTGTGCACACATCGTAACCCGATGGACGTGGCATATGCCCTAAACGAGGTATACAATGGTATATACTCGTCCAAACTTCTAATAAACTCCATGAAGCTAATGAGATATACGGACGCGCAAGTACCCAAAACACTCCCTAACACCCTATTCCTGGTCCATACCCAGGAAGAAAAGGCATTCTTGACCAGCAAGGGATATGGAGAGGGCACAGGGTCACGCGTCCTTACCATCCACGAAGCGCAAGGAGCCACGTACGAGTCGGTCCTCATCTTTAAAACAAAAGCCAAAAAACTCCAACTCCACGACAGCGTGCCGCACGCGGTAGTGGCGATATCGAGACACACCGTTGGCTGCACCTATTATGCAGACGACGGTGATGACGCGATCGGCAGGTTTATCCAGCGGGCGACGGCCGCGTCGACAAGAGCCATTTTCGAATACAACTTAAAAATGGCCATAAAACATCGAGATGCAGTTGTCATGGAAAGTCTTTTGGGAGCGAAACCATCCGAGGCTGAAATAGCTTAAACTTTAATATTTAGAATTATAAATTTTGATGAATAAGTGTAACTAAATTTATGTAAATGCTAAATTATTTTAATCCATGTATCGGCAATAGAAAAATTTAATGTAACACTATTATTAAGGAACCACAAGCCTCAGTTCAAAACAACGAGCTGAGCACGCGCGGAAAGATGTTAATTTTTAGAAACACATTACAATAGATCGTAAAATAATTAATCGTAGAATCTTCAAAGAGTACGGACTAAGAGTCCGTAGAAAATGTAAAAAGAAATAAAAAAAAAAAAAAAAAAAAAAAAAAAACCGTGTGACTTGCGACTTCGCCTTGATTTTATTAGTTTTGCTAATGAAGAAACATCGTCGTGAGTTCATATCAAACACGCGTGTTAAGTAAGTAACGTTGTATAATTAGCATTTCATGTTTTAGAAGCTTGTGGCTTGGTTTTGCTCACTTTTTAGAGAGATAGAAGATTGTAAAGGGGCTGTACCTTTCAAATTTAAATTGATTAAGGTTTCAATTACTTATTAAACAATAGTATCTGTTAACCATAAAACCGATAGATCGAATAAATTTGCAATTGTATAAAGTTTCTCTATTAAGTGGACGAATGCGCTGTAATGTTCTTTTGAGAAATACAGTCTTGAGTTTCTGGAAAAGCCAAAAAAAATGTTTTGGCAGGTAGAGACCTCTTTTACGGTTCTTGTATGTATATATTATATTTTCTATAAATGTACTTGGAATAGAAGAAAAAAAAAATTGTGATCAAAAGGAAACTACAGGCTTTGTAATGTTAAATACCGTGCCAAGGAACGTGCGTTCGAATACAAAAAAAAAAAATTTTTTAAATATCCTTTTTGATTCCAAATACGTATAAAACGTTAAGGAAATGATACTTGAGCCTTTTCCGTTATGCGCAATACAATAAGTCCCAGCTATGATATAACAAAGTTTAACTCTTTTATTCCGTCAGTTTGATAAAGTCTAAACCCACGGAAAAAGGTTTTCAGTGGCATTTGAATCGCTTATTCTATTGATTCGGCGATAAATTTGACCGCTTTACGGCCACTTTACTCTGCGGTCGGGCTTAGGTTTGTAAATTCGACCTCTATATAAATCTTCAAGTACCTGTGTCCACACTTTTACCCACCTGATTTTTACCAACCGGCTTCAACTTATATATTGGTAAATATTAAGGTGGTACGTGAAGTAGTTTTCTTAGACGCTTTGATGTAAATTTTAACCTTTATAAGTACTAATTTTCGGTAAGGCCTCCTTTAAATATTTGCCGTACTTTTAGGTTAGGTACTTTAGTTTCTGTTGGAATTTTAAGTAATATTAAATATTAATTTAGGACAACGCTTTCATCTTAAAAATTGGGGCCGTACAGCACGTTTTTCCCATTTCTCAACACATAAAATTATTTCAATAGTCTTTTTTTTTGGGCCGACAAGCAAGCAGACGGTCCACCTGATGGTAAGTGGTCACCGCAGCCTATGGACATTTGCAACACCAGAAGCGTCACCAATGCGTTGTCGACCCTGAGACGTGAAGTTAGTAATTCTCTTGTGCCTGTAATTTTACCGGCCTCCTTACTTTTCTCACCGAAACACAGTAATACAAGTGCACTACAGCTCACGGTGGAAATGAGTAAAGTGGTAGTACTTCCCCGGATGAACTCTGCACTAAGAGCTCTACTACTCAGTACAAATAATTCCTTTCGCACATTTCTTTCAAGTTATTCACTCCCGTCTTTCTTTTTTCTCTGTGGACCAGACTTTCATATTTAGTACTTCTTATAAGACGATCAACCCTCTGCAAAAGGAAAACGACATGCATATAACATAATATATATGTTATTCTGGTTTAGGCTGGTTTAGGTAATAGTTTAATTGGCTGTTTCACATCGCGCTTATGTATATAATATTATGAATCATAAATTCATTTAGTTCTGTAAATAAATGAATGATTTATTCAAAGTTAAATGTTATGATCTATTATGTAATGATAAAATAGTTTAATATTTTACAAATGATTAAACAACTTCCTATCCGTATTAGTTGCAATATCAATTTGAAATTTTAAATTATATTAAAATTGTTACACAACATTGTTTTGTTTTAGGATGTTCTGTTCTCACACAAATTATTGTTGAAATATTATTATGACTAATATTGACGTTTTGATAATATTGTATAAGCCGTTGTCACTAGAGTCTTCTCATAAAAACAATACAACAGAGATCAACAAAAGTATTCCAAAGGAAGATTGGAGGCTGGCCGTAAAAATTCTGAAAAATCTTTAGTAATATAAATGGCGAAGAGTATAAATATTGCGTCGACAAATAATTAGGAGCAAGGCAGGGTTTTTAAAATATGGGCCGACAAAAAAGCAGACTGTCCACCTGACGGTGAGTGGTCACCGCAGCCTATGAACATTTCCTACACCAGGGGCAGCCTATGCGTTGTCGACCCTGAGACGTGAAGTTGGTAAGTCTCATTATGCCTGTAATTATACCAGCCTCCTAACCTTTCTAACCGAAACACAGTAATACAAGTGCAGTACCGCTTCACAGAGGAAATGAGTTAGATGGTAGTACTTCCCCGTACGAACTCTTCACTAAAAGCTCTACTACTCAAAATCAAAATCTGTGTTACTTTCGCTATATCCAGTTATTATCTTTCACACAAAACATCAACAATTTGAACTAAGATTACACAAACTTGTTGTACAATTACAAACAATGTTAACATGTATGTACATTTGTATGTGTTCACTTAAATTAAGTTAAAGTGTCAAAGTTTACAGACCTTCGAGTCTTCTCAGTAAACTTTATGTTAAGCCTGCCGTTCACTATTAAAGAAACGACGTCAAAATTTGCTTCAAGGATGTCTGGCTCTGCTTTTCTTTGGTAGCCGCAGTTGACTTTTATTCACACTTAGACCATTCCATCGGAGATATTTGAGATAACCAAGCAGTGAGTCCGCCAATAGAAGCTTTATTAATGCAATGAAGTCCAAAGTTCGTCCGGGGAGGTACTATCACCTTACCCATGTTGCCGTGAAGTAGTAGTGCACTTGTATTACTGTGTTTTGGTTAGAAAAGTAAAGGGGCCGGTAAAATTACAGGTACATGAGACTTACCAAAAGCACGTCTCGGGTCGACATACCATCATGTGGACCGTCTACTGGTTTGTCGTTCCAAGTGGTATAAAGAAAACTACGAAGATAAGGCTATCGAAGCTCTGGTGGAAAGGCAGCCTTTCGCGGATAGCTCGGTGAGCTCTGATCTCAACCGAGTTGGCTCTGCTAATGATGTATATTCAAAGTAAATGTTTAGGAGGCGATTTGACTCGGCTCCGCTCGGCTCGGCTCGGCTCGTTGCCTATTGGACGCCGGGCTAATAAATAAACGTTGTGTGTTGACAATTTTATTGTTTGTAAGGGAATTTACACTAAAACTAGAAACAGCCCGGTGTAGTTATATATTTTATATTTTTTTTTTGTTGGTAGTTTTGAGTATGGTTTTGCAAGTTTAAAAAGAAGGAGTAATTGCTGATTTTATTGCTGGCAAAAGCATCCTTCAGAACCAGTGTGAATATCTGATTTATAAGTGATTCATTTGATTTTCTTACTCAGATATTTACTAGAAACCCAAACATAGTTCAAACATGTATTTGTACATTGTTAGAATCGAACCCACGACGTACGACACACCAATACGCTAAATGGCCCATTACGATTGCATTTCAGCACTAAGGAGTTTTCCACCGACACAACTAGGCTCTAAGGAATATGTAAGCTCTTTAGGTCAAACTCCCCGTTTCCTAATACCCCCTGAGGCATATCGCCAAAGGTAATGTGATATAATTAGTATAATTCAATAGTGCTACATTTTTCAGGAGCAATTTACCAAAGAAGAAGCCTTTACTAAGTTAGCTGTCTTAAGTCATAAAGCTCTTTGTAAATACCCTAAGCTGTCTTGAAATATTAAAAGTTGAATCCTTCTTTTATATTGTTTGCTTTGTATTAGTTTGGGGTCATAAGTAACGAGAAAATAAGGAATAACCTTGGTCGCGAGATATTATTCATCAACCACGTCTTGTTTTGGCCTTTTTATTATTATAATATTTATGCAACAAGAAGTTGTAAGTGTAATTAAAAATGTACTTAGGTATAGGTAATACTGTATTTTTAGTTATTTTTGTTGCTTAGATACTTATGAAAAGGTTTGTGTCTGACCATAATATCTCTGTGGTAGATTATTAGACATAAAGTCTAGGAAGGATCTGGATCTTGAACATCAGCTCCTGGAACATATCAATAGGGTTCTAATGATGTAATTTTTTTTTTGTCAACGGACGGTGTACATGTCTTCTCTTATCTGTCTTATTGGCACTGGCGTGGTGACATTGCGGTCCAGTACGAGTCTTTAAATTTAAATGATAAATTTAGGAGTATCAAAGAAATATGAAGTTTTATATAGAGTTTAATAGCGGGTCTTCTCAGTTAAAGCAACCGTTATGTGACTGTGAAGGCCTTTTGAATAAATATATTTCATTTAGTTCATTAATTGATGATGATGAGCCACTATGTAATAGTAGCTGCGGTAGGTTTAAATTTGACCTTCATATGTGCCTTCCGCGGGCCTAAACTGAATAAATGTTTTTTTTTTTATTATATTTCATATATCATTTCATATTTCATGTTATATTTCATTTCCTGTCTTTATAATATAATAACCTTTATAAGAAAATTTACATAAACTGGATTAACGGAAGAGGTTGACTTATATTTCATAAAATAAATAAACGCTATCGGAAATACAGCCTTATGCTGTGAGTAATAAGAATTAAAGTAAAATACCTGTATATAACACAATAAACAAAATAGTCTTTCTCCTTTACTTAACAAGTTAAAAATTATTATTTGTGTATACATACATATTATAATTATATTATTTATGCATCATCATCATTATTATATATGCATCACCCCAAGGTAGACAGGTAGAAAATGCCTAAGGCATTATGTTCGCCTTTGTACTTTAGTGCATAAATTTTAATAAATAAATAAATTATGATGGTAATCCTATTAATATTATAAATGCGATCGTTTCTATGTATGGATGTTTGTTACTCTTTCACGCAAAAACTACCAAACGGATTTGGATGAAACTTGCCACATATATAGAAAATGCCCTGAAATAACACATAGGATACTTTGTGTTCCGGGATGTCACACCCTTCGGGATCGCGAGTGAAATCGCGGGGGTCAGCTAGTTATACCATAGGTATATTGTTGTTGAATTATGAGGTTACTCGTTTCTGGTGAGTAATAGCATGATGTAAATATGCTTGCCATGTGGGGATTCCCCAATATTTCCTGGTTTTACAGGCTTTGTGTTTTAAGAGGGAAAAAATCAGGTTGTAGATCCTTCTGGAAACACTAGACTTGTGATAGTGAGTAGCAATGTATATTAGACAATACAAAATATAATTAACAAGACCCACATTCCACCAAAGATGTAGTCTTGTAGACAGCTGGTAATTACATATATTATATTATAACATTATTATTTTATACAAGCAAAATATAAACAAAGTCGCTTTCTCTGTCCCTATATTCCTATGTATGCTTAAATCTTTAAAACTACGCAACGGATTTTGGTGCGGTTTTTTTAATAGATAGAGTGATTGAAGAGGCAGGTTTATATGTATTAGTATTACATTGCACCTGAGCGAAGCCGGGGCGGGTCGCTAGTAATATCATAAAGAACTAGTAGTATATTAGTATCTAGTATTCATAAAATAATTTACTTAATAACACTACATACATTGCGTGTATGAATAATGTAAATAGCATTATTGTTGCAAAAATAATTATTGATTAAAGTTTCTCATTATTCCCTCTATTTCATACAAATTTCTTTATTCCTAGATTTTTTTCATCTTATTCTATCGTACCCCATACATGAAAACCCTTTTTAGACTGATTTTTTCAGCACGTTCCAATAAGATGTCAAGAATAGTTTTCAACACGTTTCCATAAGATGTCAAGAATAGTTTTCAAATTATTTTAAAACCTTTATTTACTTTTAAAATGCGTTGGATCATCTTGTTTCAATTTTTTTAAATTACTAAGCCAGTCATCGCGTTGTAAATACTTATAAGTAAGCCTCATGTGCCTGCAATTTCACCAGCCTTTTCTTCATTTCTAACCGAAATACACCAATACAAGTGCACAACTGCTTCACGGCGGAAATGGGTACGGTTTTCTTTTTTTTTTTTTTTTTATGCTACTTGGGCCGACAAACAAGCAGACGGTCCACCTGATGGTAAGTGGTCACCGCCGCCTATGGACATTTGCAACACTAGGAGCATCGCCAATGCGTTGTCGACCCTGAGACGTGAAGTTGTTAAGTCTCATGTGCCTGTAATTTCACCGGCCCCCTTACCTTTCTAACCGAAATACAGCAATACAAGTGCACAACTGCTTCACGGGGGAAATGGGTACGGTAGTACTTCCCCGGACGAACTCTGGACTAAGGGCTCTACTTCAAAACTTATGCTAATATTGACGTAAAATACAAACAAAACACAGTTAGTAACAATGGCATATGAATATATAATAACGGTAACTCGCGTTTGTTTATGGTTTACTGTATATTAAACCTTTGAATATTTTATAAGACGGTATAAAGCGTTGATTAGAAGCGAATAGGTATTTGGCAGCAGGATGTTGGATGTAGGATGTAAAATAATCATCTGCGTAGCTGCGTCCTTATTTAGGGACCATAGGAGGCTGTTTTGGCTGAATTTAGTAGGTTTTTCCATCATTGCAAGGGTCCAAACTGAAAATGTACTTTGACTTTGACGTTGACGTTGCCAATGAAAACTAATTGTGACTTTCACGTTGACTTTGATAATGATAATATTAATGCGCGGTCATTATTTTGATACAACCGTTGGAAATTTTCCTCAAAGGCATAATTTGGAACTTACTTAAAAATAATAGTCTCAAACGGCTTTACACCTTTACTCAGGTTGATAACTATGGAAACATAGTGAAAACACTTTGTGTATACAATATTAATACAATATTATTAAAATTCATCGCTTGTAGCTTGTACCACAACTTTAAGCACCACTGCAATCGACATCTTGAGAGCTCTAAACATAGTCTTTCTACTTAAAAATGCTAACAAAATGTACCATCAAAAGTTAGTAGTTAATACGATATGTACACGCCTTAACTTTTTAATGGAAAAAGCGATAAAAGTTTCAGAGAAATGCCTTTATTATTTATAACTTGTTGATGGCTAAAATAACTCTTTGAACATCGTGTTCTAAAATATTATAAATAATATATTTGCTTAAGAAATATAGTACCTGGATGAATAAAAAAGGTTTCGCGTTGTGGTGAATGTATAGGTTGTAAGACTAAACCACTGGCCTGTAAGATACCTACGTACTGACTTTTGGTGAAATTATGAAAATGTCGCAGTAATGCTAGGAAATCGAAAAAAAAACTAGTAAACAGTAGAGCGCTATAGAAAAATAAACCCTATGGATCTGTGTTAAGGTTCTCAGCATCATCATATAAATTAAAAATGGATCAGTAGTTGAACCTTAAATCACAGTCATCATTTTACTCTTTTTGTTTTCGGTTTTACTTTTTTATCCAAATATTAGCGGCCTGTAACAAATGTTCGTAAAATGGGATTAATTGTATAAAACAGTTATGAACCAGTTTATTTGAAAAGAAATATAGAATACTAGCTGACCCGGCAAACGTTGTTTTGCCATATTTACTTTATTAAAAACTATATATGAAAAAAAAAATTATCGTACTACAATGATTATATTCGGTAGCTGACCCGACAGTCGTTGTCCTGTTTAAACTATGAATATTGAATTCGAACTGGCACGATTAATAAAAAAAAAAAAAAAAACATAGTATTTATGAATCTAATACTTTAAGATACACAACAATTGGACGTAGTTATGCAAACTGGAACCCACCCACATCTTTGGTTATATTAAGTTATATATATATAAGTATACCAAACGATTTCAAATGATTCCAATGAGTGTATTTTATAATGTGGTAAAAAGACCTAAGCCATCGAGATTGTATGAAAAAATACTTTCATCCTAAGATACCAAAAATAAACTAAGTTTCATAAATAGTAAAATAGAACCATACTGCATAATTTCCAATTCTAAGGTAAATAAACGATTTTAAAAAGAGGCTTGTATCTTGGTACTTTTGAAACCCAAATTCTTAGTGAAATAAATAATTTGAAAAAGATCCATATTCCTTTTATTTAAAAAAAAAAGGTTTTTTATAAAAGGCAAATGTGGTCGTACAATTGGTATCCACACAGGAAGCGACGATCTAGCATATTGTAACCATTTCGATTCTGCAATTAACCACAAAATTCCCCTCAAAATAAAGACCGCGTCCTACACTCCTACCCGTATCAGTCGCGTTGGCAGACCGAGGCTCGCCCTCGCCGAGTCTGACGACAAAATCACCAAAGCCCAGACAGCTGCATCAGAATCTTCAGCTCGCGATACTACACAATACACCTCCTCGCCGGCGTGGACGTTAACCGCGCTCTCTCTAATATTTATTCATTGCTGTTTTTTGTTTTGAAATAAAGAACCACTAATAACAAATCAGATAATGTCAGTCAGTGTGCTTGTTGCTTAAAATCTAAATGTATTTTCGGCTGAGAGCCCCCAGCGCTCGCCGGAATTGTCCGCGTAAGGGTGTAAGAGCTATCAGAAGCTAACACCTTCGTCCCTTAAAAAAAAATAGCACATTCTAACGTGTGGGTTGAAAGAGAAGCTGGTAGATATGCTCAAGAAGTAGGCTCATGTATAATTAAGCACGCTAAGAAAAGGCTCAATGAAAACATTCAGCAGCTTATGGCTTGAAACTCGTCTTTTACAAAAATCTTAATTATCTCAAAACTGTCTTTCTGTGGCTTGGTTCTGGTTTGCGTAACTACGTCCAATTGAACTTTTAATATGAGGCGTGATTGCTCTGAACTAACTGTGATGAACACACACTTCTCAAAAACTAAGTGTAAAAATGTTCATAAACATTCCGATTTAATAGGCTGTGAAATATGCACTGAGTAATGATAAATTTATTATTTTATCAATATAATTCCGACCCATGCCTCTGTTTTAAACGATGTTGTCAAACCACTGACATTTATGTCAAAAACCATAAGGTTACATTATAAGAGTTTACGATGTCAAAAGCGGTTACATTAGAAAATTTAAAATGGTCGTTATGTTTTCCTTCACCTTCTTTCCTTTACCTTCTCCTGACAATAATAAACACAACAAAAAAAAGAATTAGCAATATCGGTCCAGCCGTTCTGAAGTTATGGGCGTACATACATTTCGCAGATTCAGATTTGTGAATTAATTATAGACCAATAATTTGCAATAAAATAACATTGCGACTATAATTAAAGATCGAAGCTATCCTATCTCTTAAGTTGGACAGGAGATTTATATATTTTAAGATTTTTTGAAGTACAGTAGAAATAATAGGTTGGGGAAAAAGTTCCTTCGCATTTTTTAAGAAAATTCAAAACATTTTTAATAAAGTTTATTTACATTTAACTAAAGTATGTAGGTACCATTTTGTTCGATAACTTTTTGCCATCTTGTAGGTAGGGACATGATCCCATTGCTATAGAAATTTTGGGACTTCTGATCAAAATACTGCGACAAGTGGTTTTGACAATCCTCTCGTGATGTTAACCTGACACTGCCTAAAGAATTCTGAAGAGACCGAAACAGGTGGAAATCTGAAGGTGCAAGGTCAGGACTATACGGCGGATGCATTAATACCTCCCAGCCAAACTCTCTTAATTTTTGCTGAGTGGCTAAAGATGTGTGAGGTCTAGCGTTATCATGATGAAAAACCACACCCCTTCTGTTGATTAATTCCGGCCGCTTTCTCTCAACTTCTTGCTTTAATCTCATCAGTTGTTCGCAGTAGAGTTCAGAATCGATGGTCTTGCCTGGTGGTAACAGCTCATAATGAATAATGCACTTCCAATCCCACCACACAGCATCACCTTGTTGCGAGTTAACCCGGGTTTCGCCACAGTCTGTGAAGCCTGACCGGCCTTTGACCACGACCTTTTTCGCACGTTCTTGTCGTACGTGATCCACTTTTCATCACCAGTTATCAGCTTCTTCAAAAATGGTTCGGTTTCATGACGTCGTAATGAAGAATCACAAATGAGTACACGGTTCATTAGGCTTCTTTCAGTGAGCTCGTGAGGTACCCAGATATCTAGGTTTTTTTGTGTACCCAGTTTTTTTCAAATGCGCCAAAACTGTTTTGTGGTCAATTCCCAGTTCTTCAGCTACGTCGTAACTACTGATATGCCGATCTTGCTTTAGTTTTTCAAAAATGACATCAAAATTTCCGGATTGAAAACGCTTAAACCAAATTTGTGCTACTCTCACAGACACTGCACTAGGTCCATAAACATCGCAATTTTTTTTCGCGGCTTGCGTTGCATTTTTACCTTTTTTGTAGTAAAATTTTAAAATGAATCGAATTTCTTCATTAGATTCACTCATCTTGGCGGTACGAAAAACAAATGCAAATCACACATTTTCCTAATTTGAATTTGGAATTATGTTTTTTAAAATTTAAACTTTCAATGATACCAAAACCAGCCAGATACAAATAGTATAAGCCAAAGAGATTTTATTACAAGTTCAGACATACTATAATGCGAAAAGACTTTTTCCCCACACTAATATGATACGAGTATTAAGGTAAAACCTAAGGTACGGGTAGAAATCTTCTTCGACAGCGACTCACCCCATCTCTTTCTATAATCGGTTTAAATCGTTTTTGTACCGAAATATTTTGTCGTGTCCATCCTCGCGGAATAAACCGGTTGGTTACGGTTCTCAGTAACGCCCTTTTAACTTTTGCACTTCGAACAACTGGTATAACCGGTGAATAACCGGTTATTTTTTGACCAATTACATGCCTTGCCGGCAACCCTTCATTTAAATTAAAATGGTGTGAGAGCCCATAAATTTGAACTGGAACCAGCTTCCATCCCATCGTCACTGTAGGAGGTACTCAAGGGGGCAATTTGGCTTAATAAATACAATCTTGTTGATATTATTAAACCGCATTAATCAAACAAATTATAGACACTCCTAAATTACAAAATCTCTGCAATACTGTAATGAACCAGTAACCCAGATTATTCTCGCGGTGGATGCTGACTCGTCAGGAATGCATTACCCACTGTTAATATTCCCCAAACGACCTAGCCTTGCATACATGTCGTTTAAGCCGTCATATTGCGGCTGTGTACGTACTTATATTCATATTTAAAAAGGACATTTTGAGGATAATGCTGCTATGAAATTACAAATTAAAAACACACCGTTTGTATGTGTTACTGTACAGATTATGATAGAGATAATCTCTGAAACTAATCATCTGATTTCCAAAGTTCTTGAATGATATAAGTAAATTTTTGACTCTAGCAAAACATTAAGTTTCCAGGATTGTGGTTGAAGCCGCGGGATGGAACCTAGCGATAAATAAGCGAATATAAAGGATCTTATACTTTAGTTCATACAGCAGGGGTCTAAAGCTGGATTTACAAAGTTACTCAGGTTCAAAACTTTAAGTTATTATACCCCATGTTAGCGTCCTCTACTTTAGTACGTACTTAGCAGTTTCCGAGTGTTCCGAGCAAGGAACTATGTCTTTGTTAGACATACAATACTGTGCTACTTAAGTTTCTTAAGTTAGTACTTATAATTATATAGTAGTAACAACAATACCTGTCCATAACATATTATTGCTTTTCTGTAATATTTGTTTTTAAAATCTGTGGACACTTTACAGGTTTAATACGGCCTAAAAGACACGAATGCTTTTTTGCTGATGAAAGCTACTTTTTCCAAAGTCATTGGAATGGCGTCATATTCTCCTATTAAGATATAAGATTACCCCGGAATTCTATGATATCTTATCCTACTAATATTATAAATGCGATAGTTTTTGGGGATGTATGAATGGAATGAAATGTTTGTTACTCTTTCACGCAAAACTTGGCACATAGATGGAACAGACCCTAAAATGACATATTGGCTTTTTCCAGAAAAAGGTGAACATCCCTTGGGATTGCGAGTGAAATCACCAGAGACAGCTAGTAAAATAATAATGAAATTTTCTTTTATTTACAAAATAGAAGAAATAGATAACAATAAGCTTTAATCCCCACTCTATGATACAGGGATAATGTGAGGGTGGTTCTCTATTTGGTTGATTCAATATAAACTCTATATAGATAGCATAGCGTATCAGTATGTCATACAAGCTCTCCCCCATGGTTTCGCCCACGCTCCTGAGGAATGTTACTATTACGCGGATAAAAAAATATGCCATATATTGTTCTGGGGCATGGTCTATATATATGCAAAATTTCATCAAAATCCGTTTTGTATTTATTTCGTAGCGTAACAAGATATACAACGTGTTACCAAATACCCCGTAAAAATATAATTAATTATCAAAGCCAACAACCCTAGTAAGCTGTCATGTCAGGGAACCAGATTATTAAACAGAAAGGCATACGTACCTATTTTACCTAATCATTGTCTACTTTAATATTTTTCATTCATAAAAAACAGTTGTTTAATTTTTTTGGGGTATGTTATACAGTGTTACTACGCTTCTTAAATATTGTGCATGGACTCGTTATAAGGCTCCATTTAACCTACTTTCGACTGGTTTTGTAACAGCCTGTATATCCATCCACCCTCACAGGCTTTTATGGGATATTTTCTATACAAAATATATCAAGTACTCACATCTATTCGTATAGTATATCACTAACATCCGCCTATCATTACCCTCAATTCTGAGGAGACTAATGTGTTCCCGGAGCTTTACATATCCCATATATGAACTAGGATGTATTATCTTCAACACAATATTTTTATATAATTTTTTTGTATACTATGTTTAATGGTACAATCTTAATGTAAATAATTGTAATGTATATGTTAGTGAACTCCTAAACGGCTGGAATGATTTTGATGAATTTTTTTGTGTGTTCCAGTGGATTTGAGATTAATTCAGATTCATTTGAACACGGAAGGTGGCGCTGAGATCAAATTCCTGCATTGTTTTTTTTATGAAATTTTTGGTATGGATTTATTTCGACAGGACAACGTCTGTTGGGACAGCTAGTATGTTTATATAATATATTACAAATAACTGGAGCAAAAATATATTGAACATAATAACATACAAGACTTATTTAACGACCGGCCAGTTGGATTGGTGGTCAAATAAATAAATATCCTGGGACATTCTTTACACACAGTCATCTAGTCCCAAACTAAGTAGAGCTTGTACTATGGAAACCAGATTCGCTAACCACCAAGCCATCTGGCCTGTCTACCTGACTGCCAAGCCGCAGGTCGCGGGTTCGATTCCCACTCAGGACAAACATTTGTGTGCATGAACATGTATGTTTGTGCTGTATCTGGGTGTAAATATCTGTATAAGTATGGATTTACATAGTACAAGTTCTGCTTTTTCTTTGAGGTTTGAGACAACTTTATTTCTCCTAAGAATTAAATTCACTTACATGAGAAAATAATATTAAAACTAAGTACAAATATGTTTGTCGGACATAATACAAGTTACAATTTTATAATAAATGTTGAAGGTAGTTTTGAAATTTATAATATTAACAATGTTCGCTCGATACTTGCAAATCACTTACAAAGATCATGTGTAACTGGAAGTGGCACCCTGCGTATGCGACGAGTTCAAAATATATTGTCTCAGTAACTTTTTAAAATTAATAATAGATTTGGCGTCCTTTATATTTTTAGGTATTTCATTGTATAATTTGGATCCTTCATATATAATACTTTTTTTTCCATAATTAGTGCGGGGTAAGTACAAGATAATGTCGTTTACACGTCTTAACTTCCTTTTATTTATTTTGTTGTTTTTGGTGAAAGTAGTATTGGTGTGTATATCTTTGTTTAATATTTTTCGTATAAGTATGCAATTGTAATAGATGTATGTTTGATTGATGTTCATCAGTTGCGTTTCCTTGTACAATGTTGTCGTTGGAGTGAAATAATCATAGTGGAATAAAAACTTTCAGTAATTTTTTTTTTTCGGTTTTTTATTTTTAATACTAGCTGTTCCCCGCGGTTTCACCAGCGTTCTGTGAATGTAACATTTTTCCGGCACAAAATGTATGTTGTCCGGTACACTATGTGTTATACCCGGGCATTTTCTATATATGTGCTAAGTTTCATCCAAGTCCGTTTGGTAGTTTTTACGTGAAAGAGTAACAAACACCTATACATACAAACTTTCGCATCACTACATAGTATAAAACAAAGTCACTTTCTCTGTCCCTATATCCCTATGTATGCTTAAATCATGTATCTTTAATACTACGCAGCGGTATTTTTTAATAGATAGAATTATTGAAAAGGAAGGTTTTTATGTATAATACATGTGACGTCCCACGGGAACGCGGGTAAAACCGCGGGGGACAGCTAGTTAATAATATTAGTAAGATATGTTGGAAGAGTCATTGGTACGGGAGTTGATTTGACAACGAGGCGAAAGCGTTATGACGTCAACGCAGACACTCTGGACTTAACTGTCTTAACGAAGACATTCGGCTGTCCCAAGCACAGTTCTGTGCTGGTCGCCGTGCGGACAAGTGATCTAGGAACTGTCTTACGTTCTTTGTATTTAGAATACCTATTTTGTAGCTTGTGACCCTTCCGTTCGCATCACCAAGGGTAAACTCCCTCTTCGGTATACTCATTCATGAGTAGGCAACACTGCGAGAGAGTTGCTCTATGGCCGCGCAGTGTCGCGAGTAGCGCACGAAAGATACCTACCGACCGGCGGTTAGCCCACAGCCGCTCTCACACAATTTATTTGGGATATTTGTGTCCTAGTTTTGTCGGAATACGTTTATTAAAGTTATCTAAATATATAAAAATGAATGTTTCTCTGTATATCCTTTATCGACAGGCCAGTTGGCTTGCTGGTTAACGCTCTGACTGCCAAACCGTAGGTCGCGGGTTCGATTCCCACCCAGGACAAACATTTGTGTGCAAGAACATGTCTGTTTGTTCTGTGTCTGGGTGTAAATATCTATACAAGTATGTATTAAAAAAAACGTAGTATATCAGTTATCTGATTTCTATAGTACAAGCTCTGCTTAGTTTGGGACCAGATGGCAGTGTATAGAATGCCCCAGGATATTTATTTATTATTTGTATAGAATCGTAAAATATGCAACGGATTTTAATGCAGTTTTCAGCAATAGATAGAATAATTCAAGAGGAAGGTTTATAACCAGGATTGAAAGGCAAAGCCGCAGGGCGCAGCTAGTTATCTAATAAATCAAGGCACTAATCCCACCCCCTAAAATTTCTAAATAATTGATTGAGTGCTCTACTTTGTTTGTTGCTCGTACGCTACGCTACGCATAAAACATATGTTGGAGATGACACCCACACCAATCTGTATCTCCGACATATTATACATAATCTATATTTATATTTACAAGATTGACAACAACACATTGTTGTAATTACATTAGGATAACATAAGAGCTTTAAGATCTAAGAAAATAAGTACTTACATAAAAGTAATATATTTACCTGAACCATATTTATAATGTTAATCCAATCAAATACTATTGTACGTACTTGTTTGTCAGAATTATCAGAATTGCTGGTCGATTTATTAGCTCTAGGATTATTGACTTTTAGAAGCGTAACGTATTGAGATGGATACCGAAATATTATTTGGTAGAATTTATTGAAGGTTTATTCTAGACATTTAAGAATGAAATTCGTTTTATATGACAGGCCAGTTGGCTTCTTCGTTAGCCACTGACATTCCAGAAGCCACAGGTTCGATTCACATTCAAATATTTGCGAGCACGAATATGTCTGTTCGTTCAGTGTCTGGATGTAAATTTCTATTGAAGTATGTAGAAGTCAGTCATTTGGTTTTATAGTACAAAATCTGCTTTTTTTGGGATCAGATGGCAGTGGAAAATGAAAAATGAAAATAAGTTTATTCCAAGAAATAAGAACATTAATAATTTTGGCTGCGCTCCCACATTAGGTTACCCAGTGTTGTGGGAGACACGCTCTTCCGATTGCATATATTTCCTATTGCTAATACAATAATAGAATTGTTAGTAAAAAAAAAAGAACTTAAAGAATGTCCCAGGACATTAATTAAATTAATATATTTTTTATTACCTTTATTATACATTTTGAATTTGACCTCCATATGTGCCCTTCGCGGGCTTAAACTAAATATGATTGAGATTTTGAATTTTTTGAATTGTGAATTAAAGTAATGAAACGCTTAAAAGAAAATTATTACATCAATTTGATTAACATTGCAGACTACCAAACCGCTGGTAGCTTTAATAGCTTTAAAGCTACAAACTAAAGATTTATTGATTTCACTTAAAATACTTAAATGCACCGCTAGTATTTAAGTAAAGAAGCACTCAAGAACAATTAAATTTACATTAAAAAGTTTCAACTAATGATCGATTAATAAAAGTTTCCGCACTGAGAACTAGTTTGAACCGCCACCTGAATTGAATAACTCATTCAGATTCTGTGTGAAAGCCCATTTTGTAATAGATTGATGGTTCGGCCCGCGAGCTGTGTGGGACAACAGTCGTAGCACCGGCAATGTAGTCCAAAATTGACGGCGTCGACGAGTCCGAAAGTATTACACAATCGCTCTGCGGGTCCTTCAAACTTGTTACATTAACTTAGCCAAAACGTAGATGTACTGGAGCTTAGATTTCTAGTCGATTTGACTTCGCTAATTCAACAGCCTTGCATTTACGGTATAAGTATAAAACTGCCAGTTTAATTATCGCGTGACCTCAAACAAGCAACGAGTTTCAGTTCTTAGTGCTGAGTTCGTTCGAGGAAGTACTACTACCGTACCCATTTCAGCTCTGTAGCTGTAGCGTACTACTGTAGCGAATTACTGTGTTTCGGTTAGTAAGGTAAGGGAACCGGCGACATATAAGGGACATAAGACTTAATAACTTCACGTCTTAGGGTCGACAACGAATTGCGATGCCCCTGGTGTTGCAAATGTCCTTAGGCGGCAGTGATCCCGCACCAACAATTCGACCGTCAGCCTAAAAGTTAACACAAAAAATAAAGTTGTAAAAAAAATCTATACAATTATATTAACTAATACGCCCACTGTACTTAGCAAGTAAGTAATAGTATGATGCTTAAATCAGTACATTTTCTACAAGGAAATAACGTATTTTAGTAAGTGGGCCAGGGTAGCACTTCTACTCGTTTCCGTTCCATGCTCTTAGCTTTAAGTACTCGAGTCTTAAGCCTTAAACCTCCCAGCTATCAAGGCCGTCCAGTTGTGACGTGTATTGCTAAGTAAAAGCCTTTTTCATTACATATTCGTGTGGTGGAATATAGTTCATATGAGGTACGACATGCGTTTGATTGAAAGTTCCTTTTAGCCGTTTATCGTTGTCAGATCTAGAACGTGTCAAAATGAACAAAGGCCTTTTGGGTTATTGTAATAAATGAAAATAGAAATGGAAACTATAGAGTAAAATAGGAGTTTTTTTAACCTTCTATCTTCATCATCAGACCCTGGATACCACACAAGTTAATAATTACTGTCAAGATAAATCAAACGAGCCTTAACACGATGGGTTTATCGGAATTCCTAAGGCTACGTTTCAACGAAATTATGAAACCAGCTCGATGGTTCCCAAACATTCCATTGTCACTAAACTCAAGAAGTATACGGTACGCAAAAATTAAGCTCAATTGGAAGACAGCAAGTATTTTAAAATAGATAGCAAAGGAAATACTTTCATACGATGCAAGTTACATAAAAGCTAACTTAACTACTAAGGAAGAGCCTACGTTTGTTATTTAGAAGACGCGTCATAATATGATTTGAAAGCATTGGCGGTTACCGATGCTTGTCTTGTGTAGTGTTAATGTATTTGATGATATAATAATAACAATAATACAAGTGCTATTCTCAGATAATAATAAGTGCTTTAAATAAATTTGCAACATTATAGAATGAAGTTAAAAACATTTAAACAATGTACGGACATTACGTAAATCGCAGAGTTTGCAAAATGTTAATGTGAATGATCCCTTTAGAGGAAACGCAATAAATCTAAGCGGAATAATGTGGTCAATGGTCAACAATAAAAGCAATTCAATTAAATGGGTCCTACCTATAAAATTTATGGAATGCCCACAGTAGATTCCCTTTTTTGCTTTATTAGAATTTTAGGCCTCGATTACACTCTCGATATCATAATATCCTAACTAATATATAAATAATACGTATATTAAATATCTGGATGGGACTGCCATTCCACGCGAAAAATTTTCGTAGATGGTTTTAGGCTATATATGGTATCGATAAACGTGGGTCCCGCGGGGGTAACTAGTTTATATTTTTATATAAAAGGAAAATAGGGTTCCTTTGACGCATCATCACCTCAAAACTCCTGAACAAATCGGGATGAGACCGCTACCAATCCACGCAGATTTTTTTGTAGATGGTTTTAGGATATATTATGATATCGATGAACGCGGGGAATAGCTAGTATAATATAAGTATGAAAGTGAGTTTGATTGTTAGTGTTACTGTATGTTTTCACAACTAAAAGATTAAACCGATCTTGCTAAAATTCTACAGACGTAACCTATGGTACAGAGAGAGACATAACCTTTATCGATCAATTTTAAGGCAAGCAAAAATGTATGTCCGCGTACAGATGTAAGAGCCACCAGAGGACAAATCTGAGAGACGAAGAAGGGATCCTTCCGAAAAAAACAAGTGCATCTGCGAGCGGATGCTAGTTACATAATATATCAAACGATTTAGGTCAGACATTTTTTTTAAATTTTCCATTTATTCAAGGATTTCAATCCAATAAAGATAATTTAATGACGAGAAAAAAATATTTTATAGTGGTTTCGTAGCTTACTTGCGGTGCTCGCTCGCCATAACTTTTCAAATCGTAAATACCAAACGCTACTAAGTTTGCTCAGTTTTAACCCTCATAAAACACCGTATGCTCTGAAATGTGTAATATTTTTATAGCTACTTTTGGAGTGGTATTTATTTAACGTTGTTGAGTAATGTAAGTGTAGTTTGTGTTCGTGAGTGGATAAAACAGTAATCACCAGGCTATGGATGTCCACTGATGAGCTGAGGTCTCTCTCATGGATTACAAAGGCCTCCCCTAAGAATAACTTAGGCCTCCCTTGGATTAAGCGTAAAAAACATGACTTACAACTAAATTCTAAAAAACAACCCGCCCCGCGGTAACCCTTGCTTTCTTGGATAGAAAGTAGTATAATGTCTCCAATAGCGCGAGAAAGAAATCATTGCATTCAAAAATAGTTGGTACACAAAAGAATAACACATGTGAAATAAATAGAGTAGTAGAGCTCTTAGTGCAGAGTTCGCCCGGGGAAGTACTACCACCTTACCCATTTCCGCCGTGAAGCAGTAGTGCAATTGTATTACTGTGTTTCGGTTAGAAAGGTAAGGGGGCCGGTGAAATTACAGGCACATGAGACTTAACAACTTCACGTCTCAGGGTCGACAACGCATTGGCGATGCTCCTAGTGTTGCAAATGTCCATAGGCGGCGGTGACCACTTACCATCAGGTGGACCGTCTGCTTGTTTGTCGGCCCAAGTGGCATAAAAAAATATTATATTGTATGAATAACCGACATTTTGACATAGGATAGGTGTCTCTTAAGGCTTAGATTTGTTTGTCATTACGGTTCAATTTGCCAAGAGAGGTTGATTGTTTCAAATGTAATTTTTATTTAACAATCATCATCATCATATTAACCTAGGGATGCCCATTGAAACCTAGGCCATAAATTCTTTAATATTAATAACAGTTTATTGAAAAATGCACCTTATTAAAATAACTTATGAATATACTTTTTAATAATAAACGAGCTATTCTAAATTAAAATATCAAACAAAAATCAACGAATCACTCCCATAAATGTATTCTTGGCTTTAGGCAATAACATAAATTGTTTACGTGCGGTCCCTAAATTATATTATTGCTTTGAGGGTTTTATTTGCAATGTTGCGGGGCAATAAAAAAGCAGTTCGGTACCAATCGATGTGCGGAACCCTGGACACGCGTCGTTAACCAATACAGGTAGAGGTTGACTACATTCTGAAGTCACACTTATGTATCAGAAAACTTGACCAATATGAAATTGATTTCGGGTATAAATTATTATTGCTATCTTTTGTCAGTGGCGTTATTGGTTTTGAGTCAGATTAATCTTGTTAAACCCCTATTATTGTATATCAGTGTGATACCAAAGTAAAATTCATTATTTTACGAGCCAAAATCGAGCAACTTAAAATAATTACACTGACAATTCACAACCAAATACTAAATAATTTTAATGTAAATACTTTAAGAAACCGGATTTCAATTTAAATTTGGAAAATTAATATAGATTAAATCATAGACTGTAAACGAAAATTATCTTTCACTATACTATTTAAAAGTCCATTCCCGTCTCAAATTTCTTGACAGTGAACCCTAAATGCGCTGTCGCCCTGTAAGGCCCAAGTTGTTATTATTATTGCCCATGTATAAATGTAATCGCCGGGCTCGGGGTACGAGAATAATGCTGGTGTGCGTATATTTAGGGGCTTTGATAAATAATAAATGTTATTGGGACCTACCGAGGCAGGTGCCTGCGACCTAGTAAAGGATTATTTAATAACTAGCGTAAACCGCACGTTTTCAACCTTATTTCATAATAATACACCTGGACATTCTTCACGCACGGTTTACTGATCTAAAACTAAGCTAAGCATGTAGTGTGGTAGCCAGATAACTTCCAAACTACATACTGGGTGTATCTTATATATAAAATTCTCGTGGCACAAATGTTAGTTACCATACTCCTCCGAAACGGCTTGACCGTTTTTTAAGAAATTTTATATGCATGTTGCATGTAGGTCTGAGAATCAGCTATTATCTATTTGTCATACCCCTAAGTGATAAGGGTTGTCCACCCCTAAAATTTTATTTTTTATTTTTTGGACAATTTATTATTTCATAATGATTTTACATAATACACACAACTTCAAAATTTCACCCTTCTACAATCAACCCCTGTTTTTTAATCGTGATTTATATTATTCTGTTCCATCCACCGATCCGCAATAGGGATGCAAGATGGCAATCAAATATTATAATTGTAGTACGATAAATTTTCATGTATAGTTTATAATGAAGTGAATATAGAAAAACAATGTTTGCCGGGTCAGCTATGTATGTATGTATTTAGAAAAAATGTAGTATAAGTAGTATATCAGTTACTGGGGTTCCTTAGTACAAGCTCTGCTTAGTTTGGGACCTGGGACTCGATTCTGTAAGGAAAGTGACACTAAGTCGAGATGTTTCGTCGCGGCCTCCGTGCTCTGTCTCTTTCGCAAACTACGCTAATACTAATAATCACGTGAGAGGTAAGCTCTCCGAGGCCTCCGTGAAGCGTCCCGCCAACGAAGTTTGTATTAGAAGAATAAGGGGGCACATGGCCGTGTGTAAAGAATGTCCCAGGATATTTATTATTTATTTATTTATATGGCTCTAAGTAAAGCACTTAGAGTAGTAGAGCTTAGTGCAGAGTTCATCCGGGGAAGTACTACCTTACCCATTGCCGCCGTGAAGCAGTAGTGCACTTGTATTACTGAGTTTCGGTTAGAAAGGGGGCCGGTGAAATTATAGGCACATGTTGCAAATGTCTACAGGCAGAGGTGACCATTTACCATCAGGTGGACCGTCTACTTGTTTGTCGGTTCATGTGGTATAAAAAAATTACAACTATTTGGATTAGTACTCTATTATAAAATTATAAGCAGTTTCATAGAACAAGCTCTGCTTGGCTTGGGCCATGTGTGAAGAATGTTTTAGGATGTTTATTTATGTTATAATTCATATTACTATTTTTTGGAATAATATCTGTTATTTTTCGTGTCGATCATAGATATATTTACTTAAACCGATTTTTTATGGCTAAATTATCTTATTATAGGATTCTTCATCATATATAAATAGATTCAAGAAATAATATTTGAACACACATTCAACATAACAAGGTAAACACAAAATCACCAGCCTTGTTTTTTAAACTGATCGATAGATCAAAGCGGTCGTAAATCGGCTACGGAGCCTACGGCGCTACGACGCTACGGCGTAGTCTCGTAGCTCAGCAATGGAATACCGTGGTTGACTATAAATTCTACGGATTTCAGGAGATTTGTTATGTCTATAAGTCTTTGGATTTCAATATCTCCTTTGATATAAAGGCTGTAACGAAAAAAAGGTTTCTAAACTGATATATCTTTAAAATTCTAGAATAATAGCGTAAATGTTATTTTTGTCCAAATATAACTAAAATAATATAATGTATTAGCATAACTTTTGAATTTATTTTTTCGTTCCAGCTTTTTATGTCCCAAGTGTCCTAGGTTCTTTAGTCACAGTTCATTGACGTTAGACTTTCTTACCGAAAAATAAAGTACATCTTATGTCCAAATGTGAAATTAGGTTTCCTTGTCGCAACTTCTTAAGCACGTGAACCGAACTTTTCAGAGTATTATTTCTAAACAAAGAAACGCCAAATGTAACTTGTCCAACCCGGCAGTTGAATTCAGGACCTTAAAGTCTCTAACCGAAATTTATAACGCTACGTCACTTCGTCGAGGTAGAAAGTTAATTTATTTATAAGAGGCTTTTAAAGCTAGCTGTCCCCGGCATTTTCAACCGCATTTACGATATCATATATAGTCTATAACAATCTAGGAAAAAATCCCCGTCCAATGGTAATAGTCCCATTCCGATATGTTCAGAAGTTTTGAGGTGATGGTGCGTGAAAGGAACCCTATTTTCCTTATATATATGGATTGATTTAGATATTAAGTGATCTTTAGGTACATTTTCATAAAAGTGTATTAAATACAAATTCCTAAATAAAATAATTGAAATATCCTTTATCCCATAAAGCGTGTAGTTTATTATAATTTAGTAGCAAAAGTAATATATCTAAAAAAATATTAAAAATATTAATATGAGCATACTGTTTTAGATTTAACATTTACTATGTCCCATAGTATTTTGATAAAAAGTAGAGATCTTAGATACAAAAGCAAAATAGTAAAACGTTGGATTCAACAAACAAAACATATTTCCAGTTATTTGTGATTCCGACGATCGACAAACGACAAAGTCACTGAAAAAACTCTGTTTGTGTACAAAGAGGAGAAAAGGCCAAATCTTTTTCTTTGTAATAGGATGAAGCATTGAAATAATGGAGTCCTATTATCAACGTCTTTTTAAATAGCTTTTGGAGGCAAAATAGGTAATACGAGCGTCTGAATACAATATGAGAGAGATTTGAAATGTGATTAAATCAATTTTCACTTCATATATTTATCACGAAAATATCTATTTATGGACAAAAAAGAAAAATATCATGAATATCTCTGTGCATAGAAAATATAATAATAATATCCCTACGATATTCTTCAAACATGGTTACCTGATCCAAATTAAGCAGAATATACTGCTTGTACTATGGCTACCAGGTAACTGATATACTACATTTACTTCTTTTTAAATATATATATAGATATTTACACCTAGACACAGAACGAATAGATATACACAAATATTTGTCCTGAGTGGGAATCGAACCCACGACCTGCGGCTTGGCAGTCAGGGTCTCTAACCACCAAGCCAAATGGCCCGGCAATTTCGTTTCAAAATTGGTTTAAACCTACTCTTCTCAAATATAAACTGAGATTTATATCTATACTAATATTATAAAGAGAAAAGATTTGTATGTAAGAATGTTTTTTACTCTTTCACGCAAAGACTACTTAACGGATATGGATGAAACTTGGCACATAGATAGAGCATATCCAGGAATATCATATTGGTTTTTATCCCGGGAAAATGTGATATCCCTCGGGAACGTGGGTAAAACCACGGAGGATAGCTAGTCTAGTATATAGGTTGAAAACTCATTCGCAATACCCCTGATGTTACTAAGGTCTATAGGCGACAGTGACTATAAACATTAAAAAAAAACTAGCCAATGGCACAGTGCCATACGGTTATAAATATTACGAAAGTCCTCATTTTATTTCTCTTAGTGTAGACTAAGAATACATCTACACTAATAATATAAAGAGAAAATATTCATGTTTGTAAAGAATAAACTCAAAACAACTGACCAAGTGGCTTTTGATTATAATAATTATTTCATTATTAGAAAGCTACTATTTACTCTAAGTGAAGACTAAATGTGTACATAAAAGTGAACACTATAATATAAACGGAATAGATTTGCATTTGCATTTGTAAATAATAAACGTAAAACAACTGATCTGTTGAGGAGGTATGTAGAGCGAAACATCAGGAAATACTTTTAAGTATAAATTAGGAAAGGCAGAAAGAGTTTTCTAAGAACAACGTGGAAAAAACAAAAGCATACAAAACCATATGTCACTTATCTAGTAGACTGTACTTCTAGCCAGTGCTATTGCATATTTACCTACATGCAGGTGATATACCACAACATGATCTAGTTGTTTTTTAATATAATAATTATTTCACTCTTAGAAAGCTACAAAAGAAACAAAGGCTGTGTTATAATACAAAGATACTTTTGATCCTTCAGGAACGCGGGTGAAGCCACGAGACGGAAGCTAGCGTTTAATACAATAAGCTATAATTTAAATTTTTCTAATTTAATATATAGTTCATTTTTATTTAATTTATAGCTGTATATTGTATATATATATATTGTATTTAAGGCTAGCTTTTAAATTAAATTTTTCTTTCACCTGTAACCATAATTTTATTTTACTCTAGTTACTTTAACATTTTTGTTTGTAGTGAAACAGTATACGCCCGACTAGTGGGGGCCTGGTAGCCTGTAAAACAGGGTTTCCTAGTACGGGTACCAGTCTTTAACAAAAGTTGACAGGCCAGTTGGCTTGGTTAGCGACTCTGACTGCTAAGCCGAAGGTCGCGGGTTCGATTCCCACCCAGCACAAACATTTGTGTGCATGAACATGTCTGTTTGTTCTGTGGCTGGGTGTAAATATCTATATATGTATGTATTTATACAAAATTGCAGAATATGTAGTATATCAGTTATCTGGTTTCCATAGTACAAGCTCTGCTTAGTTTGGGACCAGATGGCCGTGTTAAAAGAATGTCCCAGGATAATAATAATAATAGAAATATAGCAAACTCTACAATATAAATTAAGTTTTTATGAACCCTTGTTAAAGAAAATAAACATTTTTATTATTTGAATTTATTTTAAATCAATGTGGTAAATCTGTTTATTATTAGGCTTAATAACCCTCAGCGAACTCTAATAATCCGAGATCAAAGTATAAATTAAGTTAATATTTTCTAACAACAAATAATTTATTTACTTCCTCATATAATTCCGCTAATACGATAACAATAGGGTAAATGTTCTTGTAACAGGAAAATGCTACAAACAATATAGATATTATAAATTTGGGCTCCGATGACTTTATATAAATAACTTATATACTTTTCAAGGTCAAAAATTTTAAGACCCACGCCAATCTGAAGAATTTACTGTAGTTATCAAATTCATCCATGATCTTATAAACGCGAAAGTTTGTATGGATGTTTGTTCCACTTTCACACAAAAACTACCCAACGGATTTGGATGAAACTTGGCACATAGATAGATATATATTGGAATAACACATAGGCTTTTTTTATCCCGGAAAAATGTAATATCCCTCGGGAAAGCGGGTGGAATATTCTTTATTTAAAATCTGTATTACAATTATATTATAAATGTAATAGTTTGTTTGTTTGTTACGCCTTCACGCAAAAACTACATAACCGATCATTACGAAACTTTGTTTTTCTTGGAGGTATTAGAAGTAACATACGATACTTTTTGTGCCGGGAAATGTTACATCCCTCGGGAACGCGGGTGAAACCATGGGGAACAGCTAGTATACAATACAATACAAATATTCTTAAATGTTCACAACACATATAAAAAAAATATATTAAAGAGTCCTACATATACGAACATTAAAAGTGCGAACAAATTAGGCGACTTTTTAAATTAAGTTAAACGATTATATTCTATACAAGGACATATAGTCTAAAGTGAATTAAAGCGAAGAGAAATAAATATTTTATCATAGCAATACTGCATAGGGAAGTAACTTTACAAAGACAAGTCCATTGTAATAATTAAATTTAGAATTTGCTATAGGCCATCTAACTTCAAACTGTACCTCTACACAGTCCAAGGAGCTGGGTTTACACCATACTTATTGTTAGAAAAAAATTGCCTGTAAGTATTTTATGTTTTCAACGAAAGCTTCGAAAAAAACGTAGTTCCTGGGCTCAGCCTAATTACCACCTAAACCAGATTGAAAACTAGCCTATTGTTATCTTCTAGTATATATGTATATTTGTAGTTAGTATATATATTCTAGTATAAAATAAACGTAATAGGTACTACCACTACGCTTATTTTTGAAGTAATATATTCCTGAATATATTTCATATTCGGTCTTTATAATTATTAACCTTCAAAGAATGACAAAGGATTTTTCTTAAAAAAAAATTACTTTCAATTTAAATATAATATAAATACATTTTATAGATGGATATGGCTTCTCTCTTCAAAATCACACATATTTTCGATTATTACAATCATATTACAATATAACATTAACCTCTATAATCTAAAAAACTACGGAGGTTTGTCTCGATTGCAAGCTACATTCTACATACAAGCTCGTAACAATAATAGTTAAGACTACACTTATAATATTAAATTAATAGGTACTTGTTTCTACAACTTTACCTTATGTTAGGACTGACGTAAATACTAGTGAACGATTGTGAAATGAAATACTGATTTGTTTCTTCGTTATATATTCGGGCAGAGCTTCGGCCTTGTACAATTTCTGATACTTGAATCCATCATATAAGCACACTGTAATCGCTTTTATACGGCCAAGAACCGTTTACAATTTTAAAAGAATCCACAACCAAATCACATACTCTTAAATGATACTCCCGGTGAAGACAAACATAAAGACACTTCCGGAATATTATTTTACAAACAATTAAAATTTAAATATTATTTAAAAGATAACAATACGATTTAAAATTAATAATGAGATATGTTTAGTAATAATCTATGATCACATTAAGTATATCAGTTAATACAGTTTAACCTATAGTTTTATATTAGTCAGTTTTTGTCTCTCTGTATAAATATGAGTAGCTACGCCTACTATAACAAAGAATGGCCCCAGCTGTATTTATACGCGTTAAATGAGGCGAGACAAAACTAAGCTGTAATTAATTATACCAGACAGATATATAATAAAGAGGTGATTACATATATCCACTTTGATATACGGCCGACTGTATATTCTTAATTCATTGTTGCGACATAGGACCGTGATTTAAAACTTATGTCAAATAATAAATATAATCAATTAAGATAATTTTGTGTTATATGAAAAAAAAGCATTAATGAAGGAAATAATTAAATTTTTTTTATTTAAAACTAGCTGTCCCCCGCAGTTTCACCCACGTTTATCGATATCATATATAACCTGTAACCATCTAGGCAAAAATCTGCGTCGAATGGTAGCCGTTTCATTCCGACATGTTCAGTAGTTTTGAGGTGATGGTGCGACAAAGGAATCCTATTTTCCACATATATAGAAATATATTCGAGCCTAAATGAGGTCAGTGAATAGCTTACGCTTGTAAAAGACTAAGCTTAAAAAGCTATTCTAACAGACTCTCAAGTGCAACTTAAAAGCTTAATGACTCGATTTTTTACCTTTGGGTGGTAGTCAGGCGAGGGCTATAAAGTACCAAGTCATTCTACGTTTTGAATCTAAGTCTTATGTCATGGCATTCGACTACTATCATGAAGAGTTTAACTGAAGTGATAAAAAATCCGAGGACGTCTATTATAAAATGCATAATATTAAATCTGCTTATTGAACTGTTTCCTTTGCAAATATAATTGTGATTTTAATTTGTGAATAGATAATGATAATGAAATATTATAAAATTACTATTATCAGAAGACATACCTTATTACATCATAACCTCAATGTCAGAAATATCAATAAGGTATGGCAAGATTTTTTTTTTATTTTGTATTTTTTTTTATGAAGTTACTATTTACTTAATGGCCTAATTTCTTAATCGAAGAATTTTTCGTTACATTATATTTTTAAAAAGCTACATCTGTTTTATGTATAAGTGTATAATGATAAAAGCCAGAAAATAAGAACTTTATTAAAACCTATTACATAATAAATTAATTTACTTATATTGTTCCATACCAATGGCCCTAAAATAATATATTTCTTATATATTTTGAAATACTAAACTTTAGGCCTAATTATAACACAAATTTAAATTATAAATAGTTAAGTTACAAATGAATATATAACGCAAATGATTCTGTTCCATTTTGAATATAAAAATAATAATTTTCTCATAATACAAAAACACGGCGTTACAGAAATTATTACCCAACTATTTTTATACAGCCCTAAAAAGGTTCTCGAGATAACAAGCTCTGTAAGATAAAGTGTAAATCCGCCGTTTACATTCTAAAATACGGTATAATTTACATGCTAAAATGTAGGTAACTACCCTAGATATTCTGGTTTTACTATACATATATACACTTGGCATTTTTTTATTAATATATAGCCCCAGGAGTCCGTTACGCTCGCTGAACAAAATTAAATTAGCTTATACCTACAAATAGTAATATACTTTTTGCTGGTTTAATCAGTTTAATTTTATTAAGTCACGTTTTTATGTTATAAATTTATAGCGTATGTATATCTAATGGCGTTTTATAAACGACAAAAAACCTTATTATATAAGCATATTTAAAAATGGTCCCATAAAAACTGCACGCTCATCACAAATTAATTAAAAACACTAACCTGTATACTGAAAAGGTCATCGTGTGTTGTTTCTGCAAATTGGACAGTGCCGGCCAGTGGTCATAATAATTATATATTCACACTACACGTCAATTTCACGAATTATACACTAAACTACACTATTCGTATACTCCTATTATACACACACACTAGTTTCAGAATAGTTAAAGTTCGTTAGTGGCTAGATCGTGCACGTCATGTTCGTAGGCGTCGTAGCGTTCGTAGCGGCTGCCGTAGCGCGACTGACTACGGCTACGGAGGGCGGCAGACGGCGCAAGACCAAACTTACCTCGAGATACAGCAAAAAGTTAATCTTGTAAATAGCAAGAAAAAGTTTCACGAAACATTTTGCACGAATTGGAATATCAACGGTTGCGGTTAACATAAACTTTCACTTTACGATTGATGTTGTCAGTAAATATTCCTGTTCCGCGTTGATGATTTTATGATGGGAATTTTTATGTTGCCACTCGTTTTTATTTTGATAATACCCTCGATAGTCCTAAACTAACATTCGGAGAGTCTATTGTCATCAATTCTAAATGCAAAATCCTTTAGAAATCTATTTTTATCAACCATGTGAGCCACAATTTCTTCAGAAGGTACTACTCAATCTCAGCCTTAACTTGAGTGACCTAAGCTTAAAATTGGCAGATTTAAGTTGTTACCGAGCTACGAAGCTCGTCGCATTCCTTAAAAACCATTTTAACTTGAAATCTGAAAAAATCTTATACAGAAGTAAATAGTGAATATCTGACTAATATCCATTTCATAAACTCATTTTAAATTAAAATTAATCGAATGAATTTTCAATATATTTCAAAATATTATCTATAAATAATGAGTTTAATAATCAGGTAGCACTTTGATTATTCAAATTTTAAAATGTACATAATAATTAATTGAATAAAGCAATAAATCGTAATTGCGTTCAATTTATTGCAAAAAGAATTTGTTTGGGAATTGCAAAATTATTAATTCTTGTAATATATCATTAAAATTATTATTTAAATTAATTTAGAAATTCTGTTTTCATCTATTGCACGAATTCAGTACATGTTTTCACTTTTATTTCAATACGTTGATTATAAATATTGGCTTCACTTTACATACGGTTAATGTGTGGGTTCAAGGACTTTGATTATGAAAGGCAATAGCAATTGCTTTAAATGCCGTGACGAAGGTAATTAGTTTGATTACTAATCAGCTGCAAATAAGCTTGAGGTTTCACTCAATAACAATTTTTTATTTTTTTTATTTTTATTTTGGCTGACAAACCTTGATATCGTTCACCAGATAGTAAGTGTTCACCGCTACCTATTGCAACACCTAAAGCATTGCTAATGCGTTGTCGACCCTGAGACGTGAAGTTCTTAAGTCTCATGTGCCTATACTTTCACTGGACCCCTTACCTTTCTAACCAAAACACAATAATGCAAGTGCACTACACATCTATTGTCGTGCCCTGCGTGCCCCTCATCTTGCACGCCGGAAGACCTGTATAATGCCACAGACGACACAGTACGCCTAAACAAATTTAGCCAGAACGATCGACACGCAAAAAAAAAAAAAAAAGGAACTTTTACCTAATGGGTGGAAGCCCAACACATTGGTTCTAGCAACTACTCCTGGACCTCTAAACTAGAAATTGTGGTTATGGAAGTTAAGTGATATCAATGATATCTTAAACTACAGATGTGTTATATATGCTAAAAAATGACTACAAAATGTTGGCAATTGACCTAAATCAATGTAGTCATGCTCCAACCACTGTTGTGAGGCACGCAGCACTCAATCTTAATGTAACTAATGATGCATCCCTCACTTACGACTGGTACACTAGACAATTGTATTGTCGTGCCCTGCGTGCCCCTCATCTTGCACGCCGGAAGACCTGTATAATGCCACAGATGACACAGTACGCCTGGCAGAATTCTGGTCTAAACAAATTTAGCCAGAACGATCGACACGCAAAAAAAAAAAAAAAAAAAAACTACTGCTTCACGCCGGAAATCGGTTTGGTTGTAGTACTTCCCCGGATGAATGAACTCTGCACTAAGAGCTGTACTATTTGTCAAGCGGGGTAGAAAGGTTCTTTGTAGTACCCGTTAGCCCGACCGCAACTCATTTTTTAATTAATACAAATTTCATCGGTGAGCCAGTGAAACGAGGCCACCGTGAGAGGACCTCTCTGGTTATTGCATAGTTAGTGAAAGAGACAGAGCATGGATGCTGCGGCGAGATATCCTCGAGATAGTGTTGATTAACCTTACAGAATAACTAACACCCCTGTTTAGGTTGGTCATTTATTCATTTTCGGAGTAGTAGAGCTCTTAGTGCTGAGTTCCTCGGGGACAGTACTACACCTTACCTATTTCCGCCGTGATTTCGGTAAGAAAGATGAACCGGTGAAATTACATATATGAGATATATATATATATATATATGAGATATATGAGACTATATTTATAGATGTATGTTTATAATCGCTTGAAAACCAAATATATGAGAGATGAAAATAAGTCTACACTGATATTAGAAAGACATATAAGTTTAGAGGTAATCTTTAAAACTACTTAACCGATAAAGAAACTATTAAATTGATAAGGATTTTGATTGTCCCGGAAAATATAAGATTTCTTGTGTATGCTGGTGAAACCGCAGGACGGAAGCTGGTAGTGTAATATAGGTAAAGGTTTTTTTCACTTGACTAAGTATTACTTACATTGGCTGAGTGCCAAACTGGGAATTTCCCTTTTATATAAAATAAGGAAGAACTAACGACTTAAGGCATTAGTCAATCTAGTCACATTTTTTCATTTAACGTCTTGTACATAGATACTATTTTGTAGGTCTTAGACACATAAATTTCGAAATCAAATTTTGTTTTAATTTTTTTAAATTTCTTTTTTGATTTTTTTATTACATGTGACCTTTCTGTAAACACTTTTTGAAAGAAATAAATAAATTAAATTATTATTTGTCAAAAAGCAAAAACATAAAGGTAAGGCTAAATGCGTGTAATTTAACGGTTATTTCTGTAGAATTTTTTATGGACCCAGTTTGATTCTATTTTACTGACGCAGGGAAGTTTAACTACATTTTGTTAGCGACACGAATTTAATCGAATAAAATGTACTATGCACTTCCAATTAGTATAACTATTTACTATTCTAACACCAGTTCGTAAGGTTGCTTTTGCCGAGAAGAGCCGGCAGGTGGTAGTCAGACAGGCGGGTGGTTACTCTACTACCGTCCTATGGTGTCCTCATGACATTTTCAAGAAAGCTTAAGCTCGTTGTACTGTAAACCGTAGACAGGCCAGTTGGCTTGGTGGTTAGCGACTCTGAATGCCAAGCTGAAGGTCGCGGGTTCGATTCCTACCCAGGACAAAGATTTATGTGCATGAACATGTCTGTTTGTTCTGTGTCTGGGTGTAAATGTCTATTTAGAAAAAAAAAAGTATTTGTAGTATATCAGTTATCTGGTTTCCATAGTAAAAGCTCTGCTTTGTTTGGAATCAGATGGCCGTGTGTTAAAAATGTCCCGGGATATTTATTTATTAAACCTTCTTTCAAACCTTCACATTTCAAGTCTACCAAGTCGTCGTATTAAATCGTTGTTTAACTATACCTGAATGGACTATATGATAAATAAAACACCTGTACAAGGCTTCAGGTCTTATATCTAGGATATACTTCACACATACACATGACAAGCAATTTCTAAGGACGAAGATCTAGTGCCTCACGTTTTCTCTCCCTCAATTTATTTTTCGAAATGATGTGTTTATGTCTCTTTAGAAAGGTCCAAAAGATTTAAGGTATCTAGAAAAACTGAGGGACTTTTCGAATGAGGGTCAAGTGAGAAATTATACCGGGTTTGAATTTTAGTGAAAGTGAGCTTCCGCCCAGCGCTTGTATCCGTGTTCCGGAAGGTCCTTATGTTTTCCCGGAATAAAAAGTATGTACAAACATATTAAATTACTACCTGTGCCCCCAGTTTTTCAAGCGTATTTCGAGGGGCAATTTCGATCTAATAAAGCCTATATACAATAACATCAACATAGAGTAGTTGAGATCTTATTGCAGAGTTCGTCCGGGGATGTACTACCACCTTACCCATTTCTGCCGTGAAGCAGTAGTGCACTTGTAGTACTGTTTCGGTTAGAATGACAAGGCCGGTGAAATTACAGGCACATGAGACTGAACAACTTCACGTATCAGGGCCGACAACGCATTGGCGATGCCCCTAGTGTTGCAAATTTCCAGAGGCGGCGGTAACCACTTGCCATCAGGTGGACCGTCTGCTTGTTTGTCGGCATTTCGGTGAATAGCTTGTTTAAGCCGACAAAAAGACAGGCATAATTTTATAGAGTTTTATTGCATTCAATTACACTCCCTTGGATATTAACTACAAACAATTTACGCCAAATATTTTCAATGTACAGACACGACATGACTTAAAAAATATCAATCAAAATGATACCATAGTACCTCGGAATACAAGTTAAACAAGCAAAAATCTGCCAATAATCAGATACTCATTTAAAGATCTTCAAAGGTACGATGGTCAATATGCGTGACTGACAACCAAACTTTTACTTTTATAGTATTAGTGTGATGAACAAACCTAGCTTCTACTATATAACCAAATAAGCCTTCGGTATTTACCAGCGCGATCTTCAATATTCGCTCGACTAAACAACGGAAATGGTATTTTCCACTATGTTGTTGCAATGAAAAAAGTAACAGAGATAACATTCTCTGTACCTATTGACGGATGAAGCCGAGCGTTTACCAAATGTAGAATATTATGGAATTGTATTTTTTTCTAAAAGTTAATCAACTTTTGTTTTCTCAGTGTAATGAATGTTCTTGCTTCAATTTCCTTTATCCGCTCCTTGTTTTTTTTTTGGAAGGAACCTTTGTTTATTGTCTTGTACAAATTGTGCAAGATATTGCAGTTTCAGTTGGTACATTAAGATGTAAAGCCAATGTGTTTTCACAAGTCAGACTTTTTATCAGAACAACAGGGTTTTTAATTCAGTTTTAAGGTTATTATATAGATTTTTTTATACCTAGTAAGCTGATGGTATGTAGTCACCTCCGCCTATAGACATTTGCAACACCAGGGTCGATTGGCGATCATTAGACTTGAAGTTCTTAAGTCAGTACTCTACTGCTTCACAGCGTAAATTGAGAAGGTGGTAAGTATTTCTCCAGATGTACTTTGCACTGAGAGCTACTACATCTAAAAGTAAAGTGTTCACCTATCAACCAATCACTCCAATTATATAAATTGATACCTTATATATTTCTCGCAACGAGCTTTTTGACGATGAATAGCTTCCTTTATATTGTTCACGTCCTAGGTAAGTTTAAGTGTAGGTATATAAAATCCTTGTTTAAAAAATTATAGATATCTATAATATTTTATAGTTGTTTGCTTGTAATATTCTGCTGTAGTTAATTTTATTTAAGAACTAGAACGATAGGCTACACTAAAATAATAAAACTATAGTGACCACTAATACGATCTAGATTAAAGTAATAAGCGATCAAACACATAGGTTCAAGTACAAGTTTTTTATTTATTTATTTATTTATAAGACACACCAAGTTAGTTTATATCCAAGCTGACTTCCAAGTCGTTACTTCAATACCTCGTTCATAAGGTAGGTAAAATTTGTCAGATAAAAAACAAGATTTATAATTAAAAAGTTATTTTGATTTGTGAATACTGTAGTTATTATACCAATTAAGTAAACAAAATACGTGTTCTATCACTGAAGTGGCGTCTTTGTTTTATAGTCGTTATTTGCGAGAAATCATCATCGTCTGCCAGTTCTGTTTCCAGTCAATTACGCTATTTCCGCTTATCTCTTGTATCCATCATCTCGGAATTCACTCCTATCCCACTCACTCATATAATCCTTCACACGAAATATATCTTCGGTCTCCCACTTCCGGTAAAAGATAAATATTCCTTACAAACTAGCACAGCTCACGTGAAAAAACCCCTCGTAGATAAAATGTATTCTATTGTTGTCTGTTTCAATATAAGAAGTCTTTTTAGATGTTAAAATTGTCATGGAAAAATGTGTCCTATAGCCTTTTGATAAAATTCATTCACATCATCATATACATTAACCAACAGATGAACCGTATCACACAAGCAATAAAGTTCATTTTTCAATGATAATTTCAATCGTAAAAAGGACTTCTTCGAAGAAACATTATTTATAAAAGCTGTTTACATTTTTGCATACTGAAGTGAGACCACAACGTAAGCATGAACAGATTAATGCCCTTAAAATCCCTTCCATTAGGTATGCCAAGCGTGTCCTGCATGTTACATGGCATTGGAATTATTTATTTAGGCTCAAGTTGTATTCGCGCGCTTAAAAAATCGTTTACGCTTCATTTACATAGGATAAAATTGTTTTCATTGAATATTGACTGTGGAAATTAGGGTTAGACTGGTAGGAGATATGTACAAATATTTATGTCGCAGCCTTTGTTTGGTCTAAGTAAATGTTTTGTTTATTTAAAATTTATTTAAAGATCTTTTACTTCGTTATGAAATTATCTGTGAATAAAGCTTGATGTTTCTTGCCAGTTGGCTTGGTGGTTAGTGACCCTGACTGCCAAGTCGCAGGTCGCGGGTTCGATTCCGACCCAGGACAAACATTTGTGTGCTTGATGAACATGTTTGTTTGTTCTGTGTCTGGGTGTAAATATCTATTTAAGTATGTATTTCAAAAAAATAAAAAAGTTGTATATGTAGTTATCTGGTTTCCATAGTGCAAGCTCTGCTTAGTTTGGGATCAGATGGCCGTGTGTAAAGAATGTCCCGGGATATTTATTTATTTTATCAGTTCTTCTCCGGTGAAGACTGACTTTTGAACCGATAGTAGGTTAAGTAACATTGACCTTCGACAATGAAACTATTTTGAAATATTGACGCGTTGGTAAGCGTCTTGCTTAGATGATCCGGCATGCCATAGATCGTGGGTTCCACTCCTACCCAGAACTTTAGTTTGAGTTCATGGACAGGTATTCTTTTCCTGTGTTGTAAATAGGCAACAATAGAGTATTGTTTATGATATTTTTAATATTATGTTAATATCACTTAACTGCCTATCATACATATCAAACAGCGTATTTAGTTTGATATCTGAAAACTGTCTTCAGTGATTTTTTTGCAGGATATTTATTTATCTCCAACTCCTAAATTCAACGCGAAATACACTAGGCATGTATCCAATATCTTTCAATAAAACGAACATGTTTCTGCCAAGTATTAGTCAAGGACTCCCCTTATCTGTTGGCTGTACACGCTTGCTTGCACATCTAAGTAGGAAACACTACATCGCTATTTTGGACAGATATGAAGTGTAGCCATACGTTTATCTGACACATTGCTGTGCAGTTCTTACAACAATGATTTAAGGATATAATAGCTCAGTTGGTAGAGACGTCAAATATCATGCGTTCGAAACCTACAAGCTTGACAACATCTAGATGCGGTTGTTATGAGTGTCTTTTGGGAGCAAAACCATCTGAGGTAGAAATGTCTTAAACAAATATAATATAAATGAAGCAACTAAATTTAAGTAAATTTTAAGTTATTTTATAATTTATGCAATTTAACAATAGAAAAAAGAAATGTTATACTATTTCTTTATTAGGAATCACAAGCCTCAACGCAAAACAACGAACTGAGCAAGTGCGGAAAGACTTTAATTTATAAAAATGAAATACACTTTATCTTAGAATAATTTATCATAGAATCTATAATGAATACGGACTAAGAGTCCGTAGAAAATGTAAAAAGTATTGATAAAAAAAAACACCTACAAGTTTTTCAGTAACTGAAAATATCGTGAGGGTATCGTCTGGCTTGCCCTCAAGTTGACAATCTATTGCCGGACAAATGGTATGTCCAATCCTTTTTCCTACTAATACTATAAACGCGAAAGTTTGTGGGATTAGATGTATGGATGTTACTCTTTCACGCAAAAACTGCTCCACGGCTTTGGATGAAACATGATACTCCGATAGTTTATTTCTGAAAGTAACTGTTACTATTCGTAACTATACGAAATGAAAGAGAGGGCGCTGGATTGAACCACAGTTTATAATTTAAATTAAATTAACAAAAAAACGAGAAAACCAGTCAACTTTCCTAATGTAACTAAATTTCATTTGAATTTAGAAGACAAAATAAAATCCAAAAAGGTGATAGAAATGAGTTCGGTTTGTAACAGTAACCTATGATACTTTTTATTCCGGGAAAATTTTGCATACCTTCGGAACGCAGGTCCAGTCGTGGGGGAAAGCTAGTTGTCGACCTAAACGTCCTGTAGTAATATGTAGGCTTAATTGCATGATCGCATGATCAAGCGCATCGTACGATCATTATTAAGCATTTTCTGTAGTCGTACGATTCAAAATTCAAAACCATTTATTCAGTTTAGGCCTTCGGAGGGCACTTATGAAGGTCAAATTTAAAGTTACTGAAGCTACAACCGGTTCGGAAGTTAGCCTTCAACTGAGAAGAACCGGCAAAACTCAGCAAGGTTACATTATTTTTTATTTGTTATATAAATTTTTATCTATTCTGACTTTTTGGCTATTTTATAATTTCAATTTTACATAATTTTATATTTAACAATTACAAAATACTTATTATAGGTAACATTAAAAAAACAAAACAAAAAAAAATATGACAAGACTACAAAATAGAAAATAACAATAATTAGGTACTTACAACTTAAACAAGAGATTTAATATAATATTATTATATATAATTATATATAATTTTTAAATTTATGATCATGATTTTGGTTATTGAAATCGGTATCTTATTATGAAATCGAACACAATTACCAAGAAATGACTTGTTAACTTTAGTTAGTCTAAAGTATGGAACAACTAACTTCTCCCTTTGTCTTGTATTTATACTATGAATATCTAATTTTGACTCAAACATTCCTATGTTTCTACGTATAAACATTATATTTTCATAAATATATAGTGAAGGTAATGTCATTATATTTATTTCCCTAAATAAATCTCATAATGATTCACGGGGACCCATACTGTAAATTGCACGAATTGCTCTTTTTTTGTATAATAAATATTGATTCTATATCCGCTGCTGCTCCCCAAAACAAAATACCATAGGACAAGAGGCTATGAAAATATGCAAAATAAACTAATTTGGCCGTCTCAACATTCGTCAATTGTTTAATTTTCCTAACAGCAAAAGCAGCCGAACTTAATTTAGCAGCTAGAGTATCAACCTGAGGTCCCCATTGCAATTTATTGTCTAATGTAAGACCCAAAAATACCGTATTATTTACAAGATCAATATGGCTCCCATCTATTATTATTTGGCTATCTACGTATGCTACATTTGGTAAAGAAAACCTTAAGCATATGACTTGTAGGCTTTAATTAGGGCACTAAATAAATGTGAGTGTTTAATCTCGTCGTGCGACGAAACTGCATCGTCGATCGTGCGATCAGCGCCAATAGGGATGTTGACTGACATGTCAAATTAGCAACTTTTTATTAAATGTCAAAACGAACGAATGTATGGAGGGTTGTATGCAATAGGAAGTTGTGACGTCATAAATGTACAGCATCAAAAGATCAATGTTTCTATCATTTTGTTTAGATTAATACTTAAAACAAACTAACTCATAACTGGTCCTCATACAAGATAGTACCTTTTTGTTATTTTGTTAAATATTTATAGGTTCCAGTAATTATTATTTCAAACAAAATATTTTTGACTGTAATACAGGAATTAAACTTTTTACTATATCATAAATGAACCTAATTTCAAAAGCAATAACGTTTATTTTTCAATGACGTTCTTCAACGTTAAAACTTCCATAATATCCTGCTGCTACTATAATACTTGTCTATCATCTAAGATGACAGAGTGTCTCGGAAAATATCTACCAATCCTACTACTATCGTAAAAACCAAGTCGGCCAACCGTCATCTCGAAGGCTTTAAGTAAAAACCCCTTTCTTTATCTGAAGCAAGATTTATTGGTACAAAAATTTATGTCAAAAGTACTTGCATTCTATTCTTCACCTTATCTTGTAGCGCGAGAGTTTAATTCAGAATGGCGTGTTAAAAACTAACTTACTAAGATGGACTGTACATTTGAAATAGCATTGCTTCATCCTAAGTCATTGAAATTATTGAGATGTTCGGCAGAACCTCGGGTATTTTGATTGTTGAAATACCTGTAAATTTTTTTCATTCCACTATCAACCTTATTAATAGCTGATTGAGTTCTTAATCGCTTGGATTCCTCCGGTTTGAAATGATTGGAATGCTAATCGTTTATTTTGAGGCATTAGTTGCTAACAACTTGGAATTTATTTTAAATATTTTGCTTTGTCTTTGAGTTTCTTAAGCAACCTTATATACAATAGCTTTTAACTTTGCCAGCTTCCGTATTTGGCACGAAACTTTTAGCACAACCTTTTAATTTCAAAATAGGTCACTGCCTTTCCAAGCTTTGTACAAATCGTGGATTTCCCCAAGTTCCTGTGAGATGTAATGTTGTTCCGGACTCTTTTTATATAAACTGTTCCCAGCGACGCGATTTTTTTTTTGCATCAAAAACAGTCTCGCTCTGCCAATCCTCAAAGTTCATTTAAATCGTTTAAATGGTTTAGAAACGCTAAAGATCGTCGTCTGCTATCAAACAAAGATTTCTTTGAATAAAAAAAATAAAGGGATAAAAAAGAGCCGATATGTTATTTCAGGATATGCTCTATCTATGTTCCAAGTTTTATCCAAATCTATTCGGTAGTTTTTTGCGTAAAAGAGTAACAAACATCCATACTCACAAACTTTAAAATGTATAATATAAGTAGAATTATAATATTAGAAGGATATTAGTAGGATTATTCCTACGATGACCTCCTTTGTTTAGTTTCTCTGTTACTACGGAATTGGTAATGTGCCAGAGAGACAATGACAATGCTCTCCGTATGCCTGTCACATAAGGACTTAAATATTATCAGTATAGAGGTAAAAGAGGGTCTTAGTACTAAAGATTGTACCTTCCTTGGGGATAAATAAATATATATCTTCAAGCTAGGTGACAGATCGGTAGCGGTTGGTAACAAGGAAGTCCATGAGTGTACGATAGGCTGATGATGATGAAGCTAGGTAGTTCAAGGGTAGATAGCCGAAACTTCTCAGGGTCATATTCCACCAAAGATTCTATAGCCCAACTAGCTGTCCCGGTTTCATTCGCATTCCCGTGGGATGCAATATTTTCCCAATTTAAAAAATATCCCATGTGTTAATCCAGGTCATAAACCATCTATGTGACAGTTTCATCAATACAATTGGTCGTTTTTGCGTTAGAAAGTTAAATCCATACATCTATCGATCCCCACACACTATCGCGTTTATAATATTTGTAAGACAACGTGTTACAAAATACCCTGTAAAAATATAATTAAATATCAAAGCCAACAACCCTAGTAAGCTGTCATGTCAGGGAACTAGATTATTTACCAGAAAGTACCTATTTTACCTAATAATTGTCTACTTTAATAGTTTTTCTATTTTTCATTCATAAAAATCGGTTTGTTTTTTTTTTTTTTGGGATATGTTACACAGCGTTACTTCGGTTCTTAAATATGGTGAATGGACTCGTCATAAGGCCCCATTTAACCTCCTCTCGGCTATACGGGTAGTTTTGTAACATCCTTTATATGCATACATGCATTATTATTTTATGAAAAGAAACATTAATTTTAGCTTTACACCACTGGACATCTTAAAGTGGGTGTCAAAACATTTATTTACATATATATGTTTATTTAGACAAAGGCGATGATCTTTACATCCCATCTATCTTAACCCTCCTACAGACCTTGACATTACCTCGCGGTCGTTTATACCCCCCAATGGTATAGTTTTCTTTATGTCGTGTCACGCTGTAAAATATAGGGTTAAATTACCCAATATATTGTTGCTCATTCTTATATACCTTTTTGATGTTGCCTACTGGCAAAATTGTTACGTTTATCCATTTATTGTTTTGTTTGGTTAATATTCAAAATTTGAATAGTACTTGTACGAGGTGTCTGTCATTTAAAGCTCAAACTAGTTTCTGTCATCATACCCACGCTGTACCGTTCCTAGCAGTCATTGGAAAAGCAACCATAATCACTATTAAGTAATGATGTGCCCAGAACTAAAGAAAGACGCAATCTAGACCAAAAATGAAAGCTTCAGTAACTTTAAATTTGACTATCATAAATGCCCTCCGCGGGCATTTTTTTTTTTTTTTTTTCTCAGGCTATTTATGAATTTCGATTACAATTTTGGGCCATAAAGAAATCGTTGGCAAAGCGAAGGCATAACACTAGTGCGAAGTATATGAAAAATTATGGCAACATAATAATATTAATAGTAATGACACATCGTAAAGTTCTCGCCGAATTATAATAAATAAGTTTATGAAGGTTGTTACGTTATTGAATACGCAACTAAGTTAACAAAGTGATACAGCTCCAATAAAGTTTTTATTGAAATACTTCGAGATTTATCTTTTTACGTAAAAGTAATTTTAAAATTTGAATTTTATATTGTATACTGAGGATCGTCAGGGTACATTATTATTATTTTATTTTTATACGACTTGGGCCGACACTGACGGTCCACCTGATGGTCAGTGGTTACCGCCGCCTATGGACATTTACAGCACTAGGGGCATCGTCAATGCGTTGTCAACCTTGAGACGTAAAGTTCTCAAGTCTCAAGTGCCTTAATATTCGAAACAAAATACTGCACTACTGCTTCACGGTGGAAATGGATAAGGTAGTAGTAGTTCTTCGGACGAACTCTGCACTAAGAGCTCTACTACTACTTTGCGGCTCTCTACTACTACTTTGCGGCTATAAATTCAAATTTTTATTTTTATTTTTTTTTTTTTATGCCACTTGGGCCGTCAAACAAGCAGACGGTCCATCTGATGGTAAGTAGTCACCGCCGCCTATGGACATTTGCAACACTAGGAGCATCGCCAATGCGTTGTCGACCCTGAGACGTGAAGTTGTTAAGTCTCATGTGCCTGTAATTTCACCGGCCCCCTTACCTTTCTAACCGAAACACAGTAATACAATTACACTACTGTTTCACGGCGGAAATGGGTAAGGTGGTAGTACTTCCCCGGACGAACTCTGCACTAAGAGCTCTACTACTCTAAATTTTTATTTGGGAACAGTGGCATATAGTGCAATTGAAAAACGATGGCATCTGCAGAAGTATAAAAACTGTGTCGCAGGCACCAACGCCCTCCTCCGTTACATACAATATACGTTATATTGAATTCCAAATAAATTTTGAAAAGAAATACAAATAATCAAATTTAAAGTAAAAGGTAAAATTATGAATAGAAAATTAAAATGAAATAAATGCATATTTGTGTATGTGTGGGTGGGTATGGGTGTGTGTGACTGTGTGTGGGTGGGTGTAAGTGTGGGTGTTTAGGTAAAAAAAGTAACAACTTTAAGCACGGCTAGAGGATGTAGGTCTTGGATTAGATACACACAAAGCACAATTGACGTTTCTCTGTTTAGAAATGATTACCTGAAGGTCAGGATTTGTTTCAAGCCCAAGAGACAATGACAATGACCACCACATGTCACGATGAGACTTAAAATATCATCGGTGTAATATGGGCCGCGGTACTGAGCTCTCTGCCTATTCCTTGGGGGTAATAGGCAGCTTTTGCTTTTAAATTATATTTCTAAAAAATAACTTGGTTGTTAATCTCAAATACAAAAGAATATTAAAATGAAAAATTTATTCACTGTATGCTTGTTTTTTTCAAAAGCAATGTTCTACATTGTATATTGCTAATTGGGAGCGAGTCTTTGGTATCTTAAGATCACCTTTGAGGCTCCATCGAGTAAGGTATCTTCTATTATAATTTAAAAAGCTAACAAATAAGACTACACTGACCTTAAATAAAAACAATCTGCCAGTAAATCAGGCAACATTTACCTTTTATAAATTGTATAAAGACGAACATAGCTATTTTAATAATAAATAAGTAAATTACTTGGGACATTCTTTACACACAGCCATCTGATCCACACTTTGGAAACCAGATAACTATCTACTACGAATACTGCTTCTTTGTTTTAAATACATACCAACTTATATTATATACTTACATTATATATATATGTGTATTTACACCCAGACACAGAACAAACAGACATGTTCATGCACACAAATGTTTGTGCGGGGTGGGTATCGAACCCACGACTTGTGATGTTGTAGTCAGGGTATCCAACCACCATGCCAACTGGCCAAGAGATTTGGATAAAACTTAGCATATAGATAGAACATGACCTGGAATGACACATAGGATATTTTTTAGACTGGAGATTGCACCATTACATTGGTAAGCCCTCGGAAACGTGGGTGAAACCCTGGGGGACAGCTAGTCCCTTATATCTAAAAAGGCTTTAAACGTGTTGACTCATTAGGAAAAAACACCTAACCAGAGTTCAATAAAATAATAGACAGGTAAAGTAAATCTTTTGTATTACAGGGAAACATTTTAATTATTCATCACTGACTTTTAAATAGCATAGATTGCGTTTAACATTCATTTATTTCGTCACACAGAAAGATCGCGGAACAAATTCAAAACCCATTCACTTCAAAAATAACAATGCTTTAGAAACGAATGTAAAACTGTAAAGCAGAAACTAGTAATCTATCTATCTTCTATAATAGATAGATATTATATATATGTATATAGATATTATATATAAAGATATTTTCCTTATATGTATAGGGTTCCCTTGTCGCACCATCTCCTCAAAATTACTGAACATATCGGGATAGGACTGCTACCATTCGACGCGAAATTCTTCGTAGATGATTAAAGGCAATATATAACATCAATTAACGCGGATGAAACCGCGGGGGACAGCTAGTATAATATATATCCGCAGCTAATGGTAATGTCTGGACAGAGCTTATTACGGAAATTGTATTATCTGTATAACGACCTTATTAGGCCCATTAACATAATCGCATAGCATCGTACTCATATTTCCCTGGAGAGGAATACTTTCATTATCTATCAAACATTATTATTCAAATAGCTCCCCCATACTTTGAGTGGCGGCAAATTATTGATACCTGATGGTTTGACAACATTGTATGCTAGTAATGATGGTATAAAGGCATTTACTGGTGCCGGCGCCACGTGCCAGTCACTTTGTGCTTATCATTTCTATTTTTTTAAAACCCATATAGAAAAACTTAAACCTAAATCAATTTGTGCACCTAAATCTTTAGAGTCACTCGGAGATACCGATGCTTAAATTTATTTTACACTAGATATCTCTAGCGGTTTTACCCGAATTCTCGAGGGATGTAATATTTTCCCTGGATAAAAGTATCCAAGATGCTAGGTTAAGGATGCCGTGCATAGAGATTATCGTCTGCATTAATGTCAATTCAAAACCATTTCATTTAGTTTATCCCGCAGGGGGCACTTATGATGGTCAAATTTAAAGTTACTAAGGCTACAAAACAAGCTCCCACGTTATATACCATCTACAATGTGACAAAATTTCACATCCATCCGGTAGTTGCGTGAAAGAGTAACAAACATCCATACATACACACAAACTCTCACATTATAGTATTAGTTCCATAGTAGAATTTGATTGACATATTTATACACTTATACAAGAATTGCTCGTTCAATAGTATTTGATATGGCGAGGAGGGCTATGGCTGCCACACGCGTCTTCCTTAATAGATGCTGCTTGCAGAGGAAGTGCTCTAGATATAGACTGTTGCACATTTTTCTATTTATTTATTAAAGGTTACATGACATTACAGAAAGGCCTACGTACCTATTTTACCTAATAATTGTCTACTTTAATAGTTTTTCTATAATTCATTCATAAAAATCAGTTTTTTTTATTTTTTTGGAGTATGTTATACAGCGTTACTACGGTTCTTAAATATTGTGAATGGACTCGTTATAAGGCCCCATTTAACTTCCTTTCGGCTTTCAGGGTAATTTTGTAACATCTGTATATTTGCCAAGGGTAACTCTATTAATTTAAACCTTTAAACTAAAAAGGTAAAAAGATTAACACCTGTATTTATCTTTGTTCTATAATTAATAAAAAAAAATACATCTATCACAAAAAAATATTCTTTCCTTCTAATATTTACAGCTGTCCCCCGCGGCTTTACCCACGTTTATCGATATAATAAATAGCTTATCTACGAATAATTTCGGGTTGAATGGTAGCAGTCCTATCCCGATATGTTCAGTAGTTTTGAGGTGATGGTGCGTCAAAGGAACCCAATTTTCCTAATATATATGTATATGAATAACTTCATTTAGTATACCACTTAATGTACAATTTTGAAAATATATCTGGCTGTTGTATATTTCATTTAACCTTGAGCTATAATATTTTATATTTTCATATTATTAAATATATATTATATGTAGTGTATCAACAAGCTAAGACTGTCTGGGATCGTCCGTGTGTGAAAAAGATTTATTCTAGGCTAAGCATGCCTCCAAATTCAGAACAATGTTGTGTCTGAATTTCAGGACACAGTATCACGACAGCAATCTCCTATAACACAGAGCTACGGAACCATCTCGTGATTCTGGTGACAATAGTAGCGTGAAGTGTTGTTTGGTCCACGTTATAAGTACCGGTGTATTCCTTTTTTTGCTTTTTGATGTACGTACTAGTATATGAGTCTATGTGAAGATTTTTTGGACATTTGTTTCTTTAATTATGCTTTATGAGATTTGTGCTGAAATTTTTTTTTTTGCATTTAGTCATTTCCTCGCTGAGGTGGGGTGAAAAGTTACGTGATGCACTCGAGTGCAAAGATTTTTCACCTTGTGCTCTTTTGATTCCCTCGCAAACGCTCAGGATTCTAATTTTAGAATACTTGAGGCCAATCGCAATCCCGTCTGATATAAAAAAAAAAAAACTTCGCTTACTCGTTTATCAAAATTGAGCAATCGGTTAAAAAGCAGTTATGTACTCTTGTATAACAAATAACTATTGTTTATGGTTCGATTTAGCCCTCTCCACAGAATAATGTATATTATAATTTTAGCGGTTATGTGACGACGAATGAAAGTGAGTATAAAAAAACAACTTTCAAAAACTAAATATATCTTTGCTTTATTAAAATTAATTATATATTAAATATTTCAATCGATTTACTTGGTGGTTTATAACATTGTTATCTTACGTTGTTAATAAAAAATAGTAAACCTCGTGCCCATAAATCAGTATCGGCTGGCGGACTGTCTTTTTAACAAAAAAAAATTATCATCCAAAAATCTTTGGGTTACTTATTTACTTTCCGATACTTGTTGAAAGGATTTCAATGCCGTTAGTCTAAAAAAAATACATAATCTCTAGAAGTTGGGGTCGGGATTAAACACTAATTTTGGCTGAAAGCCAGCACTGCTCAATCATTTATTTGAAAGCTGTCACCGCTACCTCATATCCCTTGCACCACCGCTACGGGAACACTAGACGGCTTTATTTCCGACACGCTGTAAAAAAGGCAGCGGCAGCAAAAGTCGGGAATTTACCCGCGGCGTGTTTATATGCCACTTCCTCGTTAGGGTCGACATGTTTGACGGATCGGGGTGGCTTAGATGAAAATGTGTCATTATTATTTATTTAAAGCTAAAGTAATATTTCGTGTTCGTAAGGAGATTTGGTAAAATATATTTTTTACTCGTACCAAATTACACTAACTAAATAACACTGGGTAAGTATCTAATAATTTAGGTAGCCACAAGATTATGGTTTCTTGAACATGTTTTCATTTACCGAAAGCTCAAAGTTATTCTAATATTTGACATTCGACGCCACTACCAACAGGGGCTCGATTCTGTAAGGAAAATGACACTAACTCGAGGATGTTTCGTCGCGGCCTCTATGCTCTATCTCTGTCGCTTACTACGCTAATACTACTAATCACGTGAGAGGTAAGCTCTCCGAGACCTCCGTGAAGCGGCTCGCCGACGAAGTTTGTATTAGCTGAATAAGGGTGAGTTATATCTCATCTGCATATTATAATATCTTTTACTATTATTTAATTAGGTACCTGTGAATTGCAAACCTTATAATGTACACTCGATTCCTAGTCTATTAAATATCACGATCCAACCAACATTATAAAAGCGAATTTTTATGAGGATGGATGTATGTATGAATCTTATTACTGTGTGACACAACTGAAACTTGGCTGCAACTTGGCATATACGTCGTTTATAACTTAGATTAACACAGGGTTTTTATCCTTGGAAAATGTTATGTTCTTGGAAAACGTGGGTGAAACCGTGAGAAACAGCTAGAACATCATACATTTACAATTATAGGTACTAAGTTTATAACAAACCACTTTACAATACAAACAAACACAGTCTTCTTTCAATTAGAGGTAAACAAATCCCCACCAAAGTTCACCCACCTTCACAAACACGATTCAACTCAAACAGACACAAGCGAAGATAAACTAAATCTACCATTCGTCCACATAAGACGCTGTCTCAGCTCTCGAGTCCTCAATATGTCAATATTAAACCACCTGGTACGTATCGAATGTCTGTAATTTCATTGGAAATTTCCATTCTATGGAAATCAACAACGATTGCAAAAATATATATTTACAAGCTGTTCCCCAGGTTCCCAAGGGATCTAAAATTTTCCCGGCACAAGTATCCTATGTATTATTCCAGGGCATTTTCTATATATGTGCCAAGTTTCATTCAAATTCGTTTGGTAGTTTTTGCATGGAATAGTAACAAACATCCATACACACGAAATTTCGCATTTATAATATCACTAGAATCTATTGAGAAACACACAGCAACAATAATGTACTAGAAGCACTAATACTAATGGAACGGCTCATGAAAATCTACCAGGAAGTAAATAAAAAAAATTAAAGACACATACTTATACATTATCTGTACTACCGCCACGCTATGATGGCCGTTTTGACGTTTCAGATTGTCTAAGCAAAGATACTGTATTGCTTTGGATTAAGGTTGATTTCCATCATCATACAATTAGCTGTTGGACCAATAGATGCACCTTATGACTGAAGGAATAAAGGTTATTTTTCATTGTCATTGTTAAACTTCCAAATGGCCATTATGATGGCTACATGGATACAAGTTTAATTTGATTTGACCACAATCTCTCCATGGTAAGAGATGATATAACCAAAGGTAGATTCTTTACTACAGCTGTTGAAATACCACGGGAATTATGCTTGGCGAGAGATTTTCAACTTCAGCTTCGTAGCCAGGCGGTTACTTCAAAGTACCCTATCACTGTGCTATGGTTTCCTTCACTGAAACCTTAAGCTCATTGTAGGACCCACGACTTCCGTCACGGCACGGTAAAGGCATGTCAAACTTCATAGTTATAACAAAAGATAAATTTCCAGAGGAAATTTAATTTAAAATATCCTATGTTCTTTTAAGAATTCCAAGTATTTGCTATTCGCGGAGATTCATTGCGAGACTGAAGCGTGAAAACCATCTCTTCGAGGTTTATTTAAACTGAATAACTGACTTTTATGGAACTTATTTACATAAGATATAAACTCATCTATAAAAATGAATATTTGTATGTATATACTTTTATAAATATAATAAGCATACTTCCTTTACTTCTGCTATTATCGTATAGCGATGAAATTTCAGTGAGTTGTTCTACAGACTCTCCGAAGGTTACTAATACACAAAAAAACAGTTATGAACGCATGCCGGGAACACCTAGTATGTCGTATATACAAAATTACAGGCACATGAGACTTAACAACTTCTTAGACTTAGACAGACAAATAAGCATATGGTCCACCTGATGATAAGTGGTCACCGCCGCCTATGGACATTTGCAATACTAGGGGCATCGCCAATGCGTTGTCGACCCTGAGACGTTGTGCCTGTAATTTCACCGGCCCCCTTACTTTTCTAACTGAAACACATTAATACAAGTGCACTACTGCTTCACGCAGAAATGGGTAAGGTATTTCCCCGGACGAACTCTGCACTAAGAGCTCTACTATTAAAAAAAAATCACGAAATTGCTCGCACGAAATACATGTCCATGATTAATATGAGCATCAATAGGAGTTTTATCTTATCTTAATAATAATATGAAACCAGGGGATTGAAGCTAGCAATATTATAAACAGGTAAAGTATGTAAGTTTGGATGTAGGATGCCATCTTCGAAACTACTCATTCGATTTCAATCATTCTTTCACTGATTGAAAGCTACACCATTCCTTAGATCCCTTGGGAACGTGGATGTAACCGCGAGATGGTAGCTGTCTATATAAATACTAGCTGTCCGGACAGATGTTGTTCTCTCGAATACCGGAATATACACTAATATTATAAAGAGGAAAGATTTGATTGCTTTTTGCTTGCATTGAATAGGCTCCGAAACTACTTGACCGATTTGAAAATTCTTACACTGTTGGGAAGCTACACTATCTCCGATGAACATAGGCCATATTACATTTACAAAAGTTAGGGATCCATACTAAAACTCCAATAATGTAACCCAAGGTGCGAAAAAATTACCAAAAAACTATCATACATCGCATGCGCTGCGAAAACTATTGATTTTAGAACAAAATCATGTACTACATCTTTGCAGAACATACCGGGTCCAATAGTGAATCTAAACCATTCTCGAATCCACTGGAACACACACAACAAATGTTATCAAAATCTATGCAGCCGTTTAGGAGTTCAATACATACACACGTACAGTAGAATTATGTAAATAAAACAAAGTCGTGTTACACTCTTTATAACTCAAGACCGACTGCACAGATTTTAATGATCTTTGATTTATTGGGCTTATGTCCGTCCTGAATAGCAGAATAAGTCATTAAAAATACAATTTTATTTTTTTGATGGAAATAGGTTTTCTCAAACATTTTTCCTTGTCAAAGATGAGGTCAGAAACTACATTCGTCGAGAACGCGTGTGATACTGCAGGGCACAGCTACTTTAATATAAAGAACTAGTTCCTTCCAGATGCAGCCACTTCTATTCAGCAATATTCCGCAGGCTAATGCTGAAGACGATAATCCAGGGGGTAATTACGGACATCCTAGTCTAGTTTGCGGCTCCATTGCCGTGTTATATCTGTTTCCTTGAAATGTTATGTAAATGGCTTATACGTTTTATGATACTTGTTCGTACATGCGGAAGTATGAACTTCATGTTTATTACGGAAATGGGAGATTGTTATTTTAATTATTTAATATTAATAGTAATATCGGCATCTAAACTATAAAAAATAATATTGCTTACGTTTTGCCATTAAATGAAAATATTTTTTATTGAAATAGGCCTTTACGCTTGTAAAGGTTTATACAATACAAATATGCTTTATTGTTCACACCACATACAGAGAAAATTAAATAAAAAGTATTTTACTAACATTATAAGTGCAAATAATTTAGGAGGCCTTATTGCTGAAGCAATTTCTTCCAGGCAACCTAGGGTAATAGGAAACAAATTAATACAATTTATTGTAATGCTGGATTAAATTGTATAAAAGTATGTATGCAGATGTATCAGTACGAGATCTGCTTAGTTTGGGGTCAAGTGGCCGTGTGTATAAGAATATGTAATATTTATTTCTAATAAAAATCAATAATTTAGCAGTATTAAAAAAAAAATGATTTTTAACAAAGTGCATAAAAACATTACTTACAAATTAAGGGGCAAATATGTCGTAATTGGCAACACCAATATGATACCCAATCAATATGGTAGCGGTACTCCAAGAAATAATGGTCTACAGACACTATGTGATTTATTAAAGCAAATTGTGGGAGCCGCGCCATAATAGCAGGAAGTGACGTCGTTACCTCGGCCTGGAGGCATCGTGGGTCCGAGTTTAAGGTAAATAATATTTTTGGATGCGGTATTGTTAATATTATTTATTTTATTGTCTTAAAACTTACTGTATCGACATAGCAAACAGTTGCAGAAATGTTTTCGAACTTCTAAGTATGGCATATACTGGATTTTAGCTCATTTACCCACATTCTGTTACCATTAAGGAAATAAGGTAGCTCAGTAATATTATGGCTAAAAACAAGATTTTGATGACACCCAAAAACAACCCATTCTGCTACGAAGTTGCTACGTATCGTAGCACTGTGCTACAATTAGATGCGCTCGAATTTGTATGGATTTTTGTAGTACTGGCTTAGTTTGAATCATTTTCAGAGTAGTAGAGCTCTTAGTGCAGAGTTCGTCCGGGGAAGTACTACCATCTTACCCATTTCCGCCGTGAAGCAGTAGTGCTATTGTATTACTGTGTTTCGGTTAGAAAGGTAAGGGGGCCGGTGAAATTACAGGCACATGAGACTTAACAACTTCACGTCTCAGGGTCGACAACGCATTGGCGATGCTCCTAGTGTTGCAAATGTCCATAGGCGGCGGTGACCACTTACCATCAGGTGGACCGTCTGCTTGTTTGTCGGCCCAAGTAGCATAAAAAAAAAAAAAAAAAAAAAAAAGTTTTTTTTAAAGTTGTTGTGTAAGAAAAATAAAAATTATATATAATATTATAAATAAATGCAAAAATTTGGATGGATGGGTTTGTTACTCAATCACGCCAGAACGCCTGAACAGAATTGGATGAAATTTGGCACATAAGTATGGTCCAATAAAACATAGGTTAAAATATCCCTTGGATTAACATTGGCTACTTTTTATCCCGGGAATATTTAACATCCCTTGGGAACGCGGCGTCAGCTATAATAACTCAAAGATGCAATCCAACCCATTCTGAGAGCAGCTAGTGTAATAATGATAGCCTATAGTTGCCTTCTCCGTTTTGTTCCATTGCTTTTATACTACCGTTGTGGTTTCCGGTAGTGTCGGTTGAAACGGTTAAGCAGCGTGGAGTCTTGTTTACAGCCACTGTACGGCATCCCGCCAATTTAAAGCAATAATTTCTGAATATTATAGAAACTAGGTCAATTTTAATAATACTGCTATAATTACATATTGGTTTTCTGTTTCTAAGATGTATTAAATTATTTAGGGAATTTGATAAATAAATTATTATGTATTTTCTAATGAAATACGATTATGTTTAATTTCTCTGGAATTGTATGTGGGGTGTGTATCCCAAAGACACAAGAGTGAAAGGGATGACAGGAGAGTTTGAGAGAGAGGATTATGGTAGAAAGAGCGTGAACCATATTAATTCGGAAAAGATTTTGTTAATTTAAAATAAAAGCAGTTTATAATAATTTATTTTGGATCGTTTATTTTAAATGCCATTGGTTTGGTAGTTTTTGCGTGAAAGAGTAACAAACATCCATACATACAAACTTTGGCATTTATAATATTAGTAGGATTTTCTGTTTGTTTAGATTTTGTGTTATTAGCGTTAGTGTAGTAGTTGGAACAGTGATGTCAATCGGGTAAATTTTTGACATGAAGATTGAAGTCAAATAATTGGTTCCTAGGGCAGTACGCTTTTTCTAATACCCTGCGGAGTACATTGCCCAATCAATATCATTCATTAATTTCAATAAGGGGCCAACAAGCCCCATTGTCAAGTCAAATAAAAAGTGATAGAGTTTGGAGGCTTAAAAACAAAATAACAGAATTATTATACCGATAATCCTAAAATGTATGGGCTAGTTTCCTTTTAGGCCTATCTGTCACGGCACTGGAAATGGGTTCCAAGACAAAAAAATGTGCTGAACACGTCTATCTTCTATGTCTGGGCCTCATAAATATGTTTAGTTAAAGAAAGTTGTGTATGTAGTATATCTGTTGCCTGGTTTAATACAAGTTCTGCTTGGTTTGGAATCAGGTGTGTAAGGAAAGTTTCAGGATATTTATTTATTTAAATTTAAATTTTGTAAAAAATTACATGATTTTATGTAATATTAGGAGACGAACGATAATACTTAAGGTTTTAGGTAAATTAGAACTTATGGTAAGTTAAATAGCGTGCTATTTTATACGCTCAAGCTACCTTTGATACATGGTAACGTCGTATAAATGCAATATTTCAAACAAGCCTCAAAATCCAGTATAATGCACTTTGAATAACGATGCAAAATGAAGGCTCCGTATATCAAAAAGATTACCCGACCACGTTGTATATCCGTTGTTGCTAATAATTCTTCGTAGCAGCGTAATAATAATTTTATTACAACAATTTCAGCAGGAATGAGACAAGACAAAAGATGCTTATGAATAAATTGTTTACGATAGCATAAATTAAGAACCCTCTTGTATTTCCCTATTTACTGCTGTTTCCGAGGTTGTAACGATCTAAAAGCATAAACAGGTGATGAAAAGCTGTAACTTTTTAATATAATTAATGCGACAAAGCTGAAGCCGTGTTATAAGATTAGTTAACTCTTCCTTTTATAGGAAGATTGATGGGGATAATTTGAGGCTTTAATAGCTTAGCTGAATTATAACTTCTGAGCGCTTGTAAATGGGGAGATCGTCCAATTTGTAAGCACTTTCTCTTTTTGTTAATTATCATTTCATTTGAATAGATACAAATATTTCCATGTTCCGGTCAACATAATACATCCTTTATTTTTTTATGAGATTCATTTCTTTTTTTCACATATTATAAGTTAAAAAAAAATGGTCGTAAAAAGGATATGAGCTTTTCTATATTTCAATTTTTTTTTATATAAACTGGATTTTAATATAGTTTATTTTACTTATGTCGAGAGAGGAAAAATCACAAAATTATCTCACCTCGTCAATTAAAATACATTCCAGGGATTGAAGAAAAAAGTTTTTTATACACCACATGACCTGACAAATATGCAGACGGTCCACCTGATGGTAAGTGATCAACGCCGCCTATGGACATTTGTAACACCAGGGGCATGAGCCGTGAAGTTGGTAAGTCTCATGTGCCTGTAATTTCATCGGCCTTCCTACCTTTCTTACCGAAACACAGTAGTGGGGACTTTCCCGGACGATATCTGCACTAAGAGCTCTACTACTCAATACATTATGTAACTTATAAGAAATAACTTTTTTTTATCATCTTCCTATAAAAATTGGAAATATATTGATTATTGAAAAAAGATATAACAGTATTTGTGTAAATAAAAGTATTATGTATTATAACATTTTTAGGTAAAAGATTTGTTTCTTTAATCTCAATAAATGCTTGATAACAAAGCTACATCATAGCTAATAAAAAATGCTTGCATTCACTAAATTCTAAAGTAAGCTGCCACAGCTAGAATAATGAAAGAAATATGAATCAGTACAGTTCACCATTCACACTTCATTTCACTAGTTTAACACGAGTCATGCGGATAGAGTTTACACAGTAACCTTTTAACTATTTAATGATATGCAAACAACTACTCAGCTTTCATTTCGTGTTGTTTCTATTAATTTTATATCTACGTTTCACTTTGTAGTTGTACAAAGTCATATTGTATTATAATAACTCACAAAGGTAAATTTATATTTCACTTTACAGTTCTCAATTGATTTACTGAAGCATTCAATATTTGAAATCTGGATATTCATTTTCTTTTGACATTGCTGAATATATTTCCATAGTAATTTTCTATTATGGATTTGAACTCATTATTTTCTATGACAGAGAACCGAGTTGAAAGTTTTGTGATGCAGACAATATAAAGGATCTCCTTTTCATTACGAATTGAAATGTCAAATTTAAAGACTGTTAAAAGGAGAAAAATATTTATAATTATTTTAATTACTACTGGATGTTAGAGTTCTCTGTTTTTTTATATATATTCTCAATCAGCCTGAATGGTTAGTGGTATCAGGCTCGTTTAGGAACGAAGTTCTGAGTTAATGCAAGGTATATCTGAAGTTTAAATGTTAGAAAAGAGCGTACTCCTTTTTAAAAGGCCGGTAACGCACTTGTGGCTCCTCTCTCCTCTTGCGATACGTCTGCTCGTTTGCCTACTACAACATAAAAAAATTAAAAAAAAGTATCCCTTGTTCAGGAATGTGCGTGAGAGAATGTGACAATGCACTTTACATGATTTATCGGGACCTTAAAAGTCTTTGGTGGATTGTGGGTCCAGTGTATGCCTAATTTTACGGGAATAATAGGCGTGAAGATATTTTCTTTTTGCAATCTGTCCCAGCCGATGGTCGGTTATCAACCTTACCGTAATTTCATTGATGAAAATAAAGTATATACTATTTTGAAATATTTTTTTTTAATTCAATCTAAGTAACTTAATAAATTTAAGGGCGTTGACAGAAGAACTATCAAACAAATTAAAAATTTGTCAAAACGGAATAGAGAGAAGTACAATAGGCGTAAAAAGAAAAGACCGAATAAAACTAAAAGACATAAAGAGCAAGACAAACTTTAAGAACGCATACACAACTTACAAACAACTAAAATGGCGATGGTCTGGACATATGATCAGAGAGAAAAAGGAGAAATGGACCAGTTTAATAACTGAATGGTATCCACGAGATGGTAAAAGGAATAGAGGTAGACAGACTAAAAGATGGGAGGACGACATTATAAAAATAGCTGGTACTACATGGACGCGTACAGCAAAGGACAGGATACAGCGGAAATCTTTAGAGGAGGCCTTTGTCGAAGGACAAGCTGCGATACCACAACCACCGTTTGCCGATATTTAATTTAATTCCATAAGGAACTTAGTATTTAAGTTTTGGCATGTTTAAGTAATTTGATATAGTTTTTAAACTAAGAACAGCAATAAAGGCTTTTTATTTATTTATTTATTAAGTAACTTAATATGTATTTCTTTTATTTATTTATTTTTAAAAGTTACATGAATATACAGTTATACATCTGCCAAACTGCATTAAAATTTGTCGGCAGTTAGTTTATATGTTCTATTATTAAATATCAAATAGACATCCATGGATTCAAACAAAACATATAAGAAAACTAAAACAAAATAAGTTCTGTAGCTATGGAGAAAATCACTGATAGACAGATAAGACAAACTGCCAAGGTTAATGTACCCAAACTATCAACAACTTAAAAATCTTCTATAAAGGGATGGATATACTATTCTTTATTCTGCCTCGCTTCTGCAGTGCCTCAGGCATGTTCGTGGAGGCGCGCACTGATTGTTTCCACACGAGTATGCGCAAGAGGTGCGCGTCTCTGGTACACAGGGTACGGGCCAGCTCTAACACCGTCCTGGCCATGATAGGTAATAAGTTAGAATGTCCCTATATCCGGTACTGCTGTGATAGGCATACTACTTGCAGTGCCGGATAAAGCGGCTATATTATTTGTGTGTGTGTTTTTATGTATTTTTCTGTATTTATTTTTAATGTGTAATTTTGCTTTTAATGTTTTTAATCTATGGGTCGTGTTACTTGCAATAAATGAATTAGAATTTAGTCTACATGAGAGTACCTTTATTATTTAAGGGCAAGTTTTAAACACTTGTGTCTATTCCAAACTTAATCTTAAATACAATAAGGCTCAATATCAAACTGAAACCGTTTTTTTGGATTTACCATAGGATGTTTGACACTAAAACGACTGAAAAGCCGGCCATTTTATTTTATTATTATCAAATAAAGTCGAGCAATAAAAACATTAAAATTTAAGATACAGAATTTATAGTTCTTGTTATAATTACTGTTATGTTTGCTTTTCTCTCGCTCTATTTCTGTTTCTTTTTATTATGACTCTTTATATTTTTAATTACTGAACAATGTAATAGTTTTCGGTAGAAATAAATGGCCAGTCACCTCTAGCCCTATTTTAAATATGAATGTTCATTTTAATAACCTTTAAAAGTAATAAGCTAATTGATCTTTACTACTATTTTCTACATCAATTTTATGAAATGCGACTCGTTTCTGAGAACATAAAGTGAGCTGTATCAAAGGTAATAAACCTTTATAAAGGATATTTCATTTTCTCTGATAAACACGTACTAATTTTATGTGAAAGTAGGGATAATCGGACTTAAATAAAATATATCATAGATAAAATATATTTTAAGATTCAAAATATTGTAAAAAGGCTACTAAGCGAGCTCAATCTTCGGCCTCATCTTCACTTACCATCAGCTGAGATTGAGGTCAATCGCAATCACGCCATAAAAAAATGTATTATATTCCTCTGAAAACATCAGATAATAAATAAATAAATATCCCAAGACATTCTTCACACATGGTTACCTGATCCCAAGTTAAGCAGAGTGTACTTGTAGTATGACTACCAGGTAACTGATATACTACATAAATACTACTTTTTAAATATATACTGATTTATATATTTACACCCAGACACAGAATAAACAGACATGGTCATGCACACAAATGTTTGTCCTGGGTGGGAATCGAACCTGCGACCTTCGGTTTGGCAGTCAGGGTCTCTAACCACCAAGCCAACTGGCCCGTCAAAGATCCCATTAAAAAAGCAAAATGATGGGTTGGAAACTGGTTAAATTATAATATCGAGAAAGCAAAGAGAGAAAAAGTGAACAATCTTACAGCAGCTGACACTGGATTGTTAAAATTTTTATAATATACAATGTTTCGTGCAGCACTACGCTAAAATATACTGTATTTTTCAGACGCATTTTACACTGGCTAGAAAAAGTTTTAATTAATGAATGTGGATAATTGAACGCCATTCTGTTTTTTTCTCTACTCTTCTAATAGTTGCTTATAGTCAATACCAGTGGGAATAATTTATCGTATTATATTTTTTACTTCAGACCTACTGTGTATTTTGCGTTCGAATATATTTTCTATACTTAATTAGAGAAGAGAGATCGATTCAAGGTCTTGGGACCCTTGAATTAAAAGCTCTAAATAAATTTGATAATATTTGAAATATTTAATACTCGATCTTTTTTTTTTTTATTTAACAAGGAGTATATTGATATCATATGCACTAAACTTTGCACCAAGAAAGAACAAAATATTTACCAGAGGGTTGACGTCAGGCAGGGGACCAGATGCCAAATCAGCATTTTTTTTTTATTTGGCCATGCACAAATTTCAGGAAAGAGTTAACGCTGTTTTTCTACCGAAGGTTTTCTACAACATAAACGATTATTTTAAGGACGACAGTGCTTGCGTGTAGCATTCGCCCCAGAAGAACACATCCTTATGTACAAAATCTAATTTTGAAAAGAGTAATTGCAAGTTTATTGCCGTCTTCTCAGTAAAAGCAATCTTCCGAATTGGGGTTAAAGTCTGACCATTCATTAGCGCCTGTGAAGGCTTATTTGAATGTCATTCATTTAATCTCTTGTAGCTTAAAAGCAATGAATGAATAGAAGGCGAACATATTGCGCCGACCCCAAGTTATTGGTCCGGATTACAATGTCGGTTAGAGTTTAACTTTTATAGATCATAATAATAATAAAGAACATACGTATACTTTAGCAAGTACAATCCCCTCAGTTAAAAATGACTCTCAGGAAAGTAATAACAGTTTAATTCGCGGCTTTATCGCTTCCACAGTAAATTCGTCTGCGTTTTTATCACATAGTTATGGTAGTTTTATTTGTTTTAGGTGCGGCGTCGGTGAAAGAGTTTTGGGAGTATTCCCTCCTTTATTAATGTTGCCATGTTATTGTAAAAAAAAAATCTAATATTTTTTTCGGTAGTATTCGATCACCATCTCAGGATGATGATGTAGTCAAATGTAGGAGTTGATTCTTGGAAATTAAGGATAAATTGGTAGGCTATAAGTACATTTAAGTACCCAACTATCACAACCAATAACCAGCGTCAAATAGTAAGTTACATACATAATATGATTAGTATTTCATTTTGTTGAGTGTTTTCACCTAGTCACGCAAGTATTCTCATTTTCAGCTTATTAATTAAAGTCTGAACGAAAACAGCCACATTTAACTCAGAATGTATATTTTTTTTCGTCACTGTCTGATTATGTACATAATATACGAGTATGTAGTCAGAATAATTTATTTTATAATACATTATCTTCATACATATCATCACGTCTATCTCCCATTAGTGTATTTTTATTTATTTATTTAAGATACACAATACAAATTACAACCAAAAGGTAACCACATAATTAGTAATAATACATATAGAGCTGGGTTGTAACTCAAAACATATGTATACAGAAAAGCAAAACTATATTAGGTATGAATACCAAGACAAATGCGATGAAAGTGTAAGTGAGCACTCCGAAATGGCAATATAGATAAAAATCTTATTATTTAGAAACTATATATAAACTATACTACTACCTATATAAACTATAAATAAATATTATTTATTTAGACTTAATTTATCTGCTGGGTATGAACCGGTTTGATTTGGACGATATCTTTTATGGTTTCGATTGGAGAATCAAAAATATCAACTTCTTAATTATTTTTAGACAATTATTATATATAAATTTAATTATTATCGTATACTTTAAAATTTAATTAAAAATAAATTCCAAAAACAATGCTCCATTGAATCAACGCTCTCAGTTCAACCACACCCTAATGACTCATTGCTATTGATACCGAGTTAAGAAAAGCAATTTCCATGATTTTAAGCGTTTATCTTCTGTATTTCGTGGAAAGAATACCATTTTAAAGCTTAATGCCATATTGTCTGATCTTTTGTTTTAAATTACAATGTGGTTCATTGAACTCGTGTGATCATCTAATTTAAAGAATTAATTTTGTTTGGAGGAACTATCATGTCGCGGCACTAAAAGTAATATAGATAGCCGTGGAACGTCGAATCTTATTATGAGCTAGAATTTCCAGTGCAAGAAAACATCATGATAGGAACTGTAACAGGATATGGTTATTGCTCATCCTTATGGAGAAAGAAAAAAAAACAGTGACTAGTTGGCAGACGGTACTTGATGGTAAGTGGTCCCCCCCCACATATGGACGTTTGCAATACTAAGGGAATTAATCGACAATTCGTTGTCAACCCTGAGACGTAAAGTTGTCAAGTCTCATGTGCCTGTAATTTTATCGGCCCCTTTACCTTTCTAACCGAAACACAGTAGTAATACAAGTGGACTTCCCGGACGAACACTAAGAGCTCCACAAAAGCTCATCTCCATCTTCTCTTCTCTAAATTGTATAAAACAAAGTTCCTTTTTTTGTTTATGATGGGATTGCCATTGACCACAATCTTACCTGATGGTAAGTGAAAATGAGAAAACGGGAATGGAAAATTCCAGGGCTTACGTGAGGTTCACTAAAATACTTTATTTAACTTCGCTAATAATTGTTTTAGACTGAAACACAAAGTGAAGCATGGTCGGGTTAAGATATAATCTATCTTGTCTCTATATATCGTGGACAAATTGTTGAACTTGTCATAAATCAATTCGATACATTTTCCATATTTTTTTCTTTTGAAGTGTTTTAAAATTATAACTCACATGCTCACAAGTTATAAATATTACAAAGCTCATATTGAAGTAAAACAGCAGAACACTGAAAAAAAGCTAAAAGTGTTCTAGTACTGTGACAAACTTTTTGTCAGCAATTAGACGGAAAGCTCTCAAGGTATATCCTCGTTATATAAGTGCTATCTGACCTTGTTGCACACCAACCACTAGAGCGTGTTGGCGGAACCGCTCATCTGCAAATTAAGGATACTTTGGTGGCTTAAAACTACTTAGCTCGTCTATCATAAAAAAATCATGAACATTTTTCCTTGTTTTTTTTATTAACGGCAGATTTTAATTAAAATTAAAATTTACATTGATATTGATTTTGTCGGCACAATTTTTTTTTTATAAACAAACATTTTATTAGGAATAATCAAAAAAAATATTTATATTAAAAAGGTCAAATCGCAATTAAATTTTATTTCAACGTGACTACAGAGTAGCTTCTGTGAATTTTATATATTTATGTAAAATACACATATTGTAGAAATGGGACCAATTTTTTTTTTACTTTTGAACGTACAGTCACTTTCCACAGTGACTTCAAGGTCTAAACTTGCAGCATCAACATTTCTTATCAATCTAGCTGGATCTCTGGGCTGATATGATGAAAAAAAACTTGTGCTATTCAGTGTAGATGGTTTTACTCTTATTTTTCGCGTCTGTGTGCTAATGGTTTTAAAACACATCCCTCGAGTCTAAAGCTGGCATGAAAATATTATACGAAAAACAAAATAAAATTATGTTTGCATTAACTTTAGACATACAAATTGAAAAGTGCATATTAATCATTTTCAAGTTCTGTGACATCTGTTATGTTCTTCTTGTTTGTCGAAATAAATGATATTTTGGCAACGATGCCTTAACTATGTAGGTACCTTCCTAAAGAATGATTTAGTATAGATTTTTGAAGAAAATGAATTTATAATTTTGACAGGCCAGTTGGCTGGTGGTTAGCGACTCGGCCTGCTAAGCAGCAGGTCGCGGGTTCAATTTCCACCCAGGACAAACATTTTTGCGCATGAAATATCTGTTTGTTCTGTGTATCGGTGTAAATATCTAAATACTTATGTATTTAGAAAAAAAAACGGTGTATATGTAGTTTATCAGTTATCTGTTTTCCATAGTACAAGCTCTGCTTAGTTTGGGACCAGATGTAAAGTGTGTCCCAAGATATTTAACAAAAAAATCCTGTTTTCCTAGGTAACTATAGCACAGTGGTATTAACACTTTAGTGGTCACGAGCATTATTATTAAAACCACGGTTAGCTCATCAATAATATCTCATTTCGGGATTCATTCATTCATTTGCCGGTTCAACTATTACAACAACTCTGTCGAACGGTGTCAGGTATTGTAGAACCGTACATATGAAGTCCCATGCTTATGAAGCGAGACGATGGATAGATTTCACAATAAATACTACCCTCTTATTCAGCTAATACAAACTTCATCGGCGCTTCACGGAGACCTCAGAAAGCTTACCTCTCACGTGATTAGTAGTATTAGCGTAGATAGCGAAAGAGACAGAGCATGGACGCCGCGACAAAACATGTTCGAGTTAGTGTAATTTTCCTTACACAATCGGGCCCCTGAATGGAACTTGTAATGTGTTTATTAATTTTTTTTAACGCCAATGCGTTGTATACGTGAAGTCGTTAAGTCGCATGTGCACGCAATTTCACCGGCCCAATGCACTACTGCTTCACGGCGGAAATGGGTAACGTGGTAGTACTTCCCCGGACAAACTTCACCGAGAGCTCTATTATTCTGACATACAAATATTTAAATGCAACAAAATAGTGTTACTTCTTTCAGTAAGTTATTTAACGGTCAAGGAAATATGTAAAATGCGTCCGTAAAAAATGTTGTGATATAAAAATATGTTCTACTAACGTTAGTAGTTTCATGAATAATTGAGTGGACCGCGGAGGCAAGCATAAGTCATGGATCGAATGTAACCAGAAACCATGTCATTATGGATGCGCTAACATGTCAACTATCTAGATTAAAGTTGATTTTAAATAAATATATATAACAAAACTGAATTCAAACAATTCCGTTTAAAGACCGCCCATTGTACATAGATTTACGGTTCATTGTTGTCTATTTTCTTCATTTTCTTGTTTGGTGTACAAGTGTAAAGTACAATCTATCTATCATCGGCTTTAACACTATAAATAACCTGAGACTTTCGTTACACATGGCCACCTGGTCTCAAGCTCTGCTTCGTAGCTTGTACTATGGAAACTAAAATAACTGATATCACTACATAGTATAAAACAACGCTTCCCGCTGTCTGTCTATGCCTATATATGCTTAGATCTTTAAAACTACGCCGCGGATTTTGATGTGGCTTTTTTTAATAGATAGAGTGATTCAATGGAAAGGTTGTTATGTATAATACATGCATATTATATAATATTATATAAAATGCTTGAATTTTAATGAATTACAACCATTTTAACTGCGCACGTTTGACAGTTCACGTATCAGACCTCCGGAACGCGGGTGAATACTACTTATACGGCTTTATTCTTCTGAATACATACTTACTGATTTTTACCCAGTCATATCAATAGAATAGAAAACTTAACAATGCACAACATTCGTAATATGCTTTTATATGGTAAATTAAAATATTTATATAACCCTGTGTTGTAACACGATTTCAGCCTTGAACTTTGAGAATTCATAATTAAAAAGCATTTTTTACACATTAAAGTGAATTTTATGAGTCAACATAGCGACTAGAATTTCTTTATTAAAATAGTTCTCATTTTGGGCTTGGCAGAGAATTTTTATACAAATAAGAATGAGGACAATTAAGAAGGAAGTATTACAGCTGTGCGATTTAAGTAAAACGTATGTTAAACACATTTTCTCACGATTTTCTTCAGTAAGTTGTACAAAAATAAGTTTATATGTCTGTGTATTTGCTTGTGCGTTTACTTCTGTTAACTAAATAATAGATAGAGGCGTCATTCTGGAGAAGCCACGATGGATCGATAGTGCGATAAAATTGTTCGTGCGTTTGTTAGTGTGCAACTTTTGATTGACTCGGCCGGTCATTTAGGTTTAAGTTTGGTCTTATCATAATATTTAAGATTATAGAGATGGCCTATCAAAACGGTTCATAGCTTTACTGGGTTCCCGTACAGTGAGAAATGGAAAGAATTACGATGTTACACAGGACTAACTCTTTAAATAGTCTCAAACACCTATGACATAAATAATTACAGCTTTTAATAATATTACTAGCTGTGCCCCGCCTTTCCCAGAGATGCTACAGTTTCCTGTCATAAAAAGTAAACTATGTTATATGTATTTGCCAAGTTCCATCCAAATCCATCAAGTAGTTTTTACTTTAAAGAGCAACAAACATCCTAACAAATTTTCGCATTTAATGGGAAATTACTTCTATACACGACCATCATATTACCACTTTTTAAATATATTTGTTCAAAAATATTTACAGACAGACCAATAACTTCCTTTATATTATTTTATGAGTTTGCGGTTAAGGCAAATGCCAAAAAGTGTGTGTAAAATCGAAAAAAAGGATGTTTCGTATCTCCAAGGTTTCGGGTCACCCTATTTGTATTCCAATTGCGAGCTCCATGTTCCCACAAGATTGGTTATACGCAGTAACGTTATTATGTTCACATTTGTTGACCATGACTCCACTGCCAACTATCAGATGGTCAAGGCATATATTTACTTTGCCGATGTTGTTTTGGTATATCAAATTACTGTTTGCCAACAGTCATTTGTTAGTTATTGGTTGTAGTGTAGGAGGAAATATTTAAGTAATAGAGGTTTTATTGCAGAGTCCTTGCGGGAAAATAGTAACACCTTACCCATTTCCCCTGTGAAGCAGTAGTGCACTTGTATTATTGTTACTGTCGGTTTGAAAGGTAAGGGAGCCGGTGAAATTACAGGCACATGAGACTTAACAACTTCACGTCTCAGGGTCGACAACGGACGATGACGGAGAGGGACGGCATTGACGATGCCCCTTGTGTTGAAAACTTCAATAGGCGGCGGTGACCACCTACCATCAGGTGGATCGTATGTTGTCCCATGTGGTTTAAAACAACATATTGGTATAAATATAAAAATGCAACATTTACTTTACTATTTGTGACATTTTACGGATAAAACCTAAACGATTTCAAGGAAAATATTATATTAGATTTGGTATAAGTCTAAAGATAGACATTAAGTAGGATTTCGTTCGTGGGCTTAGCACTAAGTCCCGGAAACGCAGCGCACATATACATGAATTATAAATATCCCGGGACATTTTCTTCACACACTGCTTATCCCAAACTAAGCAAAGCTTGTACTATGGTAAGCAGATAACTGCTTTACTACGTTTAAATACACATTAAATAAATAAATAATAAATATCCTGGGACATTCTTTAAACACCGTCAAACTGGTCCCAAACTAAGCAGAGCTTGTACTATGGAAACCAGATAACTGATATACTATATTCTTTTTTTTTCAAATACATACTATTATAGATATTTACACCCAGACACAAAACAAACAGACATTATTCATGCACATGTTTGTGCTGGGTAGGTACCGAACTGCAATCTACGGCTTGACAGTCAAGGTATCCACCACCATACCATCCGTCCATCAAATAACTTGCAGGAAAGTATATGTCAAAATCTTACAGTCCAAAAACGATAACTGAAATCCATTTTACTCAGTTTAAAATAAACAAATAATAAAAGTGCCAAAGCTAAGGTACCACTTAAAGGGCAGCGTAGACATATCGATAGTCAATAAAAGAAAGCCTTCACGAACTAACAAAAAATAATAAAACGATAATTTCCAGTACAACGACGCCAAAAGGGTCAACTAGTCTCCTAATAGACCCTACAAGAGTGCTTATATAGCCATCATCATCTCAATACAATGGTTTTGGAGAGCCAAACAAATTCATAACAACAAACTTATATAGTTCTTTTATTGTACATCTCTAAGTACCTGAGGGGATGAGGTAAAGTGGCTTATTACTGCTCGTATACTATTTATCGACCAATTTGTGAATTGAGTCGATAATTCCAGTTGTCGAGTTTTCAATGTCTGTGGATCGTTATGCTGAATTGAGAAGTTTTTGTTGATAGAAAATGAACCTTGTTGTTGTTAATTGTTTCATAGAGCAAACTATTTTATACTGGAATTGAAGATATCTGGAAGTGTGATTCCTGTAGAGAATCAAAAGACTTTTATGTTTAAAAGTAAATTACACAAGGTTTCGTGCTTTGAAAGTTGGTATTAAATGTCTTATTTGAGAAACAATATAGATTTTTCTTTTTACCGCACTAGTAAGACATTACCAGTGTGACTGTTTGAATAATTTAGCTAGGAAAAAAATAAGATTCAAATTTGACACTCGGAAAATTTTCAGCGCATTGTCGCCTAAAATATCAAGGATGAAAATGTCAAAATTAAACATACAATTTTTTTTTTATTCTTATTTAGTATATTTGAAATTAAACAACAATATCAGCCCTAACAAAAGGTACCATTAAATATAATTCACTAATATGTTTAGTGGACCCAAAAAATATAATATCCGTCCTTTCCTGTTCCTTCCAAATAATGCTCAGACATGGGTTATCTTAATATTAATTTATTTATGAGGAAGATAGATGAAGGATATGCTGAAAATTTAATAATTGCATTTTGTATATTTATTTATTTATTTATTAAAGGGCAACCAACAAGACATACACCAACAAAATTTTATTTCATTATAAGTAGATCTCATTTTAAGTGCTGCCTCAATAGGCTACCACAGCATGCATTATATTTTATTATTAATTCTAAGACAGATATAAAAACATAAATAAAAAAATAGTAACAATAAAAATAAAATAAATAATCATTATCAACATTAAAAAGGGATTAAAGAAAATGTATAATAAAATTTAAAAATTGACCCTGACAGTGGTCTTAAATTTATGTATATTGTCAGAAAAAATATCAATGTCAATGTGCTTCTTTATCAGGTTATTTTATTGCTTTTGCAATCTGTGTAGAGTGGAATGTAAGCCCCAGTTACTCTTGGATCCTCCCAGGACAAAAGGAAAGTATTTAGACGCTCTAGGCCGCCTCAATGGCGTATTAAAGTCGATTTTGCTTAATAGCGACGGACAGTCTATTGACCCATTCATGAGTTTGTGCAGAAACAATCCATCAATCAACAATGATCCAGCAATATCCTCCGGTTTTCCAGGCTATTTAATTGAAAGTAGGCGAGACGGATGTCATATGAAGGTAAGTGTTAAGCCAGTTTCGTCTGATATGAGAGATGCCATAATAATCTCTTCTGCACACGCTCCAGGCGTTTAATATGAATCTTGCGATTCATTGTTTGAGAACAAATTACGAAACTCTTCTTTCAGGAAAGGGGTCCTCAGCTGAAAACCTTCGGTTCTCGCCGAATTGTCCGCGTAGTGGTGCAAAAACCATCTTACAATCCATTATATCGCAGTAATCGGGTAATAAACAGTGTAGTGTCAGTACAGAATGATTGCCAAGTATCTTCATGCAGGTAGTCTGATATTAGAAAGATAGCTCTTATTTACAGTCAGCTGTAGTCTCAATTGCCTTGTAATTTCGGTTTTATAAAGGCATTAGAAACTGAGACATTAGCCCTCAATTGTTTTATGTCAAAAGATATTAGAACGCTTGGCGTACAAGACACAGAGATGCCGTTAAAGCGTGGCGTTCAAAAGGTTTACGTTATCACGCGTACAAAATTGCAGGCTAACTAATACAGCTAGTATAAATATGTTGTGAAAATGTAAATTATATTCGGAAAACATGCAAACCACCGCAGGGTGATTGCTATCACAGTAACTACAGTCATAAAGGATAATGAGTTCGATTGAACGAATTATTCATCCAATTATTCATTTTATTGCACTACAGTTTTCGACTGTACCCAGAATTTCTGCCTGGGAAAATAGAATTTGGTTTTGTTTTGTATTTATAAGAATTCTACAAATAAGCCAAACCTGTTAAACAAAAATAACTAAATTTACCACCTCTGAATTTCTTTCTGATTTTTCAGTTTCATGTCACATATGAACACGTACGAATCAAGTAGAATAAAACAAAGATACCGATTGTATTAGTATTAAGAAAAGCATATACAAATTAAAAACTACTATATTATTGATTTTTGCGTGGTACTGATGCCTAATTGTCTATTTTTTATTTAGGCATGAAAAATTAGGTTTTAATAAGGAGGAGTCCCTGAACTTCTTCGATTCCTATATAGACATGTCATAAATGCCATTATATTTAACTAGCTGTCCCCCACATTTTCACCCGCGTTTATCGATATCATATACAGCCTACAACCAACTACGAAAAATTTCGCGTCGAATGGTAGTAGTCCCATCCCGATATGTTCAGTAGTTTTGAGGTGATGGTGCGTCAAAGGTAGCCTATTTTGCTAATATGTATTGGATATATATAGAAATGTAGAAAGAAGTAGGACCAGTTATCAAATTTCCATAGTACAATGAGGGTTAGCTTTCAGTGAACAAAATCATCGTGAGAAATCCACAGCATACCTATTGGTAAGGTACTTTGTTCCACCATCTCAATTAACACTTGAGGGTCAGTTCTCTAGACGTTGTGATCTTACCACTTTCGACCACATTATAACTTACCACGGTGTGATTATGGTCAAACAAGCGTTTATATTGTTCAAAAAGAGTTTGGCTCATCAGAACAAAGTTACATTAGTTACAAAGAATAACTCCAACCACCTGCAGGAAAATAATTCCAAGACAAAGGAAAGGTACCTCATAACTCCCACGGGAAAATACAGAAACTACCTAACAGAGTTATAAATAATAGTATAGCGGCAGAAATGGCTTCTCCAACAATAGCAGTTCGCCGATACTTAATAAAAACAAAATCCTTTTGTAAATTATTTAAGTGAGTTCCTAGAAAGCATGGCAAGTATTTTTAGCATAGATATGACACAGGAGTTAGATAACTTCAAAGCTGAATGAAAAGGGGTTCGGTGGTATTAAAGTTCTTGGTGAAGGAAAATATCTTGAGGAAACTGTAGCACAGTGGAAGGGTATTTGGCAATACCTACCTGCCAGGTTGGCAACTACCCTTAAGATTAAAAAAAATCTGGCAGTTGCACTATAACCGACAATGATAATTTACCATTAGGTAGACGCCTGCCTTCTTTACAGCCTCTGAAAAACAAATAATATATCATTCATACTTTAGCAGTAATTCCAAGTTTTTCTTTTTTTTTATACCACTTGGCCTGACAAACAAGTAGACGGTCCACCTGGTGGTAAGTGGTCACCGTCGCCTATGGACATTTGCAACACTAGGGGCATCGCAAATGCGTTGTCGATCCTGAGACGTGAAGTTGTTAAGTCTCATGTGCCTGTAATTTCACCGGCTCCCTTACCTTTCTAACCAAAACACAGTAATACAAGTGCACTACTGCTTCACGGCAGAAATGTGTAAGGTGGTAGTACTTCCCCGGACGAACTCTACACTAAGAGCTTTACTACTCATAAAAAAATATGTTCACGTGTCAATGATTTATTGTTTTCAGTAAAACTTATCAAATTGACAATTAACACAATATATTTTAACAAATTGTTGTTACCGCTTAAGCTTAAAGCCATTAACCAAAATTGGTCAAATGAATTCACAAAAAGAAGAGAAATACATAAATTATACTTATTTAGTCTTTGATATATTATCTCATCAGATGTTGTATGTAGTATAAACATGCCATATCTTTAAAAATATAATCGTTGGTATGAAGTCTGTATTCGGATATATTCCAGATTATAAAACTTAGTTCTCGACAATGTGTTCACAGATAACTAAGTATTATGCAAATTGGTATAAATTTTGGTGTAACTTGTCAATGTTGAACTTGTAGAGTGGAATTGGTGCTTGATATGTGATTGAGATGTGATTATTATTGTACAGAAATTCATAGCTTTACAATACTTAAGCACATTAAATAAATGCTACTAGTTATCGAATTACAGAATTTTCACGGTTATCGGTTCTATGGCAGATGTGACCAGCCCACTGCCACTACAACTCGCTAATCCTTTGAGCTATGTCGATCACATTGGTTCTCTGACTTCATTTCGAATACGATCCTTCAGAGAGACTCCGAGCATAGCTCTCTCCAAAGCTTGCAGAGCGACTTTGAATTGGTGAACCAGTCGCACCGTCAGTGTCCACGTCTCGAATGACTTACTCAAAAGCGGCCAACTGCGGGTCGGACTCCCACACGAAGAGTTCCGTACCACCGTACCATATTTAACAAAACGTCAATAAAAGCACGTCACTCTGTAAAAATTTCTAGAGTCTACCTATTACGGTTCATGAGATACACCCCGCTGACAGACAAACGGACGGATGGACAGCGGATGGACAGTGAAGCCTTAGTGTTCGGATGCCGTTGGCACCGTTTGGGTACGCATCCCTAAAAAGGTTACTAAAGAAATAGTTTTAAACATTAAGGAAAAATATAGAAGTGATTAATCTGGATAATATCTCAGGATGCCTACTGAAAGGGCTTAATAGTTAGTTATGCGTTTTGTAAGTGTATCACTCTCTCTGGATGAAACTTGGCACATAGATAGATTATACCCTGGATTAAAACATAAAATACTTTATATCCCGGAAGAATGTAGCCTCCTTCAGAAACGCTATATTTTCTATTCTGTTCTATTCTATTATGCTTTTTTTCTATTTGCAGGTCCAACTCTCAATAATTTAGGATCAGCTCAAGAAATATGGTTTCTGTCCATTCAGTGCACACTCACATATTACAGGGGATTTGGTAGTATTTACGGCCGCTCGCTCGCCCTCATTGGATACTTTTGTTTTGGATACCAGGGTCCAACTTGGTGCAAGATAGTCTATTAAAACATCTTGGAGACGAGTTAGGGTGAAGTATTTGTCAGAACTAGTATATGCCGGATAGAATCTATATATATAAAAATGAATCCCTATTTCCCTTGGTCGCGGCATCACGCGTGAACGGCTGGACCGATTACTCAAATTCTTTTTTTTATGGGTTTTTTATTGTCAGGAGGCTCTTATGAATGAATAAAATAAAAAAAATGCGAGGAAAATAATGTGCGAAATTTTAAATACCAATAATTAAAAATTTATTAATGACACTAATTCGAATTAAATATTCATTGAAGTCAAGCCAACGTCTAGCGGGTCAGCTAGTATAATATAAATTTACATTAAAGTGAAATGCTATTCGTTCGTTAACCCGTCAATTGAGATTGGCTGGACCGACTTGGCAATTATTGTTTTTAAAGGTTTAAAATAGACCCAATAGACCAATGGTTTTAGGGGAAGAAAATTAGATACAATGAAAAAAAATCGACCAAAAAAAACGCCACTCGCGTCAAAAATAAGGTCAAGACTTATTAAACAAGATTAATATTTAAATACTTGTTAGTAAAGGCAGCAGATTTCACCCAAAAAATTTAAGGGAACTTTTCTAATTTTGTGCCCAAGTAAACTCGGCCACCATCGGCTGGATTATATAAACAAAACGACGGGTTTTTATGGTGGAATGGAGTATCAACAGTCAGAATATTGTGGCTGGTTTATTGTTCATTTGGACCTTTTTCCTGGAGAGTGCCTCTAATTGGCTTTGTACAATGTGCACGGAACAATCTGTTAACTTGGTTAACATTTTAAAATACAAATTATTTACGTTATTTTTTGAGATTCCAACATTTTCTGGATGAGGTAAATTAAACCAATGTTGGACAGGCTACACGTGTTAGGGTTTCGATATAGTAAGGGTGTAGAAGTTATTTTATTCACTATAATGAATGTACAATGTAATATAACTAAGCCAAAATAATAGGTAAATACGTTAAAAACCCTGACGTGGTAAATAAAATAATAAAAAGATCGCATCATATTCTCTACACACGACCAACCCAAACTATGTAGAATGTTAAGATAATAAAATAATGTAGTTACAAATTTTCTACTCTCCATTCTTAATATTTTTTTCTTAAAACATACTTATAAAAATATTGACACCCAGACTCAAACAAACAGACATGTTCAAGTTCATACAAATATTTGTCCTGGGCGCCATTCAAACTCACGCAACAGACAGATATTCCATACATAAATATGTATATAAAAAATGCATAAACATTTACGTTCAAACACAATAACTTACAAACAAATTAGTTGGAAGCTCATCCAACCGAGTTGAAACATACAACATGTTCATTGTTCAACAATACAATATGGAATAAGAACAAGCCATTGAGTGCAGCAGAACATGTTATTGAACCAAACAACTTATATGGGCCATTACGCAGTTGTGAGCTTTACCAGCAATGAGTTTAGCTCTTATGTAAACTCTGCGGGATAAGCTTCTTGAAATTAAAAGGCTATTGCGGAATTATGTCGCCTTGGTTGTCAAGCTTGACTGGAGTTCTTGGATTCGATTCCCAGGTCGACAAATGTATAGTTGATATTTCAATGCGGTTTATTTATGACTGGCTAGTTGGCTTGGTGGTTAAAGACCCTGACTGCCACGCCGCAGGTCGTGGGTTCAATACTCAGCCAGGACAAACATGTCTGTGCATGAACGTGTCTGTTTGTTCTGTGTTTGAATGTAAATATTTATGTAACTATTTATCAGTTATCTGGTTTCCATATTACAAGCTCTGCTTAGTTTGGGATCAGATGGATGTGCGTAAATAGTATGCCCCAGGACAATTGTTATTATTATTTATTTTTATTGTTAGTAATTATTACTTGCTGTCTGGGATTGGTAACTGGCCCTGAAATGGAGACAATGCCCACCACATGTCACGTTTGGACTTAATATAATATCTTCGATGTGTCGTAGAGTCAGTACTCAGACCTCTGCCTCTCTTTGTGGATAAAGAATGTAAAGTTGTTGAACAATTTTATGTTGCTTAAAATGGGATCTAGCCCTATTCAATCTTTTGGTTTTGTTATCATCTGGTGGTTTGGTTGGATTTGGCGCAATATACGCCTTCTCTTAGTTCAGTGCAATACGTAATACATTAGAATTTGTACATTCAACATGATTATTGACGTTGTTACTAAGCTAAAACCATCGCTTCAAAAGTTGTTTTATTATTTAAAAGTATTAAATGAGCTACTCGTTACTGTTGAAATATGAAAAGTTAAATAATAAAATTATAGAAGTAAAGTTGCATAATACAAAACAATGACGACATATTGAATATACAAAATGTTCAACAATAAAGCCTTTCATATTATCTACCAAAATCCACGGCTAATATTATGCTAAGCGGTCTCAAACAAGTTCTAGGCTTAAGACTCCGGACTGCATATAAATGAGCTTGCTTAAGAAATTTAATAAAAAGTGCAAAAAACGTGACGTTGATAAATCAAATGTACCTACTTTGTAAGAGTAATAATGTCTATCGTTTAAGATGACGCAAAATTATAAAAAAAGAAGTTGAACTGCTTATTTTGAGTTTTAATTCATAAGATTTATGTTTGGAAATGAATAATTGGTGACTAGACTATTCAAACAAAAGCGACCTTCCGTGCTAGTATTAGAGTATGTCAATATAATTATGTCATTACAAAAGAAAAAAATGGTAATTATTGACAGAAGTTACCTGCTTCATGTATCAGAATCGACAATGCATTGACGGTGCCTCTGGTATACCAACTAGCTATAAGTTGCGGTAACCACTTCACCATCAGATGAATCGACAAAGACAAAAAAAAAGACAACACCAATTATATTTTTTTACAGATTAGTTACAAGTTGCGTTCAGCCACTGTTCTGGCGTTATTGAGTAGTAAACATCCAAACGATGGATCCGACAGATGGATATAAGCGTTAAATCCTGAGATACATTCGACCATTCGGAAACTCGAGAGAAACCACGGGACAATAGCTAGTAGACAGTATTAGATAAACTTTACCAATAGTTTCCAGCAATGAACAAAGTATCCCGAAACTTCAGTTTTCCTGAATTCACTGATTTCACCGTGCCCAGTGATCCATTTTCATGATGTATTCAATTCTGATCGAGATTGATTCCATTTTGGGATTCCGGAAGTGTAGTGGGGTAACATGCAAAATTGGGAAGTAATCCAATTACTTGGGAACCGTTTGTTGGCAACGCTTTGTTTGTTTTGATAGTTTTACATCTATTCTGCGTAAAAGGAAGTTGCTTAATAAATTGTTACTACGTTTAACTGAAACAATGTTCTTCATACTATTGTTCAAACAAATAGAAATATACGATCCTTTAGTTAGGGGGTGGGAGAATCAGAAAAAAAACTTTATTATATAGATGGTAACTTTAACAAATATATTTGTGACTGACCAGTTAGCTTAGTGACTTGATACTCCGACTGGCAAACCACAGGACGTTTGATTCCCACCCAGGCCAAGTATGTGTGTATACGAACACTTCGTTCTGTAACTGGGTGTAAGTATCTAAATAAGTATGTATTTAGGAAATAAGTAGAATTGTATATCAGTTATCTGGTTTCCATTGTATAGGCTCTGCTTAGTTTTGGATGACGGTAGATGGAACATGGCCGTGTGTAAAAGAAATCCCAGGATATTTATTTATTTACAGTATTATTTGTTTCTTCATAAATAGGAATAACAATACATTTAAACAGAAATAAAAGAATAGAAAATCTATAATAGCAGCAGCAAATCGTCGACAGCAATATAGTGTCCGTATCAACCACGATACCAGCCGCAGAACAACTCTCTCGCAGTGTTGCCAACTGCTCACGAATGAGTGTAGGAAAGAGGGACAACACTTGGTGATGCAAACAGAATTGTCACACGCGATAAAAAATCTCTTTTTCTCCTTCTATAGTTAGTTGAAAAGAGTAAAGAGTTTTTGGTTTATTTTATATGACATCAATTTTAATTGGCCATATATTTATTTATTCTTAAGCTATTTTTTTTTAATTATAAAAATAATTCGATACAGACGAGTATATACTAAGCGGAACTTATTAGCCGATGAGATACTAGGTACATACTACTTTACATAAAAGAAAGGCATATCTCATCTCATATATAGCCGTAATAGCAGGAGAACTGTAATTAATACTCAGAGACATTAAGTTTAGACCCTACAAACTCTTGTGTCAAGTATTTCGTTACCAAGGGTAAGTCAGTCTTTGACTGAAAATTACCGGCAAGATATTATATATAGGTTTATTTAAATAAATAAATAAATATCCTGGGACATTCTTTTACACACGGCCATCTGATCCCAAACTAAGCAGAGCTTGTACTAGGGAAACCAGATAACTGATATACTACATACACTACTTTTTATTTTTCTAAATACATACATATATAGATATTTACACCCAGACACAGAACAAACAGACATGTTCATGCACACAAATGTTTGTCCTGGGTGGGAATAGGAATCGAATCCGCGACCTTCGACTTGGCAGTCAGGGGCGCTAACCACCAAGCCAATTGGCCTGTCGATTTCTTAATCTACTTTTTCTTTTTTTTCTTTTTATTATTTAACAAACATAAGCTACATGGAAAATAAAACATAAAATCATTTACTAAAAACCACAGAGGTGTATCAGATGAATGACTTATTCAACATTCAACCCTTTAATTACTAAATTTCAAACAGTATACATAAATTCCTTAAATTAAATAGCTCTAATAAAAACCACTAAGGTTATATTGTATTAATAGTTACTGTAGTGTTTGTGTCTAGTAAGAAACGATACATTAGTTTCTCACAGTCTCGTGCATGCATGTAGTGGAGCGGCGTGTCAGTGCTACACGAACTACGGGTGAGAGTAGATACATCCGCTGCATTCAGGTAGTGTTGTGGAGCCTGTGGCTCTTTAACCTATCGTACGATGAGTGTACAGTTACCATTAGTATACAATTATAGGCAGTTTATACCTACCTACGGTATACATTGTAGATGCTAATTAAAAAAATAATGACGAGCAATTGGTTATTTTTTATTTTATTTTTGGTGTTAGGTTAGTAGATACATACATTCGTTGAAAAGAAAATATAATCTGGTGTTATGACGTCAGCGCTTTGATAGAGTAATGCGAGTTCGCGCGAGCCGAGATAACGAAGACATTCGACAATCCCGAGCACGCACTTCTCTGCTGGTCGCCGCGCGGACAACTAATCTGGGAACTGTCTCACGTTTTATTGTGTTTAGTGTGATTATGTTAAAGTACCTAAGCAAGTTAATCTACCTACGACTTTCATTTTTCTCAAAGAAACATATCTGCGCCCATATAATGTCTGACGGTGATGATTCTACCAATGATCGGCCTCCTATCCCGACACTGGCTATAATTTTGTTCAATGATAAAAAACATTACCATCTTTTCCATCACTTTCTGGTTATGAGATAATAAAGGATCCCAGTTTGATATACAATTGAGAATCTTTTTTTAATGTCGATTTTCTTGTTACCAGGGATTAATTCAAGATTCTACGATATCGAAGATTATAATATCGTAAGGAGGCGATTGAAGAAAATAGCTCCTAATGTAATCTCTTAAAGTGATTTATGTAGGATTTTGAATAATCTTTTACATTATTGGTACCTGTATTATATTTATTTATATAAAGTGGGCTCTTCTCAGTAACAATCAAACTTCCGAACGTATTAGAGTCAGAATATTCATAAGTGCTTGCAAAGGCTAATTTAAATAAAAAATACTTTAATTTAATTTTATTTATATTTCTATGTCCATGTAAGTGACTGAACATTTCTTAGACGACTGGACTGATTTTTATGAAATGATTTGAGTATGTTTGTGTAGGTCCCTGAATGGTTTAGATTTACAATTGTATCCGGTAGGTGGCGCCGTTATTTTTAGCTCTTACTGTCACCTGCTAGGCAGAACAGAGTCTAGTTCTTTTTATAATAAAATATAATAAAATACTATACATTCAAATACTGACTAGACACTGAATTAGACACGGCCATCATCACTTTAAATGATGATGATCAAATGGCTGACTCAGGATAACTAATATGGATTATAATCATTTACATAATATCTACATTATGCACATAAATGTATGTCTTGGTGAAAATTTAACCCACCTGTAGTGTACCAGTTATGAGTATCTAACAGCTACACCAGCCAACCCGTCAATACATTGAATGCCACAATCTTAAAAAAACCCTTAGCGAGAGTACCTATTATTATACATATAAAAATAGATTATTTTGTTGACGTTTTAACATTTTTTTAAATGTTTGGATTAGTGCATGACGTGTATTCGTGTTATAAAGCATGCTGCATTGTGTTGAACCACATTATAATGTGGTAAGTAATAATTGTATTTGATTGGTAAGCACTAGAACTAATTCTCAAGTGAAATTATTTGAGCAACATGACAGATTTTCAATATGAATGCGGTTGCCAGGCAAGCCGGTACTTCAAAGATTCCAATCAACGAGCAAAACTAAATGAAGCCCTGGATTAATATCGAGGGACATATTAGTGCCGTGAAGTTATTCATCTATTTATATAAAACAAAGTCGTGTTTGTTACACCATAACTCAGGAACGGCTGCAAGATTTCAATGATCTTTGATTTATTGGATTCATCTCCGTCCCGAATAGCAAAATAAGTCATTAAAAAAAATTACGAAAATTCGTTAACTCAAACATTTTTTGTCATCAACGCTATCTGTGAAGACAGAAACAACAATCCTCGCGAACGTGGGTGAAACTGCGGGACACAACAAGTTTCATATAAAAAAGTGTATGCAAGAAAATAATGAAGCAAAACTCCATACATACCACAGAGTATTCTCTATCATAAAAGCTAATTAAAAAAGAAAATAAAGTCATATTACAGCGAGTACAATATGCAGTTATCATAAAAGGGGGAACTTTTCCTATCTAGTACGCTTATCGAGGTATCTTGCGAACTACGTTACTGACTGGAATATTTTTAACAAGGATTAAAGAGCTTGTGGCTTTTATAGGGATGGTTTAACTTTTAACACAGTAGTGAAGTAATTTGCGATGAATTTCCAATGAATTGCAGTAACTCATAACTAATTCAGAGTAGTAGAGCTCTTAGTGCAGAGTTCGTCCGGGGAAGTACTACCACCTTACCCATTTCCGCCGTGAAGCAGTAGTGCTATTGTATTACTGTGTTTCGGTTAGAAAGGTAAGGGGGCCGGTGAAATTACAGGCACATGAGACTTAACAACTTCACGTCTCAGGGTCGACAACGCATTGGCGATGCTCCTAGCGTTGCAAATGTCCATAGGCGGCGGTGACCACTTACCATCAGGTGTGCTTGTTTGTCGGCCCAAGTAGCATAAAAAAAAAAAAAAAAAAAAAAAACTAGCTGACCGACGCTAGCTAAAGTTAATGTCGATTTAAATAGAATACGGTGCGGGCAACATCATTAAATGTGATTTCTGTTAAATTGGTGGATTATTTGCATTAGGTTCATCAAAAGGGTTGTGAAGAGATTTCTACTGGGTCGGCAATACGATAATGATGTTCCAAGCATCAATAAGATGGGGTATAGTACAAGGTGTAAAGTGCACGTGGTCATCGATATACTATTTTGCGCTCCTTACAGTACCATTAAAATAAATTTGAGTGATAGTATTCGCCACCGCTACCAGACAGTAATAGAAAATAATAACATTAAATTTAACAAATGGCGGGTTGAGCGACTTACTGAAAAACCACAAACATACATATTTTGAGTGTTCGTGTTTGTCTCTGATGTGAAAGGGAAGCAATTTTATTTTTGCATAATAAATTGTGACACACTTAGTAGTTTCTATCAGACCACTTTCGGCTGGCAACATTTTGGAAAACTGCAATTCTTAGTGGGACCGGATATTAATTTACATATCCGGTCCCACTCAAAAATTTCTGGATTTGATCTTTGATAATATCTGTATTAGAATTTCTGACAAAAATACATTAATCCATGACTTTAGGATCAAAATTCAAGCCAGTTTAGGTCCTAGAAGCCATCTTGAAGGCTTGCCGGCTTGAAGATGTGAACTTCATAATGGTATGAAGTTCACATCTTTTGAAGTTACCACTGGTTTGAAAGTCAGATCGGGACAGCAAGATCGGGATTGAATATAATTTTGGCCGTTACGGGTTATAGTCTCTTCAAATGATATCGCTTGGAATTACAGCTCGCACATCACTTTACTTACTCTAAAAGTATATTGAACTTATGGCAAAATTCACTTACCATTAGTTTTGATATCACCATTGTGTATCATACTTAACCCTAATCCGCGTAATGTCAGTATTCGAACCAATTGCCTTTAAACCGTGGCATCTAATCCTTAACTCAAGGATATTGACACTTTAATAATTAAGCATATCTATCAAACAACTTAAGTGGATTATGTGGCCAAGTTTGGTAAGTTGGAACGACTTTGGACAGGTTAAGTTTGTCAGCAAGCCTACGTCCATTAAAGGAAATGAGTTTTTGAAGTCGATTATTATCAATATCATAAGGTGAGTTGGTTTATTAAAATCGATTGATATTTATTTATATTGGGAGTGAAAGTTTCTAAGAATAATTTATTTATACATAAATCGAAATATAAATGACGTCATTCCGTTTATTGTGGGCTATCGTTAGGTTTGTGATGTTCTGTCGCACAACAATATCAACGTTTTCCTAGATTTCGATCAAACTTCTGTTTTGGGGTTTCAGAGTTCGACCTGTAGTAAAAGTTATACAACTTAACAAAGGTTCGTTTAACCTTCTCAGAGAAGAGCCATCTCTAAAATTATATAAATCTTAAAACTATCCACCAGTTTTTGAATCACCACAAAACCTCTACTAAAATTTTGATTAACGAAAAAGAACTCTTGACTGCAGTTACCAGCACCGCAATTTTTTCTATTTTATTGTGCTGTGTTTACATTTTGAGTTTGGATAGTAATCACCAAGTTACTAATGTGCACAAGAAATTCTCCAAGTACCTAACAATAAAGTTCGTACGTACCTGGAAAATCAACTGCTGATCACATCTCTCGTTATGCCGTCGGTTCGGGTACCTATACTGGACTGGGTGGGGTGCGCACTCATCGGCTAGTGGACGATCGTAGTATTTATGTAATGTTTAGCAATTCCAGTCTAGGTCAGGCTTGCACTATATTACAGTTTACAATTTGTTTAGTCCGATACATTTTCGTTAAGCTCTGGCGATATTGATCGTTCAGTGTCGCAACAGAATCTGCCTCAAAGATGGATTGGTTCGGTAATGCATAACTTCTCAGGGAATTTGAGAGTCGCTGGATGTTAACTTTTTTAAGAATATCGTTTGCAGGACAAAATTAATGTTGCCCGTGCTACATGAAAAAATACCTAGCTTTGATTCATGGTGGTAGCTTCAGCAACTTCAAATTTTACCTTCATAAGTGCCCTTCGCTTGCCTAAGCTGAATAAATGGTTTTAAATGAATTTTAGTTTTTAATTTATTTTTGGCAAGGATTATTCAAACGATACACAAATTTAACAATAAACTAAAGTCAATTGCCAAAATCGTGATTCTCAATGCAATTAAGTTCCAAGTCTATAGCCAAAATTTTTCCCTTAGAACCTTTTTACCTCCCATGAGTGACTAACGTCAGAATATATTACTGTATCGAGATAAACCGGTATTAGGTGACAAGACACGAACTGTGGGTCGAAGTGTGACTGAATATTCTGGAACAAAAATACCCGGAGATATTTTTCACACACGGTTACCTGATCCCCAAATTAAGCAATGTACTGCTTGCACTTCGCAACCAGGGGCTCGATTCTGTAAGGAAAATGACACTACCTCGAGGATGTTTCGTCGCAGCCTCTATACTCTGTCTCTATCGCTTGCTACGCTAATACTACTAATCACGTGAGAGGTAAACTCTCCGAGCGAAGTGTGAAGCGGCTCGCCGACAAAGTTTGTATTAGCTAAATAAGGGGACAGATCGCTGATATAGGTGCTACATACCTATACAATGTTTTTTTCTTCTATATAATAGGTTGGGGAAAAAGTTCCTTCGCATTTTTTAAGGAAGTTCAAAACATTTTTAATATAGTTTATTTACATTTAACTAAAGTATGTAGGTACCATTTTGTTCGATAACTTTTTGCCATCTAGTAGGTAGGGACATGATCCCATTGCTATAGAAATTTTGGGACTTCTGATCAAAATACTGCGACAAGTGGTTTTGACAGTTCTCTCGTGATGTTAACCTGACACTGCCTAAAGAATTCTGAAGAGACCGAAACAGGTGGAAATCTCAAGGTGCAAGGTCAGGACTATACGGCGGATGCATTAATACCTCCCAGCCAAACTCTCTTAATTTTTGCTGAGTGACTAAAGATGTGTGAGGTCTAGCGTTATCGTGATGAAAAACCACACCCCTTCTGTTGATTAATTCCAGCCGCTTTCTCTCAACTTCTTGCTTTAATCTCATCAAGTGTTCGCAGTAGAGTTCAGAATCGATGGTCCTGCCTGGTGGTAACAGCTCATAATGAATAATGCCCTTCCAATCCCACCACACACACAGCATCACCTTGTTGCGAGTTAACCCGGGTTTCGCCACAGTCTGTGAAGCCTGACCGACCTTTGACCACGACCTTTTTCGCACGTTCTTGTCATACGTGATCCATTGACCCATCACCAGTTATCAGCTTCTTCAAAAATGGTTCGCTTTCATGACGTCGTAATAAAGAATCACAAATGAGTACACGGTTCATTAGGTTTCTTTCAGTGAGCTCGTGAGGTACCCAAATATCTAGCTTTTTTGTGTACCCAGTTTTTTTCAAATGCACCAAAACTGTTTTGTGGTCAATTCCCAGTTCTTCAGCTACGTTGTAACTACTGATATGCCGATCTTGCTCCACTTTTTCAAAAATGGCATCCATTTTATCCGTAATGGGGCGACCAGAGCGACGTGCATCTTTGACATCAAAATTTCCGGATTGAAAACGCTTAAACCAAATTTGTGCTACTCTCACAGACACTGCACTAGGTCCATAAACATTGCAAATTTTTTTCGCGGCTTGCGTTGCATTTTTACCTTTTTTGTAGTAAAATTTTAAAATGAATCGAATTCGAATTTCTTCATTAGATTCACTCATCTTGGCGGTACAAAAAACAAATGCAAATCACACATTTTCCTAATTAGAATTTGGAATTATGTTCTTTAAAATTTAAACTTTCAATGATACCAAAACCAGCCAGATACAAATAGTATAGCCAAAGAGATTTTATTACAAGTTCATACATACTATAATGCGAAAAGACTTTTTCCCCAACCTAATACTAACTTATAAAATGTCAAGGTATTACAAGAAGTTAAAAAAATATTCTAAATCAAAACCATTTATTCAGTTTAGGCCCGCGGAGGGAACTTATGAAGGTCAAATTTAAAAGTACTGAGGTATTTTATACCCCTATTAAAGTTTGATAAAATATTTTCGTATGTGTAGATCGACGTGTTCTCTCGGCTTTTGCATTAATAAAAACATTTCGCGAATTTGCTTATGCTGGGTTTTTCACGTAAATGAATCCAGACATTAACATGTGATAAAATAAAAGTTTTTTTAGGTTTTTATTACGTAAAATAAACAATTAGTAGTCTGTATTTCCACAATGCGATTCAAATGGAAATATCGAATAAAACAGTGGCTATTTACCAGGAACATTTATTGCTTGTGTCAAAGACACTAGAACACTTAAATATCGAATAGATTACAAACACTTTGCATTAATAGTGTGCCAGTATCTATCCAAAGCCTCCAACAGATTCAGCATAGCTACTCAATATCAGGTCATCCAAATCACGTTGCGAAATTGTCGGCCACGTCCTTCGTAACAGGAGAAAAAGATTTTCTAGTGTAGTGTGGTGTGTGCGGCATCCGTATTTGGGAGAGCTCTTCTTTAAAGCAAATTTCATACATGCCTAATAAAATTAAAGTTTAGTGACTGAGCAGGCTATAGGAGGATGTTGATATTAGCTGCCACTAATGACAACATCATACAATCACTTCAGCGTATGTCTGTGTATTGCCTTTGATCCAAATACAACATATCATGCATTGTTTGCATGGACTTTCTGCCATGATTTTAAATGTTCTTAGCGTCTAGGGGTTCTGCAATACCGTGTATGTCTAGTATCTGGCCACTTATCAAAGCGGTATTCGTCGGAATAACACACAAAATGCCACTATTCTTTTCCCCAATTTCTGTGCTCACGAGCTCATTGTAAACCGACTCTGCGATTGCGGAGCTCAATAGGTGTTACACATACGGCTTCGAGAACGGAGATTGCCTTAATACAAGCGATTTCTTATGCTTTATACACTTATTTACATCCCTGAAGAGCAATGAGGTCATTGTGCGATTTCGTCGAGCAGAAGTATGTATGTGACGATCCAGTCTGCGTGTGGTGATGCGAGCTCGTCTAACATGTTGCTCTGCCACGCTGCCACTGATGCTATAGTAGCTCAACAATACTTACCATATATCACTCTCTCTCATTCGTCTCATTACTGAGACTACTGCCTACCTTTTGGGGATGATAGGCAAAAAAAACAAAGAAAATAATATGACTTACGGAGTGATCAAAGCATAATAATATTATAAGTTAGAACGCTTTCTACGCCATCTATTTTTAAATGACAACGATAAAACTAGAATAAGTCACAATTCAAAATTCGCATGAGTTTTTTAAAAAGTAAAAATAATTCATTCCGCGTGATATGGCAGCGTTCCCAGGCATTCGCAGAAATTGTAATTTATGTATGAACATAGTCCGGGATATCATCTCTGGATGCACGCCAATAACTGATATTTGTATAGCTTCAACGTTATATAGAATGCGGTGAGTAAATTTGAAGCTAACTGATTGTTTTAGGGGTAGTTTAATGTATGGCATAATTGGATGTGGATAGTATGGTAATCTGGTCACTAAAATAGCCCAAAAGTCAGATTAGATCAGCATACAAAATTTGACCTTACAGAGTTTCTTGCCGGTTCTTCTTAGTTGCAGCAGACTGTTCAGGGGCTTGATTCTGTAAGGAAATTGACACTAACTCGAGGATGTTTCGTCGCGACCTCCGTGCTCTGTCTCTTTCGCTAGCTACGCTAATACTACTAATCACGTGAGAGATAAGCTCTCCGAGGCCTCCGTTAAGCGGCTCACCAACGAAGTTTGTATTAGCTGAATAAGGGGACTGAACTGGTGGTATTCAGTATATATGTCTTTCATAAGTGCCCCCGTGGTCTTTACTGAATAAATGTTTTTGAATTTTTCAAAAATGTTCAGTGGAATATTCCTCGATATGTCTCAGAAGCCAGCAAATTTCAGCCTTTGAAGGTTTGTATTTGTTTGCAACACATTAATAATGCTCTTTTCACGTATTTAGACGACGGTCACTACTTTCAATCACATAGACTAAACTGCTTGCCTTGATCTTGTTGGTTCTACTCAGTTGAAGGTTTACTTCCGAACTGGTGGTTCCTACTGTAACTTTGACCTTCTGAGTGGCCTCCGTGGATTTTCTTGAAGAAATGGTTTTGAATTGTCAATTGTTTAAGTTGCACCGCAATTTAAGATCTAGTTTTTGACAGTTTTTGCAACAGTCAAACAAACTTCAGCCAAACTCCGGGACGTGTTTGTCGTGGAGCGGGAAGTAGCCGCATCGATATGAATTTATATAGGTTACCAATTGATGGACAACTATGCTAAACGATTGGAATGAGTTTTCCTTTTAGCTTAGGTAATATTTTTAACAAATGTAACAGCGTACTTTATAGAGTACTAGTTGACCTCCGCGGATGTCACATTTTCCCGGTATAAAAAGTAGCCTATAAATTATTTCAGGATATGCTCTATCTATATTTTTTTTTTATATACCACTTGGGCCGACAAACAAGCAACATTTGCAACACTAGGAGGATCGCCAATGCGTTGTCGGCCCTGAGACTTGAAGCTGTTAAGTCTCATGTGCCTGTAATTTCACCGGCCCCCTTACCTTACTTACCGAAACACAGTAATACAAGTGCACTACTGCTTCACGCCAGAATGAGTAAGGTGGTAGTACTTCCCCGGACGAACTCTGCACTAAGAGCTCTACTACTCGAACCAAGTTTCATCCAAATCTGTCCGGTAGTATTTGCGTGAAAGAATAACAAACATCCATACACACAAACATTCGCATTTATAATATTAGTGGGACTTTACTATGCCCTTACACCTATTATGCCATGCTACATTAAGCAACTCCCTAACCAAATTTTAAAAATTCACTTACCGCATTTTTCGAATCGTTGAAGCTTTACTAATATCAGTTGCAGCGTGATATTTATTCTAACAAATTAACATGAAAAGTTTCCTGGCTCAAAACGACTGGGACTATTCTCCACCACAAATCTGTCCGGAGTTTGATTAGATGCGACTGAAGCTGTAAAAAATACTAAGGCCATGCCTGAAACAGTAATGTTTACAGTAGTATTGTATATTCATAATACTTCCCCTGAACGTAATATTAATAACAGATAATAATAATAGTAACATAATAATAATAACAGATAATATCCTGGGACATTCCTTACACATGGTTTTTATCCTAAAGTAAGGAGATCTTGTAACTGTAACTTTTATGTTTTTGTAAAAATATGTAAAATATCTTAAGGAAGAGCGATGGCTCCTAATACAGGTATTCTATACTTAAAAGGAGGCATCGAATCACTATACCGAAAAATGTAAAACATGTTATGGAAAATAAACAATTTGTATTTGTAACTATGAAAACCAGATAACTGACTGAACCAATATCGAGAACTGAGAAATGGAGAACACTGCAGCAAAAGCTCTACTTCTTCTAAACTATTTAAAATTTGATTGAAAATGATCCAAAACATAATATTTTCTTCCATGAGTGTATTGTTTCGCGGACCAAAAGAGAATTATATAAAAGCATTTATCAAAAGGCTGGCATGGAGCCATCGGTCATAAAATAGCAACATGTCGAAACTCGACCGGAAGTGAGTGAGCATCGCCGCCACCGGCGTCTGCGCATCATTTCCGGTCGGCAGCCGTGTCCTTTACACGTCGATGTGTTTCCGGTGGCAATTTGTAAGTTACCTACTTTACTTGCATTGAGTTTGTGTGTTTGTTTATAGAGAGATTTCGACAGAGGCCAAGTGCGAGTTGGACTCGCACACGAAGGGTTCCGTGCCACAGTAGGTACAATTTTTAACACGAAATCGTTTCTTTTATGATAAGGGAGATCCCCTTTAAATTATTTATTTAATTATTTATAGTTCTAGGAATCTTAGTACTGCACACGGTGAAGTTTTCAAAAATCCTATGATGGTTCATGAGGTACAGTCCGCTGATAGGCAAATGGACCCGTTGGCACCCTATTAAGACGGTAAACGTAAAAACTGTTTTTTTTTTTTTTTTTTTGCAGCCCAGGCTACTCTTATGAGTAGAGCGCTCGTGAAGATGATATCATGATTTTTTTTTTGTCGTTTGAAGTGCCTCCAGATTGTCGATTGCTCCGTCTTTTCATAAAGGGCATTTAATGAAATCTCTTACGATAAAAGTGCAACAAAAACTCAGCACTCTTAAAAAAGTCAACAAACTGTCCTAAATCTTGAAGGTCTTGATATAGACACCTCTGACAACTTCTTCGGATATTTTGGGTGATTATTGATATTGATAATTATTTTATAAAAAGATATATTATAAGATTGTGTATCAGTTCTTTTAATACCAATGCCTAGGCCATATAAAAAAAGTCGATACTATTGAATAACCTAGGATATAATTTACATACGGCCACCCAAGCCTAAACCTTGAGCATCTATTATGGAAAACCTGATAACTGAATTTCTAAATAAATTACTTATATTTTTCTATTCTAAATACATATATACTTATGTTACTGTTACTGTGTCTGGGTGTAAATATCTATTTAAGTATGTATTTAGAAAAAAAATTAAAAAAAAGTAGTAAATGTAGTATATCAGTTATTTGGTTTCCATAATACAAGCTCTGCCTCCTTATTCAGCTAACACAAACTTCGACGGCGAGAGCTTCACGGAGGCCTCGGAGAGCTTATTTCGCACCTGATTAGTAGTATTATCGTAGTTAGCGAAAGAGACGGAAACATCCTCGATTTAGTGTCATTTTCCTTACAGAATCGAGCCCCTGCTTAGTTTGGGACCAGATGGCCGTGTGTAAAGAATGTTTTTTTTTTTTTTTTACTTATGTAGATATTTACGCCCATACACAAAGTAAACATGTCCGTTTATGAATATAAATCTTTGTCCAAGGTGAGAGTCGAAGCCACGATCCATGATGTGGTTGCCAGGGTCTCTAACCACAAAGTCAACCGACCCGTTAATTATCAACTGTGGGTATTAAGTTATTTCTAAGGTATAGAAATAACTCACTTTCCTAATCATATAACTAAATTGTCATTTCCTAACCATATTTATATGGAATTGGTTTTCTTATCTCGTACAATGAACATAAAAAATAAGTATATATAAAATTGTACCTCCTTGCTAAGCTAACGAAACCTTATCGCGTTTGGTTACAAATATGGGAATAGAAAGTTTAAAGGTTAAGACACACTTATCCTACTTCTTTTTACACGCTTTATATTAGCTTCACCTGTATGTATGTATGTAACCGACCCCTTTGAGCTCGATTTAGTCCTACTTTGAACGATCAGGTTTAATTCAAACTTTGCACACCTGTCAAAGACCGATGACAATGCAATAATCCGTTCAAAGCATCCGATTATCCTAATTAGATTCGCCAGGATTAATTAATTTCTTTCCGCATCCTTTGCATGCGAGTAAGAGAGATAGAGCTAGTGCGCGAACTACGCATGCGTGCAGTTCCAGACTTACTCTTTCGGGCACTCAAAAAAATTAAATTAAAAAATGAAAAAATAAATAATAGTTAAAAAAAACTAAAAAACACGCTTTATATAGAAAACCAAACTAAAAAACAGAAAATAAATTCTAATAAATATTAATTAAGAATAATGTATTTTTTTTAATAAATATAAGTTAATAATAGTTTGAATAAGAAAACAAATGTTTTATTAAAAAAAAAGCGGGGGTGCTTTTCAAGATAATATCGTGTTTTTTAGTTTTTTTTTAACTATTATTTATTTTTCATTCTTAATTATTGAATTGGTTTATTTAATATACTGTACAAAGCACATGTACATACATGTAGCCACATAACGCAAACCTCAAGGGGTTTATCTATAAGTGGCGAGATCTTTCGTTCGCAACTATTTGTATGATGTTACTTTTTTATTTATACTACATGAGCCGACAGAAAAGCACACGGTCTACCTGATAGTAAGTGGTCACCGCCATCCATGGACATTTGCAACACCAGAGCATCGCCAAAGCGTTGTCGTTTCTGAGACGTGAAGTTGTTAAGTCTCATGTGCCTGTAATTTCTATCATCAGGAACAAATGTATTGCATTAAATAATAACTTCCTGGGGCATTCTTTACACACAGCCATCTGACCCCAAACTACTGTAAAGATATTTTCACTCAAACAGACATGTTCATGCACACAAATGTTTATCCTGGAAAATCTATGGAAACCAGATAACTGATAATCGACTTTAATATATTATAAATACATACATACTTACATATATGTATAGATATTTACAATCAGATACAGAACAAACAGACACATTCATGCACACAAGTATTTGTGGTGGGAAATTAACCCTCGACCTGTGACAGGCAGTCAGGGTCTCTAACCACCAAGCCAACTAATCCGTCATGCATGATGATGCTGTGGTATTTACAGTAATTTTCGAACCACGGTCGGGTTCCGATCGATACCTTCATTAAATTTGATGGGCCAGTTGCTTTGATGGCTATAGACCCTGACAGCTCATGGGTTCGATTCCCACCTAAGAAAATTATTTGTGTGCATGTTATTTCTGTTTGTTCTGTAAAATGAGCTATTTCAGATATCATGTAGTAGTAGAGGTCATAGTGCAGAGTTCGTCCGGGGAAGTACTACCACCTTACCCATTTCCACCGTGAAGCAGTAGTGCACTTGTGTTACTGTATTTCGGTTAGAAAGGTTAGGGGCCGGTGAAATAACAGGCACATGAGACTTAACAACTTCACGTCTCAGGGCCGACAACGCATTGGCGATGCCCCTAGTGTTGCAAATGTCCATAGGCCGCGGTGACCACTTATCACCAGGTGGACCGTCTGCTTGTTTGTCAGCTCAAGTGGTATAAAAAAAAAATAAAAAAAAAATGTAACCATAGTACCAACTCTGCTGAGGTTGGGATCAAAATTTAATGGAAATAAATTTCAGTTTGTTTGCAATTTGTGTCGAGATAAATATTGAATTAATTACTCATTCATTTTATGTACATAATTAAAACAAAAACGTAATTATACTTCTAACTCTATATAATTGAGGTTATCCCTGAAACATGACAAATCAGTAAACACTCGTGCGTAACAAGCACTTGAAAAAACCATTGAACATAAACATGAAACTTTATGCAAATAACCCATTGTGTCCACAAGTGTGCGCGGGCCTTTAAATGAAATTTACATGTCAATAGGCTCGATGCGGAAAAATGCGAATTGAAAATGGTGTCATTGTTTTTTAGGGGAACAGTACGGAAGGCTTTGAAGTTTGAATGTTTAGTTCAGGGCCTCGATTCTGTAAGGAAAATGACACCAACTAGAGGATGTTTCGTCGCGGCCTCTATGCTCTGTCTTTGTCGCTTACTACGCTAATACTACTAATCACGCGAGAGGTAAGCTCTCCGAGACCTCCGTGAAGCGGGTGATGAAGTATTATCTGAATAAGGGGGATGTACGGAAGGCTTTGAAGTTTGAATGTTTAGTTCAGGGGCTCGATTCTGTAAGGAAAATGACACCAACTCGAGGATGTATCGTCGCGGCCTCTATTGTCTGTCTTTGTCGCATACTACGCTAATACTACTAATCACGTGAGAGGTAAGCTCTCCGAGGCCTCCGTGAAGCGGCCGACGAAGTATTAGCTGTACAAGGGCATCGAAGCGTGGAAATGTAGATGTATAAAAACGCGTCATAGATACTTCTGCACATGTGCTTCCGTAAGGTACACATACCAAAGAATCAGCTCAGTCTTTAAGCCCTGTTTCTCTCATTAACTTCCCAATCACATGAGAGGTTTGCACGCGAATTGTGTAAAGAAATACGGCTTTAACGTCGATGCCATGAGCAATACACAGTTTCCTGAGTTGCTAGTCAAGATAGCAATATATCTCTTACAGAGTTATGTTAGAGCTTATTTTTATTTGTGAGGTCCTTTCATGCAATCAATCGGTCTAAGAAGTGTTTTTCGGTACTCAAGGGTTTTCGGTAAATTAAGCTGTTGGATCACCAATTGGTTGCGGAATCCATGGCACGGAAAATACTTTCGTTTGGTATACATATAAGATAATTTCTGATATTTTCGTGATTAGGACGACACAGTCAGTCAAACACAATTGAGTTTCTCTGTAGTAACAGATTTATTGGTTATTTTATATTCCATGAAATAAAAGTGTGTATTTAGTTACCACTTAACATAACCTTACATACCTGTAATAAAAGAAACGACATTTAATGTTATTATTAACTATGTCTGTTCCTACATCACAATAAGAATATTTTAACTATGAAATTAATATTATAAATTATTGTTTTCTCATAACAATAACGAGATGCTTATAGGTTATCTTTTCATCGCTCGCATACTTCATTTGTTATGTCACTGCGCGTTCAATGAGGTTTGATGCGCAGGAAAATTCAAATTAAAGAAAATTATATATTTTTTTTTCATACACTGTACAGGTTAGGGTTGAAGCTTTCTTCGCCACTACTATATAGGATATTATTTGTAGTAGAGTTATTTTAACATGGTAAATTTGTAATATATGGCTTAGTTGTAGTAGAAGCAGTACCTAGTTTTCGTATTGCTACCACCATACCCTTTTCCCCCGTGAACTAGTAGTGTGTACTATTTTATTTTGAAAACCACATGTGACTATTTCTGTTTGAAAGGTAAGGGGACCGGTGACATTACTGGTACTAAGACTTAACAACTTCACGTCTCAGGGTCGACAATACATTGGCGATGTCCCTGGTATTGTAAATGTCTATAGGCGACGGTACATACTCATATATACTCAATACTAATCAGGTGGACTGTTTGACTCGAACAAAACTTGACAACAACTTAAACATCTCGGAAATATCACAGCCTTATTGCTGCCAAGACTAAGGAAATTTACTCCAAGAGTAAACTCGTACATGTAATTCTATTCTTTTTAATATTCCATGTCGAATTGGCAACAATTTTGCTTATTCAATTTTGATACGTACGTCCATAGCAATAAAACATAGCAATAACTGTCGTTGTTGCTTCAATCTTACAAATTCCTTTATAGCCTACGGCGCAGATCCCTCATGTTATGTATACACTAGAAGAGCTACATTTTACAAAATTACATATCTACTAAAATCGTGTGTCGCTAAAACTCTTGAGATCTTAAAGGTCTTTTTTGACAACTAGAAATATCATACAAAATTCATCGTTATAGCTTTTGAGATAAGGTTCATCTATATATATTAATGCAAGGGTTAATTATGTCATAATTGAAATGAATACATCATTGAATAATCATCGTTATTGCTTTCACTATATGGTTCATCTATTGATCCAATGGTTAATTATATTAAAATTAAAATGAACCTCATCGTAACCCCATTAGGTTAATTTTTCTAAAACACTCAACTGTAAAAGGGACCTATTAGATCTCAACAACACGGTATAATGTTTAGGGATTTATTAGTACAAACAATAACTTTACTTTAAAAGCTTTCGTGAAACGGTCTCATCCGCGTTCTCTATGTCCATCCGGAATAATGTACCTTTCAAATAGTGAAAGAATTTTTAGAATAGGCGTTGTGCTTCCTGAGTTTACCCACCGCATACATACAAACTCAGAAAATTCGCTTTCTTTTTGGGGCCTTACCATTTTTTTACCGCCCTTATATGGGCTGAACTGTATTTGTGTTAAACATATCAAAATGTAGTGAAAGATATCGGGTAGTACACTTATCCCAATCAGTAGGGATAACTCGCTAGGGACAAGTGCATGTTTACAGGCACACGAGACTTAACAAATTCAGGTGTTATTTTCTTAAGTAAAAAATATGAATAAATAAAATACTTCGATTTTTTTACAATCTTTTTTTATTGTTACAAATAAATGAATTAAAAATATGTATATATACCATACATTTACAATGCTAGGGACCAACGGGGTACCTACCCTGAGACCTGATGTTTAGTCTCATGTGCATGGAAACGTGCACTTAGCACTTATACTAGTAGGGATAGCTCGGTAGAGATAAGTGTACCACCCGAGAAAAGTGACGTTTTATAGAATATAATCGACCTGCCTCATTTAGCAATAGATATAGCTAATCCAGGGTATATATAGATCAATGGTCATCAAGCATAAAAGTCTGTACAATGTAACATAGAGCTGAGTAAAACGTTTTTATGGAGTAATATATTATGATATCAGTTCATTCGTATTCCGCTTGCTTACTCTATCGATCGAGGGCACAACGATTACACGCTTCATGTTGCCAAGCTAAATAAGCCCCTATTATAAATTGCTATGGGTTATATTTGATGAGACAATGTCTTAAGTTGAACCCTGTTCTTAATTATTTGACGTAACCTTTAATAATAAGAACCGATCCATCATTTCGGTATTTACCCCTTCTCATATGCTGTCTATCACTTTCTTCATCCATCTGCTTTCATAATAATCACTTTAAATCTTGGAGCCCTATATCATGAAATTAAATATTTTATAATCATTACATAGTACAAAAAAAAGTCGCTTCCGCTGTTTGTACGCTTAGATCTTTTAAATTACGGAACGGATTTTGATGCGGTTTTCATCGAAATACAAAATGATTCAAGAGAACGGTTTCTATGAGTACTAATTAGGTTATTACCTAATCATCAATTATTTAAGTTTACTAAATAAGTTTCAGAAAAGAATACATATGGAAACCAGTTTAGAAAACACTTACATTACTTTTCTTATTAGGAAACATGGTTTCGAATAAAGAAAATTAATTCTGTTTTCTAAATAGGTTTCGAACCTTTGGGTTCCGAAGTGGCCGAAGAGATCATAGCTACCTATGTTTGAAAATATAATTTGGCATGTTGAAAAATGAAAATGTTGTGACATTAATTTATTTGCCACATATAGACTACAATAACAATATAGAGAACACATAATAGATTACAAATTAGAGCAAAACTTTGTGTATTAGAAATTCTATTAGGTTCGTCCAGAATTATAAAATTTTATAAGATATTTATCATAGTTGCTTTCTTACTTTATATTATAATCAAAACCAAATAAATAACACAAAGAACAGAGTACTCACAACAAACCGTAAATTAAATAAAAAGTGTCGCATTTTGAAAAACAATTTTCTCTTACACTGAAAAAATTATATTTATATCCACAAGACAGACTTAAAGTCAAAAGTTATGGTCAAGTTACACTTTTTGAATAATGACTCAGAAGTTTTCTAATTTTTCGCCGACGAAACGCGAGGAACGACTAGCTTTGGCATTAAACAAAAAGGTACAGAAGGATCCGTCTAAAATAAATGCTCGAAAGTATGCACACACACAAACAGTTTGATGATGGTTACGTTTCAATTTTAAATTTGTTCTTTTGCATTAGCTGGTATTGGATTGATATTTTCTAGGTCCTCGAGAGTTTGAATGAAACCTAAAATCAAAACATAGACTATGTCACCTGCGATTATGTAGCTAGGAATCATGGAAAGAATGTTTGTAACCGGATGAGTTATTACAGAGATTTACAAACGTTAGATCTTTATGATATTAGTAGTCCCCCGCGGTTTTACCCGCGTTCCCGAGGGATATAAAATTTTCTCGCGATAAAAAAATAGCCTAGTGTTATTCCAGGATATGCTCTATCTATGTGCCAAGTTTCATCCATATCCGTTTAGTAGCTTTTGCATGAATGAGTAACAAACATACTTCAATACAAATCTTTCCTCTTTATAATATTAAGTATAGATAATATTCACTTTTGATACACAAGGCCATATGATCCCAAACCAAGCAGAGTTTCTGCTCAGGTAATCGATATCTATTACAATTTACAAATATATCTTATTTAGATATTTTACACCCAGACACAGAACGAAGAGACACGTACATGCACATACATGTTTGCCATGAGTGAATTTTGAACACACGACAGTTAATTAGGAAAATTAATTATGCATAATTAATTGCCATTTTGCATTATACATTATGAGATGATTTGTATCGATTGCCTTTAAGATAGCGTAATCTGCGTTTATGTGTGCGTTGTGGCAACTTATATTAAGTGTGGATCTTTTGTACGTATCTATTTTGTGACTCGACTTGTGGGGCCTTAAGCTTCCTGCTTCAGATTAAGTTATAAATTTGTCCCCTTTGATAACTTGTAATAAGGACCCCACCCGGTTTATTACATTTTTCTTTTAAGGGGTTACTTTTTTTAAAATATTAATGACGTTCTGGAGAAAATAATAAATTGACCATAAAAAGAGTTTGTTTTGATTTTTTCTAATGTTAAGTCAGCTGACAAGGCAGACCTCTCGCCTCAGAGCATGTGGGCACGGCCGCTTAAGGACATTGGCAACACCAGGGGCATCGTCAATGCGTTGTTGACCATAAGACATAAGTTGTTAAGTCTCGTGTAATGCCTGTAACTTCACTGATTTCCTTCAAAATTCAAAACCATTTACTGAGTTAAGCCCACGGAGGCCACTTATAAAGGTCAAAGTTACTGAAGTCATTCCCATTGTAATCGAAACACAGTAATAAAAATGCACTTGTTTCACGGCGACACCATTCATAGATTTAAGGAGAATTTTGGCAGTTGCACTTAAGTATTCTTAAAGTTGGTTCTATGCTTTGTGATCTCCAGGGCAAGAGGGCACTTGCAATAATGACATTAAAATCAAAACGTTGACAATACATTGACCACCCCTATCACTGATGTTCATAAGCAACCTGTGACCACTTCCCTATCAACTAAATGTAAATAGAAATATATATACATAGGAGACACAGATATACATAAATATTAGGTGGGGGGAAAAGTCTTTTCGCATTATAGTATGTATGAACTTGTAATAAAATCTCTTTGGCTATACTATTTGTATCTGGCTGGTTTTGGTATCATTGCAAGTTTAAATTTTAAAGAACATAATTCCAAATTCAAATTAGAAAAATATGTGATTTGCATTTGTTTTTCGTACCGCCAAGATGAGTGAATCTAATGAAGAAATTCGATTCATTTGAAAATTTTACTACAAAAAAGGTAAAAATGCAACGCAAGCCGCGAAAAAAATTTGCGATGTTTATGGACCTAGTGCAGTGTCTGTGAGAGTAGCACAAATTTGGTTTAAGCGTTTTCATCCGGAAATTTTGACGTCAAAGATGCACGTCGCTCTGGTCGCCCCATTACGGATAAAATGGATGCCATTTTTGAAAAAGTGGAGCAAGATCGGCATATCAGTAGTTACGACGTAGCTGAAGAACTGGGAATTGACCACAAAAAAGTTTTGGCGCATTTGAATAAAACTGGGTACACAAAAAAGCTAGATATTTGGGTACCTCACGAGCTCACTGAAAGTGACAACAAGTGTACTAATTTGTGATTCTTTATTACGACGTCATGAAACCGAACCATTTTTGAAGAAGCTGATAACTGGTGATGAAAAGTGAAACACGTACGACATGAACGTGCGAAAAAGGTTGTGGTCAAAGGCCGGTCAGGCTTCATAGACTGTGGCGAAACCCGGGTTAACTCGCAACAAGGTGATGCTGTGTGTGTGGTGGGATTGGAAGGGCATTATTCATTATGAGCGTTACCACCAGGCAGGACCATCGATTCTGAACTCTACTGCGAACAACTGATGAGATTAAAGCAAGAAGTTGAGAGAAAGCGGCCGGAATTAATCAACAGAAGATTTTCATCATGATAACGCTAGACCTCACACATCTTTAGCCACTCAGGCTGGGAGGTATTAATGCATCCGCCGTATAGTCCTGACCTTGCACCTTCAGATTTCCACCTGTTTCGGTCTCTTCAGAATTCTTTAGGCAGTGTCAGGTTAACATCACGAGAGGACTGTCAAAACCACTTGTCGCAGTATTTTGATCAGAAGTCCCAAAATTTTTATAGCAATGGTATCATGTCCCTACCTACAAGATGGCAAAAAGTTATCGAACGAAATGGTACCTACATACTTTAGTTAAATGTAAATAAACTATATTAAAAATGTTTTGAATTTTCTTAAAAAATGCGAAGGAACTTTTTCCACAACCTATTAGATTGTTAAAATTATAACCATTCCGTCCAGAATTGGAGCATGGTAAAAATACATCCCGGGACATATCATCACATACGGCCAACCGCGGATCTATTACGTTAATACAAAATACAAAATACAAATACAAAATGTTTATTTTCTATAACATGTTTTACATTTTTCAGTACAGTAATTCGATGCCTCCATTTAAGTATAGAATACCTGTATTAGGAGCCATCGCTCTTCCTTAACATACTTTGGATATTTTTACAAAAGACAAAACCATTAAAATTTGATATTACTTTAAGAATAAAAAAAAATTAAAAAAAATTCCATAAATCAGGTAGGTAATAAATAAAATTACAACAACCGTTAACTATTTTAAAACAATTTGTTCTACCTTTAATCTAAAATTATTAATTTATTTGAGGGTAGGTTTTCATAAACTTCACTAATGTGTTGATGTATGGTGCAAGTTGTAAAGAGAGTGCGTTTGAGAAGTGGAAGTTAGTGTAGTGAATGTGTGTAGTTAGTACTCAGCTTGGTCCAGGAAATTAAACTCCTAGGCCTTATCATCGACCACAAGCTCTCCTTCAAATCACATGTCACCACACAATGCAAGAAAGCAGCTGACATATACAAACAGCTGGCACGCACAGCAAAGATGACGTGGGGCTTGAATAGAGAGATCACTAGAACCATCTACGTCGCAGTAATAGAGCCCATCATGACATATGCCTCGAGCGCATGGTCTCCAGCCACTAAGCTAGAGCTAATCAAGAAACAATTTGACTCGCTGCAGAGAGGCTTTGCCCAAAAGATCTGCAAAGCATACCGTACAGTATCACTTACGTCAGCACTTACGCTGTCAGGACTTCTCCCGCTCGACCTGAGGGTGCAAGAAGCCGCAAGTCTGTACAGGACAAAAAGAAACCTCTCTCTCGACTACTTACCAGCAGGCAAGGAGCTCGAAAACAACGTTAGCTATTTGGACCAGAAACACCCGTCCAGACTCATATCCACGGACTTCGAGCTCCTTGAGAATTTTGACCCCGAGACCCTTAAATCCCACCATGTCGCTGGCCCTCAAATCTATACAGATGGCAGCAAAATAGAGGGCAAAGTAGGAGCTGCTCTCACATGGTGGGAGGGGGGAAATGAGACCATTAACCAACAATTCAGCCTGCATCCCTCGTGTACAGTATTCCAGTCGGAACTCTACGCACTCTTTAGGGCCACTCAGATGGTGAAACTTAGCAAGGAACCCATCGTTAGCATACTGAGTGACTCAAGATCCTCACTCGACCAGCTAAAAAATCCCAAAACGAGCCACCCCTTAGCCAAATCCATCAAAGAGTGCATCGAGGAGATTAAAGCGGAAGGAAGAGAATTACGGCTGTTCTGGTTAAGGGCACACGTGGGCACCGCTGGCAACGAACGAGCCGATGAGCTCGCCAAGTCGGCAGCGCTCACTAAAACAACCCAAGACTACGACAAAATCCCCTTATCCTTTGTCAAGAGGAAAATCAGAGAAGAATCAGTCCGCAAATGGCAGGACCGTTACGAGACCTCCAGCACTGGGACAGTCACAAAAACGTTCCTTCCAGACGTCGACAAGGCGTACCGGATAGTAAGGACAACTAAACTGACACCCCATCAAGTGCAAGCTTTGACAGGACACGGGGGAATAGCCGAGTACCTGTACAGATTTCACCTTAAAGACACCCCAGGGTGCGAATGTGACAACTCAATTAGGGAGACAGTGTGGCACATAATTCTTTACTGCCCACGGTTCCTGGCAGCCCGACATGACCTAGAATCCGTCATTGACATGAAACTGGTCTTGTCGGAATTGCAGTACGTCCTCGCAGACCCCTATAAAAGGTTACACTTCCTGTCTTATGTGGACACCATCTTCCGCATAGCAACAAGCAGGAACAGTACCCTCAATAAACCGGACCCTCGATCACAAACGCCAATGGCCAGGGTCCCCGAGTCCTCACTACCCACAGCTCCCCAGCCAATTATAGATGTCCACACCATTGCCATTTCACAACTAATGGCATGCGGGGAGTGTGCGGAACCGGGAATCAGGGTAAGAGGCGTAGCCCTCTTCATGGACAATAACACGGAGAGACTCGGCATAAGCTTCTGTAACGCAAAATCACCGAAGCGCGTAGCCATATCGCCGGGTCTAGCCGCCCTCCTAAACGGAAGCACCACCAAAACATGTATGAAGCGCAAGGTTTTCAATGCGCTGCCTGAGTCGAGGGTAGCCGGCTGCCCTTGTCGAATAGTGCGATCGCGAAACAAAACGATCGCACTATTGGAATGGGGGGAGCGGACCCCATTTGCTCTTGCAAGTTTAGTGCTTTCCAGAATAGGAGAAATTGAAGGCCAAACCATCACGCCTCGTAAAATAAGCGTCGACGCTATGGTGATCGAGTATATGAGAGGTGAAGTCGCAGACCTCTGTGGCTGCATCAAAGCCTCAGAAAAGCATGAGGTGGTCGTGTACGAAAACAGAGGGGAAGACCTGAGCTTCCTCAAAGTTCCACGACGCGTCTCAGCACCAAGACCAAGTAACACCAACCCAGGCTCTTGCCCGATCACTCAAAGCGGTTCTGAACGCATACAACAAAAGGCAGCCGCCATCAAAGCCGCAGTAGACCAAAGCGGCAGTCCAGAAGAGAGGACCAAACCAGGAGACCGGTTTAAAAAATTCATGAAAACCATAAAAACTACCATAGCGGGGGTTCAATCAAGAATATCTAAAGCCACGGAAAGACAGGCAGCCGCAGTGGAGGATTTTCTAAAAACACCCCCCCAAGGTCCCAAGCTAACACCAGTTGCAAGGACGAGAGCCGACATGGGGCAGGTCAGCTTGCCTACTCAAATCCCGGCATCAACACCATCAGAACACGCAGTAAACGCCTTCCTCGAGTTTCTAGGCACCATAAGGGCGACCAAAGAGGTCAATCTCATGACGTGCAGCAAGATCATGCAAACCTTTCAACAGAAAAATGAAAGTCTATTAAACACATTACTCGAGGAGGCGGAGGCAGCCATATATAACAACGTGACCTCCAAAGTCCTTAAAGGGAAAATGACAGGGAGTTATATGGCTGCGTATAGCACAACTGGTGGCTTTGTGGAGGAAGAAGGCGAGCGAGCAGACCCACCTAAATTTAACACTCCATCGGAGGACCCCATAGTCATCACAGCCCGGTGCACAAAAATCATGCTGGACGACAGGATCCTAGAAATGGCCAAAACCATTTCAGGAGACCTTGGTCCAGGAGCAGCGTGGCAAAACTGGGCCATACCCAAATTCAACTGGGTAAATGGGGTTCCCGGATGTGGCAAAACAACTTGGGTAACTAAAAACTTCGATGCGGAAAGCGACGTCGTAGTCACCACCACAACCGAGGCAGCCAAAGACCTGCGCGAAAAGCTGGCTCCAAGTATTGGAGCTACAGCCAAAACCAAAGTGCGCACGATGGCATCCATTCTTGCGAACGGGTTTAAGGGGCCCAAAAATTGCGACCGTCTAATGGTCGACGAAGCCCTTATGAACCACTTTGGATCCGTCGTAATGGCAGCTCGGTTGTCTGGTGCCCGCGAAGTGGTCCTTATCGGAGACATAAACCAGTTACCCTACATTGACAGGGAAAATCTTTTCCCTCTAAAATACCAACACCCAAACCTGGTAACTTCCATCAGCCAGGAGTTGTTGTGCACACATCGTAACCCGATGGATGTGGCATACGCCCTAAACGAGGTATACAATGGTATATACTCGTCCAAACTTCTAATAAACTCCATGAAGCTAATGAGATATACGGATGCGCAAGTACCCAAAACACTCCCTAACACCCTATTCCTGGTCCATACCCAGGAAGAAAAGGCATTCTTGACCAGCAAGGGATATGGAGAGGGCACAGGGTCACGCGTCCTTACCATCCACGAAGCGCAAGGAGCCACGTACGAGTCGGTCCTCATCTTTAAAACAAAGGCCAAAAAACTCCACGACAGCGTGCCGCACGCGGTAGTGGCGATATCGAGACACACCGTTGGCTGCACCTATTATGCAGACGACGGTGATGACGCGATCGGCAGGTTTATCCAGCGGGCGACGGCCGCGTCGACAAGAGCCATTTTCGAATACAACTTAAAAATGGCCATAAAACATCGAGATGCAGTTGTCATGGAAAGTCTTTTGGGAGCGAAACCATCCGAGGCTGAAATAGCTTAAACTTTAATATTTAGAATTATAAATTTTGACGAATAAGTGTAACTAAATTTAAGTAAATGCTAAGTTATTTTAATCCATGTATCGGCAATAGAAAAATTTTATGTAACACTATTATTAAGGAACCACAAGCCTCAGTTCAAAACAACGAGCTGAGCACGCGCGGAAAGATGTTAATTTTTAGAAACACAATACAATAGATCTTACAATAATTCATCGTAGAATCTCCAAAGAGTACGGACTAAGAGTCCGTAGAAAATGTAAAAAGAAATAAAAAAAAAAAAAAAAAAAAATGTGTGTAGTTAGGGGCCCTTGAGAACACCAGTCTCATAAGAGCCTGGGCGTCATGAGCTACCTAGTGTGTGAGTGGTGTGTGTTAGTGTAATGCTTGTGTATGTTGTGTACGTTAAGTTGTTGCAAAAAGTTTCAATTTGCGATTGGTTACAGCAGTTTTCCGATAGCCTATTATTTATGTTTTAATAGCATTTACGTACTTAGCTAGTCTGCCAGCAGAACCATTTCAGATATTATAATATTTTTATCGATTGGGAGTTTGTTTAAAGTTGAAACTACAATCAAGTTACGTAACACACGTTCTGGAGTTAATACAAACTTCGTCGGCCAGCCGGTATAATGAAGCCGTGGAGAGTGTACCTCTCACGTGATGACATAGTTAGAAAAAGAGAAAGAAGGAGGCTGTGTGCAAAACCACACCCCTGAGCCCACGCTAAAAAAACTTGTGTATCAGTTCTAATAACCTTCCTAAATCATCTCAATCAAGTCTTTAAATTCACTCCAAACGCGTCCATTAATAGTGCATTGAAACTAAGATACTAGGTACCTATAAACATGTACTAAACTACTGCATTAGCATACGACTAACATTTGTCAGTCGGCCAATGGTAGTGTGGCGCCGGAACGTCGAGACGTATCGTTTTTAAATTTCCTATCGGTAGAAGAATACAATTTGAAATATCGACCTTAAAGTGAGAGAAGTGTTTGTCATACATTGAACCTTATTCAAGTGTGCATTGAACTTAAATTTATGAACATATCATGCTTTTCTTATAGTTGAAAAGAATAAGGACTATATTTATCCTCTCAGTTTGAACAATAGCAACACATCTCACCTATGAGACACTATGGTAAAAAAGAGGTAGACAGGTCTAAACCAAACATAAGCTTTGTTCTTTTTTCATCTTATTAAAACACATTGAATTCTACCATGGAAACAAACCGGTGCCGCACGAAGCGATTCCGAAGGTGCAGGAAGCACCTTCGGCCGCTCAGGTTGTGGTACGAGCTCCCCTGCATAGGGTTATTCAAGAAAAGTGTTAAGAAATTATTACAGGGTCGGCAATCCTGGTATAGCAAGCTACTGCAAGCTATTGGTTTTGGCAACCGCTCAGCATCAGGTGGACTGTAAGTTAGTTTGGCACTTAGTGAACTAAAAAAACAGCATTTAAACCAGTTAATGCCATATTTTTCTTCACGTCATAAAATGAAATCTAAATTACCCAGTTTAGTGGCGGTAAATAAAAAGCGATTGTGTTATATTATTTTCTTTATTTTTAACCAATTAAAATTAAAAAGCTTTACTTATACCTTCTACTGAATTCTTTGCGATAACGAAAAGCTTCAAAACAGTCTTGAAAAACAAAGACTAAAAAGGCCGATATATCCCATTTTTGCCGAAAATAAAAACGATTTACAATATCCCCATTAAACGAAATATACCTACTTACTATACATTCGATAACAAGGGCCTTTATAAAGAACAATATTCAACCTGATCTAAAATATAAAAGTACGAACTAGCAGGTACATTCATAAAGCCTGGCTGGATCACATCCAAAATCCCCGTTAGATTCCAAAAGCAATTCCGAATAATATACGAATTTAAAATTGGTATGCTTAAAACTCTAGCGGAGTTTTTTGGCAACTATTCACTCGGAAAGTTTTAGCTGTAGGTAAGTAGTAATGTATGATTAGTATATCGATGTGCTGTGACTTTAGACAGTCGAAAAGTAAAACATAAATACAAAAGAAACACAATGGAATTGAAACGTTTTAGTTTTTTTTAACCCCATGTGGGCAAAGGTCGCCCCATTTAATCATAAAAAGGAAACAAAATATTTACCATTCAGTCCCATTATGTATTGATTCAGATATTAATGAATTGGGAATATTTATTTATTTATTTATTTATTTATTTCAACAACAAAATCCACAGCTCTTAGTCACAAAAAATTGATTGCCAATGATTCCGTACCGCTGCATTAAAAATAATTTATGTAACCGATATTATTTTCCAACATTTTTATTGACTCCCTGCCGTTTATTATCTCTATCTTTAATTTATTTATTCAAAATTAAAAAAAATCTAAATTCAAAACCATTTATTTTGAAGAAGAACCGGCAAGAAAGTCAGCAAGGTTACATTATTTTTATTTAAATTTTATCTATTCTGACTTTTTGCTATTTTATAATATCAATTTTATATATATATATATTTTTTTTTTATATTTAATACTTACAAAATACTTAATGTAGGTGACATTCAAAAAACAAAAAAAGAAATAACAAGTCTCCAAAATGTGAGATAACAATAATTACTTACAGTAACCTATCTTCAATAGCAGTACTAACTAAGCCCTAATTATATTCTATCAAGATGCCAAATCTCATCCAAATCCGTTAAGCCAAGATTGAGTCACAAACAACCAAACATCCATTCACATTTGTAATATTAGCGAAATCAAAGAGAAAATATTTCATAAGAATATTTTTACCAAAATTTTCTAATAAAACCTACAGATGTAACCGGTTCCAAAGCTAGTAAATTTTAAGCTAAAGAAACTTGGAAGAGCAGAGCTTATTTAGATAATGGCACTAGTAGGATTTGAGTAAAAGAACCAGTTTTCAATAGTAGAAGGAATAAAAACGATTTAACAAATGGTTGACGTTTTTCAGGTAATGGTTGGAAATATAATGAATTACAGTTGAAAACTCGTTTGATATTATGTATAAAGTTTAAATTTATGTTATAGTGTATTAAAAATTCGTTTGACAGTTAAATTTTATTACGTTCCTGTATGAGCTTTGTGCTGCGATTCTTTTTTGATTATGTAACTCTGTAATTTAAACCTACAAATCCATGGTATAAAGTTAAAGCCATTTAGGTCTAACGGTACTTATGATTAAGACACTGAAAGTACGACCACATTTTTTGTCCTTTTTTACATGTTACACTAACAATTCAAGAACAACTGTATTGAGTGCCTGCGCTTTAAAATACAACTTAAACTACTTATGTCCAACCTGAAAAATAATATGCCCACCGAGGTTATCCGACAAAAAACGAAAGTCGGCGAAGAACGGCTGGTCACGTCTCTCGAAGAACGGATATTGAAGCTGGCGATGCCTCAGAGTTGAGACCGCGTCTGGGCAACCGTAGTGAGAGACTCCTCCCAGGCTGGATCAACGAAATCAACTTCATAACTGTACCCCCAGTTACACCTTCACCCTTCTTAGCCTTGTCAGCTATCTCTAAACAAAACCCAAGTCGAACTTCTCTGTTACAACATAAAAGGATGACATTCTAACAAATAAGCCCAACAAAATTATATAAAGAATCTAAAACAACAATTACACGAAAAACAAGCTAGCGCAAATGTATTATTAAATAAAAAAAAGCGAAAAACAACATGGGTATTCATTGTTAAAAAATGTTTGATTGCTAAAATGAAAATGTGGAAAAAGTTGGCGCAAATGCTATTCAGTAATTGGAATCCGTGCTTTTGTCCACGAGCACGTATGATATTTGTTTGAATAGTTCGAAAAGCGTTATCATTATTAAAGCTTCATTGATATTTCTGTTTACTGTAACTCTAAAGGGTGTAGCAGGGAACAGACAACGGTTTTAGCTTATGCTGAAGAACATATAACAATTTTATTCCGCCGCTAGCTGATCGTGCCTGGAGTCCGCGATCCATCTGTTCTGTTGATGTTGGATGCTTGTATATATGTGAAATTCTGAGAAAACTTCGATATCGCGATGCTGGATTCTCGCGTCGTTCATAGATGTCGCCACAGTTGTCAAGCCATAATAGTTTTGACCTACGGGTGCTATTCAAAATGAACCCTATAGCATTCTGATAAAGTTCATCAGAAACATCATACAATTAACCAACGGATCTATAGCTGTAACGATCCAATATGAACCTTATATCCAAAGTTATTAAGATCATATTTATATGACACTAGCTGTCCTTCGCGGCCTCACCAGCGTGCTCGCAGGATATTACATTTTCCCAGAATAAAAGTAAGTTGTGTTAATCCAGGTTATAAATGATCTATGTGCCAAGTTTCTTCTAAATCCGTTCAGAAGTTTTTTCGTAAAGGGGTTACAAGTATCAATCCATCCTCAGAAACTTTCGCATTTATAATATTAGTAGGATAAGATACGTTAAGATTCTTAACTCTCAAAACGGGCCTTTTAAATCTCGAATACAGAGTAAAACTAATTTTGTTTCTTTAACTTAAAATATAAATTCTTACGTTCGCTTGTGTTTGATACTAAAGCTCCGAACACCATGAACGAATTTTAATGAATTGGCTAAAAGATAGAAAATTATAAGTAAAAGTAAAAAAAACGCGCTTTTATAGAAAATCCAACAAAAAAATAGAAAATATTCTTAATTCAAATTTATATCTATTTTTTAGTTGGATTTTCTATAAAAGCGCGTTTTTTTTTAATACATATTCATTGTTTAGTTAAGCCGCTAAGCCTGATTATCCTAGTAAAGATAACGGTTAAAACTATATAAAATATTGAATTGTCATCGGTTCTCGATAAGTATGCCAAATTTCGAGTTAATCCGACGTCTTGAAGGGGGTCAAAATTATGTTCAAAGATTCCGTTACATACTAACATACATACGTATGAAGCTAATAAAAGCGTTATAAAAAAATTCTGGCAGATTCATGACATACGCAAATGATTCCAAACTAAGCAGTGCTTATACAGTGGTAACCAGATAACTAATATTCTATCCTATTATTATGCATATTATGAACTCGAAAGTTTATAAGGATGCATGTATAGATGAGAGAGTATGAATAGAAAGAATAAAAATAATTTATTTGCTAGAAACATGGTGAACATAAAGGGGTTTTAGAATATAAGTACAATACATTTTTTTTGTCGTTGTAACGACAAGCAATAATTTCAAATTTACATTTTATATTAGAATATGCTAAATACATTGCGAACCATATTTTGGAAAACTGAAAATAATTACCAATATTCATGGATGTTTGTTACTCTTTCACTCCAAAACTACCTAACAGATTTGGTTGAAACTTGGCACAGGATAGAGCATTCCCTGAATTAGTACATGTTATGACATGTTCATGCGTATACATGTTCGAAGTCACGAACTGTGGCGTGGCAGTCAGGGTCTCTGACCACCAAGCCAACTGGCCCGCTAAGAATACATAAAAACTTGAGCGCGCAATATTCAGGGTTAACAAAAAGAACTGTAGTAATAATAAACTAGCTTCCACCTCACGGTTCTACTCGCATTCCCGAGGGATCTTATGTTTTCCCGGTGATAAAATTGTGTTAATCAAAATTTATTTTAGCTGTGTGCCAAATTTCACTCATAACCCGTTACGGAGCTCAGTGGTAATAAACATACAGACCGACTTTCATATTTATAATATTTGAAAGAATAGACCAAAGCTAAAAATAAAGCTAATTGATACAAGAAAATAATATCACGGTACTAAACACAAACCACAAGTATAAGGGCTGGCTTTTGAAACTCCACTAACTATTTGGAACTTCGCAAAGTTGTTTAAGTTCAGAACTAAGTGACGCTACTGGTTGGGTAGCTAAAGACGAAAATTTGAAATGTGAGATTGAAACTTAAGGTACAGTCAGCAAGACAAGTAGCTGAAGAGATCATTTCAAGGCTATGTGTTCTAACCATCGGATACATCATCACCTACCATGGTGATATTGTGGTCAAACTGAAGAATATATAAAAGATGAAAAAAAAAATACAATACTCCATTTTTTGATACCTTTTTCTCGTCTTTGTGATGTAATTTTGTGGTTTAAGACCTTCATTTCTCATAATAAACTAAAATTCACTTACAAGAGAATTAGTACTTACAATCCCTACTAATATTATAAATGTGAATGTAAGTTTATTTGTTACGCTTTCACGCGAAAACTACCTACTTAACCGAAGTTTTGTACACATATTCCTGGAGATATTAAAAAAAACATAGGATACTTTTTGTGACGGGAAAATGTTACATACCTCGGGAGCGCGGGTGAAACCGCGGGGGACAGCTAGTAGGATATAAAACAAATTAAGGTCTATAAGCGTACATTCTGTAACTTAACATATCGGGCTCGAAGAACCATGAACAGATCTATGCCATGTTCTTTCGATGGTTACTTCTATTAAACAATTAAAACGATCGAGCTCTGAAAGCTTTTTTTGACGGTTAAAATGTCAAACAAATCATTTTTCTCTGTGTACTAAACTGTATCACCAATGTTGTATTGGCGTATGACCCGGACACAAATAAATAATATCCCGGGACATTCTTTTACACACGGCCATCTGGTCCCAAACTAAGCAGAGCTTGTACTATGGAAACCAGATAACTGATATACTACATATACTACTTTTTTTTCTAAATACATACTTATTTAGATATTTACACCCAGACACAGAACAAACAGACATGTTCATGCACACAAATACACAAATGTTTGTCCTGAATGGGAATTGAACCCGCGACCTTCGATTTGGCAGTCAGAGCGTTAACCACCAATCCAACTGGCCTGTGGCATGTGACATTTGCGAGAATTAAAATACAAACATTTTGTCGAATATGTCTAAAGACGTGTTTCATTAATTACGTAAAAAGCACCAATACCTAGAATTAATTCGACCATACCAACTATTATCCTCCCTTTATCCCTTTCAGAAGCGGAATATACAAAAAACATTGATTATGTTATAATAGACACACGCTGTCAAAACGTCTGCTTTTATGCTGTGATTTATGTAAATCATTGTAAAAATGAACATCGCACTATTCATTACGAAAAATATTTCATGACAGACAACTTTGTTCAACCCTGAAGCATTGTAAAGCGATAAAAGACCCAATAGCGTATGACGTTTAAAATTAATATGACAATGGTATTCAAAACATTCTATAGCACACTTCCCGCATTACAAAAAGTTATTCAACCCTCCCGCTGCCGCGCAGTTTCTGACACAATCGGGTCACAGGTAGGTCGACATCAAAATTTGTCCTTTCTTCAACCCTGTAACGGCTGTGTGACGGTAGTGCCACGTATTTGTATTCATCACGTGTTCGCCGCCCACCGGCCGCACTGACAACAGATTGGGTCTATTATACCCTCACAATATCGCGGTCTTCACAAAACTCAATGTCAGCGGGGGCAGGGTTCGAAAGGCTTTTTGTTAAAGGAATCTAGCGATCGTATTTTGCCCCCGATATGGGTTTTATGTAAGATTTTGATATGAGAAACCGATGTGGGCACGATCTGAGGGTGTGACGTCTTTCCGCGAAATAGTCATTGATCTATTCCGGGTTCCGAAAACGTGAGACTTCAGTATTGATGGGGTATGAAAAATATTATGGTATTTGGGGTAAATATATATAATCTAGGTGAATCTGTGGCGTCCGGTTTGATAGTCAGTTTGTGGTTGTCAAAATTGACGATATCCGCTTCGATAGCATTTTTTACAGCATAAGAAGCGTGCTTTCTACACACACGGTTATCTAATACCTAAACTAGGCAGAGCTTATACCTATTATAACTAACCAGCAAACATAAATACTAGGTTTCTGAACCGCGGTTATCCATCCAAAATAATGTACCTTTGAAATGGTTAAATATTTTTTCTAATAAGTGCTGTAGTTCGGAAGATTACCCCAAGTATGCTTGGTATATAAAACTCACAAAATTCGCACTCTTTGAAATATCGATACAGATTTTACTCCCTCACACACTCAAATGTTGAAATTGGAAACTGAGCCCACGACCAGGACAGTAAAGCTACGTGACAGTAGTGTTTCAAATCACCAAGCCATCTGGCCCATTTAAGAGAATTTTAAAAGGTAATTCCATAAATACTTCTAATAAATTCCATCAAAGATAGTCGTTTGTTTACGGAAGGGCTATCATAACAGAATCTCCTAATGTGATTTATCAATTTGTTTTGAGTGGGGTCTGAAGTATTATTGGTTAAAGTAATTATTTATAACCATCTTGACCATTTAGCGTCCGTCCCCACTCCAAGAAACCATTAATCTAAACACTGTGAAGCTTTCAGCTGCTAAATTTATTGATTTAAGCTTCACCCCCGCGTTCCTGAGGAATCTAACGCGTTCCCGGAATAAAGTATTCGATATGCTTATCCAGAATATTTTTTCGTAATTTTATTTTTCTGTTTATGCCTGATTGAGTTACAAGCATACAAATATTTGGACGTCCAATTTCATTCATTTTTAACCGACATCAAAAAAGGAGGAGGTTCTCAATTCATCTGTTTTTTTATGTTTGTTTCCTCATAACTTTCGACTGGGCGAAGCGATTTTAATAATTCTTTTTTTATTTAAAAGCTGATGCTTCCCGTGTGGTCCCATTTTTATCAGTTAAAATGATAGTTAGAAAACAATACAAATATTATAAAGATTGTGAATTTTGTAAGTTATATTGCACTTATTAATTGAATATTTTGTCACTATTCGAAAGGTGCATTATTCCAAATGAACATAGGCTATGTTAAAGTCCCAAGATACAATAAATCCGTCTGGAATGCAGGTAAAATTGCGGGATGGAAGCAAGTAATTAATATATGGTAATTCTTGCTTCATTATTCATTAAAAAAACATCTAAATAATAATAAAAAAAATCGATTACAAAGTTTAAACTGAAAACAAAAATGTTATCCTTTCCTTCTTCTTTTATTCCATCTTACTTTGCTTTTGGATAATTCGGACAAAACTTTTTTTTTTTTGAGCCGTCTAACAGGTGAATGCGTTAAGTGGTGATAAGTGCCGCCTATGGGCTTTCGTAATACGAAGGGTGTCGCCAATACGTTGTCGTCCCTGAGATGTGAAGGTGTAAAGTATCATGTGTCTGTAATTTCACCGAACCCCTTACCTTTCTAACCAATACACAGTAATACAAATGCACTACTGCTTCACGGAAAAGGTGGTAGTAGCTACTTCTTGATGAACTCTGCACTTCTAGCTCTACCACATTTTGTTTGTCAAATGTGCCAAAAGACGCCGAGAGGTGCCCACAATTGCAGTCACTGGAACATACCTTTTTACCAGGCAGACAGTCCACCTGATGGGAAGTGGTCACCGCTGCCTATGGACATTTGCTACACCAGGAGCGTCGCCAATACGTTGCCGTCCTTGAGACGTGAAGTTGTTAAGTCTCATGTACCTGTCGTTTTACCGGCCCCTTTACCTTTCTAACGTGAGACATTTTTGAGTTATATGTCTTCAGAGCAATCAGCAAAAACGAAGTTCGCATTTACGGACTAAAATTCCTCCATTTTTCCCAATTTAACTCTTTGAATAGGAAATTGTTGGCAATGTCGTATCAGTGTCCTTTTCCGAATCCGGTATTCCAATTGTTTCAAAAGACCCTTTGTAATATTTTGTATCGCGCTTTGGGGATCGCTTTTAGATCGGACAGGAGTTTCATTAAATAAAGGGGCAACAGCCTTTTTAATCATTTACAGGTGAAGGTAAGGGGTACGATTCTCACGGTTTCTGTAAAAAAGAAAAGAAAAATAAAGTGTAATACTTTTATTTACGGTAACATACAACATTCCATTACATACGTAATATGACACTCGATATTCTATAGAAATAAAAATCAATACCGTCCGTTAGTGAACGCAATATTTGAGAGCAACTGGACCGTTATGGCTTTTATAAATGTTTTTAATAGTCCAAATGAAGTTTTTGGGAATGACAAATAAAAAATTGGAAAACAACGTCTGTTGCCTCAGCTAGTATTATTGTAAAACATGGCGGAAATGTATGAAAATTACAGTTCTTTCGTTCGTGTGATATTATTACTGAAAACCTTAGACTTTACTATGTTAGGAGTAAGATACATACAATCCCACCTACTTATAAATATGGATACTATTATGTTTGAAACTCATACCACGTCTGAACCAATTTGAATCAAATTTGGCACTCAAATAGGAAAAATCCTGGATTAACTAAGGCAGAAGCTGGTAGTTTTATATAGGCAATAATAGGCAGTAGCAAAAAATCTGTGATTTCAACTTTGGAGAGCTTAGACAATATAATTATTTAAAAATATGCACCCATCTATGAACTCCTGTTTTACCTACCAGATCTTCAATGGCTAATCCACCTCATCAACCGTTAGGCTTAAAATACTTTGTCTGTAGTATCAAAGAATCTAGGTCACTGAAGCCAACCCTACCACGCACTTTATCCGCTCTATTTCAGTTTTAATACCCCGCGATAGTACCCTGGTATCTGGTAAAATAAACCTTAGAAAGGAGAGATTATTGGTTATTTTCTCTTGTTGGTTTATTTTGGCAAGTTTTAAGTTTACGTTGCATTCTCATGTATTTTGTTATATATGTAAGGCCCTTTGAAGTGTGATTACGCATGATAAATGACACTAGCTCAACTATGTTTGCCTCTATATTCTGGCTCTTTTATTTATCATGCAACTGGGTGAGAGGTTGGCTCTCGGAGACCACGTTGCGCTCGCTCGCCAACGATTTTTGTGTTGTTGAATGCTGCCCCATATTCAGCTAATATCATCTTGTTCGGGGAGCTGGTGCAGTGAGGCATCGGAGGGCTTACCTCTTACGTGATTGCGTAGATAGCGAAAGAGACAGAGCATAGAGGCCGCGATGAAACATTCTCAACCCAGTGTCATTTTCCTTACAGTATCGAAGTCCAGGAGTTGATTTCAGTACAACATCGGCCCAGCTTGGTTATGCTCAGCACGGAACAATATTGACTCGCTGTCTCTTACTCATACAGCAGCTAATATTTTACGTGTCACGTGGAACTTCTGATTGGCTGAATATTGGTTTACTTCTTACGGAAACTTTGGATGATAAAGAAAATTATGTCTACATGATCGGCCATTCTTATTTTTCTCTCCTGAATAGAAAAACCTAAATACATTGGTACTTATATAGATATTCTTTAGACAAATTCATGTACCCAAATGTTCTTTCTGGATGGAAATCGAACCTATGACCTGTGGCATGGCAGTCAGAAACTAACTACCAAGTTACTATTGAAATCATAATGATACTAAAACTATAGGACACTAGCTTTTAAAATTACAAAAGCATTCGATAATAAATCTTTCACTGAATCGTTTTTGTGTCCGTTCAGTCGGCAGATGATTTCTTCTCACAATTTTATCTCACTGGCTAGATATGAAGTGATTTATTACCATACCGCCTTTTCTATCCTTATACTGAAGTAAACCTAGGTTTAAGACGGATTGTCGTTTTTTTTCATAAAAGGCTGCGAATTTTGGATAACTTTTTTTTATCATATGATAACTTCTTGTAATAATCTAGGGTCTGGGATATGTCTACACGCGGCCATCTGATCCGAAACAAAACAGAGCCTGTAATATAGAAACCAGATGACTGATATGTTGGAATACTAGTTCTCCCTCACGGTTTCACACGCGTGTATAGTTTTCTTATAGCTTATCAAAAAGAAATACCAATTATCATCAAGATCTATCAAATCATTCTCGAGTTATAAAAGGACATACAGGCACACTTAAATAAAATTTTAAAAATTGTTGAATCCATGTCAGTGAACGAAAATTTATCTCAAAATAATCCAAAAGAAATAATATACGGGCAAATCATAGAGATTTATATAGTAATATAGAATTGATCCCATGTACAGAACAAACAGATATATGCACACAGATAATATCTGTCCTGGGTAGGAATCCAATCCGCGACCTGTGATGAGACAGTTAGGAGTATCGAACCCTCACACCAAAGACCCCCTAAAATTAAATTCTAGATATAGCACAACCAATTACTTAACAATCATAAATAATTCATCTTCACCTGTTATTAAAATTCAAGGCTATGTCAAACTTGTTACAGGAATTATTCAAATTGTCACTTTGACGAATGGTTTCTAGGTTGACTGACTTCCTTTGTATTTATAATTGGAACCATTAAATAATCGTTTTTAGGGTTACTTCTAAAGGAAAAAAGGAACCTTGAAGTGATCCTTACTTTGTTGTGGGTCTATCTGTCTGTCTCTCAATACCATTTTTCTTTGGAAAGTATGAAGGTACCGTATTCAGTCCAAATTAATATCAAATACTTATGTCTGTAGTTTCTTGAAGAAGCAGAAAAAATGTTCTAAATCAAAGAAAAAAAGAAAAGAAAGAAAGAAACAAATTTATTTGTGACAGGGGGAAAACACATGAAATAAAAACTCCAAAAGTACGGTGATGTATCCTTATAATTTAAAACTTCGTAAGTTAACCTATAGGGTAGGTACTTCCCATTGACTCAGAATCATTAAATTTTGGAAGAAGCATAATCGCGCTGAAAAATGAAAAAAAAACTGTTAATTTGTTGATATATCACATGAAAGAAAAAACATTCGCTTACAAACTTACATTTTAGTACACTGCTGTTGCGTTTAGCCCTCAACACACATGTCACAATTGCAGGTAGAGTGATGAATACTGGAGGTATTCAAAGTACTTTATCTTAAGGTGCGGTAATGTGGTAAGAGGCGACTAAACGGTATACCGACGACCACGCGAACTTAACACCTGACCACCGAGTGTTGGTGGTAGGCAACCGGAAGAAATGGATCCACCGAATGTACAAGAGGAAATATAAAGCGTTATGTATTTTTTTACGGACATTTGTAGCAGAGGTATTGCCAATGCGTTGTGGACCTTGAGACGTTAAGCTGTTAAGTCTCATGTGCCGATAACATCAGCGGCCTCCTTACCTTTCTCACCGAAACACAGTAATACAAGTGCACTACTGTTTCAAAACTGGAACTTTATTTAACAATCGAACGCTTTTATTCCCTTACGGTCAAAATTAATATACGATCCCGATCTAAAATCGCAACATTGAAACAGAATTTTTACATAACGTGTATTAAAATTATTGTCAAGAGGTTTATTTATTTATTTTTATTTATTTATTAAAATTTATGCACTAAAGTACAAAGGCGAACATAATGCCTTAGGCATTTTCTACCTGTTTACCTTGGGGTGATGCAGAAACAAGCGAGGCAGGTGCACTAAAGGATGGTCAAGTAAAGTATACTTCTAAAAAAAAAAAAAAAAAAAACTTATGAAAACATACTTCATAATAATTCTATTGTATATATATACGTATATTTAAAATATTGTAATAAAATAGTTAAATAAACTTACACAATAATACAATATTACATATACCTACATAGATACTATATACATATATATATATATAAAAATACATTAATAGATATATGAGAATAAATAAGAAATAGATTCCGCTAACTTGTCAGGCCTAGGTGCCTCTTAAGTTTCATTTTAAATGTGTAACGACTGTTTACCATCCTGATTTCCTGGGGCAGCGCATTCCATAGCATTATAGATTGGATGAAGAATGAACGATGTAGAAAATCAGAAGAATGAATTGGACATTGTAGTCGTCGATTATAAGAAGATCGGAGATTTTTCTCATGGTTTGAAGAGGTATATTGTAGAAAGGAGGATAGATAAGTAGGTGGAGTAGGAGAAAAAAGAAAGGAGTACAGAGTAGTCAGGGCTCGCAACTCTCGACGCTGTCGAATAGGTAACCACTTTAGTTGCGATCTGGCTTCTGAAACATGATCATACTTGCGAAGATTGAAGACGAATCGAATGCAATTGTTGAGAAGTCGGTCAAGCATATTGAGGAGAACTGCATTCAGGTCATAGTAGCACATATCACCATAGTCAATAATAGGGAATATCAAGGCCTGTACAAGCATTACCTTCGCGCTAGATGGTAATAAGTTTTTGAACCGGTAGAGGGACCGCAAAGTCCCAGTGACTTTTTGGCTAACACTCTTGACTTGTGCACGCCAGTTGAGGGTATTGTCGAGGAGCAAACCAAGATCCTTAACCTCCGAAGTAAACGGTATGACAGTGCCATTGAATTTAAGGAGTGGTAACGTGGTGCTATCCACTCTACTGACCATACATGAGCTGCCCACAATTATTGCTTGGCACTTAGTGGGGTTCACTGTCACACCGAACCTATCCGACCAGTCCTTCACCACCACCAGATCTTGGTTTACCTTGTCGATGATTTCTGACAAAGTGTCTACAGTCCCCTGTCGATATAGCTGTAGGTCATCCGCATACAGATGATACGCGCACTGAAGTTCGGGTGTTAGAAAGTTTATGAAGAGAGAAAATAGAAGAGGAGAAAGAATACCGCCTTGAGGGACACCAGCAGCAAGATTATTCCAGTTCGATGAAGATTCATCCGTTCGGACACACTGCTGACGCCCCCGTAAGTAAGAAGAAAACCATTCTACCGCCTCTGAAGAGACCATAAGAAAGGAGAGGATGGATGACAGGATCTCATGACTAACGGTATTAAAAGCATTGGAAAAGTCGATTAGAACAAGAATAGTCAATTTTGTGTCTTCCATGCCTGTTCTAATATCGCCAGTCACTTTAAGGAGGGCGGACATCGTGCTGTGGCCTGGTCTGAAACCTGACTGGAGAGGGCTAATAAGGCTATTGGTGTGTATAAAATGAGCAATCTGCTTATGAACGCAGGCCTCCAGCACCTTGGATAGGAAAGGAAGAATGGAAATAGGGCGGAAGTGACTGGGGAGAGAGGGATTAGAAATCTTAGGAAGGGGACGTACATAGGCTTTGCGCCATATATCAGGATAAACGCTAAATTCTAATGAGTAATTAAATATATGCGTGATAGGAAAGAGGAGATGTTCAAGGATAGTGGTGATCATGTATCGGGTAATGTTGTCAAAACCAACCGCTTTGGATTTAATGGATAGGATGGTCTTTTTGATCTCACCAGCGTCGATAGGAGAGAAGTTAAAGGGGAGTATGTTAGGACGCGCTAGACCCAATATGTAAGACAAAGTAGATTTTTTTGTTTCGTGACCCAACGTAGGAGCTGTTGTGAAATTATTATTAAGGTCATTTAGACTGATGATATTTGAAAGGTCTAATTGTCGCGATTTACCGATACCTAGAGTTCCAAGGAATTTCCAGATATCGGCAGAAGAGGAAGAAGATATATTGCTGAGAATATGGCGGCGTTTAGCGTCGCGTATCATCTGATTGCAACGGTTCCGAACCTTCTTGTAGGAAGACTTGTTGTCCTCGGTGCGGCTTTTTAAGTCTGCGGAACGCACGGTCTCGAAGTCTCATGGCCATTTGTATACCTTTGGTCATCCAAGGAGCAGGAGGACGCTTTAACTTCACCTTCTTGATCGGAGCATGAGAGTCGAATAATTTGATAATGGCGTTGTTAAAGAAACTAACTTTGTCATCAATCGTGGTTGCCTTACACAGGGGTGTCCAGTCGATGTCAGAGGCATCCCTGTTAAGTTCCTCCACATCCATTCGCGCGAAGCAACGCATGTACATAACCTTGGGTTTGAGCTTGGGCGGTTTAAGGATGTAGGAGAGGAATATGAGGTCATGATGTGAGAATCCAGGCGCTACATATTGGCCATGGGAAGAGACTAGGGAAGGGTTGGAGGTGATTATCAGGTCAAGCCACGTGTCATCACCAGTAGCACTACTATGCGTAGCATGCAGTGGCAGCACGTGCAGGCTGACCGACTCAATGATATGCATGAGTTTGCGGGATCGGGGAGAGGTTAGAGCAAGGAGATTGGTGTTGAAATCGCCCATGATGATATGATGTGCATACTCCGAACCCAAAGATTCTAAAACTGACTCAAATTCAGTGAAATAATCAATTGAAGGAGGACAATAAACTACACCTATAACGGTTTTGACACCTTTGACAGATACCTCAAGAAAAAGGAACTCGGCCGAGGCAGAGTAGTCAGAAGGTGATGATGCCAAAACCTTATAGTTAAAGTCGCTTCGCAAGTATATAGCCACCCCCCCGCCTCCCTTCCCGACCCGGTCGTTCCGGATGAGAACAAACCCAGGGAGGGGGTATGTGGTTGAAGAGAGATTTGGTTTGAGCCAACTTTCAGAAATCAGGATGGCATGCACATTGGTATTAGTGAATGTGTCATACAATTCGCTGTGATGGCTTGGTATACTTTGAGCATTGATATGACACACATTAATATGTTTACTTTGGTCACCGAACCTATGGCGCAGTACGTCACCGAGGGTGTCCGTGAGAGAGCTGAAACTTTCATCACCGGAGGAAACAGAAGATTGATTAGCGGAATGGAAGGAATCATTATCAGATATCATAATAATTATAAATAAATAAAATATATAAAATATTTATGAGACTAAAATATTGTAATTATAAAGTGACCGAAATCACAAAAAAAAACTAAACAAATTATGCACCGTCGTTATTTGCATATCTGCACCACCCGCCAGCTAATAACATACAACAAATGAAGAAAAAAAAAATAATAATTACCTAGTTATCATGAGACAAACAAAAATAAGAAAATGAACGGAATGCTAAATAGTTGCAACAAACCAAGGTTTCAGAACGCACTCACACAAAAAAAAAAAAAAAAAAAAGGAACAATGATAACCATAAACTCTGATGACATTAGAACATATTTGACATTGACGTTTAGCTGTTGACAAGATGTCATGCATGAAGTGAAGCATAGTTATTACAACATTTACAACTGGAAAATAGTTTTACCCGGTTTATATTAATAAAAAGATAAAGCGAAACAACCAACAAAACTAAGGGTAATGAAGTAAAGCAGTAAGCTACTTGTGTATAACTGTACAACAATGACTCAGACTACATAAAAGATGAAGCTAAGCCAAACAAAGTATGAGTGGTTAAGGATGGAAAATATGGACATAAAATAAAAGCAAGTAAGGATTATGATGGTGATAATGAGCTGAAAAACCCATCATAAAGCAGAGTTATAAAAAGTAATGTTAGGTAACTTATTTACTTGTTTTCAGGTTCTCTTCACTGCCCTCTGCACCTTTTCTACTTGTGGAGCTTGATGTACCTGGCGAATTCGGGTATTTCTTCAGCAACGAATTCAGCTCGTCACAAGTAGTTATTTTATGGCGAGTACCATCGGCGGCTTTGACAAATATGACCCCATCTTGAGTCCAGCAAGATCGCATACCAAAATGCACCCTTGCCTTACCAAACACTACTTGCCTGGCCTTCGTCAGAAACTCCTTCACCGAAATATTCGTACCCCTCAAAGAGACCTTCGCTTTCCATACTGAGGATTTGGCATCGTAGCTGGAGAACTTGACAAGTATTGGCCGAGGACGTCCATCGCTAGAAGCCCCCAACCGATGACATGCCTTAATGTTTGGTGCAGTAACAGTTTTAATCGCCAGCTTGGTTTTTATGACATTAAGGATGACATCGCTGCAGATTTCATTCTCCTGCTCGGCAATTCCTTGGAAAACCACTGCCTTCCTCCGCTGTCTGGTGTCCATCTCATCAACCTGTCGTGCAAACTCACTGATTTGTCGACGCAGCAAGCCAAACATGTTGAAGACAAGCTCCCGGAAGGTCCGGAATTCTTCAGCCACCTTAGCTACGGTGTCCTTACCAGAACCAGCAACCTGTATCTGATCCGAGAGTTCTCCCATCTTCAGCATGATACGCTCCTCAATGGTTTTCTGGGTGTTCATGATTTCCTCCAGTTGTGGCATTATTGTTATATGTTAACCTCAGTGACAGTTACAAGGTGAAAATTTTGTGGTGAGCTGGCAGGTGGTGTAAAAATAGTGTTATCCTCACATTAATGTGTTACAAACGTGAGTACTACTTTATTAGATGAATATAACTAAAGCAAACAGTAATTTACATAAAAAAAACTGCAAATTTTAAATAAATTAAAATTCCGTAAAAAAGTTGCGTCTTTACTTTATTTGCACCTACCGCCGAAAAAATCATCAATCCAAGGATTTTCGATCGGGATTGCCTATTAATTTTTACCGTTAGTAAAGTCGAGCCTTAGCTCATAAATGTAAACTCTCATATTACTGTACAAAATTTATCATTATTAGAACTGTAACAGTTGGTGCCAAAGTTAAATTAATTAATTATTCAAGTTTTTTTATGTTTGCTATTTCTATAAACGTTACAATACATTTATAATTCACTATGACCAGAATTAACTGTACTTAAGGACGTGGCTTTATTTTGTTTACAGCATATAAAGTATTCTGTCTCTGGTATTCAAGCTGCTTCTGCGAGTTTTCATTATAAGAAGTTCGGTAGTAAAGTCCACTCTTATATCAAAGGATCGCAGACAATCGACCCCTCGTACAAAGGAAGAACGCGCCAGGTCGGCTCCAACACCGAGGTGAGTGGTTGTGCAGCCTTTCCATACCTAGGGTTAGATTTGTCCTCCCGCTAATTTCAAATATATTATCTATGGTGACACAGTTGACCAATATAATATCCACGCGTCAACAGAGTCTTATTATCTATATAAAAATGAATCCCTATTTTCCTTGGTCACGGCATCACGTATGGCTGGACGAAAGAAAAAAATAAGGAAGTTGCGCGGATAATTAGAAAATTTAAGAAAACTTAACAACTTTACTAGCGCTTTTGACAATATAAAGTTTTTTAATGTAACCTGTTTGACATTATTGTCAGTCGTTTGACAGTTGGCGCGATTGACAGAATGCTCGCTGCAAATATCGTTTATAATAGCAGCATGGGTCGAAATTATATTGATAAATTATTATTTTATAATTTCTATATAATTAAGTGCACATTTCACAGTTGATTCAATATTCATAGTTAAGACAGGACAACGTCGGGCCGGCACCGGCCAAGGGTTGCGGAAGCTGAATTCGTGCCCGCGACCCTCGGCACAATACGGTGTGAGAAGAACGACGGAGGGGTTTTAGTGGGTATGCTGCCCGGTCCCATCCCATTCGGGGAAGGTCTCTTCGACGGGCAGAGAGCCCCACATATCCTCCCGCCCACCCCGGGGCGGGGGTCGAAAACGTCACGGCATCTCCCCTCCTAAAATTCTCTTTTTAGAGTAGTAGAGCTCTTAGTGCAGAGTTCGTCCGGGGAAGTACTACCACCTTACCCATTTCCGCCGTGAAGCAGTAGTGCAATTGTATTACTGTGTTTCGGTTAGAAAGGTAAGGGGGCCGGTGAAATTACAGGCACATGAGACTTAACAACTTCACGTCTCAGGGTCGACAACGCATTGGCGATGCTCCTAGTGTTGCAAATGTCCATAGGCGGCGGTGACCACTTACCATCAGGTGGACCGTCTGCTTGTTTGTCGGCCCAAGTGGCATAAAAAAAAAAAAAAAAAAAAAATAGGACTACGTCTGTCTGTCGGGTCAGCTAGTATAATATATTAATTTCTTAAGCATATAATTATTTAACTAAATAAAAACTACGCTTCGTTAAAAAAATACTATCAAAAAAGTTAAAAACAAGCTTTAATGTTGGAAAATGTATTGCAAGCGAGGACAAGCTGGATCATTATTTTAAAAGCATAAAAACAAAACATGCGTCTTTGTAATTTAAATGTTTCCACTTAAACACCGCCAGAACAAGAACCGATAGCTAGTCCCAGCCTGCAATACATCCTCCAACATTCGTTTTTCACTTTTTTGTTAATATTTTTAACACAGTCGAGTTTATTTTTTCATTTAATAATTTTCTTTTTAGTTTTTATGAATACAATAAATTAGCTCATAACTGTATATATGGAATTAGATATTTAGTAGTAGCATTTATTTGATAGCAATTATGTAATTTTTAATTCTTTTAATTCACTCTTAGCTCACTCTCGAATGAGATCTCATAATAATATGTTAAAATCCGTCAAACTTAAACTTAGGTAAAATTATTCAAACAGACAAACTTCAATGGGATGTAATTAATGGTAATTAATTAAAGGGTAATCATAGGGCACCAATAAAATTTTGTATTATCGACAAGCGACAGCGGCGGTGACCACTATCATCAGGTGGACCGTGTGCTTGTTTATCAGCTCATGTGGCATAAAAAAAAAATTATGTCCACGAGCGGCGGTGACCACCTACTATCAGAAGGATCTTCTGCGTGTTTTTAGATATTTTAAACATAAGTACAAAAAAATATACCTATGTGTAAATAAATATAATTCTTTTATTTTAGTAAAATAAATTAACTTGCCTTCAATTTACCGACACGTGCCCAACTTTCGTAAAGCAAATACTTTTAGATTGAAAAGAAATTTAATATTTGCAGTTTCAAATTGAAGCCTTTTTGTAACCCTATATTAGATATCGAAATCCCTGAAGCACGACAATACTATTATTCGACGAACTTTGAAAAATAAATAAATAATTTAAGAGACAACTTTTTAAATGTCGATGTGATCTAACTTTATAAGGTGATACATGCCATTCAAAAATCATACTTGTCATTTTAATAATAAAGTGGATATTTCTGTCACAATATATGTCATCTGATTTTTAGAAATAGACTCAATGTTAGACTTTAATATTTATGACTAGTCTCAAGAATTCTATGTTGGAGTGGAATATAATTTTACTTCATTGCTAACTTAAATAAGCGTCAAGTCACTCAGCGAGCTCACTCAGCGAGCTATTGAATGGGCTATTCTTAGAATGTACTAAACATACAGGGTCCAAAACAAGAACATTCGTAGAAGAACAAAAACAGCGGAGCTCTTAGTGTTAGTAAGCTGAAGTGGCAATGGGTAGGCCACATCGCTTCAAGAGCGTATAAGTGGGGCAATCCCTTCAGGTAGATCAACAACCTCCTCAAAGACTGGGTGCTTGTATCAACCTAAGAAATCCATTGGAGAGGCATTTATTCAGCAGTCGATATCCCTGGGTTGATATGATGATAGAAAGTCTTTCTCTCCGGCGGTCGGTGAGGTAACACGTTTGTGGTGCTAGTGCGTCGACTCAGTGACAGCGGGTCTAATACATCCTGACGATGTTTCGTGTACAAGCGAAACACTTGTAAGACAGAGAAGGAGATCCAGTAAAATTAGTTACTAGATATTTATTTTTGTATATTCTTACAATGAATTTCCGCAAGGTCACACCTGAGTCAATTAGTTATTTTATGATGAATTGGTTTACTTAGCGGGTTTAGTCACGTTCTCGAAGCATCTTATTTAAATTTATTATATGCACTACTGCTTCACGGCGAAAATGGTTATGGTGGTAGTAATTCTCTGGATGAACTCTGAACTAAGAGCTCTACCCTAAAATAGATTTGCTTTGTTTTTCACCCTCGGTAGAGAGCCCTTAGCGTTCGCCAAATTGTAAGATTGTAAAAGCCATGAGAAGAAAATATTTTCAAATCCGCAAAAAGCACTTTCATAATCCTCAGTGAGATCCGCCACCACTCTTTATTTTATGAAATAGCCAAATACTTTGATAATGATTCTTATTTCACATCCCCTTTGCATAAACAAACATTGTAAAATATGCTTTACTTTTGTATTATCTTATCCCCAATTTGCAAACATGAGAAACGAGGATGTAAATTTTCTACGCTCGGTATCATCTTTATAATCTCAGTTTATGCTAAAACGTTCAAAAACGTGGCTCATCGTTAAACAATCAATCTTGCTTTATAATAGCCGAAAATATATTTATTACCTTCAGTAGGTAATTGTAAATTCTTGATAATATAGAACGAAAGAAAAGTAAATTAAAAAATCGTCATACATGGATTTTTTAAGTATAAATTGAAAAGTGGTTCCGAAATTGCCCGGTTCTTATCCGGAAACGAATGTAAGTGGGTCATTCGTTTCGTCCCAAATTACCGGGTATCGGTGTTCGTTTTGACGTGACATTTATTCGTTTCCAACTCTTTTGTAATGCAGTATGAGGTGCCTTTTATCGGATGTAAAGGTAATACCTTACAAAGGGTATAATTCGGTCCCAAACTTTTTGTTTCAGGACCAGGAAATTTCTTTCTGGAATCAAGCGGCTTTTATTGAAAATAAGCATTTTTATCATAGGGGTAACTACATTAAAACGACTTAAGAATAAAATTAACATTATCTTTTGACTCTCTCTCTCTCTCTTCTTTATGTAATAACACTATTTAGAAGTAGTAGAGCTCTTAATGCAGGCTTTGTCCGGGGAACTACTACTACCTCTCCCATTTCCACCGTGAAGCAGTAGTGCACTTGTAATACTGTTTCCGTTAAAACGGGGGCCGGTGAAATTACAGGCACATGAGACTTAACATCTTCACGTCAAGGTCGACAACGCATTGGTGAAGCACCTGGTGTTGCTAATATACATAGGCGGCGGTGAACACTTACCAGGATCAGGTGTTATTATCACTTTATAGATACTACGGATGAAAAATGGGTATGGCTTTAGTCATACTTGAAAATCACTCCACACTGTAAATCTATTATAAATCCATGACTATCAATAGTAATGAATAAAGATTACTGATTTGAATGTGTACACGGTATTTTTAAATGTTAGATTTTTTGTTAAAGTAGCAAAATTTACTTTATTGTTTTTACAAATATTTTGTAACTAATTCCGCTGGATCTCCTCCTCTGTCAAGTCCCAAACAAAAATATTCAACAGGAAATTTACACGTGTTTCGCTTCTACAGAAAGCATCTTCAGGAAATATTAGACCCGTTGTCATTGAGTCGACGCACTAGCATCACAGACGTGTTACCTCCCCGATCGCCGTACAGAAAGTGAGCGCTCCCACGACCCCACTTATATACCATCAAGAGCGTCATCCACTGAGCTGGGACGCCTACTAAATTAGTTAAGATTCATCTATTAATCTAATGGTTAATTGCATGATGAAGCAGATAAACCTTATCAATATACAGTAAGATTCATTTTTCAATGACATTGTCAACACCAAACGGGGCTATTATTTTTAGGTGCAACCCCAAGGTTTATCGCAATTTAAAAATATTGAATCTAACCTTCTTTCTCGTTCTCTACATCTTACATAATAACCGTAGATTCTTCTCTGTCAGTCAGATAATCTAATCATCCTAAAGCTCTACTATAAGTAATATATGAGTAACAATTCTAAGAAGGTTCTAAGGAAGTTCTAAAAGGTCCTTAAGCAGGCCAAAAGCTTCGATGTCCGCCTTGTAACGTTTAAGCACGTCAATTCTCCTTAATAGACTGGTCATTAGGAAAGAAGCTTTCACGCCTTGAAAATAAACATGGTGAATTAGGGTTCTGCATACTAAACATGGAGATAAGCATTTGTCAAATTAAAATAACTTGTTCGCCCAATGGTTAAAATTCTCGCAAATTAATTAAACATAGGTATAAAATCAGTACTGAAACCGTTTATTACCTGTATCCATAATGTTTTTATTGATAACCCTAACGATCGTCAATAGCAACTAATCAAATTTCAAAGCCCTCCCATAAAATTTTCTATTCAATTGTAAATCGATTTACAAACAGAAGAGAAAATGGTGCTAAACTATTTAGTCTATGACTGTTGATTATATAGATACACAACTTCTTACTAATATAATCAATAAATAAAGTTACTATCCATCCGTCAGTCACAACCTGCTCCTATTTTTATTTCTTCATACCAATTTATAAAGTTTAATTATCTGTTGGTATCAAAATGAAATTTAGAATACATTTTACCGCAAAAGATATAAGATCGTTTGGAAACTCGAATCCGTCAGTTATAAGGCAGTTTTAAAAAAAAATCGACTGTTATAGGGAAGATAGGACTGTGTGTGTAACTCTTTCATTTCTTGTGACAGATGTCGCTGCAGATTTGTGTCATTTACTTCAATCCGACTTAAAAAAAAACAAGTAGGATCTTAAATTCACTGCTTAGTTTTTACTACCATCATCAAACAAAAGACGAAACAGTTTTGATATTGTTCTAAGTGCCTATTACTATAAAAAAATAGATAGAAAATACTCGAGTCACAAAAACATAGATCTAAAAATTATCGTGGATAAGAGTTGAAATATTATCGTTGATTTCTTCATTTTCTTTTGTATATTTGTATAACGATTGTAACGGAACCCTTGAGGCTCAAATTCGCCAATTTGAGTTTCAAAGAGGGGTTATTTTTTGCATGGCTTGGAACACTGAAAGGAAAAATCTGATATAAATGCCACTCATAATAAGGTTGTTAGCAGTTACGAAAGTAGGTTCGGATGAAAATGGAAGTAGCTTTTGCCAGCACTTTCATTTGCGGTTTCAAAAATAAACCTTTATTCCTAGCTTCTGCCTCGCAGATTCTCTTGAGTTTATGAGGTATTAAGTGCTCTTCTCGTTTGGCCATTACGACGTGATGTAGTCATACAAACAGACACACTTTCGCATTTATAACACATATAATGGTTTTTATCACAGTGCCATAATATGCTATAACTAATAAATAAATATCCTGGAACATTCTTTACACACTGCCATCAGATTCCAAACTAAGAAGAGCTTGTACTATGGAAACCAGATAATTGATATAGCACATATACCACATTTTTTCTAAATATTTATTTTAATATTAACACCCACACACAGAACAGTTAAATTCATGTACACAAATATTTGTCCTGGGTGGGAATTGACAGTGGCGTGGCAGGTCTCAAACCACTAAGTTAACTGACCCAAATCTTTATAGGCTTTAATTGATATCTCACCAAAAAAGCTAATGGACCAGACGGATCTCAATTATTAGAATTATTAATTTAAATCGAGTACTCTGCTATATAATAGAAATGAAATATACTGGCACTTATGAAGAGCCAGACTCTAACTAACATATTTATTTGCCACTAATGGCCAAAATTAATATTTGATCCCAATCAGAAATTACTGGATGGCAATTTATGTCATAAAGTACTTAAATCCAATGATTTTTGAACCAGAATCGAATATTAATTTTAGTCAAACATAACTATATATCTGACTGTCTCCCGCGGTTTTACTTGCGTTTCCGAGGGGTGTTATATTTTGTAGGAATAAAGTATAATATGTATTAATCCAGGTTATAAACTATGTAATGTGCCAAATTTGTCCAAATCTGTTGGAATGTTGGAGTTTTTCGGTAGTAGAGCTCTTAGTGCAGATTTTGTCCGGGGAAGTACTACCACCTTACTCAGTAGTACACATGTATTACTGTGTCGGTTAGAAAGGTAAGGGAGCCTATGAAATTACAGGCACATGTTTTTTTGTGAAAGGGTCCTTCTTTTTTTATACCACGTGGGCCGACCAACAAGCGGACGGTCCACCTAATGGTAAGTGGTCACCGCCGCCTACGGACATTTGCAAAACTAGGGGCATCGCCAATGCGTTGTCGACCCTGAGACGTGAAGTTGTTAAGTCTCATGCGCTTGTAATTTCACCGGCCCCCTTACCTTTCTAACCGAAACACAGTAACACAAGTGCACTACTGCTTCACGGCAGAAATGGGTAAGGTGGTAGTACTTCCCCGGACGAGCTCTGCATTAAGAGCTCTACTACTCGAAAACAACAAAGTAACAAACATCCATCCTCTCAAACTTTTGTATTGATAATATGTATTAGTAGGATAGAACAGAATCGGATTGACACGGGCCTATTCAAGTTTTAGGAAGGGTTTAATGACTTATCTATGTCCAGTGTCAATAGTTTTAATCTCTTTGTTTGACCTTTTCACATTAAGTTTAGGGTTTGACATGAATCATGTTTTAAGGAATTCTATACAATTAAAATAAAATTCAAGGAATCAGTTATATAAAGCTTTGTAGTCCTTATATCGAGTTGTTTTTTATTGGAATTTGAAAAATAACTTCCGGAAGGATCTAATATTTTCCAGGGATAAATTTGTCTAATCCAGTATTTTATGTTCATGTGCAAATTTGATTAAACAACTGCAAACGTTTTTTTTATATAAAAACTTGAGCGCATTTGACTAGATCTCACCTGATGGAAAGTGACGATGCCGTCGAGGATGGTACACGCGAACTTAAGAGTGTTGAGTTTTCAGTTACAAGTAAGCTCCTCAATGCTTCATGGTAATTAGTTACAGACTCCAAAGCTCGTGTGTTGGGCCATTGGAAAAGCTGCTCATAAATGAATCAAAAACATTTTTTTTTATAATGAGCTAGTATATAGCCACAGCAGCGATGCCAAAGTCACATAGATGTCATATGTCTGCACAGACTATACCTATTTACTCCTACTATGAAGTCCTCCAGACTATTGGTAATTTATTTTACGTCCGTAAGTTTGTGTAACAAATTTCAACGATCTCACTTTTGTAGCTTCAGTAACTTTAAATTTGACCTTCATAAGTGCCCTCCGAAGGCCTAAACTGAATAAATGGTTTTGAATTTTGAAAATTTTGAAAAAGTATAACAACAACAATTAAATCATTTCCAATTTAGGTAAATATAACATAAACAGTTCAGTGAATATACTTAAGAGCCTTCGGTAGATCTTTACATCTTTCACACTATCGCACAAAAAGGAGTGTAAATCTACTATCCACAGTAAAAAAAAAAACATTTAAGTTATGATAAGCCACTCCACTAAGGCAAGGAGCACTACCCCCTGTTTCCTAGCTCAACAGCTACCTCCCTACCTCACGTTCACAAAATAGCTCATTACAGGTAGCTCGCGGTACCACTAGCAACACGTTACGCTAACCTTGTTAATTTGAGTCACCAACTTGCATTAACAGCTTTCAGTTGCTAATTAAGTTGACGGTGATATTCTGACCTGTTCTGAGGAAGTTTAAAGCTTAGAACTGGTTTGTAGGTAGTTAAAATCAGCTACCACGTGGTGCCAGGTTCAGATTAGTGGACTTCACATATAAATATGATTGGGCCAGTTAGCTTGATGAGTGATCCTGACTACCACATCACTGGTCAGTTAGCTTGGTAATAAGAGCTGACAGATGATAGGTCGTGGTTTCGATTCCCACACAGGACATACATTTATATGTATGAGCATATCTGTTTGTTCTATGTGTCTGGGTGTCAATATTTAAATATGTCTTAAGGTGTGAAATTAAAGTAGGCTCTGTTTTTTATACCACTTGGGCCGACAAACAAGCAGACGGTCCACCTAATGGTAAGTGGTCACCGCCGCCTATGGACATTTGCAACACTAGGGGCATCGCCAATGCGTTGTCGTCCCTGAAACGTGAAGTTGTTAAGACTCATGTGCCTGTAATTTCATCGGCCGCCTTATCTTTCTAACCGAAATACAGTAATACAAGTGCACAACTGCTTCACGGCAGAAATGGGTAAAGTAGTAGTACTTCCCCGGACGAACTCTGTACTAAGAGCTCTACTACTTTAAAAATTCGTGTGTCCTATAAAAATATCACAGGATATTTATTTTATGATTAATTTATTTATGAAATCTGTATTGAAACGTGAACAGTATACATATTACTACTAGTCTACTACTAGTATTATAAGTAGAAATATCTGAATAATTAACTGGCTGGTCTAACTAAATCCGTAAGTCTCAAAACCAAATACCTATAGGTTTGTGATCGAAGTTACAACCTCACTCATAAATATCAACATAATAAAAAAAAGTAAACGTGTTTCTAATACTTCCTCATTCCTTTGTGAACTGATTCGTGTACCGAAGATCAAAGTGTAAATAAGGAAAATAACTTAAATAAACTTACTAAACTGTATTTGAACTTTATTCCCTTGTAATAGAGACTATAAATAAAGAAATACTAAAATTGTACACCGCTAAACTTGTAACTGGCGTAACCTTTACAAGAAAGTCTGCGGAAAATCACAATCATCGTCTCTTATTCCTTAATAAATGTGAGTTGTATAAATGTTAATATTTGCTAGTAAATATTTACAATAAGAATCTTATAAGCAAATATTAGTGTACAATTATTTTCAAAGAATTTATATTACCATATTTCGTAGCACGTCGTAGCAGATAGCTACGGCGTAGAGCAAAATACTACGCTGCACTATAAATAAATACATATCCTGGGAAATTCTTTACACACGGCCATCTGATCCTAACAAAGCAGAGCTTGTACTATGGAAACCAGATAACTTATAAACTACATTTACTTATTTTTCTAAATACATACTTATATAGATAATATATGTATACCCAGACACACAACAAACAGGCTTGTTCATGCACACAAATATTTGTCCTGGGTGGGAATCGAACGACCTGCGGCTTGGCAGTCAGGGTATCTACCCGAAAAGCCAATTGCCCTGTCACTAATGACATATATAATAAATAAACATACCATCCTCGACTGCTTCGTCACTTTCCATCAGGTGAGATCCAGTCAAATGCGCTCCAGTTATTATATAAAAGAAAAGAAAAAGGCACATAAAAAGTCAGAAAATATGTTTTTTTTTTCTTTAAAATGTTTTGCTTGTTGTCACCTGTACTTGGTGCGTCTATTATTTGGACCAACATTTGTATATTTACTTGTTACTGGTAATTTGGTTCACTCATCAGACCAATAGACAAACATAAATGGTTTATATGCATGTAATTTCACAGGTGGCTTGGTGGTTGGAGACCCTGTCTGCCACGTCGCAGGTCGTGGGTTCGATTCCCACCCAGGGCAAACATTTGTGTGCATGGACATGTATTATTCAGTAGTTTTGAGGTGATGGTGCGTCAAAGGAACCCTATTATGTAAAGCCTACGAGCAAACAACTATTCTACGAAAATTAATCTTCTATAAGTAAGAGTTTAATGTTACTTGTTTAAATTAATTCCCCATCTCACTTTGTACAAATATTGAGAGATTGTCCCAAAGGAATGTTGAAATTAAACCCTAATCTAATAATACACGGTCGAGATTAATTTAAAAGGTCAATATAACTTTTAACCGTTATATTAATAGTTTATGTATCTTAAGTAGCTTAGTTTAGGAAATGTTTTACTTTGAAGGATTATTTAACACTAATCATACCAACTCTTACTAGGTACGAATTTGTACCATAGCGGGTCAAATGTGACTGTATGTTTCCTGCTTGTATGTATGAAATATGGTTGCTAGGAAGGGAAATAAAAAGTATAACTGTATATTAATTAGTAAGAAAAAGTCATGAAGTCAAATGTGCAAAAGCAATAATAGTTCAAAATGGGTCATTTGACCCGGTTATGGTATGTTTAGTGTTAATTGATAAAATAAATGGTGTAGTGGAATTTAGTGAAGGTTATATAACGTTTATCGCGGTTATTAATAAAATAGTTGTTAAAGTGACTGAAACGTATACCGATGACCACGTGTATTTTTATATTTAACTATCTGCCCGGACAGACGTCGTTCTGTCGAAATAAGTCCATACAAAAATGCAGGAATTCGCTCGCAGCGCCACCTACCGGGTCTAGTTGTAAATCTATACCACCAAGGGCGCCACCCAAACGCATACAAAAGAAATCATTCAAATCGGTCCAGCCGTTTAAGTGGAGTTCACTGGCAACACAAGTACAGAAGAATTATATATAGATAAAAGCTCTCTGTTAGGGAAGTAACATGTCTTTTTCAGTGTTTTGTTAAATATTGACGATGGTATAGAACACTTCATGTGCTAGTCCAACTTGCACTTGGTTGGTTTTTTGCTACTATTCATTCTCCTCAATATACTTAGTGTTATAACAAGGAACCTGTGTATCTGCGTTTTTCTTAATGTAAAAACTTATATATTTTTTCTGCAAATAAACATTTTTGAAGTGAGTAGTAAGTGTAAATTCATTAGAAAAGTCGTGAAGCAGTCCACTTATTATTGTGTTTCAGTTAGAAACATTAGGGAGCTTGTGACATTACAGGATCATGAGACTTAACAACTTCACGTCTCAAGGTCGACCATGTATTGGTAATGCCCCTGGTGTTGCAAATGTCCATAGGCGGCGGTGACCACTTTCCACCAGGTCTGCCTATTTGTAAAGCCCATGACAAGAATGTTGAATCAATGCTAACCATTACTATAATAGCCTCAATTTGGAACATCTATCGGATAAATTATACTATCAAAAGCAACCATGGTGTGCATCGTAAAAATTTATTCCCATTTTATATCACCCTATAAAAATCGGCACCAAACGATGAGGGTACCATAAAAAATCTGTCCAAAAACCTTACATAAGAGTTTCGATGGGTCCTCAAATACCATCATATTTTAGGATGCTGATATTAAATATTTTTTATGGTACTCCACTTGTAAAGAATCATTTCAAAGCGGAAGTGTGGACGTGGGCTTTAACTTGATTTAACTTTCAGGTTGTGTAACTAGTGTCCGGTGTGGCTTCACCCGCGCGGATCTAAAGTTTTTCTGAGAGATAAAGTATGTTTTGTCTCAATCTAAATTTACAATCTGAGCGCAAATATTTATCTAAATCCATCCAGCAGCTGGATGGTCCCAAATACGTTAACACATATTAAGAAATATGTATGTTTTTGCCGTGACAACGTCTAATAAATCGATGAACGCTGACTGCTTGCACGAAAAATTGTCCCGTTACGCTCATTGTACAGGGTTAATTATTCTTGCATTCTATAATCTGATTACTAGTATAATTTATCCTTTTATTATTAAAAAAGTATAATAGCATCTGTCGGCGAGTGCAGTAATAATAGGTTATATTATAATTGACTAAAAAAAATATGGTGATTCATGTGATAATTCAATAACAAAAATGATTGAATTTTATCCAAAAAATATGCAATTATTTCATCAATGTTTTTTTATGATGTTGTCACGTTAAACTAACGTCCGTAAACCATATTTAGAGGTAACCAATACTTATTTAAATTTATGTTCTGAAAAGAAGACAGTAGTAGTAACTGACATTGTATTAACGAAACATAAAATTTTTAAAATGGTAAAAGTTACCAGTTTGTCAAAAATACAAAACAGATATTCAAATTTTGTGTTTATTTATCGTATTGTACCAGTAATTGTATTTTTTATCGACTTCAATACCCTTTGAACGGCTAAAATACAATTTCAATTCTAATACAACAGCTTTTCAAACGAATAAAACGACCAATTAGTATTTTAAGACTGTTTTCGAAGTCAATTACTGTATTTTCTAACGCCAATGTCTAGGTTTGCCGTTACTTAGAAACTTTATTATATTGAGTACTAGCAGCCCCCGCGGTTTTACCTGATTTTCCGAGGGATATCACATTTTTTCCGGGATAAAAAGTAGCATATATGTTATTCCAGGACATGCTCTACCTTTACTCTAATATTGGTTCGTAAGGTTGTTTGATACTGAGAAGAGCCGGCAATCAATTCAGAAATCACTCATTTTAAAATGGACTATGATTTATTACAAATATTTTTTTTACTCTCACTCTTAATATATGCGTGTTAGCAGAGTGAATAAATCACAAAAAAATGTAAAATAAAGGACAAGAAAAATAACTAACTAAAGCAGACCAGCCTCTACTGTTCGCAAGTATGACGCATGTGGCAGTTATCCTTCCGCAGTTATATTATAGAGAAGCAACTTTGTATTCGGTAGCTTAACGTTAAATGCGTGATTTTTAAAAGCCTGGTAAGTCTTTAAAGATTGATAATACAGTGCCAAACCACCTTGTATTGTTATGATGGTAACTTCAAGAGCTTTGACCACCGTTAATGCTTTTTTAGTCCAAAACTAATTACTATGATAATAAGTTTTTATTATAACATATAGAGCTCTGTTTAGACTGGAATGCGGGCTCATGATTTCCAAATTCCCAAACTAGCTTTTTGGCTGACTCGACACGATGACGCTACGTTTGCGATAAATGTTCGTGCTAAGGGCTCAGATGGCCGTGTGTAAAGTTATTCTGATAGGGTTTAAATATATTTTACAATGTTGTGTTTTAGGTAATGCAACACACCGTGAAATGCTGGACACGTCTTAACTCTATGTGATGGATCGAATACCTAATTGTCAGCCTTGTGAGCTAAAAAAAAAACGATCTAGTACCAGTGGTTCCGTACCACCGTACAATACTTAACAAAATGCCGAGAAAAACACGTTTCTTGTGAAGTAACACCCCTTTAACTTCCAATTATGGTATCCAGATTAGAACACACTCTGTGAAAATTTCAACAGTCTAGCAATTGCGGTTCATGAGATACATGCTGCAGATAGCCCACTGACAGACTGACGGACGGATGGATAGCGGAACCGTCGTAATAGGGTATCGTTGGCTCAAATGTCAAATACTTGTATACACGTCACTGAAACCTCTTTAAGAAGAATCCATTTCCTGTAAACGCTGAAATAATTTCGACTAAAAAGTATTTTTTTTTATATAAGAAAAATCACTAGATCCTTCTAAACCGTACAGTACAGTATTATATGTGAGGAACCGGTTGAAAATACCATATATAATCAGAGTATTGTAGTCATGTGGAATGGGCGCTAGTCTTTTGTTAGATAATACCAGCCATCTATTGTTCGCCGTCCAAATCCAGTGCGTTTGGTAGAATTCACGAGCAAGCGTTTAATGTCGCTTGGTTACCTCTCGCATTTCCTTTGTCCCTGAGTATTTGTTTGTCTAAGGCTTTATAAAAAGCGTTAGGTCTCGTCATACTTTTTGTGGGTCTAATTGTGTCCACGACTCGAGATCATATGCTGTTAATCTACACAAATATTTTAAATAGGTAAATTTTGTATGTTTCCTTTTCTCTAAAACTATCCATCGTTTTCATGGGTGTCAATATTTATAGTATGTATTTAAAAAAAAAGTAGTATATGTAGTATATCAGTTATCTGGTTGCCATAGTACAAGCTCTGCTTAGTTTGGGACCAGATGGCCGTGTGTAAAGAATATCCCGGTATATTTATTATTATTATTATTATCCGATTTTAAAAATGCTGTTCTTTTTAGGGAACTACACTATTCCCATGTAATGTCACTGTGTTATAATCCCGGGATAAATAAGATTCCCCGGGAACGTGGTTGAAAGTTTGGGACGGGAGCTTAGTATTTTAACAATAAAAATATCCAATAACAATTTCATTTTTGGATAGCATTGTAGAAAATTCACGGCCACTAAAACCTTTTTAGCTTTATCTTCCTCTGTAGATAACGCCAGTTAGTTTATCTAATACTTTAAACGAGCAATTCTAATTAGGATCTCGGAAACGGCTCCAACGAATTAAAATTTTGTATGCAGATGTTTTCGGGAGCAATAAATCGATTTAGCTAGGTTTCATTTTCAGAAAATGTCGTATTATCCGTGTTTTCATTGATCAACTTTATCGAAAATAATTGACTTAAACATAACCTGAAAAAAATTACTTCCTGACATTAACTGTTTTATCGACACAACAACATTAAAGGTACTCCAGTAGATGGCGTTGTTAAGCAACACTAAGCCTTAACATAATTTACCAAAAAAAAAATACCACGTATACAATATACGGCCATCCAGGTAATTTATCGTAAAGCATTATAACGTTTCAACATAAATACAGCCTTCTATGCTAATCCTTCCGTTACTTCCCGAATTCACTTTCGTAATTTCGTGGAAATCCATTGAGATTAGAAATTAAACTAAGCGGATAAAATTGGATGATTACATACTGAGACTAAAGTGTAGAGGGAATACTCAATTAATTTACCTGCCTATTTTTAGCGGAACATTCAAAAAAATATTAATTAAGTTCATAATCGTGATGAGTTTTTAGGACCGGGGATACCAGTGGCTTTGAACGAGGCCCCAAATCCCGCACATTCGTTTTTAATGTCACTTTCAACAATAATCAAAAGACCTGACGATCATCTGCCAAAATGTATTTATTTCTTTAAATGTCCGCCATTTTTTTTAAATGTCAGACGTTATATTTGAAATGTGAGGATCAAGGTTTTAGGTTACGACACAAGCACGAAAATGTTCCTTAATTCCTTCTTTCTAATTAATTAACTACGCAATGAAGTGAGAGGTACGCTCCAGGAGGCCTCGTAGAGCCGGCTCGATGCAGTTACGAACTGCTTTAGCTGAATAAGGGGGCTGGTCAGTCCATAAATTGGGGAGGCATTATTCCACCATTTTTTTATATATGTTAAATAAATAAAAAAAATACAAAATTATTATCAAATTCAATTAACAAGGTTAAAGCTTTAAATCTTAACTATAATTCTAATAGTTTAAAATTTTTTATGTGAGTAATATTTTTAGTAAGTGAAAATGAAAAATCTACTTAAAGGCTAATTTAAAAAAGAAAAGTAGACTAAACTATACAAAACACATATAACATAGTTTTTCAAACTTCAAACAGTTAATTATATTTCAATAAAATTAATTAAAGGCTAGGCTTGGGGCATGCTTCGAATAAGTTTTCGTTTAGTATTGAAATGTTAAAAACGTGGTAGCGGAAGCGTTAGCGGGTGAGTACTTGGTAATTTTGGGTAAATATAAAGAGAATATTATTGAAATAATAAATAAATAATGAATAGTCCTAAAAGTTATTTTTTAACGCAATTTTAATTGCATTGACGTTGTGTGGATGTAAAAAAATATCTTTTCAATCAGAAGTATCCGCTGTTCTATTCTCTTACTGCATCTATAACTAAGCCCAGAGAAATAATAAAGATTTTTTTTTTCTACCAAATAAAATAAAAACGGCAACGAACACCACCGCTCCCAGCTCTAGGGTGTCGTAAATTAAATAATCCTTACATTGAAAAAAAAAATGATGAAATCACTTTTGAACATATAAATTGTAATAAACACATCAGCGGTGATTAACCATACCACCTATCAAATATTATGTGTTATAATTATAGTAATATAAATGTACTGATAAAAAAAAACACAAATATCCTGGGACATTCTCTACACACGGCAATCTGGTCCCAAGTCCCAAACTAAGCAGAGCTTATACCATGGAAAGCAGATAAATGATATACTATATGATATACATAAACCCCTTTTTTTTCTAAAATCATTCAATTAATAAAATTTATTGACAGGCCAGTTGGCTTGGCGGTTAGCGACTCTGACTGCCAAGCCGAATGTCGTGGGTTCGATTGCCACCCAGGACAAACATTGATGTGCATGAACATGTCTGTTTATTCTGTGTCTGGGTGTAAATATCTATATAAGTATGTATTTAGAAAAAAAGTAGTATATGTAGTATCAGTTATCTGGTTGCCATAGTACAAGCTCTGCTTAGTTCAGGATCAGATGGCCGTGTATAAAAAAAAGTCCCGGGATTTACACGCAGACACGTTCATGCATACAAATGTTTCTCCTGGGTGGGAATCGAACCCGCGACATTTGGCTTGGCAGTCAGAGTCGCTAACCGCCAAGCCAACTGGCCTGTCAATAAATTATTAATTGAGAAAAATATTTTTATGTTATCTTTATAAACCGGTATGAATTTCTATAGGAGGTTCATTATTAACATCTCAATTTAATAAAACGCTATTCGCTCCGCGTTTAACAGAATGCAGCTTTATAAAACTTTCGGCAGAAGGAATTAGGATTGTTCCCATTTCTAATTCATTTTATATCTGACAGCACAGTTTAAATAATTAGAAGAAAGTTTCGAAAACATTATTTTAACAAGAGTTATTTCGTATTAAACTTAAGGATTAACATTGAACGTTTTGGACTTAGTTTGAATCAAGCTAGTACGTACTTACTGCATTTAAAAAATACATCTATGTTCTGTACCATAGTATGTATGAAAAAGGGTAATAAATAGTACTCCGATAATGCTTTTCCATACAGAGATTTGGCTCTGTCACCGTATAGACTAGAGCGTCTTGCGGAACAGTGAGTTAAACCTTCGAAACAAAAGAATATTGAACGTGTATATAAGCTAATATATACGAGTACATATAACTATAGATTTGATGCATTTGGTATATTTCTGTCTATAGTTCTATAAACAACAAATTAACTAATATGAATCGTATAAAAAAACGTGTTATTATCAAAATTGGTGCTTCAATACTAACCCTATGCCCACCCTGTTAACGGCGTCTTTACAACCTTATTGTAATTTCAGTAATATGATGGCATTTAAAACTGGCAGGTTTTTTGTCACGAAACCTTAACTAGACAAGCAACGAGTTTGAATATCTGCGCGATGACAGCTGTCAAATAACGAAGTCCTATACCTGACTACTTGATACTTGATCTAAAAGTGTAATGTAGTTATACTCGTATATTTTTTGTTTTGAGAATTACTTCAATTACCTTTTATTATTGTCATTTTTTATTTGGTTGTAATGTAGCTGGTAAATAGGTGATTTTAATCATTTTTAATTTTATTATATTTAGGTTTTTTAAATATTTATGAGTATGTATAATTCTTGCGCTTATGAAAAATGAAGGTTTATCAAATAAGTATAGTACAGTATTATTGATATATTGGCATGCACAATGGGATGTTTGGTTATATTAAACTTAGTTTTCATTTTGGCTTCTTGTTACCATTTTCTGTCACATTGACGTTGAGATTGCGGTTTATGCACAACACTATTTCGATGCCAGAAATCGATACAACAAATATTAAATTTAATTAAAACTAAAAACAAACAAAGCTAAACACACAGATCGTAAAATGAAATGGCGTGACGCATTAAGGCCACGAATGATTGTAATAAAAATATATCGACGCCCGCTACAATAAAGAGGGCAACAAAATATCATTATGATAAATTATCTGTGTACCTACTGTCATGTCAAGTTACGTTTGACAGGTGTCAAATGATGTTTTTTTTAAGGCAAGACAAACATTTGCGTTGCTTGAACTCCACTTAATTTCTTATATGAGTCAAAATTGAAATAATATTTACTATGACAGGGCTTTTTTGATCGTACCTTGTGATTTTAATATTGATTTATAGCAGTGATTACATTAAATATAGCTAAAGGTTATTGCATCAACACTGAAAATTTATAAATGTGAAAGTTTGTATGTATGGATCTTTGTTACTCTTTCACGCAAAACTACCTAACGGATTTGGATGAAACTGGGCACATATATAGGAAATGCCCTGGAATAGCACATAAGGTACTTTTAGTGCCAGGAAAATGTTACATCCCTCGAGAACGGAACCGCGGGGAAAATAATTTTGTTCTTATCCTCTAAAGTTTCGAGATCTAAAAATACCGTTTTGACTTTTTTTTATACAACATAGGCCGCCAAACTAGCGGACGTCCCTGAGATGTAAAGTTGTTAAGTCTCATGTGCCTGAAATTTCACCGGCCCCCTTACCTTTCTAACCGAAACACAGTAATACAAGTGCACTACTGCTTCACGGCAGAAATGGGTAAGGTGGTAATACTTCCGCGGACGAACTCCGCACTAAGAGCTCTACTACTCTACTACTTGACTGTTAGAGTGTTATAGAAAAATCGTCTTAATTGCATTTGAGATAAGGTTCAACTATTGATCCAATTTGTAAATTGTATGATGAAGCTGACGATTATTATATATTATAATGCTATTGGGATGGAACCCTGTTAAAACATATGTCTCGACAACTTTAATATTCAAAACCATTTATTCATTTTAGACCCGCGCAGGGCACTTAGGTCAAACTTAAAGTTACTGAAGCTACCACCGGTTCGGAAGTCAGACTTTAACTGAAAAGAACCGACAAGAAACTCAACAAGGTTACATTTTTATTTCTTTTCATATATTTTATCTAATCTGATTTTCTGGCTATTTTATTATTCCAATAATTTTTTTTTATTAAAGATACTCTTAAACCATAATTTTTTTATGGTTGTGAATCAATCACCTATAGTAATGGTACTATCTAACTAATCTATTGGCGAATATCACCAGGACAGTATTATAAATATAGTATAAATATTAATATCCTCGGACATTTTTTTACACACGGCCATCTGGTCCCAAACTAAACAGAGCTTGTACTATGGAAACCAGATAACTGATATACTACTTTTTTTTCTAAGTACATACTTATATAGTTATTTACACCCAGACACAGAACAAACAGACATGTTCATGCAGGAATCGAACCCGCGACCTTAGGTTTGGCAGTCAGAGCGTTAACCACCAAGCCAACTGGCCTGCAATCTATGCACTAGGGGCGCGCACCACTTGCGCATACTCGCATCCACAAACGTACCATAGGCGCTTCAGAAACGGGGCACTCCAAACACCGCCTGAAAAGCGATATAAAACGAGTTTACACACCTGTTATCATGGAAACGTGAATAAAACCACGAAGCAAAGCTGGCTAAATAAAAAAACATTTATAAAATACTATTATTTCACCAAACGATTAAAGTAAGCTCGCAAACTATTTCAATTATCACATAATAACTCTAGTAGGTAAGTTTAAAATTATTCTAAGCTGTAGAGATTGTGTTGAAATTCAAATGTGAACGTGAAATTGTATGGAAATTCCGCTACCCAGCTAGAGCTTTAATGTTTAAATGAAATATGCAAAATATTTACTTATTTATTTCTATGGTAGTAAAACTACAGTAATTAACATTCACTCTTTATTAAGATGGCGAATTCATTCATGGAGCTGAGCTTACTCGAACGAGATTTTCTTTATGTCGGGTTTTTCTTTTTTTTTCACGACAGAAGGGTATGTTAAGATGTTCATTTCTGCCTTTGTCTGATAGAAACTACGACCTATCTTGATAAGGTATTTTGTAAAACGTCGGTCTTTTTAGAGCAAATTATTTAATAGTGTTTTTGTATAATGTTACAGTAAAATTGGTTTATTCAGAAACTGTCTAATGAGTAAACTGGTGAATTTGTGAAATTGACGAATAAGGAAACGTGGTACGCTAACTCCTGTAGATAAGAAGTGTCATATAGCCTATTATCGTCAGGATTTTGCTTCAATGTGTAGGTAGGTATAAAAGTCTTAAATAGCTGTATATTTTTTTCGTATTTAAAACTGAATTTTTTTACAGCTTCAGAGCACCGCAGACTTCGTATTTGATGTTAATTTCCACTTGATACTTCCACGGGTTTTTAGAAGAATACACCTGTATTGACAGACTGACGGATATCGAAGTGAACCTTAAAGTTTTCCTTTAGATGAACGGAAACGATATATACCGGAAAAGATAACTACATCAAATTACAAGAAATTAATAATTGTTGTTATTAGTAAAAGCAGATCTATGGCTGTATTTCCTAACTCTTGGTGAGTTGTGTCAGTTGGTGCTTCTTGGCTAGCATCACATTCTGCTGAAACAGCTACCGTAAGCTGCTAAAGGGCCTTTATTAAATACGTCAGATTGACGCAACATTTATTACCTAGATTTTTCATCTAGAATTTTCATTTCTCGCTAAGAGTTCAGTTATTTTCATCACGCGTTACTTTTGTCTTTTTTCGTACATTTTCGTGACATTCTCTATTTCCAACGTTTATGTTTATTGCGTCAACTAAATTAAGTATTCGTCTGACCCTTTGTATTACTGTGGGGTTGTCAGACTATGTGTAAAATATTTTTTGATTAAATTTTACTTTTATGTTTAAGTTTTTTTTGGTGTGGAAATACTGCTTTTGTGTTATAGTTTATCTCAATTATAATAAAATTCTGGAAAGGGATACTGAACTTTAAATAGAAAAATGTAATGTTTAAATACAAAGTTACGCCCCAGGGTAGATTTTTAGAATACACAAGAGGAAAATGATTATAATCGCTATCTGGCATCCTCACTTATCAAAGGCCTGATTTCTCTTTTGACCATTTATTAATTTGTAGATGTGATTGATAAAATTCTTTGAAAAGATCAATAGTCTGTCTGATATTACGCTAAATATTATATTGTAGCTTGTGACCGCCCCATTGGCATCACCAAGAGTGAGCTTCCTCTTCGTTGTACTCATTCATGTCCAGTTGGCAGGACTGGTACACTTTGTACCTCGCACCAACTGTCCTACAAACGCATACTTCTTAAGAGGTTGGCATTAGGTAGGCAGCTGGCTGTATGAACTGCCAAATCTCTTGTCATATGTAATGCACTGGATGGCCAAGGGCCAATACACATTGAACCGATCAACTAATTGGGGAAACGGAAATTATAGGAATATGAGACTTAACACCTAAATATTTCAGGGTCGACAACGTATTGTCGATGACCTTGTTGTTGCAAATGCCTATAGGCGGAGACCACTTATAGTGAGATAACCGTCTGCCTAAGGCCTATAGATAAGAAATGAACAGTAATGTATAAAATAAAATTTTAAAATTTGTTTATTTGCAATAAAATAATAGAACTTTTTACATTAAGATAAACGCAGATAAATAGGTTCCATGTTAAGACTAATCATCTTAATATAAGTATTAGAAATGAGTCCTAACCCCTCAAACTAGAATACCCTGTGCTATGAGGGGCTAGATCATGTCAAGTAGGCTCACAAACAGACGGTTCATTTGGTCACGGCCCCCTACGGATGCACACTAGGGGGATTGCCAATGTATTGTCGACTCTGAGATGATGATTTTGTATTTATGAGAGCGAGATGCTATACAATAAAGGGCTGATAAATCGAGTACGATGCTACATATAAAACACATATTTATGCTGAGAAATATATATTAAATCTTTCCCGTAGAAATATGGGAATAAAATGCCACAGCAAAAGAGCAGCTTGAAAAAGTACATTCAATAGAAATCAACATCCAAATTCACAAGAATGGTCGACATTACTGGTTCTAAATCTCATTTGGCATTATGCAAAACCCCGTCTTGAATTTAACGGAACAAGATTTTTACGTACAATCTTCTAACGGTGAAAAATTCTTTAACATCGTAGTATATTCAACGGATTTCAATAGGAATTTCTCAATAAGAATTTCATTCATCTTGTAAAGGAATAGGTTTTAGCGAACAACTGGAGTTAATCTAAGATGTTCGTTGCATTCAAAGCAAATGGAAGTAGGGTTGCCATGAATATTGGAGGGGTAAAGTCCTGATTTAAAAATATTTTTCAAGAGCATTTTTAAGTTGCACTTGGAATACTTTTGATGAGGTCAAGTATCAAAAAGGTTTACAGTGTCATCTACGTACCTACAAAAAAACTGACCGTTGTAACTTTTAATCAAATATGTCAATTATTTATCAATGGAAAAGGGGCAACCCCGCATTGGAATATCGATATTATAAGGTATTTTACTGACAAAGCCATTTTATTGAGGATGTCATTAACCACTACTTATACTAAGTTAGAGGCAACTGTACTAGGTTTTTGGTGCTTCTATGTTTAATTTTTGCAACAAATTTTGTTTTTGGTTTTGTAACCAATTTAATGGCTTTTATTTCAATTCGTTTTGTGATACCAAATAAAGACTGTTTACTGTTTACTATCTTAATAGACTGACAATCCGGTTGAAGGCGCTCGATGAACACTTTTTTTTAACTTACTCTTAAATTACAGTATGTTTCATATAATTATAAATCATCGCAAAATTGCTAATGCAGTTCTTAGGCGGTACGCTCTTAACACACTTTGATTTATTCATTTAAAAGAAGGAAAGTAAAGTGAAATGGGTCATTTTCCTTCGTAGATTATTCCGGGCTGTTCTTATGATTAGTTATGATCATAAAGACCCTCCATTAGTCAAGACTACCAAATATTAATTAATTAGAGGTAAGGTAAACCTCTGCTAATTCCCAGTTAACCTTTCTAACTAGATAAATGTTATAAGGTTAGCGGGTGATCCCTAATTAAAGTGATAATATTAAATCTTAGCCTTCAAGCAATAAAGACATGATAGAAAATTAGTTGAAAGGGATAATTTTAACCTTAATTCACCTCATACTAATAAATAATCTTAAGCCAAATAAAAAAAAACTCCAAAACACAAACGCATCAATACTCTGAAAAATTTCCACAATTTCAAAAGACAATTATTGCGGTTTTTGAAAATCAGTAAATCTATAAAAAAAACTGAAACCATGGCCACCCTATACGACCAGTGATAACAATGCTATGAAAAGTATTTCACAATTGCGATCTGCCGCGAGATGAGTTAGCATTGCCAAGTGGAAATCTGTTGACGTTCTTGTTATAGGAAATCTCTATTAGAATCTTTGATTTGTTCGAATTAGTTTAAATATTTTATGAAGAAAGCCAATGTGCATTCTTTCATGAGTACCTGGATCTTAAAATCGTCTACGATATCGACCACATGCACCGAGTGGTTAACAAAAGCATTGTCCGAGATTTACGTCTGTAAATTAAGCGGCCAGTCGTAAATATATTGCCTAATCACTTATAATATTTGTTAGAATCTCATATATATTTTATTTATGTATAATCTTCCCAAAAAATATATGGTCTAAATAAAAGACAAAAAAACATAACTTCATATTTGTACAAATCTATCTACAACTGCCAAAACAGGTAGAATGTTTTTATAATCTTTGATGATTATTATAAGTAGAATAGGTCTGTATTATCTTATTATGCCATAGGTGAAGTTTAGTTCAAACATAGAATTTAGTTGACTTTTATAAAATTTATATATATGACAATGAAAAAGAAAACCTAGTTTTAAATCCCAGTACTTTTGTTAACTTTCTAACATAGTTAGTTATTGTAAGATGTTACTTTTGAATTACATTATAATTTGAATTACATTATGATTATAGCCCCCTTATTCGGCTAATACAAACTTCATCGCGCGGCCCGGCACACGGGTGCGTCGGAGATTTTACCTCTCATGTGATTCCGAAGTTTGTAAAAGAGACAGGTTATTGAGGCCGCGACGAAACATCCTACAGGTTCACACATATTGCGCTAACTCCAAATATTTAAGAATAACGCAGGCATATTCTTTTCACTTGAAATATTACTTGAAATATTTTGGAGATAAACTTTTCTCCTCTCCAGCTGTTCTGATTGGCAGAGTTCATGGGTTTTCATTTATTGAAGTAAAACTACTTATGGGAGGGGAGGGCTTTGATATTCTGGTCCACAGCCTTTTCGTGTGACAAAAATAAATCAATGATAATCACAATCTATTCAAGTGATAGATGAATAATAATATTGTTGCCATGTAAAAAAATCACTACTATCGCGTGTGTTAACAACACACCCTGTTTTTTTTGTTCAGAAGTAAGGTATATCTATAGGTAATACTCTCAAAGTGACATACTTATTATTTTGTTATAGCAAAGTGAATTCTAATTCACTTTATGATAAGACTAGCTGTCCCCCGCGATTTTACCCGCGTTCCCGAAGGATATCACATTTTCCCGGGATAATTGTTATTCCAGGATATGCTCTATATATGTGCCAAGTTTCACTCATATCCGTTGGGTAGTTTTTGCGTGAAAGAGTAACAAACATACTTACATACAAATCTTTTCTCTCTATAATTTTAGTATAGATTCATAATATCAGTGGTGCAAAGCTTTCAGAATTTATCCTGCAGTGGTGGGTAAACACGCGGGATTACTGTTGATTAAGTTCTGACTCGCCATTGTCACTGGCTGAGATGGCATGTCGTGGTGTTAGTTCATTGGAGTGGTATAGAAATAGATGTTTCACTTACTGGAAATACCACGGAATTTTATCCATGTTGAAAAGTGAATGGATATTTGTTTGAAGTGACTTTTATAGGAGAGCCATTTAATGATACAAGGTTTCGAAAAAAAAAAAACGTTTTTTTTTATGATAAAACGACTGTTTATATTTTTATTGGATTTCCCCATTATTTTTGTTGGGTAAAAATTTAAAACAAAAATATTGTTGTAGGCTCCATGGAAAACGTCGTATAACTAAATGTCGTCCAAAATGTCACTTCAAACAAATAGCCCCCTCGATAATATTATTCGTTATGTTTTTGTATTACTTTATATTGACACCAAGTGGTAACTTACAGTTTTTTTTTTATTATACTGTTTTTACCTATTTCTACGAGTATAAAGCAATAAAATAATTTCTACTCAAACTTATACGCCATTTTGCCGAATGGTATGACATCATTTTCTTTTTTTAAGGAACTTTGTCAGTTTTGACAATGTCGCCCATGTGAATGATGTATATACTAGTATACAATTGTTAAGCCTGAGTGCGTATTTAGACGAGTGTTTCTATGTTTAATATTGGCTCTCTTTGAGATTGCAGACATATACCTTACCACTTAAGAATTTAAAAAAATAAAGACCATTGAAGTATTAAATAGATAATGTTTATTTACCAATTTATTATTATATTTTTAAATGATATTATGTGAAATTGATCATGCTGGTCTGTTAATTAATATCATTAAAGACTTCTGTGAGACGTAATTGCCCCGAGAAATATACCTGCCTTTTTAAACATTTTTTTTTGTGGTATAGCTCTTAGAGCAGAGTTCGTACGGTAGTACTATACCACCTTACCCATTTCTGCGGTGAAGCAGTAGTGCAATTGTATTACTGTATTTCGGTTAGAAAGGTAAGGAAGCTGTTGAAAATACAAGCACATGAGATTTAACAACTTCACGTCTCAAGGTCGACAGCGCATTAACGCACACCCTAGTGTTGTAAATGTCCATAGGCGGCGGTGACCACTTATCATCAGGTGGACCGTCTGCTTGTTTGTCGGCCAATGTGGTATATAAAAAAATCTATCGTGTCACTTCTAGTACAATTTGAATTTATAACCAAAGTATTGGAAACTAGTTATCTGCAGTCAGCAGAGTTGTCAGTAATGAAACGTAAGCGTAGTTGAGTATCTTCTAGTGTCTATCTTGAAAGTTGCTTTAGAAAACAGTTATTTTCAAGGTTCTGGAACTACCATAATTGGTCTCACGAGGTAGCAAGACCTGTGTTATGGCCCTTAAACCTGAACTTACTAAAATGTATTAAAAATTTACTGAATTCGCGAGTTAAAATTGAAATTAGCACATCTCGTGTAAAGACTTCATAATATTTTTGATTTCACACAAAAATTACGAAAATCTGCGTGTTAAAGCGAAAATGAATAAATATTGTGAGACTAAGTAAATTGTATGAAATAAATAAAAGAGAAGAGTAAATCCTTCCGGACCAATATTAGAGTCTGACTATTCATAAGTGCTTGTAAACGCCTTTTGAATAAACAAAATATATTACATTTTTCATTTCATCTCCATTTACTAAGATTGTGGTTAAATTCATGAGAAATGGTATCTACGCATTGCAGAAAAGTATAGCAACATTTCTTAGCTAGAGTCACTTATTGGTTCATGATTATGAGGATGTGAGAGAACTCAATATACCACGTGTATTAATAAAATGCGTTTGGACTAAATCAGGGGCCCAATTCCACTAAATGCAACGTTCGAGTACCACGTTTGGTTCGGCAATGGTATGGTTACGATTAATGTCAAATTGAAGTTTGACATTTCATAATAGCATTTCCATACATTTTGACGTAATCTTTCGAACGAATGTGAACCATTACCGAAACACAACCGCAGTTCGATCGTTGGTGTGTTTAGTACAATGCAATTAAACGTCCAATTTGACGTTTGGTTGCGATATGGGAATGGTTTGGTGCATAATATATTAGTGGAATCGCCCCCCAGTAGCATAGCTGGATCTTGCTCGGATCGAAAAGTTTACCGCAAAGTTTTAGTTTAACCCTACATACTTTTTTAGAATACCCACTCGCTCCGTTCTCTCATGACCTCGGTAACAGACTTGATCGAAACGTTGAGGTCAGTTAGAATAAAATAATGTGCACACATATAGATAGCTATATTACTAAAAATACCTTGTCTCACTTCGAAATTTTTAGTTTTTTATTATATACTTTAGTTTTCCTATGTACACAGTATGCCAAAATAAATAAATGCATAATATATTATGTATGTAAAGAAATATTATTACGACTATTAATCTACACTAATATTATAAAGTGGAAAGATTTGTATTTTTGTATGTAACGAATAAACTTAAAACTAATTAAACCGATTTCTAAAATTCTTTCAGCGTTGTGAAGCTGCACTATCGCCGGGTTACACAGGCTATATTACATTTTCAAAGAAATTAGGGATCCTTACTAAAACTGCAATAATGGTGTAAAAAATCCTTACATTGGGTGCGCTGCGAAAACTATTGAGGATAGAAAGAACAATATAATGTGTTGTAACATTCCTCGAAAACACGGATAAAACCGCAGGGGGCAGCTATACTAGTATAAGGTACAATTCGTATCGTACCGTACCTTCATAATGATCTCGAGAGAGAGAAATCTTTCCACATGTTACGAGTCATAAATTGACTCTGTTTTTGTGGTTTCCTCAGGCACCTCTTTTGGGATGTGGGCGTAAAGATATTTATTCATAATTTTGTAATGATTCTGATTTTCCTCTTTGTTTAAATATCTGCTAATACCATTAAATTCTGTTTAAATAGGGATATTCAATCTTTTCATTCTCCCTGGAGAAAGTATTTGACATTTTGTGGTTCCCATTTTATGATATTTTAAGCCTTCTGTTTGTCTGGCACATAAGAGATATGAGTCAAATTGAAAACTATTTATTAATTAATTACATATTAATTAAGATAACATATATTATAGTGTCAACTAGTTATACCTAACTTCTTTACCCTTGGTCTTAGTTTAAATATTATAAAAAATAAAAAAAAACGGCTAAGTATGACAGAGATTTGTACATGTAGAGTTCCGTACAATATTTATTAAAACTAAGAAAAAGTCCCCATAAAAATACGTGTCTTTTATAGGGGCTTTCTTTAATTACATATTTTATTATTTGTTGTTATATCGGATATATTAGTACACATTCTGGAAAAAAATCAAGTGTACAGATCAGTGTTTTAAGATAAGGTCTGTGACAAGCGGACGAACAGCGAAGCCCTAGTTATTATCTTGTTAGTAACCTTTGGGTACTTAACCCTAAAAAGCTTTCTAAGATTTTTCATTTGAATACATTTGATAGTTTAAAAAAACTCATAAAATGAATTAAAGAGTCTTGAATAAATATAATAATAATACATGAATAAGTAAATATAAGGTCCCTCAAACCATTTCAAAAGCACGTAATCTGCGGATAATACTCAACAACAAGTATAGGTATAAATCTACGCAATTCTCAAAAGTAATCAGGCAATTTTCTAGCGTTTTAGCTCAACCGAGCGTGAAATTTCATCTTAACGCGTTCGCATGAACATACCCCACTCCTAATGGAAAAGCAGTTCCTACAAAATTTAAGAAAATAAATTAATGGCAAGAATGCCTGTTGGTGAGATTTCTTTTTTTTTACTTATTCGACGAAAATGGATTAAAAAATTTAAATTAATGAAAGCCACATTTGAAGATCAAAGGTACTGAAGTTACCAACCACTGTTTCGGAGGCTCTCAACTGAGAAGAACTGGCAAGAAACTGATATAAAAATAATTGCGGACTTTTAAAATAAATTCATCATAGAGATAAAATATAGCGAGCGAAAATCATTTGAATAGGTCACTGGAGAATTATTTAATATTTGCGAGACTTTGTTTAATAAAGAAGCCATACGAATAAGGTTTTAAACAATAATATATATTGTCAATATGTTCTACCAACCTCCAAATATATTTAATTAGCCAGATTTTCTTTCTTTTTTTGACTTTTAGGCATAATCTAATGTTTTCTGAGATCAATCTGCATTGAGTGCGACTCGTTTAAACGACACCATATGTATAGTAAGAAACAAAATAATTGGTTGTGCTTTTAGGCTTGAATTAAATGTATTTATTTATTTAGCTAAAATAATATTGTAACGACTATAAATAAATTATACAAAAGTAAGTAATTTTTTTTCCATTATATAGAGTCATATGATCCAAAGCACCCATCTCACGCCCCTTAAAGGGTATTTTGCAACATACACTCTCCCTATAAATTCAGTTCGGACCCAAAACTTGGGCTGTCATAAAAAATCCATTCCAACTTATTTTGTTTTGCAAACCCCATCGTTATAGTAATGTGCGGATGTGAAACTATTAACTGCTTTTGTTTGATGACTCCCAAAAGATTTACATAGTTTTGTAATCAATGTAGCTATTTATTCGTTATCTTTATTTATTCGGCTTATGGTATTTGAACCAAAAAACAAATACAAAAAAAAAACACGTCGCTATGGCCATTTGAAATATTTCAAATATAAATATCCTGGGACATTTTTTTACACACGGCCATCTGGTCCTAAACTAAGCAGAGCTTGTACTATGGAAACCAGATTACTGATATACTACATATACTACTTTTTTTTCTAAATACATATTTATATAGATATTTACACCCAGACACAGAACACACACGTTCATGCACACAAATGTTTGTCCTGGGTGGGAATCGAACCCGCGACCTTAAGTTTGGTAGTCAGAGCGTTAACCACCAAGCCAACTGGCCTGTTATTGAACAAACTACGAAATTACAAGCCGTGAAAAATCTCCATACTATTGCCCATCAAGCTAGTAAGTGATGATTTGGCCGAAGGTGATCAAATGCAGCTACCGGATCACACTAGCAATAACTTGGCCAAAGATTTCAACTTGAAGATGGTAGCTATCCAGGTATACCACCATACCGTACCTACCGTAGTCGGGTTTCCTCTCGATATTTTCCTTCACCGAAAACTCAAGCTCATTTAAATTTAAGCCCACGAGTCTTCTCGAAATTCAACGTCACTACCAACTGAGCTATAAATTAAGACTAACATTATTTTTGGTTCGCTAAAGCTAAATTTATTCAAGTCAAAACGACTTTGGAACTTACGCCATATCAACCTGGTAACTAGGCGTAATCTGAGGACCTAAACAGGGCATCCCAATAAATCCAGCAGATTTGAATAAAGTTTTTCACAGGGCAGCTGTGACATTTTACGCGCGCTCGTAAAAACACTAGAGGGGCCTCCGACAAAATATGTTTTGGCCCATTACGATTTTACTTCAAATGTTTGGTCTTTAGGGGAATTGAGATTTTTATTTTACATTACTTATTATGCTATATCAGTTTTTCGTAGCTGGATTTGGTCAATTCATCAATTTGGCTTATTTAGAATCTCATAGAATTTTGTATTGCTGAAAAATCTGCATAATGCAAATATGGTGTGAATTCCCATGTTCCGCAGAATGTATTTTTATATATTAGCGTTCCGTAGCTAAATGCTAAAAAAACAGAACCCTTATTGATCTTTCAGTCTGTTCGTCTGTCCATCTGTCGATGCCATAAGTGACAGCCATTTTCCACGAAGGCCTATAAAGCGCCATAAAGATTGAAAAGAAGAATAATTACCACTAGTATTCTATAAACCGCTACACAATTATTTTAATCAAATTGGAAGAACAAAATAGTTTATATACACCGTTAAGTAACTACTTGCCGACAGACTTATCAACTTAAGACAGGATCTATCCTATGGCTTCCTGGTATTTTTCTTCACTGGCTCAAACAAAGTAAACTTCCCATTTTATCCAACCAGGCCAGATATAGTGTCAGGCTGCATCTGACAAGATTAATATTAATTAAGGTGATGTAAACCCCTGCCCATAGATTAAATAAGTATCAGAACGTTGATTAAATTCTAGCTCAGCCCGTAATTAAGAACATGCTGCAAAGGCTCGGCCATAAAACTTAGTCACAAGTCACTATTAATTTAGCGAAACGTACAATGAGTTATCTCATCCATGCGTTTGTGAAATAAATGATAAAATCATGACTATGTGGTTTGTAAATCGCAACCTTTTAAATGATGGTAGCTTTTTACAAGATTTGCACGGATAAATGAACATGGAAACGAATGATTAAATTATGAAATCTTTTACCTACCTAAAATGTAAGATTGCATCATTGACACTTAATATATTATATATATGATAGTAAATGGAATGTAACAGAAGACATAGTCATAAAACAAACATAAAAAGCTCGTGCCATCATCACAAGGTGTGCACATGAGACAACATGAGAACTACATCAGCATGGGCTCCTGATGATATAAGCTCAGAAAAGAATTATTGTGTAATTGCCACAAACATTTTCATATATTATTGGCCGACAAACAAGCAGACGGTCCACTTGATGGTAGGTGATCACCGCCGCCTATGGAGATTTACAATACTGAACCCTGAATGCCCCCTAGTTGTCGACCCTGACACATGAAGTTGTTAAGAGTTTACATTTAATTTTACCGGCCCCCTTAACTTTATTACCATTCTTATATAGTTTTAAATATTAATATTGACACGCTGTAGATCCTCGTTACCAAAGTAATATATTAGAATTGTTGAAACAAAACAAATGTGTCTAAACTTAACGGGTTTACTAGTAGCCACTCAAGAGGAGCATTCGCCACCTCCTGGTTTTATCATCAGAGGCTCGATTCTGAAAGGAAAATGACAGTAACTCGATGATGTTTCGTCGTGGCCTCTGTGCTCTATCTGTTTCGCTAACTATGCTAATACTACTAATCACGTGAGAGATAAGCTCTCCGAGGCCTTCTTGAAGCGGGTCGCCGATGAAGTTTGTATTTGTATAAGGGGGAAGATGCAAAGATTAAAAACGTTTAAAAAGCATCGTTCAATACTTCATTACACTGTTCTTATTTCTACAGACTATATAAGTATATCTCTCGCCAGCACCCCAATGAATGGAAAAATAAAGAAGACTCCGACCTCCATTACTTAGTTTGTGGCTAAACCCATTGCATAGCTACTTACACGTTTTCATTACCGATATGGCAGCGTCTGATAGTCCTTTTAATCAAATACCTCATGAGTTGCGCAAATTTACGTCTTGTCTACAGTTGCTGAAAGTTGCTAATCACGTGTGTATTCAAGGGGGATGATTTCGTAAGGTAAATGTCAAAAAGACTGATGAATCAGCTGTTCTGTTACTCTCAGCTGTCCATTGCCTCGTTACTTATATTAGAGCTATGTATTTAATTTAAGGAATTTATGTATACTGTTGAAATAATAAATTAAAAAACTTGGAGTCTAGTTGGTAGTAGTAATCACCACCATAATTATAACCTTGAAGGGTTTGGAAATGAAAAGCACTATTCGCAAAATTCAACAGCACTGTCTACTTAAAGTGACAGAGTTATTGTAATAAGTGAGCCATCTTCTAATGACAGAAAATAATTTAGTTAATCTATATAGGTATGCCTATATATTATAAGTAGAGTAGTAGAGCTCTTAGTGCAGAGTTCGTCCGGGGAAGTACTTCCACCTTACCCATTTCTGCCATGAAGCAGTAGTGCACTTGTGTTACTGTGTTTCGGTTAGAAAGGTAAGGGGGCCGGTGAAATTACAGGCACATGAGACTTAACAACTTCACGTCTCAGGGTCGACAACGCATTGGCGATGCCCTTAGTGTTGCAAATGTCCATAGGCGGCGGTAATCACTTACCATCAGGTGGACCGTTCGCTTGTTTGTCGGCCCATGTGGTATAAAAAAAAAACAAAAAAATAAGGAAAATAGGCTTCCTGTGACGCACTCCAAAACTAATTAACATATCAGGATGTGACTGCTACCATTCGACGTGGAATTTTTCGTAGATGGCTATATATGTTATAGATAAACACGGATGAAACCGCGGGGAACAGGTAGTTGTATTATATAGTTCAAATGAGAAAGAGAATGAAATTAATTAATAATCAGATATTATTGCAGAACTATCCGCGATTACATGCTCATGTACATATAAATCTTTATCTTACCGTTATAGGTCGGGTCAGCAACGTGAAGATATCGCTTGTGGAGTGAGAAGGGAAGATCTTACAATGGACTAGGTAGTAATATTTGAGGACTACAGTCCAACACTTGTAGGGGCTCGTATATATTCTAAATGCTAAGTGAGCGTTCGTCCATTGTTTTGACGCGCTTCAAGTTACATGTTATGGTTTTATTTTGGTTATTATATTGGGACTACAAACATTGAATATTTGTAATTTAATTTAGTCGTAATAGGTGGATAGATCTGGATGAAACTGGTTTCGCATTGGCACCACCACAAGGTATCACATAGAATACTCTGTCCTAATTTATCATAATTTATTTTCAAGGATAGAATTTATGGTGCTGAAATTAATGTTAATGAATTGCATTTTAATAAGGTCGCATTTTCACAGGCAAAAAATTAAAGAACACATTTAGTTTTCTAGTTTTTAGCCCCGAAAAATAGGTATAAATAATGTTGTATTTTCATAAACAAATATTCAATCTATAGTGCAAAAACCAAAAAATTGGCTGTATTTGTTAACAAAATCATAACTTACGCGTGAGATTTTGTCTAAGTTGTTTCTAACACGTGGCGGTCGTTAGTGAATATCGACTGAAAAATGGAGGCATGAAACAAAAAATATATTCTGTCCCAGTCTTACTTTTCACGATTCAAAATACGGCATTTGGCAAAAATAAATATTCTTCGTACGTCCCACAGATGAAATTAGAAACATAATTCATTCAAGGATGTTATAAAAAGCGAAAAAGTCCTTACGGATTTAGGCTACGAAATGGGCGTTTATTAAGGAGAATATTTTTACAGCTGATGAAAAAATGTGACAGCCTCTGAAAGCAGACTATGTCCTGAAATGGACTTGAAATTTGCTGTTGCTTAATAAATTGTACAAGGTTGTAGTTCAATACTTATTGCGAGAGAAGTAGAAAAGAATCACTCAAGCCATTCTCAAATGATGCGCTTCCAATGATCATAAAAAAGTATTATAATATGATACATTCATTCACAGACGAAGTGCAGCTTTTATAAGTCAATTAAACCTTGGCTTTAATAAGTAATGCCCCTAGATTAAAAAACCTAGAAGTATCCGGTTTTCATTATATCGGCGGATTTAATCTTGGTTTCTTGCTTGTTACCAAGCATTGCAGTTATCTACTTTCCGTAGCACACGCTTTATGGCTTGGGATCAAATAGCTGTGTTTGGGAATGTCCCAGGATATAATTGTTATTATTTGTATCTCTCTTTTTGGATAGCTGATCCCGAAGATTCATCCTTTTGGAAGACGTGCGTGGAGATGCAGATCCAACACAAAGAGGTAGGGACCTATCAAAATACTTTATTATTTACTTATTACTCCACCTCGTCAAGTAGGTCAATACCCACCATATATGTCTACCCACTTCTGCTGTTGTCTTATCTATTCTTTACTATACTCATTTTCTTTCTCCTAGAGATATAAATAATGCTCCAGTTACAAAGTTTCCACTTCACAAGTTTTCATTAAGGAAACGAAATTTTTCAATAAAAGAAAAGTCCGGTGACAAGTTATTATTACTGCATTGAATTTAATGCAGTATGATTGAGATCAGTATGTCAATATGGCTTATTTTAAGAGTTTGATATTCCAATAGATCTGTTGCAGATTTATTTAGTAAATATTATCTATAGATATAGGGTGGGTATTTATTAGAAATCTATGTGTGTATGTTCCAGTTCTGATGGGTCTGATGGGGCTCTCAGTGGCCAATAGCGGATGTTATAATGAGTAACTTAGGCTACTTTTTATCCCGGGAAAATGTAACATGTACCGGGAAATCTGGTGTAGCTGCAGGGGATAGCTTATAGATAATATTAAAACTCTTAATAAATATTGCTAATATAGACCTTATAAAGTTTTATGAAGTTTTTATTCAATATTATTTAGTGATTAGAATGTTTATTTTAAATTATACTATGGAATTTTAAATCAGATCATTCCAATTTTACCCAGTACTCCTAACTACTTATATTTTTTAGTTATTTTCATTCGAATACCCCAATTATAAAAGAAATACACAATATCATTTGACTAAGCGAAGTAAAATTATTTTTGAGGCAAAATTTCGCACACATTAGCTTTTGATAACAATGCACGATTAGTGACGTTATTCTAAATCCAATATGGCAGTCGTGACAAGATGGAAATTTATTATTTCTATCACTGCCATCACGTCATGGGTATCAAATAAAAGGATTTGCCATGCAGAACACGTGACGTCAATTTTATTCACAATGTTTTCCCTTCAGTTTATTTTCGAAGTTGTTTTTTAATAATTTTACTATACTTTTCTATACTGTGTCTTTATAATGAAATTTTAATTAGCAGCACTTGAAACGCACTTACAACAATCTTCTCGAGCTTTTTCAAGACACTTAACTTCTAATTTTAAAAGTACTCGCTCTAGAACTTAAGCGTATGTTGTCATTTCGTTAAAAGAAGTTATTTTTAAAATTCCATATTTGAGAAAGAAAAATGAAGGAGCTGAGTTTCGCTGGAGATCGCGTGTCATTTTAGTGTAAGTGATTGGCGAACTTAAAGTGATTGGAAAACAGTAAAGTGGGGAAACATTTTAAGGTACCAACCTACCTACTCTGAGGATACAGCTTGATACTAATCTGACATTTGATGTGCCATAGGGGTTATTCAGTATTTACGGTCTAAAGAATGTTACATCGCTTGACTGATAATGACAGCAAAGTAGTCGAGAAATACTATTATTTGCACCTGATTTATTAATGCCATACGCAGTAGGTATTATTTGAATTATGAACAGTCTTGATTTTTAATTGATTTAAATATAAATAATATTACGTTTAACTTAAGTTAAATTTACATTAACGCACAGACCCACCAATCACAGTCAAGCATGGTCAACCAATTAAACGTCAGCCAACGACTATAGTTTTTGGAATAACCTTAGAAGGTGTAGCCTTACACTCTTTCAGAGAATCATTAGTATTGGAGAATCCGATCCATCAACAACTAGTCCAGAGTTTTGTTAAGTATAACAATTGATTATGTATCTGAGATACCGGTGTGTAAAATAAATTAAAGTTAATAAAGAAAATTAAAGTAAGCAGATACATCTGCAGTTGTTTGAATCATTATAAAAGGAATAGCGCATCGGTTTATCATTCGATTTAAATAACGTTCTGAGACGGGCCGGGATATATGGACATGAAATTGCGCAATAACGTGCTACGATGCGGTCTCGGTCGGAAGCTGTGCCGATGTGTAGACCTAGCTTTATATTTTAGAAAAAAAAAAGAAATTGGGAGTTTTAGTAATTGTTTGTACAGATAATTTAGAACCTATTCAGACCTCATTCAAACAATAGCTCCCACGTAGACATTAGATACGCCGTAGCACGTCTACAATATTCGTAGCCATCTGAGCTACGTAGCACAATTCTAAACTAAGTTAAACTTCTAATAATACAAGTTAAAGTTATGAGATTGGACTAAAAACTACATCAGTTAACTAAGTATCCTTAATTTATTCCCAACAACTTTGGCTACCTGACTTCGTTATAAATTGTAGTGGGGCTTAATCCGTAGAACTAAACGTACAGTTGAGAGCATTTGCTAACGGTAGTTTGTAAAAACACAATTAAAGTTGGACCTTAAAAGATAGATGATAAAGTTCGGAGTTGTTTAACATGAAAGCGATATAAAATAAATTGTAAGTGTTGCAGTGTATACGTAATACAATAGTAAAGTTGTGATGTCACTATATCGGTTTTGTTATAAGTTCTCGTGGAAAGACAAAAGGTATATTTAACACAAAATAAAATAAAGTTCCTGTTGAAGGTTATATTTGTTTGGTTTCTGTTATTAATATATTTTTTTTATTATGCCAGTGCATGTTTAGTCCTGTTCTAGTTTTATCGCAAGGGTCTCAAACGACCAATCCAACTGGCTCTTCATAAAGTTAAAGTATCAAAAATATTTTTATTTTTAATAAAGACTCGTTCAACTGAATATTGAAATTAAAAACTTATGAATGATATGTAACTTTTTTTTTATGCCTCATCGGCCGAAAAGTAAGCAGACTGTTCACCTGATGGTAAGTGGTCACCGCCAATGCGTTGTCGACCCTAAAACGTGACATTGCTAAGTCTCATGTACCTGTAATTTCACCGGCCTCTTACCTTTCTAACCAAAACACAGTATTACAAGTGCACTACTGCTTCACGGCGGAATTAGGTAAGGTGGTACTTCTCCGGACAAGCTCTGCACTAACTGCTTAAAGATACCTATAAATATAAAACCATTAATTCCATAACATATTTAGTTTTTTTTTGTGCAAACTGCTGCTAGCAATTTTTCCCATAAATTCCTATCTTATCTAGCGAGACATTTTTTAAATATACTGAAATTTCAGCTTTTTAATGTAAAATAGTTTATTCCAGCTATTATTTATAAAGCACCATGGAAAGTTTTTAGTGAACAATAAATCATTTCCTGCGGGAAGCGAACGAAAACCTCCTGAGCTCAGCTTTTAATTGGATTGTAAGGCTGTGGACATCCCAAGCAACTTTCTATAAATATAAATTTTTCATACATTCATTTCATTTGTTGAGAATTTACGTAATTTTAAACTACAAACTAAATATGGAGTGACTTTTTAACCGTAGATTAACTTTGAACCTTATTTCAGGGACAGAAGGACATCTAGTTAAAGTAAAAATGTGTATTTCATAACTAGTCACCACCCTTTCACCCGAATTCCCGGAGGAATCTAATGTATCCCAGGATAACAACATAGCCTATGTCACTAGGGAATAGTATAGCTTGCAATCAAGGAAAGAACTATTGACATCGGATGGGTAATTCCAAATATTACCTCCTCCATACAAACATAGTATCTAATCACTACATAGTATAAAACAAAGTCGCTTTCTCTGTCCCTATGTGTTTATATTAAATATCTAGTACCAAGATTATGTAATAAATATCCGTTGTTAAGAGATGGTGAAAGAATTCAATGTAAAATGAAGCTGAAAAGAGTTATTAAGGAATTGATGATTTCTTAAAAGCACTTTTCTTCTGAATGTAGGTAGTAGTAGTAGATTATTAAAATAGTATGAGAATGTAGTTAGGTAGTATAAGATAAATTTATTGTTAAAAGAGCAGAGCGCCTACAAACTGCTGAGCAGTTTCTCTAAAATCTTTAAAACTACGCAACGGATATTGATGCGGTTTTTTTAAATAGATAAAGTGATTGAAGAGGAAGGTTTTTATGTATAATACATGTGACATCCCACGGAAACGCGGGTAAAACCGCGGGGGACAGCTAGTAAACTATAATCTAAGAAGGTTTAAAACAATCTTCTCATGTTTGTACAGTGAGAGAGAAAGATAAAGTATAATGTCGTCTCTCAAAAAAATCCTTGATTCTCACTCCCTATTCAATATAATTTTAGTCTTATGACGCATACTTTCAGTTCCAGAGATAAGCCACCTGTAACTTAAGCAAAAAGGCGTTACGTATATCGTAATAAGGCTTCTGCTTTCCTCATAAAAATAGCTGTGTCTACAGAAATAACTTTGCAGATTCACTCCATATCTTTTACATTCGTAATGTGCTTATTCGTGAGGCGGCACAGCGAGGCTTTGGAGCGCGGACCTCTCATGTGAATGCGTATATATCGAGTGAGTCAGAGTATAGGGGCCGCACTGATTCGTCATCTAGCTCAAAGTGCTAGCTAGATTTAAATGAATTACGGTCAAAATGAAATATGTGATTGTGATCCAAAAATGTAGGGTCCATGTATCGTTTGACAAAAGTGTCACACCAAGAAATTCAAATTATTATTTTGGGCAGTATCCTAACTCTTTATTAAATCTTGCGAGCCCAAAGGTTGTGCAAGCCAGCACATTGTACGGCCGAGGCCTTGTAAAGCGGACCTCTATGTGATTGTGTAGTTAACGAGTGAGACAGAGTGTAGGGGCCCCGCTGATTAATAAACGTGGTCTAATTCCTAGCTAGACTTAAATGACATTAATCAAAATTAAATATTTGGTCCAAAATCATAGTATTGATGTACCTGTTGGTAGAAATATTAATTAAGGTAATATCAAAACGTTACATCAATTCACCGATTGCTAATTTGAGCAGTTACTCAATTATAACTCTTAATATTCTGGGCCCAAATACTATTGTTCTGTGCGGGCCGGCACGTTGTACGGTCCTCGGTGTGGCTATTGTTTCAATCTTACCCGCATTATTGATTAATTAATGGGAAAACAGTAAAGTGATTGCTTATTTTGTATTACTCAACAAGAAAGTAATAAAGCACGTACCATGAAATGTTTGCATCGCTTCTTCATCTAATAAAATTCCGAAGATCGTAGATATTTTTACATTCTTGAGTAGTAAAACTCATAGTGTAGAGTTCGTCCGGGGAAGTATTACCACGTTTCCCTTCTCCATGAAGCTGAAGTACACTTATGTGTGTTTCGGTTAGAAAGATAAGGGGGCCGATGAACTTACAGGCACATGAGACTAAACAACTTCACGTCTCAGGGACGACAATGCATTGGCGATACCCCTGGTATAGTATACTATAATATAATAAATGAGGATATATATGAATACATGTTCTTACTTTCTTTATTTACTGACCCGTATCAAACTGTCAAGTAAATAAATAGTCTGGTAAGACGACCGTATTTTGGTTTTAAAACCATACTGCAAGAGACGTCCAATTGTTATTTATTCTAGAAAATATTGCATAATGCATTTACCAACATTTTTCTGCTTCGTAGCACTTGTAGCGGGTTCGTAGCTGTACTACGAGGTATAATAAATATGTACCTTACTAAACATTCTATTCAGACTCCAATAATACCTACTATTTAAAAGTTCAACATTTTTTTTTTATCGGCCCACCTGATTGTAAGTGGTCACCGCCGCCTATGGACGTCTGCAACACTTAGGGCATCACCAATGCGTTGTCGACCCTGAGACGTGAAGTTGTTAAGTCTCATGTGCCTGTAATTTGACCGGCTCCCTTACCTTTCTAACCGAAACACGGTATTACAAGTACATTACTGCTTCACTGGGTATGGTGATGATGACTTACCTAATTCTGCACTAAGAGCTTTAAAGTCAAACATATTCTATTAAATATTTACCAGTTGTAAAACGTTAAATACTAACCTTCAATAGAGCCCTTTTATACCCGGGAATCTAATGATTTCCCAGGATAATAAATATCTAGAATCTATTCGATATGTGTGCTAAGTTAAAATTTTAGCCGTTCAGTGTAACTCACAATTATTAAAGCATTAAAAGTTATATATTTATATTATTACTTGAATAAATCCTATATAAAGTAGGAAGGCATAAAAATTTACAGAGCAATCCATAAAATTGCGACAATTTGCCCACCATATGCAAACTTGGATGGTATATCCGCTTAAGCGTGAAACCAGCTTTAAAAGGGCTTGAATAGCCTTGAATATCCGGGACTGGTTGCCCTTGAATTATTCAATAGTTGTGAAACAAAAAGGCCTAACACACGTTACATAAGCGAAAGCGGGTCCATAGCAATGGCCCAAAATAAATATAATAGGATTATTGAGTGTTAACTCTATAATAATCTATGTATATATGTGGATGTTTATACTTGTCTATCATTGTATGTCCTTTATAAAATCGTAAACTATGCAACGGATTTTATTGCAGGTTTCAGCAATAGATAGAGTAATTCAAGAGGAAGGTTTATAACCAGGATTGAAAGCGGGCAAAGCCGCAGGGCACAGCTAGTATTTAAATAAAAATGTCTGTTTACGAGAGAGTAAGCAGCAGACAGATGCAAATTATAGAGGGAGAGGTGGAAGGGGTTCCTTAAATCTGATGATTTACTTACTTTCTCTGTCCCTATACCCCTATGTATGCTTAAATCTTTAAAACTACGCAACGGATTTAGATGCGATTATTTTTTATAGATAGAGTGATTGAAGAGGAAGGTTTTTATGTATAATACATGTCACATCCCACGAGAACGCGGGTAAAACCGCGGGGGACAGCTAGTAAAATATAAAGGCTTTAAATAATTTAAAATTAAATAAAAGAGAAAATAAAATCTATACAGCTGAATAAAATCGATTAAAGTAGGCTCGAAAGTATACATAAATGAAATTTTGAAGTATTTTCCTCATCTTAAAAGACGTTACTCTCTGATGATGTTATTCTTCACAAATATTCAAAAACAATTATCTGTCAAACAATAGTACTTATGGTTTCTCGATAAAGTAGCTCTCGCTTTCCAAGGTAATCATAATATTATTTTCTCGTTTACAAAAGCGCTACCGCCTATGACTTACGCCTGACTCTAACACACTGTTTCGTCAAAACGTCCGCAAGTTGAAGATCCCTTTTTTTATATCCCGGGTTAAGAACCCGTTTCAAGTCCCGGCATCGGAGCATACGCCTTATGGGCATTATTTACCCATTTTTGACTATAGCTCCGTACATTTGATATTCAAAGGGCTATCTCTATGAGGCGCCGTACTGACTGCGCGAGAATGGCGATTTATTAAAGCTTATCGAGGCAGAAATAGGGGAAAAAAAGCCTGTTGAATTATGATATTGTATTTTCTTTCGACGTTCATTTTAGTCCAGTTCTAAATATGTTGGGTATCCTCTTAAGGCGCGTAGAATGAAGAATTTGGTAATCCTAATAATATGATAATTGTGAAAGTTTGTATGTATGAATGTTTATTACCCATTCACGCAAAAATTACCGGACAGATTTGAACTTGGCACATAGATAGAACATATCCTGGAATTACATATAAACTCCTTTTTATCTCGGGAAAATATGACTACCGTCAGGAACACGGGTAGAGCCGCGGGGGACAGCTAGTCAAAATTAATCCTTATGAGAATATGTATAAGTGTTCTTATGTAAAGTCTATTACGCATGGTATGTAACTGGATAACGTAACAGGAAAAGGTTAAGCTGTCTCGGAAGGCAGTTACAATAAAAAAACAGATAAGTAAGTAAGTAGATTGAGTTTCAACGTTATCACCACCATTTTGTGTCTTGAAGAAAAGTTCTAGTTTAAATGGACACTGGTTCCAAATATATTATGTAGTGCGTTAAACTATTTTTTATTAAACATAAATCTAGGATCCAGTGTTTCGATTAAGGAGGTAAAGCGACTGATGATATTACAGACATGAGACTTAACAACTTCACGTCTCAGGGTTGACAACCCATTGGCGATGCCCATGGTGTTATAGGCATAGGCAGCGGTGACCACTTACCATCAGTTGGACTGTTACTCTTTTTGACATAAAAAGTAAACCTCTTTTTTATGAAAATAATGGAATTTTATTTCTATCAGTTTCAATATAACCTTTACCGTAACCATTTATTTTGACGTTATTGGAATACTTCCTAGTAATTTCTCCAATACTATACTGTTGCGAGTTTAGCAGGACTAAACTATAGTAAAGACATTCTTTTGCTTTTCTTTTTATTAAAATAGACCGAGTACCACAAACGCAATTAAATGTAGCTTTAAAACCAATGGCTTGTTTGTTGCATCTTTTATATATTGACGGGCCAGTTGGCTTGGTGGTTAGAGGCCCAGACTCCCACGTAGGCCATGGGTTTCCATAGAACAAGCTCTGCCTAATTTGGGATCAGATGGCGATGGGTAAAATAATGTCCCAGGATATTATAAAGCCTAACTAATTGAATATAGAGTTTAGTGCCATAGATCCTTGTGAATGGTCGTCAATTGCTTTATGAATGCAGTACCCAGCAGCTTTAGAGACTATAACCAGGTTTTTGATATTATACTTAGTGGAAGTCAACTCAATGCGCATTGGTAAACGTGTGGTCACCACTCAAGCACCATGCTCTTCCATTGGCCAGCTATTAAAGCACCAATAAATAGTACTAACTATGATAAAGAGACACAGATATCTAGTAATTTTATTTTTGACCAATATGGGTTTTATCATTATGACAAATTGAGACTGCAGAAACATTGCCAAGAAGATTTTCTATAAAGCTACTATTTACCATTGTATTTGTTCAAACTTTCAAATATTTTTTTACGGCTAGTGTGACCTCTTTGGAAATGTCGTAGTAGAGCTCTTGGTGCTGAGTTCGTCCGGGGAAGTACTACCACCTTACCCATATCCGCCGTGAAGCAGTAGTGCAATTGTATTACTGTGTTTCGGTTAGAAAGGTAAGGGGGCCGGTGAAATTACAGGCACATGAGACTTAACAACTTCACGTCTCAGGGTCGACAACACATTGGCGATGCTCCTAGTGTTGCAAATGTCCATAGGCGGCGGTGACCACTTACCATCAGGTGGACCGTCTGCTTGTTTGTCGGCCCAAATGGCATAAAAAAAAAAAAAATACCAAGTTTCAAAGAGATTAAATCACGCCTAAAAAAATATAATACTTATTTATCAGCTCTTACAACTAATATAAAAACAGGAGTTATCATCATTCCTCATTTATGTCGATACATGGTTGGGAAGGTAATGGATTCAAAATCAGCAATGAATCAGGCTTTTGATAAAGGAAATCATTTAGAGGAAACTACACCTAAGCGATAGCTTGGTTGGTCTGCTCCCATAGACATTTTAAAATCTAACATGAAACACAGGCTTGTCCGCCTAATTCCAGACAGTTTTTGTGATAGTAGAGCTCTTAGTACAGAGTTTAATCAAGGAAGTACTACCAGCTAACCCATTTCCGCAGTGAAGCTGTAGTACACTTGTATTACTGGGTTTTGGTTAGAAAGAAAAGGGGGCCGGTGTTATCACAAGCACATGAGACTTAACAACTCACGTGTCAAGGTTGACAACACAGTTATAAATACCCTTTTATTTACAGTGAATGAACAAAATGGTAGCATTCTGGATGCCATCCATCATATTTCACTGCACAAAATGTACACTGCAATATTTCACAATACATAACGTTGATACATACAAATGGTTTTTAAAATAAACTTTCTTCCCTTGGTTACGGTCCAACTATTTGTTCTTGACCCACAATTGGGGACAGTTTCCATAGATTCATAGTTCATAGTTTCCATTCGAGGCATTTTATCATAGCTCTCTTGTTGTTACGCTTTTACTTCTAATGGAGCTCTTAGCGCAATTCGACCGAGAAAGTACTACCACCATACCCATTTTTTTTTATCCCACATGGGCCGCCTAACAAGAGGACGATCCATCTGATGTGTCTAAGTGGTCACCGCCACCTATGGACATTTGCAACACTAGGGGCATCGCCAATGCGTTGTCGACCCTGAGACGTGAAGTTGTTAAGTCTCATATGCCTGAATAATAATATAATGTACTTAAAAGAAGGTCCCTACCTTAATTTTAAATTGTAAACCTTGGATACAGAAATAAACATTTTTATTGTTATTATTATTATGAATTTCACCGGCTTACCTTTCTAACGGAAACACAGTTATACAAGTACACTACTGCTTCGCGGCAGAAATGAGCAAGGAGGTAGTACTTCCCCGGACGAACTCTGCACTATGAGCTCTACTACTCGAGCCATGTGTTTCGGTTGGAAAGATGGAACAGGGTTGGTGAAAAGACACATTAGACTTAATAACCTCACGACTCTGGGTAGGCCACGGGTTGGTGAAGCGTCAGTGTTGCAAATATCTAATATCTGCTTCATTGTTGAAAAGAGAACCCTCTAAGTCTCATTGGCATGCTTGCCATTCTCAGTACAGATAGGTTACAGCCATTTTCATGTTTTATATAGTTATACAGCCGCTAAGCCAAGATTATTATAGGAAGCTACTATGGAAACCAAATAAATGATTTACACAACACTTCTGTTTTTTTTCGACAGGCCAATTGGCTTGGTGGTTACCGACCCTGACTGCCAAGTTGAAGATCGCGGGTTCGATTCCCACGCAGGACAAACATTTGTGTGCATGAACATGTCTGTTTGTTCTGTGTCTGGGTGTAAATATCTAGATATGTATGTATTTAGAAAAATAAAAAGCAGTATATATAGTATATCACTTATCTGGTTTCTATAGTACAAGCTCTGTTTAGTTTGGGAACAAAACGAACAAACAGTCACACACACAAATATAAGCCCTGGGTGGGAATGGAACTAACGACCTATGACGTGGCAGTAAGGGTATCCCACCACGTAACACACCACAAGTAACAGTATTGCAGTCTTGTGCAAACCGAAAATATTTCGCACTGCTGTTATATTATAACAGTCCCGTCACTAAGAGGCCTTTGGCTAATAGTATAATTTATCTCTCCATTAGTCACAGGAGCGCCATACTGTCTAGGTTGGGCGTTATGTCCACACTTCCTGTATGGTGAACAATTCTGTTACAAAGGACATGAAATGTAGAGATGTCTTCATCTATTACAATTAGTACAGCTCCGAGTCCTTGGGAGAGTGTACTACCACCATATTTATTTTCAGCTTTAAGCAGTATTGGACCTTGTTTAGGTTAGAATGGTAAAGGCCAAATTTTATTATAGATAATATTAGAGCTAAAATAACGTTTACAATGTTTTGAAAGCATTTACTTTTCTAGTAAAAGAGAATCTAATGGATTAAAAAGATATATAAATATATTTGCAATTACTAACATCAAAGCACACAAAAGGCCCTCGGGACACCTTTGATTCTGGATAGAATATTCAGGAAAATTCTTCTTTTTACTTCGTAGGAATGTTAAGTTTTAGGTATCTCTAATCTTTTTTTAAACAGCCTGTCTAGCCCATCTTGCATACAAAAGATTATGTATCACCGTACGTTTCATCCGAAAAAAAATATTTACCTTTTAATATTTATTTTTATTATAGCGGCATTAGTAGTTCTCGCGCTGAAAAAACTTCATGTGTCTTCTTATTATGGTCCATAAGAAACAGCCCTCTGACATAGCGGAGGGTTAGTTTTAGGGTCTCATTGGGTACGGTACCCTAAAATACTGAATATACATAATGGCGCTATTGGTTGGCAAGGGATGAATGAAGCCGGAGGTATAATGCCTAAAGTTCTCAAATTTGCATACCAAGAACAGGTGACATTATTCATTTGTGTGAAATATTAGGGGTACATAATTCATCGCCATGACCTACATACTTGAAGAATTGTCGCGCGGCCGTCGCTCCAGCAGTCACATTTATATTAAGATCGTAGTACTCCATGCCAAGTTATCGTTCTTATACCTAAATCAGCCTTTATGAGATTATTCCTCCCTTTTTTGCCCAAGATTTACAGCCTGTCAACTTTAACGGTTAACCCTGACCGTATTTCGTATCCAATAAGCCAGAATTCCGTCCAAACGAAATGGCCAAAGTCATTTTTGTTGCCAAAAAAGCCCGGCCTTAGAAAACATGACAAGATTTCGTCCAATATACAAACAATTACATTAAGTGTTTGGCGAGACGCCAGCCATCGCGGATGTTGTATTTTTGTTCTTGCAAGATTTTCGTAACGATAATTTGAGCATACTTAATTGTAGAAACTATACGGTTAACGTATTGTTGGCCATTAAGGATATTGTTCGTAAGTACACGGTAAGAGAGCGTTATGTGTTTGAAAGTGATGAGTAGTCTTCATTAGTATGTCCTTACGCTATAACTTACGTACAACGTCTTGAAATAAATCCTAATTCAGATAAAATCCAAATGACATAGGCAGCCAGTGCTCTTTCTGGCTTTGTTTTCTTATTAATAACCTCTACAAGAGGTTAAGTTGATGCTCTATAGTACAGGTGGCGACCGTTGTGGGGTTTTAGTCAGTAAGAGCCATAACCCAGCCGCTCCCCCACCGTCAGAAAATCAAGAGGATCTCTCCACAATAAAAAATATCCAAAAGTAAAATAGATAAAGGTTGATTTGTTATGTGGCTGATAGATTACCTCACAAGTCACCAATCATAAAAATAAGGAAAACCGTACCTGTCACCCTCTTGATTTGTTCTAAGTCATTATGGAAGAAAAACACAGTAATACTAATAAATGATAATAAATTTCATTTTTCATTTTTTTCATTTTCATTCATTTTCAAATGTACACTCACTTTCTTTACACGCTATCTGATCCCAAGCTGAGCATAACTACTTATATTGATATTTATATGTATTACTATACATGCTGTCCCCCGGGTTTTACCTACGTTTATCGATAATATAATATATATAGCCTATAACCATGTACGAAAAATTCCGCGTCGAATGGTAGTATTACCATTCCGATGCGCCGACCCAAACTAATTAGAAACAGGGCAGACAGAAGAAGACTTCAATTGTAAGTCTTTCATCAAAGTCCTTTATTACTTACTTAAAATACTTTTTACTAAAGTGTTTTATCAAAAGGTATATTTGTGAAAAAAGTGACCTTGAAAAGTATGACAGTATAGGTTCAAGGTATAGGTCAAGGGCTCTGAACGAACCCAAACTTCTCTACAGCGTAGATGGCGACCACTTTGGGGTTTTAGTCAGTAATCGTCTGACAAAACCGGGCCGTTCCTACCGGAACTGCCAGGTATTTGATGAAGGAATACCACAAAAAAAAAAGAAAGGTCGAGTTTAAAAGTTGATATTACCCTAAGTCCTAAGTCCTTTTGCAATACCATCAAGTTACCTCTTATACGACCTTTATATTACCTAACAAAAGCAAAAAAGTAATAAAAAGACTCGCATACAGAAAACAATAAGAGTAACCTCAATTGAGCCACTCAACGTTTCCCTCAAATATGTAAACCTAATCATATTCACGAGTCGACATCAACACTCGTGTTTATACGAGGAATTTCTCAGTACCTTTCGCTTCCTTTTTGGGGTTCCATAATAAAATATGAAAAACTGTTAGTTATTTTTCCGTTTGATTTGATTTATCTATTTAGAGTTCAGGATACAAAAATCGATTTATTTTAACTATTATATTTTTTACTATGTAAACGCAAATACAGTCTTTAATTTTATTTGCAGATCTGATTTTATTTTAAAACCATATGTGATGGGTCTTCTGATCGAAAGTACATTAGTGTACCTTATTACAAAAAAATATCCGTTTAAGCCCAACTTAATGAGTTATGTTTCCCTACATTGCTAGGTTTAAAAAGTAGCAAGAGTACTTTTTAATAGTCTTAGCGAATCGTTGTCTTGTTCACCTAGAAATACATTTTTACCACAAAGGCCGACAAACAGTACATAATATGGGAAATGGCCACCGTCGCTCCGAAATCTGAGCCCCACTGGGTGTTCAGTGTGCTGTTGCTTAAAATCTAAATAATTTCGGCTTAATATCGCTTATGCGTTGTCGACCTTGACACGTGAAGTTATTAAGTTTCACGTGCCTGTAATTTTATTTATGCAAAATTATTATATGATGTACGGAACCCTAAAAAGGCATGCTCCATCACACTTGTCCGGTTTTTACATCAATCGCGTTGTAGCTCCCGGCGCCAATACTGTCGTCTGAGACATGGATTCCCTTTTTATCTACAATTTTCATCTGTGGTGTATATTGTATGGATTTTATTTACGTAAATATTATTGAAGTGTTTGTCTGTATGTAGAATTAATTGAGGCAGGAACAGGGGCTCAATTCTGTAGGGAAAATGACACTAACTCGAGGATGTTTCGTCGCGGCCTCTATGCTCTGTCTCTGTCGCTTACTACGCTAATACTACTAATCACGTGAGAGGTAAGCTCTCCGGGGCCTCCGTGAAGCGGCTCGCCGACGAAGTTTGTATTAGCTGTATAAGGGGGCAGGTGGTATCAATGAATCTATAAAGCAATACTAGACAAAGGGTTCAATTATCCAAGCTAATAGTTTCCTAAAGTGGGTGGAACTCGCCTCGATAGACAAGGAAGAGGTTCAGGTTAGAGGAGCTATATTCTCTAAGTTAGTTAGCAACGAGGCTTCGGCGAGCGGTCATTTTGAGGGATAGAAGATAGTGCTCTGTACAAAGGATGCACTGATTACATTGTCATACTAGTGTCATTTACCTTGCAGAATTATTCCCCAGAATAGCTGCCTTAATGTAAACTACATAATTACCATAATAACTCTGCTAAAAGTATAATATACTAGCTGCCCCTCGCGGTTTTACCCGCGTTCCCGTGGGTTGTCACATTAAAACCTTCCTCTTCAATCACTCTATCTATTAAAAAAATCCGCATCAAAATCGGTGGCGTAGTTTTAAAGATTTAAGCATACATAGGGATAGAGGGACAGAGAAAGCGGCTTTGTTTTATGCTATGAAGTGATGTATAAGCATAACAAGAAAAATACTTACAGGGTATTACATCGTCATGTTTTCTACTTTGAAAATAATGAAAATTGACTTATTTTCCATGTTCCGAATTGAATTAACCAAATATTTTTTTAAATAAGTACATACAAATAATAAATAATATAATTAAAAAAAAGTGACTTGCCAAACCCTATAAAATTAGTTTTTATCATTTTTATCATTAACTTACCTACTTTAAATACCATTTTATTTTAAATATGAAACTTTGAATTTGCGTCACTAATTTTCTATGTATTGAAAGTGTCCATGACTCCAAACATACAATTATTCTTCTTAAGATAAAAGTAACAAACGACTTCATTTTCTTTAAGTTTGCACGACTTTACTAGTAAAAAACAAAATCTTACCTTAACTGCATAAGGTACTCTTTCTAACGAAACTTAATACATGAAAAAGATAGGTAAAACCCAGGGTAACAGCTAGTCTTACGCAAAAATCCCCCACAACAGTTTATCAGTTAGATAACACATAAAATATGAGACCATTTTATGTTCTCCACAAAATAGTATCCTGGTTACATCGATCACTAAAAGCTCTCTAATATTTTTATGAGAAACCACAAATACAAAGCGATTCCAAGCTTAAGGCGCTTTCTGTCTTGGAAACTTAAAGCCGATGGTCGCAATGTCTATCTATCTAGCTCTCGGGTGACTAGAATCTACTGGATTGCCCTTTGCGTGCACTAAAACACTCCATGTGAGACAAAATCCATGTCTTTGCACACGGTCTTTATGATACTATTAAGAAGTGACAGTTGTAATAGTCTACAAAAAGCTTTCTACAACATAAACGATTATTTTAATGACCACAATGGTTGGGTGTAGCGTTCACTTTTGCTGGTCATATCTTAGTATATAAAATCTTATTTGAAAACGAGTAATTGCTTTGTTCTTTATCGGCTCTTCTACAAACAACCTGTCGTACCGGCGTTAGACTCTGAGCATTCATTAGTGCTTGTGTCATTTAATATCAAATAGATTCTTTATTAATTTATCATTTCATTAGTGTACTATATTTTAATTTGAAAGTATATTATTACCCGTTTTTCGGAATTTATGCAAATTGTTACAGCCTTATACAATTTATACTAATAACAAACTTTACTGCACAATCTTTATACTGCATGCAATTGTAGGACATCATGTACATTAAGGTTTACGTATTGTTTTTTTTTTTTTTTTTTAATTTAATGTTTTTTAAATATCTTTTTACGTTATTGTTACTCTTATATTTAACCTCTTTGGTCAAGTTCGACTGAGGCGATCGTTAGGTCCAGTTGCATCTTGGAAGCCTTAGGACGTCGTGAGGGTTCTATCCTTGTGATCCAGTGTAATTTCAAACTGTTACAAAATTAAAGCTAGAATTATCATTGTAATGTTTAAATTTTTCCACTTTTAAGCGTATCTGAGATAAAATATTACCTTTTAGGGTTGGACCTATTATGAAACTATATACTTTAAATTTATTTGACGAGTTTATGTGATGGACCAGTTAGTAGTTAGTTGACCATAGTACAAGCATCACTCTGCTGAATTCAAAAAGTAAAAAAAAAAAGTTGTCACTTCTGTGGTTGTGCGTTATAAAGTAAGGCTTAGAGAACGGATGACTTGATTCGATTCCTAGATCGGAGGAACAAACAAACATGTTCATCCACACAAATATTTGTCTTGGGTGAACCCACGACTTGTGGCGTGGCAATCAGAATAAATAAATAAATAATAAATAAATATCCTGGGACATTCTTTACACACGGCCACCTGGTCCCAAACTAAGCAGAGCTTGTACTATGGAAACCAGATAACTGATATACTACTTTTTATTTTTTTTTGTAAATACATACTTATATAGATATTTACACCCAGACACAGAACAAACAGACATATTCATGCACACAAATGTTTGTCCTGGGTGGGAATCGAACCCGCGACCTTCGGTTTGGCAGTCAGAGCGTTAACCACCAAGCCTACTGGGCCATCAAATGGATGGATTATGTGTTGAGTTATAATTAATACGCAGGGAGTAAATCTAAAATGGTATTTATGGAAGAAATTAACATAATGACTAACTCCCATATTCTAAGATGTTTTCTCAAAACTTCCTCTACTCCACTCAACCTCACTCCAAGATATTAGTATTCATAGTTGCAAAAATCTTCTCCACTCGACGCTTTTCCTCACTCGAGGTGAGGAAACAACTGTCAACTTCAAGGTACGTCGGGAAGGAAGTTTATTGCTTATAAACAGTTACTGAAGCATATTATTTTGTTTGATTAATATTTTATCTACAATACCCGCGTTCCCGCGGGATGTCACATGTATTATACATAAAAACCTTCCTCTTCAATCACTCTATCTTTAAACTAAAAGCCGCATCAAAATCCGTTGCGTAGTTTATAAGATTTAAGCATACATAGGGATATAGGGACAGAGAAAGCGACTTCGTTTTATACTATGTAGTGATAGAATGAGGTTACTAATGATATGTTACCTTGACTACACTTCGATTCGACATCAGTCGGGATTCCCCGAGAAAATGCTTAAGGTATCCTCAGTCGAGATGGAGTCAAGTGTCGAATGAGGAAACGTCTTAGAATATGGGTGTAAGTATTTATTAGTCACAACCAACAGCCATTACTTATTTGCAAAATTGTAGGCATTTCCAATGTTTTAACGACCTAAGACTCTAAGGCAATTTGCTCTAAAATACAACAGAAAAACACATATAGGTATTTGGCGACAGAATTTCAACATGAAAGACTATCGAATAACTTTAAAGTTAACCTCCACACAGCACCGTGTTAAGATTGCTTACTTTACCAAATTAAAATAAAGCTTATTTTTCTAAAATGTGGTACATTAAACAGATGTTGTTATGAGCATTTTGTCAATGGTTGACATGCAAAATTATACCTTAAGTACAATAACAATAAATATTGTTCAGTTTACTTATTAATACAGGTACATGAGACTTAACAACTTCACGTCTTAGGGTCGACAACTAATTGGCGACGCCCGTAGTGTTGCAAATGTCTATAGGGGGCGGTGACCACTTACCATCAGGTGGACCGTCTGCTTCTTTGTAGGCCTTGGTATTACATAAAAATCAATGAACATATACAATTATAACTTTAATGATAAAAATTCCATTAAATTTGATTCTATTAAAATTATGGTAATTAATTATGAAGTTGAAGTCGGTTAATGAAACCATACACTCATTGTAAAATTAAAACCCATGGCATTCCTCGCTTCAAATAAAACTCTATTTAACAGCATTACAACATACAATATAGCATGGCAAATTTTTTTAATCGTCCAATTCAATTTCGAATTCAATAAAATCGTTTAATAAGTAGAACGCACTCTTTGCACAAAGTAAATTGTAAGGTTAGTCACGTCTCAGTTATAAAGTAGGAGGAAATGAAGTGGAAAAACACATGCTTACAAATACAATCCACTTGGAACCCGACTATTTCCTTGGCTTACAAAAGATCCTCCACTATCAGCACCTAATAGTCTACTTTAGCTCCAACGCGACAAAATTCCACTTTAAACCAATGGATCTTGCATCCTTTTCTTTCATATCAGCTCTAACGTTTGAAAGATAGAGATAGCATATAAGAGAAGTAGTGCATTAAAACTAATAGTTCAACGGGTATCCATTTCAATAAAGAAGGATTTTAAGATGAAAAAAGAAAACATACTGAATATTTTGATCAACCTAGATTTCTAAGGTTATTGAAATCATTTTATTCATTTGCAAATAGCCATAACCACCTACCCTGGCCTCATTCTGTAAGATAAATGACTAGCTCGATAATCTTTTAATCCCCGTCTTTATGCTCTATCTCTAACGAAAGCTACGCAATGTGTGAGAGGTCCTCTCTTCGACGCCTCGTTGCGCCGGCTGACGAAATTTCTATTAGCCGAATATGGGGGCTATTCCCAATTAGGATAGCAAAGATATTTTTAACATAGGCAGTACGGTATGTACAATATGGTACTGTTTTTCCGCGGTAGTATTAGATGCCTCTACCACTCAGCTTATCCATTCTCAATTAGTCTTTCACCACATATTTACTAATCCAAATTCAAAAATACTAAATTCTAAATATTTATTTAGGAACAGTGGCATATGGTAGAATTAAAAAAACAATGGTGTCTGCCAAAGTATAAAAACTGTGTGCCGACAACGCCCTCCAATGCAAGGGTACTGCATTACAAATGGCGTTTATTCCCCACAAACGATGTATCTTCATAAGTGAATCAGTTACGTGCAGAAATTCTGAAAAAAAACCCTTGAAATAAACTAAATTATCACTCGGAACTCCCAGCTAAGGCTTTCAACACGCTTTACCAATTCGGCTTAGTAAAATAGTCAATTTTATAGCCTAGAATCTAGCTCTAAGCCACAGTTAATACGACCTTGGTCGATCCCTCGCAAAGGCACCCCATTTCTTTCATATTTATAGAAATAAACGTTGAGTTTGTAAAGTGGATCATCCACGAGACAAAACTTCTTGTACTTTCTATCTATCTATATATAAAACTCGATGTCTGTATGTATGTTCCCTTTAAACTCCAAAAGGGGTGGACCGATTTCGATGAAGTTTTAAGGAAATCTTCAGATTGGCTTAGCGGCCTATCCCGTTTGATAGCGATTGGAAAAAGAACTTTTTTTTTCATCAATGATTTTCTGCTGTCAATCCGCTTTTGTTTTCATAACCCGGATTGTGGTTCCTTTTTAGTCTTCAACTTCGTATATTAAATTCAAAGTCTGTAATGTCGAATTTTCTCACCAACATAACATTATATTTCGCCTCAATCACGTCTCCACCAGCACTTAGATTTGCCAGTTAAACGCACGAGTTTATTTCGCATCATTTCACTCACTTTGCAAGTTCCTTGCTATTTTAAAGAGAATTTGTTGCAGTCTTTGCCTCTGTATTTTTTTACTTCCAGCCGACAGAGCGGTTTTATTCCTCCCAGCGGGATGTTGGAAATATTTCGTATTTTCAGAAACTATTCGGTATTTACAGGGTAGTTTGTTCTTGTATACTGTACACTTACATCTGCAGTACAGTTTGTTTTGGTACAGAACACTGGTTTTGTGAAGTTGGTAATTTTTATTAAAAAATCCAAAAAAAAAATTTGGGTATGACCCGAAATTTCAACTTTCAATATTGCCTCGGTAGTCAAGTAGTTTACAGCTCATTCAAAAGACTGGGCTGGGTTTGATTGCCAGGTCGGCCAGGCGATAATGGGCGAGAATATATTTATTTATAATACCTACTAATATTATAAATATGATGTTTTTGAGGATGGATGATTGTTACACAATCACGTCAGAACTGCTGAACTGGTTACTGGTAACATTCCTCAGGAACGTGGATGAAACCGCGGAAGACAGCTAATGCATAATGAAGATCTTAACAGAATATCGAATCAGTCAGTACCCTTCTAGACTTTGAATATTTACTACCTTCGTTAACATCACTCATCACGATGAGTTTGTGATCTGATCAAGGCTTTAAATAGCTTAAAGAAGTAGATTTCAGAAATTGGGTAGGTTCATAATTCATTCGGAGACTAACTTGACTACAGACTGCTTTATTACGCCTTGCTTTATTTATGATTGAGATGCCAAGAACAGAAAGCCGCTAGGTGCACCAGGGTCTGTGCCAAATGTATGAGCGTGACGTATATCTCCAGTTTACTTATTTTGGTGATTACGTTAAGTAACCTACCGAAGCGGTATTATGGACCAAGAATTTATAAGCATATAAAATATTTACATTTCGTTTTATTAAGGTTGTCTTCGTTCTTTTCGTCAAGATCGAGATCTTGATAGCTCCTGATTATTATAAAACTATTATTTATATTTTTAGAGTAGTAGAGCTCTTAGTGCAGAGTTCGTCCGGGGAAGTACTACCATCTTACCCATTTCTGCCGTGAAGCAGTAGTGCACTTGTATTACTGTATTTTGTTTAGAAAGGTGGGCCGGTGAAATTACAGGCACATGAGACTTAACAACTTCACGTCTCAAGTAATATTTATTCTACTATGAAGAGGCATATGATCTAAAGTACCCATCTCAGGCCCCTTACAGGGTATTTTGCAACATACACCCTCCTTATAAATAAACAACAAAACTTTAACTTAGACAGTATCCTAAATAACGGAAATGTTCTTAAATAAAGCACTCACCAGTTACAAATGCATTACGAACAAACGTTCAAATGAAAAAATATAGTCAACTTAATAATCTAAAAGTAAATGGAAAAATAAAATTTTATTAAATTCACTCCACGATTCTCGCGGAATCAACGTGGCACCTATGCATTATCTCTTTCATTCACTACGAAATCACTTGAGAGGTCTACTGTCCATAGCCTTATTGCGTGGGCTTGTCAACTGAGTATGACCATGAAAGATGCCTGATATCCAAACTATTTATACCATCATGTCACCACAATTTGTTATTATTCGTCAAAGGACCATAACGGTCAAAGGAAATCCATCTTATGAATCCATGTTTCCTTAAGACGGAAATATTTCCCTCTCCAAGAGACGTCGATAAATTATTTATGAAGAAAATTAGGTAAATATTTTCGCCTTTTCGGGATTTGGACGTGTTCACAGTATAAAAAAGAACAGTATCACACGAAATGTGTTTTTTTTTAATTTCATAATACTGTTTTATACTATTTATAATTTTACTTAGGCCCTAAGAGAGCACTTATAAAGTTATTTACCACTGCTTCAGAAGTCAGTTGTCATACAAATGTAAAAGAACTATACAAAAGAACGACTATACTATTTTCGGTAGCAGTGACGAATACTACCAGTACCCATACCCAATACTTATCTAGGTCTCTTTAGAGGCGAGCTAACAATAGACAAATTACCACGTTATATTTTACACCTTGCACTGAGTGATTTACAAAGGTATTGAGAAAAAAAGGTGGTATGTCGTAAATAAATCTGCCAAAACCCATATAATAATTCTGCTATGAGCTCCAAATGGACTAAACCAACCAAGAACTATGCAAAACCATGAAAGAAAAAGGTATGTAGTAGTTAAGTATTCCAACTTCATTATTTTCCCACCATTTCCCCAAGGTAATTGATGATGTGGCTGATGAATTGCATACAAAGCAATTTGTTGACAATTTTTTGATTTGAGATGGAAGCCTGCCAGTCAAACTCAAATATTCTCATTTTCTGAAAGCTCTTGCTTATTGAGGACTTCCTTAGTACAACCAGCTAACAGCCGTTTGAAATTATGATAAAAATAGTCTAGCAGTTTTTCAACATTGTCCCACTGTTGAACTACATCCTACACTGTGACACAGAAATCAGACGTAACGTTTGTAATGATTGAAGGGTCTACTTTGAGATATCCTCCCTGAATGTATAACGATGTAATTTGTTTGCTATCAAATGAAAGCACAGGCACAAAGGATTTTAGGCGGAATAAAAATAAACTCGACATTTGACAAAGGTTTTTAGCATCAGTAGTAGTAGGTACTTCGATAAAATACTGTACCATTTTTATTTCTAAATAAAATTATTTTTTTGTATCTTTCCATTTGGATCTCTCAATCCGAAGTTTGATCCTTTTGGAAGGGATACAGATCCATCACGTAGAGGTCGTTAATGGGTTGGGTTATATATACCTACCGGATACTATCTCTGCCTGTACTTTTGAAGCGACACAGCCAAAGACAGCACGCGCTAACTCCAAGGACCATTGTTGAAAGAAGATAACTATATTGGCTTTAATAATAATAATAATAATAATGCTTTATTGATATAATTCCTTACAAAATGCTTAATATCTAGCTAAAGTTCACAAGGTTATTAAGGTTAAAGGCGCACAAAAGTTGAAACCCTGACTCCTAAACTAGGACTACCTGTGACTTAGGAGTCAGTGTTCTACTGCTACTTAGATACTATATTTTTTATGCTTTATTGGGAAAAACTTGCTGGACAGGTTACTGGGTTATTGATTGAAATATCACCACCTGCCAAATCAAATATCTCAATCATGATTATCTTGACAGATGGTGACTCGCTACAGACAAATGGAGCCCCCATGAGCTGTCAACAAAAGGTGAAAATAGGCGCGACGGTGTCAGCAGCAAGAGGTATATTGCAGTTTTGCTAACGCTACTCCCGGCTTTATGCCTTTAAGATTTCTACCCTTCGAGGATGTATTTCTCTTTCACCTTTCTCTCTCTGTCTTCGGAAATCTATATGTGTATGAGTTGATATTGCCTATAGACTCATATAAGGCCCAAATTGGCTGAATTTTCACTGGCAGTTAGTGGATAGTGTAGGTAGTAATTAAGGCCACTTTTTATTTAGCAAAGAGTATTTTACTCAATTAATGTTTCATAATATTCATCCAAAAAATAACCTTTTACAAAAATAAATAACTCAAATTTGAAACACAAAATTTAAATATCTCCAACATCCTTGTGACCTCCTTTTATAAAACGTTAAAAATATTAATCCTTAATTCTTATTTCCTTCGAAGGGTGAGTAGGCTCAATGTAAATCGTCACCGGGCTAATCGGACCCGACAGCTGGCAGCTTGCATCGGCAAATTGAGGGGTAACTCGGTTTAACCCGCTCCTATTCGTAGCGCTGTTCTCGGAGAAATTTGGATGATGTTATGCAAGTCTTGAAAGTCAATTAGGAGTAGAATTTACACAATGTACTTAATTAAATTTAGTTGAAAAATGGTGTAAAATGTTGATTAACCTTTTTTTTTTGTTTTTCAATAAATTAAATGACGTAAATAATTAAGCGTTTTCACTGTTCAGCTGTTTACCAAGGTATGATACATTACCGGGATAAAAATTATCCTATTTGTTAATACAGGTTAAAAGCTATCTTTGTGCCAAGTTTCATCCAAATCCGTTAATTGGTTTAACATATAATGCATTAATCACTTCTATAAAATAATTAATTGTGTACCATAAACAACAACGGAAGTAAAAAGACGCCATTTTTTTTAACAAACCCTTCGTAAGAATGTCAATGTGTAAGCCAGCCGTTGTATTATGTATGAATACGCTCAAATTCAATTTCGTTACGCCCCTCACGATAACATGCAATCAAAGAGTATACATGTAGATACGCCATTGACATGATATCTAATGAACTCGTCAGCGGTGTATTGTACCTACATGATTTCTATCTCTCTAGTCGTTTCCCTCACTGCTGAGGATCGTGGAGCCTTCTGACTTTGTCAACCAGCTGTCTCCATCGATTTCAATCCGTTACTTGGTGCATTGCAGCACTCACCGGTATCTCCAGGTCCTGCGATATCTGGTCTGCCCACCGCCTGGGGCTCAGGCCTCTTGGTCTCCTACTTGATTTAGGTAGGTTTTAAATATGTTTGAAGTTTTTCAAAAACTAACCTTAAATAATTTACTCACGGCCATCTGATTCTAAACTAAGCAGAGCTAGGAAATGTAAAACAATAAAACAGATATACAGTCCTTTTTTTCAACATACTTACATAGTTATATGGACAATCATTGTTTGTCAAATCGTACGTTGATGCAAAACAAACCAACGACCTGGCAGTAATAGTCTCCGACCAGAGAGTAGGACTATGGTATGTTTTATCAATTTCATATAAGTGTTCATTTCATCGAAAAATATTTAGTTCTTAAAAGTCATATATTAGCTGGCCTATTAATAGTGTCCTATCTGTTTTATAAAACATCAATGACAGTACCATAAGCCCGCATCGCGTACCCTTATCCACTTAGAGAAATAAGCGAAGAGCTGAAAATGTTTTAAGGTTCACAACTGAAGTGTACAAAGTGTTTTAAAAACAAAGATTATATCTATATAATACTAGGTTACCCCCGCGGTTTCACCTTTATCGATATCATATATAACCTGTAACCATCTACGAAAATTTCCGCGTCGAATGGTAACAGTCTCATCCCGATATGTTCAGTAGTATTGAGGTCATGGTGCGTCAAAGGAACCCTTATTACCCTTGCCGAAAGGAGGTTAAATGGGGCCTTATAACGAGTTCATTCACAATATTTAAGAACCGTAGAAACGCTATATAACATACCCCAAAAAAATAAAAAAACTGATTTATATGAATGAAAAATAGAAAAACTATTAAAGTAGACAATTATTAGGTAAAATAGGTACGTAGGCCTTTCTGTTAAATAATCTGGTTCCCTGACATGACAGCTTACCAGGGTTGTTGGCTTTGATATTTGAATTATATTTTTACGGGGTATTTTGTAACACCTTATATAGATAAATAAATGCTGCTTGTTTGTCGGCCCAAGTGGCATAAAGAAAAAAATCAAAAAAAAAATTTTAAACTTCAGTAAATAAGTTCAAAGAAGATGCAAGTTCTAGTCACGTCCGGATATTAGCTCTTCCTGCCTCATCGCTACAGTGTGAACCTTTCTTTTGTCACTTTGCCCTTTTCGCTACGTCACACTTGTTATGTGACATGTTATGATACCATCGTTGTTTATTTTATGGGATAGTCTTACTTATATCACATGTCAGGGTTTGTTTGTAGGTTTGACATAATAAATAAATAAAAGAGCTTAAAGTTTGAACGCCATTGTCGTCTATACTCGACAATAAACAGCTTACAGATAAATAAAAATATTAAATCATTACTTTCATGTGTTTTATTAATATATATAAATAAATAAATATCCCAAGACATTCTTCACACATGGTTACCTGATACCAAGTTAAGCAGAGTGTACTGCTTGTAGTATGGCTACCAGGTAATTGATATACTACATTATACTACTTTTAAATACATACTTATATAGATATTTACAACCAGACACAGAACAAACAGACATGTTCATGCACACAAATGTTTGTCCTGGGTGGGAATCAAACCCGCGACCTTCGGTTTAGCAGTCAGGGTCTCTAACCACCAAGCCAACTGGCCCGTATAATTTTAGGTATTTACATAGATTTTCGGGCTTGGCGTACCGGACAAGGAAATGCCGTTATGGTATAGCCTTCAGAAGCAAATTTTTATTCTTACACTATTACAAGTATGACAACAAGTTTTAGAGTAGTAGAGCTCTTAGTGCAGAGTTCGTCCGGAGGAGTACTACCACGTCCCCATTTCTGCCTTGAGTGAAGCAGTAATGCACTTGTATTACTGTGTTTCGGTTAGAAAGGTAAGGGGGCCGGTGAAATTACAGGCACATGAGAACAACTTCACGTCTCAGGGTCGACAACGCATTGGCGATGCCCCTAGTATTGCAAATGTCCATAGGCGGCGGTGACCACTAACCATCAGGTGGACCGTCTGCTTCTTTGTCGGCCCAAGTGGTATAAAAAATCAAGATAATATTTTGCTTCTTTTTTCTATTTATTAATTGATAGTATATATTAAATATATTAGTATCAAACAAATAAAGTTTGATATAATTGTGTGAGTATTTTGCATGGCCCGCCATTAGCGGCAAAAGTCTCTGTTTCTGGCAGCTCTATTCCATGCTTTGCTCGCTGTTCTGGCAAGTTCATCGCTTCATCAGGGTCCCAGTTTGTTATTATTTTAGAACATCATCAATATATCGATAGTTTCTATGTTCAGAACGCGCCTGTTTGCAATCCTTAAGCTAAAATGGCAAACTGTACATAAATTAACTAGTATTTTTAATTTTTTAATATTTTAAGATAAGAAGAATATACGGTTAAGAGAACCAACTACACAAAAAGGTTAATTTGATACAAAACTGTCGCAAAAAACGCTTCTTTGTCCCGAGTTTATTCCGAGAAATATGGTAACATTAATCAAAGGTATCCTTGCAAGTGAAAGAACTTTTTTACCCTTCAACGCTTTAATGAAAAATGTCCAATAATGTTAATTGTCCTCTTTGAAATTATTTTTTAAGGTTTATTGTAAATTATTTCATCGAGATATTATGAGAAAATTTCAGTAGCCATAGCCTCTGGCATTTCTTTAACGGAAGACTTTGAGAGGAAACCTGCACACCCTCCATGTTTGAGTTCTACCAAGCCGCTCGCATGCTATTTTTCTTATATTATAAATAGAAGAAAACTGAAGAATTTAAGAAAAGGTTAACATTTCATGGACCGATCATTCTCAAGGATTCACGCTTCAACCCTTAGAAAGCGAACAAAAAGAAACAAAGTCAGAAAGAAAGCTAAAATAAAACGATGAGAAAGAAAATATAGCGCGGGTGCACGCGATTTTTTGCATAAGCCAGAGTACTACAAAGACTACTTTAAACATCTAACGGTTGAAACTACGGGGGACAGCAAATTTTTATATACAGTCATAATTAATACAATTTCGACCCAAAAACGTACAAAATAGTTCCATTATATTTGGTTGGGGAAAAAGTCTTTTCGCATTATAGTATGTATGAACTTGTAATAAAATCTCTTTGGCTATTTGTATCTGGCTGGTTTTGATATCATTGAAAGTTTAAATTTTAAAGAACATAATTCCAAATTCAAATTAAGAAAATGTATGATTTGCATTTGTTTTTCGTACCGCCAAGATTAGTGAATCTAATAAAGAAACTCGATTCATTTTAAAATTTTACTACAAAAAAGGTAAAAATGCAACGCAAGCCGCGAAAAAAATTTGCGATGTTTATGGACCTAGTGCAGTGTCTGTGAGAGTAGCACAAATTTGGTTTAAGCGTTTTCAATCCGGAAATGTTGATGTCAAATATGCACGTCGCTCTGGTCGCCCCATTACGGATAAAATTGATGCCATTTTTGAAAAAGTGGAGCAAGATCGGTATATCAGTAGTTACGACGTAGCTGAAGAACTGGGAATTGACCACAAAACAGTTTTGGCGCATTTGAAAAAAACTGGGTACACAAAAACGCTAGATATTTGGGTACCACACGAGCTCACTGAAAGAAACCTAATGAACCGTGTACTCATTTGTGGTTCTTTATTACGACGTCATGAAACCGAACCATTTTTGAAGAAGCTGATAACTGGTGATAAAAAATGGATCACGTACGACAAGAACGTGCGAACAAGGTCGTGGTCAAAGGCCGGTCAGGCTTCACAGACTGTGGCGAAACCCGGGTTAACTCGTAACAAGGTGATGCTGTGTGCGTGGTGGGATTGGAAGGGCATTATTCATTATGAGCTGTTACCACCAGGCAGGACCATCGATTCTGAACTCTACTTCGAACAACTGATGAGATTAAAGCAAGAAGTTGAGAGAAAGCGGCCGGAATTAATCAACAGAAGGGGTGTGGTTTTTCATCATGATAACGCTAGACCTCACACATCTTTAGCCACTCAGCAAAAATTAAGAGAGTTTGCCTGGGAGGTATTAATGCATCCGCCGTATAGTCCTGACTTTGCACCTTCAGATTTCCACCTGTTTCGGTCTCTTCAGAATTCTTTAGGCAGTGTCAGGTTAACATCACGAGAGGACTGTCAAAACCACTTGTCGCAGTATTTTGATCAGAAGTCCCAAAATTTCTATAGCAATGGGATCATGTCCCTACCTACAAGATGGCAAAAAGTTATCGAACAAAATGGTACCTACATACTTTAGTTAAATGTTAATAAACTATATTCAAAATGTTTTGAATTTTCTTAAAAAATGCGAAGGCACTTTTTCCCCAACCTATTATGTAGTCATTAAAAAAAACATAAATGTAATTATTTCCGTACAAATAAGGGGTTTATCTAGAAATCAGTCCGCTGCGCAATCTTACAACGGAATCACAAGAGTTTTGTTGCAATTTGTTAGAGTAATACCCTCATTTGTTACCACTGTCGCCAACTACGCCCGGCCATCATTCTAGCTAAGTAGATAGAATTTAATAAGGCTCTAGGTATTCCTTGGTCTTATTTATGGCTATTTTAGAACGAAGTTTATTAATATTTTCTTGCAAATGATTATGTTTCGTTTTTGCAGTAACTTCCAATTTTCATGGTCATTAAAAGCACCTATGAATTGTCTGACTCTAATTAATTTCAAAATTTAGTTTAGGTCATTGAAGGGCACTTTTGAAAGACAAAGCTATTAAAGTTGCCATCGATTCGAAAGTCAATCTGTGCCTGAGAAACCCAGCTAAGTCTCTTTTTTTTAATCTAACTTATTTGTAAGTACTAAAGATATAATAATAAATACAATCGGTATTACGAAGTGTTGTGTTTACTAAGAAGAGCCGGAAAAAAACCAAGCAATCACTCAAAATGAACATAGATTTATTGCATAAAATTTATTTACTTTTACTGACAACATTTGCGTGCTATAGCGGATGTGAATAAATCAACAAAATATAATGAATGCCTAGTAAACTAACTAAGCTTGGAATTGGATTGACATTTTCTTTTATCTGGCTACGATTATGAATGAAAAGTTCGGATGGATAGATGTTAGTTACTTAATCACGCCAGAACGGCTGTACGGCTCTGGGTGAAATTTGGCACAGACATAGATTATAGTCTGGATTAGCACAAAGGCGTATGTTCTGTACTGTTCGGTTTTTAAACGAGGCTGAACAAAAAGGTTGCGTATATTCACGAATATTCATAATCTGTGGAATAAGTATTTCAATGCCAATCCGCATCATCGTTTTGGTGCCACCAGCCACTGTACACAGCAAGGAGAACTCTCGCGCCGGACGACGATAACCTATTAAGAAGAAAAATACCTTAAACGTGTGTGATTTGTAATTATTGGTGTAGGAACGTGCCTCTGGATATTCAGTAAGTGCGTAATCAATATCAGCCCCCTTATTCAGCTAATACAAACTTCGTCGGCGAGCCACTTAACGGACGCCTCGGAGAGCTTATCTCTCACGTGATTAGTGGTATTAGCGTAGTTAGCGAAAGAGACAGCACGGAGGCCGCGACGAAACATTCTCGAGTCAGTGTCTCCATCATCAGTGTTTTCCTTACAAAATCGAACTCCTGGCTCGAATTTCTTTACATTTATTTCAATCGTTAGGCGCGTACATCTACTTTTTATCCCAGGAAAATGTTAAATAGTTTGGAAACGCGGGTGAAACCGCGGGGTACAGCTAGTATAAAATAAGTTCTCCTATCACTTTTGGTCATATTATCACAAAGACTACGGTCAAACGCATGGAACATTTGTAAAAAGGAATAGAAAGCTCCCAAGGACAGTTTTTAAATATTTTCGCTCTTATATAAAAAATGGTTCATGTTACTAAGAGCTTGAAAAGTAATTCTTCATTCACATAGGGATGTCCTTAACTAGCGCGGTAGTTGTCGATAAAAAGCTCATTTTCCGCACGGAACGACACTCGGGCTAATGGGCTCTCGAAAAACTTTCAGAGCTTTTTTTAATACGTCTAGATGGTGCTTTTCTGAACACGATGATATACGGGCTTGTAAGCTTAGATTTAATTTAAATAAAATGTGTTATGTAATCGAGCTTTTGCCTGCAGAGCCTTAATGACTCACCACTTCAGTGTTTGTGAATTAAGTTCAACTTTTTTCTATATCCTAGTTAGATAGCTATTCACTGATATTTTTTAAACTTTAAAACGTGTTCTTTAAAGACTGATACTCTATGTGATGGTAAGTGGTCACAGTCACCTTTGGACATCAAAAATTTCAGTACAAGTGCATTAAAATTTTGAAATGAAGATGGGAATGGGGTAGACGCGTTCTAGAGCGGAGACCACGGCTCGGTAAACGTAGTGTAGGGCACCCTCCAGCTAGATGGAGCGATGATATACGCAAGCTGGCTGGTAGCGGTTGGAAATAAAGAGCTGAAGATCGAGCTCAGTGGCATGCCATAGGTGAGGCCTATGTCCAGCAGTGGATGGAGATAGGCTGATGATGATCAAGTGCATTACGATCTATGAATTAAGTTTTTAGTCAAAATGGCTGCGTATACCAATTAAGAGCATATTTTTTTTAATTACATAGAGTTTAGCTGAGTTCGCGTTCCCGAGGGGAGTCACATTTTCCCAGGTTAAAAATATTTTATATGTTAATCCAGGTTATAAACTATATGTGTGCCAAATTTTATCCAAATATGTTTCGTGTCGTTTTTTTTTAATAGAAATAAATATAAATATGAACCACCATTATATCGTACCTTACCATATAAGTACCTTCCCTTGAAAAAATAATTTACTTAAGGTTAGAAATGTTTTTCGCTTTTCATTTCCTTATTTCTGTTTTATTAATAGGTATATTTATACTAATAACTGTACGTTCTCCTTCCTACCAATATCATAAAGGCGAAAGAGGATGAGGGAGATGTGAGGATCGAAGTACGAATGTTTGTTACTCTATCACACAAAAACTACTTAAACGATTTGTATCAAACTTGGCAGATAGATAGAATATGTCCTGGAATAACATATAGGTTACTTTTTATCCTGGGAAAATGTAATTTTCCTCTGAAACACGGGTGAAAGCTAGTTTCCCATATACAAATATAAACACGTCAGCTAAAACGTCACAAAACTTTGTGTTCACAACATTGTTAAGCACAAACTATTTGGCATCACCATTCTACGAAATTATATTATTTTAAGTTTGCAACTTTGTTTGCCAAATAAAACAAAGGACCATGTTGTTCCCCGCACCACACAGAGTTGCGAAACATGTCGTTTTAACATTATAATTGCGAAAATTCTACTCGCTGTGTTTTTACGATTATGCAAGGGACATTATTAAATAGCATGAAGATGTTAGTATTTACAGAAGTATCTTTAAAAATCATGTCCAGTCATGTTCTATTTGTCTCTGCGAACAAGCACTTAGTTTCTTAAAACTATGCAAGAGATTTTTTGTTGCAGATTTCAGCGACATTTTCGAGGTTTCTTCCGAGAGGTCTTTGTATTCTAAATGAATATATCGCACCCTCAGTAAAATTAAAAAAAATCAAAATTCAAAACCATTTATTCAGTTTAGGCCCTCAGAAGGCACTTATCAAATTTAAAGTTACTGAAGCTACTACCTAGTACGCGAAGGGCTTAACTCAATTTTTTGCGAAATGGAGTAACATAGAGAGACTAAACAAAGTATGCTCTATCCAAAGAATATTAAAACATAGTCAATTTAATGATAGAATAAGCATACCGATACTTCAGCCTCTTTAACACCGGGACCCACCTTCCCCACTCAGTGCAAAAGTGATCCAACCAGAGATGTGCCAAAAGTGATGTTTTTGAATTAAGCTACTATCGTTCTGAGGGTGCGATATATACTGAGAAATAATTTACTCACGCCTATTTATTATTTTGTACATACAGAATATTTACGAAATGATAAAACTGTATTCAAGTGTCAAGTATCATCAAATTCGTTCAACAGTTTCTGTTAATTCACAGACATCAAACCTACCAACCGTGTATTTTTTCAACCGGGTTCCAAGGGTTACATTAAGTCTTAATTACTCTTTATAATAAAAAAATATCTACCCGTGTAGTCCCGTGGTTGTCTGAAACGACCGAAAAGACATACAAAATTTAAAATTTACTTATTTTTATTTTTTTTTTATACCACATGGGCCGACAAACAAGCGGACGGTCCACCTGATGGTAAGTGGTCACCGCCGCCTATGGAAATTTACAACACTAGGGGCATCGCAAATACGTTGTCGACCCTGAGACGTTAAGTTGTTAAATCTCATGCGTAATGTAACACAATAATACTGTAACTTCACCGACCCCCTTACTTTTTTAATCAAAACACAGTAATACAAGTGCACTACTGCTTCACGGCAGAAATAGGTAAGGTGGTACTTCTCTGGACGAACACTGTACTAAGAGCTCTACTCGAAAACCAAATGTAGGTACTTTCATATGCATTTAGTAATAAGCTATTATTTGACATAACTATCCTATCATAAATATATAAATAATAATTTGACAGGCCAGTTGGCTTGGTGGTTAACGCTCTGACTGCCAAACTGAAGGTCGCGGGTTCGATTCGCGGAAAGATGTTAATTTATAAAAACGCAATACAATTTATCTTAACATTATTTATCATAGAATCTTTAAAGAGTACGGACTAAGATAATAAATACATATCCCGGGATATTCTTTACACACGGCCATCTGATCCCAAACTAAGCAGAGCTTGTACTATGGACACCAGATAACTGATATACTACATTTTTTTTTTTTTCTAAATACATACATAAATAGATATTTACAACCAAACACAGAACAAACAGACATGTTCATGCACACAAATGTTTGTCCTGGGTGGGAATCGAACCCGCGACCTTCGGTTTGGCAGTCAGAGCACTAACCAAGCCAGCTGGCCTGTCAATTGTATAGATATTATAGTCAACAGCAAACAAACACAAGTAAAAAATGTTTAACGGGATGTTCCATTTACTTTCACTATCAAACCACGAGTTACAAGTTAGTAATACAACTTGTATTGGCTTAACTTTTTCAACTCTTGAACTTCTGAAGTGGCTCGATTGAGTTGAAAGATCTTGTACAAATAAAAGTAGTTAGTCGCAACTGATAATAAATGTGGATGTCTGCAGGTTCAATGTTTTAGCATAGTACGTCTTTTAAGGAATTTGTTTGTTTTCTGTAACGTCAGTTTGAGATTCAAAGTTTAGAATTAAAAGCAAAAAAATTATATATTAGTGAATATTTTTTTGTAATTTAACACTAAACATACCATAACCGGGTCAAATGACCCATTTTGAACATTGCATCGTAAATGCATTTTATTGCTTTTGCACATTTGACTTCATGACTTTTTCTTACTAATTAATATACAGTTATACTATATATTTCCCTTCCTAACAACCATATTTCATACATTCAAGCAGGAAACATGAAGTCACATGTGACCCGCTATGGTAGAAATAGGTACCTAGTAAGATATTATGCTGTTAGTTCTGCATGTAAAAAAAAAAAAAATGTGTCTCGTGTATCAGTGATCTGGTTCCCATAGTACAAGCTCTTGTATTTTACTCTAGTTGGGAACAGTGCCTTTACCGTGAGTTTTTAACTTACGTAATCGCTAGCGACGGCGTATAACAATTCTATGGCAAATGTGTACAGCGCCACTAGCGGTCACCTAAAGAACTAAAATCGATAGTACGAGTCGATAGGTAAAAAACCAATCGAAATGTAAACACTAGCGAGTAACGTTGTTTAGCCTTTGCTATAGAAATTCGGTACCACGAGTCACTAATTTGACAGTTGCTATCGAGAAATACTGTATCGATAGTAGTTTACTCGCTAGTGACTAAAGTAAGTTTCGATAGCAACTCATGGTAGAGGTACAGATGGCCGTATGTAAAGAATGTCCCAGAAATTATATTTTTAAAGACTTAAATCAAACCGTAACCAAAGCACAAAAACACTTCCAGCTTTAATGAACCGCTATCGTTAATGATAAATGGTGCCCAGGACACTCCAATAACTTTAAATATAAATAATAAACCGCGAAGTATCTAATCTTAATAATTCCGCTTGCAAATGAGGTACGTAATTAATCAAGCCGACGCGCGACGCGGCGGCAACAAGCTCTTTGATATTAACGAGCTTTGGTTATTACTTAAAAATCTTAGCCACAGAGTTGGTAAATATTGAAGGGTTGGTCCGTTAACCGTTTGTTCATTCTAGGGTAAATTACAAAAATACTAGCGGCTCCCCTCGGATATATTTTCCTGGGATAAAAACTTGCTTATATGTTATTCCAGGGTATGTTATATCTTACGCGGATGAATGCTTCTGTATACCCAACCAGCAGCGACAGACACACTGTGTGGTTTTAGTCAGTAGGAGTCTGACATAACCCGGCCCCTCTCCCCGGACCGCCGGGTATCCGATGTAGGATTTCTCCACATAAAAGAAAAAAAAAGGTATGTTCTATCTATGTGCTAAGTTTCATCTAAATCCGTTTGGTAGTTTTTGCGTTTCTGAACAGATCTGGATGAAATTTAGCACAGAGATATATTATAGTCTGGAATAGCTAATAGGTTACTTTTTAATATCCATAGGGAACGCGGGCGAAACCGCGGGGAACAGCTAGTAAATTTATACATGCTTACATTCATCCTCACAAACCTTCGCATTACAATATTAGTAAGATAAGATATCTTAAAAAAGATACTGAGATGACTCAAGGCCACCGAATATTTTTTCATTTTATGGCCAGTTGGCTTGGTGGTTAGCGACTCTGACTGCTAAACCTAAGGTCGCGGGTTCGATTCCCACCCAAGACAAACATTTGTGTGCATGAACATGTCTATTTGTTCTGTGTCTGGGTGTAAATATCTATTTAAGTATGTATTTAGAAAAAAAAATTGTATATGTAGTATATCGTCGACGCGACTGCAATAGCGCGTAAGAGCAATTTGCAATACCGCGTATCAGTATTTTATCAATTTTTCATGAGGAAGAAATAATTGATTATCTCGGTCAATAGAAAATCGATGGCGCAATAACGAATTTTTGCGATTTTTGTAAATACGCGGTATTGCAAATGGTTCTTACGCGCTATTGCAGTCGCATCGACGATATGAGTTATCTGGATTCCATAGTACAAGCTCTCCTTAGTTTGGGACCAGATGGCTGTGTGTAAAAGAATGTCCCGGGATATTTATTTATTATCTTAGTCCGTACTCTTTAAAGATTCTGTGATAAATAATTTTAAGATAAATTGTATTGCGTTTTTATAAATTAACATCTTTCCGCGCTTGCTCTACTCGTTGTTTTGAGCTGAGACTTGTGATTCCTCAATATATAGTGTTACATTCAGTTTTTCTGTTGTCGAAATTGCATGGATTATAAAATATATAACTTAAAATTTACTTAAATGTAGTTACAGTATTAATATTATATTTGTTGAGATAGGTTAGATAAGTGAAGATGTGACACAGGTCACATACTGAGCGAGCCAGCGATAGCACCAACCAACATACTTCTGGATGTCCCAGGAAGGAGACAGATTGTAGTAAATAAAGAACAAAAAAAAAAAATAATAATTGTTGAGGATATTTCGGCCTCGGATGGTTTTGCTCCGAAAAGACTCCCGGTGACAACTGAATCTCAATGTTTTATGGCCATTTTCAATGCTTCTTAACTGGACATAGATGTTACAGATTGCACCAGCCTTAAATGGCCGAGAACAGGCATCTGAAACAAAGGTCTAATAACCTTTAATAGTTGAATAACGCAAACGTTAATAAAGTTCAAATTCCTTTTATACAACAATAATCTTATCACAATGTTTAACTTTTTAAATTATTGTATCATCATTCAAATCTCATCTTAACATTATCAAACATGATTAAGAGCACCTTTAGTGCAGGAACATGAACCTCCCAAACGAGGATTGTGGCCAAAATCCACCATCTGATGATAAGTGGACGTCTGCCAAACGACATTTGGTACATTGTGCCCAATACAATTTTTCTTAGAATTATTTTATCATAGAATCTTTAAAAAGCAAGATTCCATCGAAAATGTAAAAAAAAAGTTACTTGTACCTGTAAATTAAAACCGAAATACCCTTGGACTTGCCAAGGGGACCACTTTACAGCGGTAATAGGTTTAGTGGTAGCATCCACTTTCCTGAACGAACTCGGCGCTGAGAGCTGTAACTACTTATAAATAAAGTTAAAATTTATTGATAAATATCAGCCGGAAAGAACGTAGGTACTACTTGATTAACTGAATGCTAAAAATTTTATACAAAATGGCCGTTACAAAATAAAGTGCCTACAAATTAAATCCAAATCACATCAAAATACGGGGAAACAAAATAAAAACAGTCCCTCTGCGGAATCCTGGCAAAGTTTGCAGCCACTTGGCAACTGGAAGCGGTGTGGTGGCGCCTGGCGCAAGTTATTAGAGTTTGTTTGCTCACCACCAGCACAACTAAACGACTCTTATTGTTGATGTTTTCTACACTAACTGCAGCGACATGATGTGGCTCTCGTTCCATATCGAAATAATGATACTACCTCAACTATGAGTTCTCGTGCTCGAGAATGGATGTATGGATGTTTGTTACTCTTCCACGCCAAAAATTGCTGATCGTATTTGAATGAAACTTGGCACATTGATAACATTCATCAGGATCTCGCATGAACCGCGGGGAACAGCTATGAAAAAATATGTTCAAAACTTGCATAGAGCTGCTGTATTTGAACTGCATGTAAAAATCTATTTAATATTCGCTGTCTCTGAAGGCTTGTACCATCACTAACAACGGTGCCCCGCTTGGAGTCGGTCCAGCATTGACCGATTATAAAATCTATAAAACGTGTCCAAGTTTGTTTTCAACTGTACCGCCGACCGATTTGGATTCGCCGTGGCCATTTTATTCGGCAATATTGTTAACTAAACCCAAACATTTTGCGTCATAGCAATTTTTGTAATGGAACCCATTTCTTTGCCAAATACCTAGTTGAAAATACTTGTGATTATTCCTTCGATTTTATACTTACAATTTCATTTAGCATTCTTGTATGTAATGTTGCAACGGCCCAATAGTATAAGATTCGAGTCGGCAAAGATACCGAAGGCCCTGGGTTAGATTTCCGGTCGGGAAAGATATATGTGATGTTTCTGTATAAGGAATGATTATTATTAATAGTCCGGGATTGCTAACGTGCCCGACCGGGGCTTAACACTTTTCACGTTGGTACATGAACCAACTTTGGTGGAATGTAGTTTTGATGAGACTTCTGCCTACCTCGAAGAGTTTAGGTGATGTCTTTACTATGGAAATTACTTATATGCATTTAACAAGTGCTTATTATATACAATGTCGTATTGCTTAGCAGCACCCATGGGCATCACAAGCTATTTACAAATTTACTTCATTGTTCACAATACATTCAAAGAAAATATAATAAAAATATTCTAGAAACATCATCAAGTCGTCCAAACATTGATTTTATATTAAGACAACATTATATTTATTTATTTATACAATTAAAATCTTGTTCGCTATTCCACTGTTATGCAGACATCTTTCATCCACTTAATATTTTACCAATTCTTCAAAATACTGCAAAGCTATAAAATATATTTCATAATAAATATTGGCGCAATTTCTCAAACGAAATAAAAACTTCCACGACCTAGCCCAACCTCATGTAACCTTGCACGGACGTCTTAATTTCCGCCCGCACCGCTTCCCAAGGAAATTCACCCCTTTCCGAGGTTCAACGTAGCGCCCGCCGTCGACACCGCGACGTGACTTTGAAAGCGCGTACTTTCGCCACGTCATGAAATTCCTTTTGCATTTGGTTTTGTGAAATTTATAGGGTTTGAATTGAACTCATTGAGCAGTAAGTGGTGAAAACATTTGGCCGCTTGAAGTACTATAAGACTTCATATTAGGGAGGGGTTCTATGTTTGTTTGTACGTATTTTTTTAAGTAACAATATATATATATATATATATGTTTGCATATTTATTTGTGATGAATAATCTCAAAAACTACTAAACAGAATCTTGCACTATTAGAAAATTACTTTAACCAAAAGTAACAGAGGCTAAGTTATTATGAGATCCTCAGGAAACGCGAGAAAAACCGCGAGACGGAAACATGTTCATAATACGTCGAACCAAAATAATTCGATGTATTTAGTGAAAAAACCCAAAAGCCGAAATAACAACCAACCAAAATCCGACCGAAACTTCCAAAGAACAATATGTAGACCAAATTAGGCCACCAGGCGTGACTCGAAACTGAGTAATGGCAAAATTTAAATTTTCAACGCAATCTTTCAGGCAATAAGCTATATAATAGCTTGGGGAACTTCGCCGTTTAATGGGAAAAGTTAAACAATTTACGAGTCCTGAAGTGTGTTAATGGTAGTGACATTTTAATTTCCCGCCTTGAAACTAAGGTGCCGGATTAAAGCTCCGAGCACCTTACATGGTTATGCTGACGAGTCAAGTCTTGGAAGATTGATATAGGGCCTAAATACACTTCAAAGCTATGCTTATAAAACAAAATCTCTGTATATCAACGTAATACCGCTTTGTCAGTGTTTAATATAAAACAAAACACTACTTTACATGAAGCTCGGGGTGTGAGAGTGCCCTTAGCTGCATTGTGATGGAAAAATAGGATGTTCCTTATTAATATATGATGTGTTTAAAACACACTATCGCGTGGCAACTGGCAAGTGACATTGAGCCCAAGGTAAAAGACTATTTTGCCATAATTTAACTAAAACTTAGCTAACAGTAAAACATTAATTCCTTTATCATCCCCCCCTATTCAGCTAGTATAAGCATCGTCATCGAGCCAGCGCTACGAGGCCTCGGAGAGCTTACCTCTCACCTGATTGCGTAGTTAGCGCAAAAGACAGAGCATAGAGGCCGCGACGAAACAACGCTGAGCTATCGTCACTTTCCATACAGAATCGATGCCCAGTAATTCCTTTATGTTACAATTTTTTATTTACTACTCGTTTTAATTAGTCTTCCAACTGAATTTTAAGTCGCTGAACATTAAGTTCGTCGTCAGGTCATTGCAACGAGGCTTCGGAAAGCTTACCTCTCACGTGGTTGCGTGTTTAACGAAAGAGATGGAGCAAAGAGGCCGCGACGAAACATACTCGAACATCGTCATTTCCCTTAAAGAATCGAAGCACAGATTGAGCTGAAATTAGCACACATAATGATTTTGACAGGCCAGTTGGCTTGGTGGTTAGCGACTCTGACTGCCAAACCTAAGGTCGCGGGTTCGATTCCCACCCGGGACAAACATTTGTATGCATGAACATGTCTGTTTGTTCTGTGTCTGGGTGTAAATATCTATATAAGTATGATTTAGAAAAAAAAAGTAGTATATGTATTATATCAGTTATCTGGTTTCCATAGTACAAGCTCTGCTTAGTTTGGGACCAGATGCCCGTATGTAAAAGAATGTCCCGGGATATTTATTTTAGCGATAATGCACGGCTAGGTAAGTGACGTCAGAATCCAATATGGCGGACGTGATACGATAGTATTTTACACATTCATAAACCACATCCATGTAATGAAATGATTTACCAAGCAGAATACGTGAAAGCAATTTTAAGGCGACTTCAAATCAAAACTTGTTCTGAATAATTAAATATTATAATAAATATATTAAATTAAAAAAAATTGCTTGTATAAATATCTTAGAAAAGAATGAAGACTGTTGCACGAAAGGCTTTCTACAACAAAAACAATTATAATGACGACAATGCTTGGGTGTAGCTCTCGCTCCAGCAGGACACATCTTTATGTACAAAATCTTATTTTGAAAAGAGTAATTGCTGAGTTTATTGATGGCTCTTCTCAGTAAAACCAACCTTCCAAACCGGCGTTAGAATATGACCAGTCATACTTATGACAGGCACTTGCCTGTAAAGGCCTATTTGAATAAATATATAACATTTCATATTGTCACAATGCAGTGAACAAAGATTTCAGTTGGAAGACAAAATAATATTAAAATAAGTTAATATCCCAATACATTTTTTACACTCAGCCATCTGATCAAACATAATCAGAGCTTGTACTGTGGAAACCAGATAACTGATATACTCCTTTTTAGGGTTCCGTAGCCAAATGGCAAAAACGGGACCCTTATAGATTCGTCATGTCTGTCTGTCTGTCTGTCTGTCCGTCCGTCCGTATGTCAGCCAGTTTATTCCGAAAGTATAAGAGCTACATTATTGAAATTTGGTGCGTATATGTATTCTGTAAATCGCATTAAGATTTTAAAATAAAATCAGAAAAAAATCTAAAATTTTAGGGGTTCCCCATACATAGAACTGAAACTCAAAAATTTTTTTTTCATCAAACCTATACGTGTGGGGTATCTATGGATAGGTTTTAAAATGATGTTGAGGTTTCTAACATCATTTTTTTCAAAACTGAATAGTTTGCGTCTTCCAAAGTGGTAAAATGTGTGTGTGTCCCCCGTCACCCCCCCCCCCCCCCCCCCCGTAACTTCTAAAATATGGGCATGATAAAACTGAAAAAATATATGATGTGTATTACTATGCAAACTACTAACGAAAATTGGTTTGAATGAGATCTAGACAGTAGTTTTGTTTTTAAACGTCATAAATCAAATTACGTTATTTATTCATTTTACTCAAATATATAACAATAATTTTACTATCACAGGCCTTACGCATAAACCTTGAACCATTATTTTCTTATAGTAAATCAGTGATAAGTGAATAACATTATTAATTCGCTCAGAGCGTGGCTTGATCGGTAGCGCGGGTGCGGACCGCGCGGAGAGGGGGAACGTCGCCAATTGCGCTAACCCGAACGGGCAGACACGTGAGGGCAGACGTCGTTGACACTCGTGCGGGCGTAGCAAATTTTTCCCGATACGTTTGTGAATGCTAAATATTCTATATTTAGGTACGATTTGGTACTTACCTACTGCTTTTTTTTTAATAACATTAATTTCGATTACTAAATTTTTCTTTTAAGAGTGTTATCGATAAAAAACGAAATATCTAGGTATTTTGAGATGAAATTACTCGTAAATGAAAATAATTTTTAAGAAACAAATTTTAATACCAGATTACGCATATCTTTATATTGTATTTGTATAGAATATAAATTAAAAAATGTTATTATTCATTAAACGATAAACTTATTTTGAACACATGTTTTTGAGATTTCACGAGAAGACTGATTTTTGACATGAAATTTATGAATTAAAAATGGATCGTGGAAATCTGAAAAAAATACATTAAACAGGAAAAATACTGTTATTGTTTTTGTATAGAATATAAAAGCAAATTTAATTCCCTGAACGCCTCAAAAAAAATATTTCTATAACCTAAATTTGACGAAATTAAACATCATTTTTACATGATACTGAAGCTGGGAAACCTAAAAAAAGTCACACTGTTTGGAAGACGAGTTCAGGCTTACAAAAAACAGTAAAAGAAAAATGATAAAAAATAATATATGTCGTCAAAAATAAGTTTTTAAATTAGCTATAAATTACACAGCGCCGTTCGGCGACGGCCAGTTGAGGACCTGTGTCGCTCGCACTACCGCCGTCTAACTATTCAGATATGTGCTTGCGCACCGATTTATACTGCGTCTAGCTCATTTTGATCCGTACGAATTTTATTCCATTGTATTTTGTTCAATTATATTATTTCGATTCATTAACATAATAATGTGGTGTTAACTAAGTGCAGGATATGGTAAATGCACAACAAAAATTTCATTTTCTATGGTTTTTTGGGTATAATTTTAATTGAAAACTTTTGTGTGATGGGCCGAAAAAGTAAATTGTATTATGGTGACAGTGGTGGCATAAGAACGAGGAAAAAGAAAATATTTGAGAAACAGTAACCTGTTTCAGTTAATTTGGACACTCAAATTTAGATTTACTTTCATTGATACCGCGTAATATCACAATGTTTTTTTGGAACGAAGTTCGCGCGTTGCGAAACGGGGCTAGACGGAAAAAATTAAGACCAAAAGTTGTAACGACACTTTTTGCTATTTATTATTGCCCAGACTTATACTAACTATAACACTTCACACTATTTTCTATAAGTTTATTTTTACAAATTAACGGACTGACGGACTGACTGACTGATTGACTGGCGGACTGACGGACTGACTGACTGGCGTACTGATGGACTGACGGAATGACGGACTGCCAGACTCGTTTGACAAAATTTTACTACGAGTGCGTACTTCCCGAAATCATTAAACCAAGAAAAAATCGATCAATGCCTTTGAGTGAAATAAAAAAAAAATTATTTAGTGCGTTTCGTTTATTTAAATATTTTACAAACCTACTATTACATTATCATCACTAACATTCTTGAATATAAAAAATTGTAATTAACGTAAAAAGCCTAAAACAACCTATAAAAAAAACTCTGAAAAAATAGCCACAAATCGAACAAAAAAGGTATAAACGTGAGACTCTAGAAAAAGAAAAAGACCGGCCAAGTGCGAGTCGGACTCGCGCAAGAAGATTTCCGTACCATTATCAATAATAACGGCAAAACAAAACACGTTTGTTGTATGGGAGCTCCCCTTAAATATTTGTTTTATTTTAATTTTATTATTAATTTTTAACAAAATATTCTGTGAATATTTCAAGCGTCTACCTGTTTCCGTTATCAATATCGAGCGTCGGGTGACTGCTCTTATTATTAGCCTAACGTTTTTTTAAATCAGTTTGAGAAACTGAGAAATTAATTTTTTGAGTAAATTTATCATGCAAGGGTTGTCGCTTCAATTTATCTGGATAGTTTAGTTATGAATTCAGTTTCTAAGTAGGTTTACTTGTAGTTCTTAATACTTACTTTAACATAATCGTTGTAATTTTCATATCATTTTATTTCAGTAATTGTTTTTATTGGTACAGAGCGGTCCCGCGACGCGAAAACATTTAATCAAAAAAATTCCTACGTTTATAATTGCAAGGTATTTTTTTTCTTTTTATCGTTTTTTATATTTTTTTGTTTGATTTGTGGCTATTTTTTCATAGTTTTTTTTTCAATTGTTCTGGGCTTTTTACGTTAATTACTATTTTTATTATGTTCTGTTGGGTTGATATAATATAATTCTAGTTTCACATTCTAAAGATCGTAGAAGAACTTATATTACGGTGGATCAAAATCGTTTAGTCCCCACACTTGCAACATGCTTCTGCGAGCGAGTGAGAAGATGTCGCGTAACTCGACATTCACTCAATAATACCTAAATTTGCGCGGCGCCTAGATTTGATAACGCTCTTACTAAAAAAACTTGTATATTACTATGTTACCTACCTGCTGCTAGTGCTGCTACGGAACCCTTCATTGGCGAGTCCGACTCGCACTTGGCCAGTTTTTTTTCTAAACACGTACTTATATAGATAATAACAAGTAGCAATACTATAATTTGAATGTGGCCCTAAGTAAATAAATGGTTTTGACTTATGATTTTTTTTAATGTTCTTTTTGTGACTGGGTGTAAAAAAAATCAAAACCATGCACACAAATGTTTGTCCTAGGTGGGAATCGAACCCGCGACCTGCGACTTGGCAGTCAGGGTCGCTAACCAAGAAGCCAACTGGCCTGTTTAATAATAACATACTAGATGGCGCTGATCGTTTTTAGATCGCACTATCATTACATTCTCGCGATTCCATAAGTAATCGAAAATTTCAAACGTATCGATACATACTTGAAAATTTATTCGTTTCAGATTCATAATACTAACAACAATTAGAGATGCGAAAAATGGCTCACTAATAAGAAAAGAGTGGTATAGTTCTCTTGATCACAAGAGCTCTATCTCTCTTTTAGCTCTTTAGCTAATTTAGTTCTTATATAATACTAGCTGTCCCCCGCGGTTTTACCCGCGTTCCCGTGGGATGTCACATGTATTATACATAAAAACCTTCCTCTTCAATCACTCTATCTATTAAAAAAAACCGCATCAAAATCCATTGCGTAGTTTTAAAGATTTATGCATACATAGGGATATAGGGACAGAGAAAGCGACTTTGTTTTATACTATGTAGTACTAGAGCTAGGCCTCGTATTGAATTAGCTTCTTTCATTTAACTCGTTTACGGTTCTTTAACTCTTTTGATTAGTTCAAAATCTATATCAATACTAATATTATAAAGAGGAAAGATTTGTATGTAAGTATATTTGTTACTCTTCCACGCCAAATCTGCTAAACGGATATGGATGAAACTTGGCACATAGATAGAGCATATCCTGGAATAGCATATAGGCTACTTTTTATCCCGAGAAAATGCGATATCCCTCGGGAGCGCGGGTAAAACCGCGGGGGACAGCTAGTAATTTTATAAAATAAAGATAAATATTGTTAGTTGCGATAGAATATAGGGATCACAATTAATAATTATATCTTCATCCTTAGTAAGTCATGACATTGATTTCATTCAAAATAACGTAAATCTTACTAATATTAAAAATATGAAAGAATGAATTGAATTTGTGTTCAGGATATATGGATGTTAGTGCCTATTCGCGTAAAAATTATTGAAAATATAATACGCTAAGGTATCATCTGCTTTATTTATTAACTATTAGACTTAATTTAGCATGTACATGTTTCGTGAACGAGTGTGCGATTGAGTATATAATATTTTTCCTGTTCGGCGGTGATCGGGGAAGATCGGGCACAGTCGGATGTCGGCTGCACCGAATGAACGTCACGAGGCAAAGAGCCGATTGAGCCGTTGAACTAACAACTGATTGACTGAGCGAATGTGAGCTAGATTGAAATCAAAGAGCTAGTTCATTTATATCTCTCATTCAGGAGCTACCCAAATTTAATAACAATAAATATATAGGCATATGTATGAAGAGGCTTGAAGAAACTAAACTTGCGGCACGCTATGATGGCCATTTTGACGTTTAACAATGACAAAGAAAAATAACCTTTATTCTTTAGACATAAGGTGCATCTATTGATTCAACAACTAATTGTATGATGATGGAAATCAACCTTATTCTAAAGCTATACAGTTTTTTTTCCTATGACAATCTGAAACGTCAAATCGGCCATCATAGCGTGCAGATAGCAGGTGAAACTGCGGGGGACAGCTAGAACTAAATAAAAAAAAATACCACGCCATGCCAAGTGCGAGTAAAACCCGCAAGAAGGGTTCCGTACCATTATCTCAATAATAACGGCAAAAAAATCATATCTGTAGTATGGGAAAAACATTAAATATTTATTTTATTACATTTTTTTGTATTTGTTGTTATAGCGGCAACAGAATTTTTTATTATTTTCTTTTATTTATATTGAATATTAGGCGCGGAAGAGTATAATATATAGATATTTACACCCAGACACTGAACAAACAAGCATGTTTGTCCAGGGTGAGAATCGAAACCAAGACCTGCACTTGGCAATCAAGGTCGCTAACCACCAAACCAACTAGCCTGCAAATAAAGCTAAGACTTCTTTAAACGTCACAATCAATTAATCTCACTTAAAATACAATATTGTTACCAAACAAGTGTATAATGGAACCGCATGGCCACAGATAATGCGATTTAGCAGAAATTACGTCCAGCAACGCAATAACTATATCTCTACCGGATTATTGCGTTGCATTTCTGCTATAACGAGCTGGTTATCTGCTGTATAACGTGCACTGCTAACATATTAACGGTATCTCTGTAATACCTCTGAAAATTAACTATATGGTGGACAAATATTACCGGTTTTATTGTTTGTGGTAAATCTAAAATATTACATGCGTACTGTAAACAAAAGTGACAGGATAACATGCGAAATTAGCAACACTGATATTGGTGAAAGAGCATGCTAATTGCTAAAAAGATTGCTTCAATTATTTGCGTAAAATGCTGTCAATCATTGTCTAAATATTAACGACTTATCTTCCATATTGAAAAGCAGTTTTTAATGTACCACTTTAGATACCAGTTTACGATTATTTTTTGACTTATTTTTTGATTTTGATTGGGGATAAGATACGCTTTCACCTTTGATTGACTCTACTTTTTTACAGACATTTTAATATAAGAAAATTAAATTAATTGTACCATGGAAACCAGGTAACTGATATACTACATAAACATTTTTTTAATCATTTATATTGAATTTCCTTCTTCTTCTTTTCTTTCGCAATTACAATTAATTAGGATAAGGATAGGATACACCCAGACATAAAAAACAGACATGTACATACACTCAAGTATTAGTTCTGGATGGGAATCGAACCCACAGCCTGTGAGGTGTAATCAGAATTTTTAGCCACCATGCCAACTAGGCCGTTAAATGCAATGTCAAAAATCTAGATCAATCCAGTAATCGAATATTTATTTTGACCGTTGCGAATAAACAGCCAATAAGTAGCTTAATAAATCGCTTACAAAATGACTATGCACTGAAACTAATCTGTAATATGTAAATTTAATAGAGTTGATTTTCGCTTGCACGTATTTAGCAAACACCCGTTTCCTTTATCTATACATACAATAAATTGCTGTAGGGCTTGTTTTAAAGTTTTCACAATAGGGATGTTGACTGACATTACAAATTAGCTTTTTTTGAAATGTCAAAACGATCGAATGTATGGAGTGTTGTATGTAATAGCAAGTTGTGACGTCATAAATGTACAGCATCAAGAGATCTACTTTTTTCGGTTAAATTAATACTTAAAAATCATATTAATTATAAAGTTTTCATCACATTTGATGTATCCGCATATTTTTGGATGTTCAATACACTGGCTAGTGTTTTATCATTTATTTTGAATACAGGATAATTCCCTATTCCCTAGTTCAGCTACTCCTGTTACTACTTAGGTACACGCGGCTTTTATGCTCTGTCTCTTTTTAACCCCTAAGAAAAATCCACCACAATTCTCCCCAATATTAATAAATAGGTCGTTGACATAAAGATACAAAAGTTGAGAAAAACTTAGGTATTCCATTCAATTTGTAACGCGGCCGTATCAGATACGATTCCGTAGGGCTTTGCGTGATTTCTTATTTCTTCTTGTTGTGTGTTTGATGGCCGATGCTTATTTTTATCTTACATATGTACTGTTACATTTAATTAAAAGTTTTCCGATTGTTAATGAGGATGCCATGCGGTTACAAATCTTCTTAACTTTAATATATGTTGTAGTAAAGTTATCCAGTTCTAAAAGGGCTGTTTTGACAGCTAATAATGTTATTGAAAAATCATCTTTGTTGCTTTGGTGATAAGGTTCATCTTTTGATCCCTTGATTTATTATATGACGATGATCATGAACCTTGTGATAACTTAACACTCTTAGCTGTTAAACTGGGCTTCTAAATATCGAGAAATTTGATAATATTCTAACATTGTCTATATATCATCCAATGTATGTATGTATGTATATATGGATGTATGTATGGATGTATGTATGTATGTATGTATGTTGCTTTATCAACTTTTAAACGGATTTGAATGAAACATTGCACATATAATATAGTTTATAACCTCGACTAATAAAAAGGATATCCCGGGCAAATGTAACATCCCTTGGGAACTCGGGTGAAATAACAATATAACGAGTAATCTATAATCCTTTTTTATGAATTTAATGAGCTAAGAATAAGAAAAATGAGAAAATCATTTACTTTATGTTTTATCTTCAATAAGCGAATTTCTATAGACCCATGGGCAGTTTGATCTACAATCAATATTAAATAAATAAATAAAGATGAAAATAGCTGTCCCCCTCACGGTTTACCCGTATTCCCGAGGGATGCAACATTTTCCCAAGCTCAAAAGTGGACTATATGTCTTTCAGGGCCTGCTCTACCTATGTGCGTTGTTTCATCCAAATCCGTTTGGAAGTTTTTGCGTGAATGAGTAACAAACATTGATACATCCATCCTCACAAACTTTCGCATTTATATTATACTAGGTGTTCCCCGCGGTTTCACCCACGTTTATAGATATCATATAAGCCTATATCCATCTACGAAAAAATCCGTGTCGAATGGTAGCAGTCTCATCCCGATATGTTCAGTAGCTTTGAGGTGATGGTCAACGAAACCCTATGTTCCTAATTATAAATAAATATAAAAAAATAAATAAAGATAAAAATATATATAATATGATAGGACAAATATATTTGTCAAATAAATACATTTTGCCAATCACATACCAATCACGCAACTTTCATTTGTCGATTTCATAAAGCGAATAGTAAATAATCGATTCTGCCAAAGATATTGTCTAGACTCGACAATTGATGACCTAGACATATCGAGAGGCCGATCGTATCTATCTTTTATATCGATAGTATTCGATATTGGAGACCATCTATAACCGTAGTGATGTATTAAACTATAACTCCGATAGCCTACGGGCAGTACTGGTTTCATGTTAACGCAATTTGTCGATCTGTGGATTTATTTGTGAGTATTATTTGCTTGATGTTTTCTTCAGATTATATATTTTTTGTTTTTTTTTTATACAACCTGGGCCGACCAAAAAGCCAACAGTCCACCTCATGCTAAGGGTGGTTTTACAGTGACGTTTTCGCCAGCGCGGTTGGTAAGCGTCGCGGGCCTCGAGCTTTGCGTCTCTTGGATCGTTACATAGTTTAACCAACAGTCGCGGATAGCTTATGGGCCGCGCTTACCACCCACGCGGACGGTAAGCATCACTGTAAAACCACACTAAGTTGTCACCGCCGCCTATGGACATTTGCAACACTAGGGGCATCGCCAATGCGTTGTCGACCCTGAGACGTGAAGTTGTTAAGTCTCATGTGTCTGTAATTTCACCGGCCCCCTTACCTTTCTAACCGAAATACAGTAATACAAGTGCACTACTGCTTCACAGTGGAAATGGGTAATGTAGTAGTACTTCCCCGAAAGAACTCTGCTCTAAAATCTTTACTACTCAAGTCATAAACCCAATGACGTATTAAAACTATAGACACATCTTTCGCTAACATCACGGCTCTCAAAAACAGCGTAAATACTAAATAGCTACCTATAAGCGCGAAGAAGGGAAATGAAAAATTATGTCACCTCATGCTGTACCTGTTGCTACAGAGAAATAAATATACATCTTAAGTTGCATGCGCCGCGTAGCGTCGCGACAGTGGTTGCAGCGCAACTGAATGGAATTAGTTTAGTTACCAGCATTTAATGTTGCCATTTCTCAGGATAGAACACGCATCTATATTTTACTCTATTTTTAGAGTAGTAGAGCTCTTAGTGCAGAGTTCGTCTGGGGAAGTACTACCACCTTACCCATTTCCGCCGTGAAGCAGTAGTGCAATTGTATTATTGTGTTTCGGTTAGAAAGGTAAGGGAAGGGGGCCGTTGAAATTACAGGCACATGAGACTTAACAACTTCACGTCTCAGGGTCGACAATGCATTGGCGATGCTCCTAGTGTTGCAAATGTCCATAGGCGGCGGTGACCACTTACCATCAGGTGGACCGTTTGCTTGTTTGTCGGCTCAAGTGGCATAAAAAAAAAACTCATCATTGCATAAACCTGACAAAACAACAATACAAAACTAATGTCCTGCCAATCTAAACAAAGCCTTAGAAACACTCAGCTCTTTAGTGCAATTTCCGGAACACATCACTAGGTGTTGGGCGACAGTATTTCAAGTAGCTTGATTAAGAATATAGAAAAACAACCTTATGGCTCTTCGAATAAAGTTCATTAATTAGTCTTATGGGACATCAATTAACCATTGGATTTATTTTTATACAATATCGACCATAGTACTAGAAATTACAGGCACATGAGACTTACCAACTTCATGTCGCAGGGTCGACAACGCATTGGCGATGCCCATGGAGTTGCAAATGTCCATAGGAGCATATGAACACTTTGTCTTAGCATCAGGTAGACCGTCTCCTCGTTTGTCAGCCCAAGTCACGTAATTTTTTTTTTGATAAAAATACACTTCATAAAAACTATTTTAAAATAAACTTCAGGTCAGCAGCCATCTCTCAATACCGAATCTAATTTGGAAATCCCTATGCATTTACATATACTAACCACTTACCATCAGGTGGACCGTCAGCTTGTTTGTTGGCCCATGTGGTATAAAAAAAGGATAAGCTACCATCGTGAAAGAAAAAAAGCTACAAATAAGCCATTAAGTTTATTAATACATTAAATGCATCATAACAATACATCTCCATTACAGTAAATAATTTTGATAACAAAAACAAATACGGCAACAAATTTATTATTATCTCCATAGTTATGCTAAATAAATAACAATCTAGCGAATAGCACGTTAATAATTTATATCGGTCCATTCCAACATTCCGCTTCTGTAATATAAGAAAAATGTATCAGGAAGCTTGCTATGAACAAATAGGGTTATATGTCATTGTTTGTTCGCGTCTCACAGAGGAAAACTACAGCGATCCGTTTGAAATTCTATCATGAAATCGTATAGAAAGTTAAAATGAATTTGTTGTAAAAGAAAACTTTAAGCAGATATTATTTTTGAATGATAGCGGTGGGTTGGAGCTTGTGACACCGTGACAAAGTCGATGGTTCAAATCCTGAATCACGGTGGTAGTTAATAGTACCCATGTTTATACTATTTACAGGCTTGTACAACCAGTATCATACCATAATTGCACACAAAAGCTAGAATGGCCAGCTCACAGCCCCCTTATTCAGCTAATACAAACTTCGTCGGCTAGCCGCTTCACGGAGGCCTCGCAGACCTTACCTCTCACGTGATTAGTAGTCTTAGCGTAGTAAGCAATAGAGATAGAGCATAGTGGCCGCGACGAAACATCCTCGAGCTAGTGTCATTTTCCTTACAGAATCGTGCCCCTGGCTCTTGAGTGAAGCTGTCGGAACACACTAGATGCTCGGTGATTGATTTGCTATGGTTTTCTTTCTGTTTTCCATTACAATAAGCTCAAACTTTTTTGTAGGATTTGAACATATGAATCCAGGACGACATTTGATACTACCAATTGAGATATCATGACCTTCTAGATTTCCATTACACTCATATTGAAAATATGTCTCCAAACACAAGGTGTGTTATTACAGGTTAACTTGAGAGTCAATTGCCTTTTAGGGTTTGTGTAGTCTTGGTTTTAAGTTGGGTAATTTTTTAAAGTTGGGTCATTTTTCTTAAGTTGGGATTTTTTTTAAGTTGGGACATTTTTAACTAGATAACTGACTAACTACAAATACAACTTATTTGTATACTGCTACGGAGAAGGAGACTTACAGTAATATATGGATCATTTTCTCTGTGGAGTTTAATGGTTTCACAATATTAGGATATCTATTGAAGTGTGTTTGGTTGGGGGGGATATCTGGGGGTGACCAATAACTAGAGAGAGCATGTTTTCGAAGACAGCTACGTAGGAGCGTTAACAATACTCACGACATATTCATGCACACAAATGTTTGTCAGGTGGGAATAAAACCACTTGTGGCATGACAGTGGGTCTCAAACCACCAAGCCTACTAGCTCGTCGTTAGTTCATAGTTCACCATCTCATAAACAAATAATTGCCAAATGATAACACAAGTAAAATCTCAGCAACATTCGTAAACATAACATTAAGACGTGCCCCAACTTTAGCAGACATCGTACAAGATTGCACTCACAATGCCCCTAATGAATAGGCTAGGTACGTGATCGGCATGCCAGCTGCACCTATTGTGCCCCTGCTAATAATGTTAGCAGCTACGTGGGGGCTTAACAGGATTCAGATGGATTCTTCAGCTGTGTTTCATGTTTCCAGGAAATTAATGGATGATTTCTTCAAAATAAGGGAGTATAATTTTTATATTGAGTAATTTGTAAAAGTAAAACATTCAAAAAAGTTTTATGTCAAAAAGTTTAATTACTGAGACGTAATGATCATAAAGTCTCATGTGCCTGTAATTTCACCGGCCCCCTTACCTTTCTAATCGAAACACAGTAATACAAGTGCACTACTGCTTCATGGCGGAAATGGGTAAAGTAGAATTCCCCGAACGAACTCTGCACTTAGAGGTGTGCTACTCAACTTGCGCATTCATAATATTAGCAGGTTTCCAGTTTCTATAAATACACTGTGGATAAACACATGGCTTAAATTACCACAAATTGCAAACAATGCAATTATAATTTAACAATAGCCCTCAATTGTGTCTGGAAGCGTACCGTGGAATGATTCCATATCACCGTGGAAAGCTCATTAAAAGTTCGTTTATTTTGATACAATAACCCTTACCTTTCTAATCGAAACACAGTAATACAAGTGCACTACTGCTTCATGGCGGAAATGGGTAAAGTAGAATTCCCCGAACGAACTCTGCACTTAGAGGTGTGCTACTCAACTTGCGCATTCATAATATTAGCAGGTTTCCAGTTTCTATAAATACACTGTGGATAAACACATGGCTTAAATTACCACAAATTGCAAACAATGCAATTATAATTTAACAATAGCCCTCAATTGTGTCTGGAAGCGTACCGTGGAATGATTCCATATCACCGTGGAAAGCTCATTAAAAGTTCGTTTATTTTGATACAATAGTTCGTGCAGGTCTATTATATACTGCATTATTCATAAATTTAATGACAATCCATTGTCGTTGTCATTGACAACATACTAATATTAAAATGATTCTTTTTTGTACTCAAGTTGCTGGGATCTAAGGGATCGCCCATTAATCACGTAATGCTTGAAGAGGGAGAGGGGTTCGGAAAGAATAACGAAGAAGTGTAATATAATGACATATTTATGACAATGTCTTTTTTGTATTTTTACCGCCGATGGACATTTGCAACACCAGAGGCGTTGTCAACCCTGAGACGTCAAATAATTAAGTCGCATGTTCCTGTAATTTTCCTGAGACATCAAGTAATTAAGTCGCATGTGCATGTAATTTTCCTGAGACGTCAAGTAATTAAGTCGCATGTGCCTGTTATTTCCCTGAGACGTCAAGTAATTAAGTCGCATGTGCCTGTAATTTTCCTGAGATTTCAAGTAATTAAGTCGCATGTTTCTGTAATTGTCCTGAGACGTCAAATAATTAAGTCACATGCAAGTAAGTGCCGGTGAAATTGTGCCTGTAATTTCACCGGCCCTTACCTTGCTTCTAAACTAATTCTCTAACGATGATATAAGTGACAGGTCCGCTAGGTTCTGAAATAACGTAGATATGTTATCTTTTAATAGCAATTGAGACAATTTTAGTATATCTGAAATTCCAGAAAATACTTTATTTCTTAATATATATATTTTTATACCCAAGGAATTTCTTTAAGCTTTTAACGTTAACTACCAGTATTCTTATGATAAATACAAGCAAGTAACATTAACAGAATGAAAGAAAAGTCCGAGGAAAAAAGAACAAATAATAAAATCTTCCATTTAGGAATGGAAAAGTCTACAGAGTTCCTCTGAATAGTGCTATTTAACATTCAAATATGCGAAAAGGCAAGTCCGACTAAACATTTCCTAATTCAGCCCTCATGCGAATAGAACTTCTAATTACACGGATTAAGACACAAAGTTCCTTAATGATTTGTAATATGCTCATTTTTCGACTATATTGTGCAAGACTATAGGTGAGGCCTATGTCCAGCAGTGGACGGAGATAGGCTGATGATGATGATGATGATGATTGTGCAAGAGGTTAGATGCAGTATTAAATTGGGGCTCTATAAACTCGGAAATAACTTTCATACTATATAAACGGGCCATTACATATCTTCACGCCAATTAGCCCTGAAATGCGGTGGTGGACTCTGCGTAGAAAACAACGAGATGACGCAGCATTACCTGACCTTGATGTGTTTTCTGATTCACTCGGCCAGTTAAAAAAAAATCTTTTGTCCCATATTTATACTAGATGGTTTTTTTTTTTTTGTTATCATATTTATTTAGTAATAAGTTAATTAATTTATTGTAACTATTTTCTATTTAAAATTTAGCCTGTTCGAGACATATCAGAACCTTACTGATAAATTAATTAATTTACTACTTTTTGAGCCATCTGTATGTTGTAGGTGTTCCTTATAAATCTATACTTCTATACTAATATTATAAAGAGGAAAGATTTGTTTGTTTGTAATGAATAGGCTCCGAAACTACTGGACCGATTTCAAAAATTCTTTCACCTTTGGAAAGCTACATTATCCCCGAGTAACATAGGCTACTTTTTATCCAAGGAAAATGTAAATCCCTCAGGAACGCGGTTGAAACCGCGGGGGACAGCTAGTAAAGAATATTTAGATAATTTTTCAATTTTAAATATTTGAAAAACGTGATAAATGAGGAAATAATAATACAAGTTCATTTTATCCTACAATTTCCAATACAAAAACTTACTAAGCTTTTTCCAGAGTGCCGCATATAAATCGGACCCAACCACTACAGTGAATATGAGAAATTGATACAATTCATCACATGGACCGCGAAAGTATACCTTTTGAAAGAAAATAAATGATCAGCTCGTATTCAGAGATAGCCTACTGAACGACCCTTTATCTATACTAATATTATAAAGAGAAAAGATTTGTATGTAAGTATGTTTGTTACTCTTTCACGCAAAAACTACTTAACGGATATGAATGAAACTTGGCACATAGATAGAGCATATCCAGAAATAATATATAGGTTACTTTTTATCCCGGGAAAATGTGATATCCCTCGGGAATGCGGGTAAAACCGCGGGTGTCGCCCGTTAGTCTTTGATAACCGAAACTTATACAATCCTATTAATATTATAAATACGAAAGTTTGTGAGGATGACTGTACGGTTGTTTGTTGCTCTTTCACGCAAAAACTACTAAGGAGATTTGGATGAAATGAGGAACATACATAGTTATTAGCCTGGATTAACTCATATGATACTTTATATCCCGGGAACATGTAACTTTCCTCGGAAACAAGGGTGAAGCCTGCCTATATTTTGGCCTTTCTTTACATAAAAAAATCCTGGGGTGCCATTCTGTAAGGTAAAATGACACTAGCTTGAGGATGTTCCGTCGCGGCCTCCTTGCTCTGTCTCTTTCGCTAACTACGCAATAAAGAGGCTAAAATATAAAATGCCACATTTAATGAAATTTAAACCTTATACCATATGCCATGAGGGTTGAAGTTAAAAGATTCTAGATTACTCAACCATTGATAGAAGTTTTTCTATCACATCATGAAGAGTTCGTCTTAACTTCGGATTGCACCCAAACAATAGTCATTGTAATGTTTCTATACAGTTCTCGAAAAAACCTTTTCATCGTATGATTGCCATGAATGCTTAAAACACAACGGTGCCGCGTTATTTTAATAGCAGATCCGATGGGCACTAAAAATTACATAGATGTAACGTGAACGGGCAACTCACACCTTGCACCAACTCAACAACAAAGGCACTAAATGCACTTTACAGCCGTAGTTGGCTCCCTTTCTATTCACTGTGGATGTATTCACACCAAGGATAACCACATGTAACGTCCGGTCATCATGGAACATAATAAACTAGAACTGTAAATGTTGTACATGATGATAATATATTTAATATGGCAACACAGAAACCCAATCGTGTTAGTAAGATTTCAAACTAGTTAGTTGGAGCGGTATATAAAACCAAAACTTAAAAGAAATATTGATTTTCGTCCTCTGTGTGAGTTTCCACTTGTAGGTATACACATCAGATTCATAAAATCGGTTAGATCATTGTTTGCCTATCTTCTAGCCTATTTAAAAGTTTTAATATGTATGCTTTTGGTGGGTCTATAATTAAATAAATAAACTAAAGTGAATGATATAAAATTACTGGCAAATATCTTGTGATGCGCCGATAAGGCAGAAAGCATACTTATTGCGCCGACCCAAAATGTTTGGAAACCGGGCAGGCAGATGATGATGATGACTATGATTATGAACCTTTAACAGTCATAGACACATATCAGTAATGAACTAGTCATTTTCTTCTTGTGAAATCTCAATGATACTTTTACTTTTACTATATTTGTCAGTTTAAAAATAACGAACACCATTAAGAGCATTCTGTCAACTTAACTATCGTGACCCGGTATGCATAGAGCATAGTCTTCATTTCAAGTTATCCGGCAAATTGGAAAATTGGCCGCCAGCTATTTTCAATGAATGAAAAGTAATTTTCAAATGCACCAATGAAATATTAGAGTTTATCCATTGTTGAGCGGTTTTATTAAATTTATTAGTAACTACGATAAATCCTAAAGTTATTTTTATGAAAAATATTATAACACAAATTAAATGTTCATGAAATGACGGCCAGGTTATACAGGAGTGCGATTTTTTTTTTGTAAATTTTATTAACTCAAGATCTACATGATGAATTTCTATGAAATTTGGTGTACAGGTAGATTGTGACCCATTCAACAATTTATGAGACTAAGACAGCAATAACGAAGATTTATCACTATAGTTTTCGTACAATTTTATTCAGTCTGGACACACAATCATATTTTACTCATATTATAATATAAATTTAAAATTGCTAATGTCAGTCTGTTGGTTTCTCCTTTAAACAGCGCATCGGATTTTTACGTAATTTTTTACATAGCCATATTTTACGGCTAAAAATACCTTTTTCCCCTAACGTGATAGCGAGTAAAACCGCAGAGACGAGTAAATAATAAAATAAAATAAATAATTTTATACACTTATTCAAATAGGCCTTCACATGCACTTATGCATAGTCAGACTCTAACACCAGTTCGGAAGGATGCTGCTACTGAGATGAGCCGGCAATAAACTCAGCAATAACTCTTTTCTAATAAGATTTTGTGATCGCTCTGTTGGTGTTGGATGGAGAAATTATACAAGTTTGTTTATTTTAATTGATTAATTAACGTGTTTGCGTCCAGAGATTGCTTTGTGGCACGCGGTTGTCTTTTTTTTTTTAATGGACGAAGGTGTTAGCCTCAGATGGCTCTGACACCCTTACGCGGACAAATTTTTTTTTTTTTTGAATGGACGAAGGTCGCGGTTGTCTATACATCAGACGCTTATATACCCTCGGTTCGCGCCCCCTCCACCAGCCATTTATCCTGCGACATCTCTGCACGCATTCGCGATAATAAACCTTTTTTTATTACCAATAGACCATATACATATAATTATATTTTTACAAATTAGCATACATGTAGCTTCTAACAATATATATATGTAACAATAAGTAAATAAACGCATAGGTATTCCCTATAGGTGTATAGTTAGCCCTTTTATATAAAAGAATTCTTACGAGTGTGCGGTGGTGCTAACCGTCGTGTCGCTAACACGTTCAATATCCAACTAGACTAGTAAACAATATCAAAAATTTACACAAACTCGAAACACTCAATTTATAGATTACATTCAAATGTATACCTTATGCCATCAGCATAACAAAGACCTAATTGATTTATTTTGACAATTTAATCTGTGATCTTAGAATTAAGTCCTGGCTTTGTCGCGACGACGCCATGTTTGGATAAAGCACTGCAAATAAATCAATCGAATCGGGATTATGTGGTGCCAATCGTCTTGTACAGCCTACCCTAATGCTATTGTAATTTGTATCTTAGGTTTGAGACGTAAGGTTGAGTATAATTTACGTTGCTTATGTATTCATGTAATTATGTATATTACATCACCACATACTGAGATGATCTTTTGATGGATTAGAAACTGATGAATGATTTAAAGGTGTAGCAACATTATTGATTAAGAATGAGATATCGATGAAATTGAATTTATGTAGAGACCCGGACTAGAGTTCGATTCCCCGGGTCGAGCTAGGTAATAATAAAGTTTTATTGCTTAGAAATGATTACCTACCAGACGATTGATAATGACCTAAGAGGCGGCGACATTGCTTATGCCTAGTCACGTTGTGACCTATTATATCTTAGGTTGAATGCGGATTTGACTAAGACCTCTATCTACCTCTTTGTTGATAATGAGCATGAAGATATGTTATTTTTTAAAGCGTATACCTAGCCTGAAATATAATACAAATAGTTTCTTAAGCAAAAGCTTTAACTTAGCAAATAACATACCGGAACCTTCCTCTTTTAAGTTATCGTATAATTATTTGAATATGCCTCATTTACAATTAACAAATTTATATACATTAACATCCGAATAAGGAACGCAAGAGCAAACATCATAAGGGCAATCAAGCCTTCGTAAATGTAAGAATATTTGAGAGCGAATATTGGTTTACAGTTGATTGCTGAAAAACAAAAGACAGGGGCGTCGTCAAAGAATCCTCATGAATCTATAACGAATTGTGCAACCCGCTGAGAATTTATATACTACATTGGTTCAAGTACTCTAGAAAAGCCTACGTAAGGTAAACTTAAAGTAAATATGTAAAGTGAAATTACAGGCACATGCGATTTAACAAATTCACCTCGCAGAAACGACAACGCATTGGCAATGCTCCTGGTGTTGCCAATATCCATAGGTGGCAGTGACCACTTATAATCAGGATCGTCTGCTTCTCCGTTGGTCCATATGGTAATAAGAAATTAAAAAAGTACATTAGGCGTTAGACATACAGAACGGTCATAAAGAGCATCTAACTCATTTCGCAAAATTAGAAGTTATTCTCAGAGACCATATACTCATTATTTATCAATTGTGTCTGCATCTTCGTTAGCTTGATAACTTTAAATTGAGATATCTTATTTTTTGCAAACAATTTTGATGATTAATGTTAATCATCGCGAGCGAATCAGACGTTATGCTTCCTTTAAAGATGTTACGTTTTAAATCGTTTTTTTTCACCGTAACATACATACAACATCAAAAATGGACACGCACACAGGCGAGGCGCGCGGTGGTATAGGACGTGGTGAGCGGTGGTTCACCGGGGCACTTACTGTCCGGCCGCCGAGCGAGTAGGTATCGGTTACCTTGAATAGCGAACTTTAGACCCACCCTCATCATCATAATTAAGCATTGACAATTTTATTTCAGAGAGTTAGAAAAAACGATCACCGATGACCGTGTGTACTTCACACTCGTTCACACTTCCCACCAAGCGTTAACTGAAGCATTTCTAATTACTCTTTGGGAATGCACTTAATATTATCACTCAGTTCGTGTCAAAAAAGTCGTTGTTTTCAAAAAAGTGTAATAAAAACATAAAAAAAAAATTAAGAAGTTCGCCCACTTTCCTTACTAAAATTGATAAAGTTGTACTTACATAAATTAAAGCAAGCTTTGTGAAGGCACCGTAATCGTTTCCAGTTATTCTTTTTCTACATCCTCTGCCTTAGCTAAGAAATCGCAGACTTGATAATAGTGACAATTCGCCTACTTTCTTGCCTCTGCCTGCTTTCATCGGCCATTTACAGTCCATTTTATTTACTTCGACAATGCTTACGAACGTTGAGTGAAGTATTTTAAATAAATTATAGGTACCTGTTTCCACTGTACAGTTGTGCACTTGTATTACTGTGTATCGGTTTGAAAGGTACGGGGTTTGCAATTACAGGCACATAAGATTCAACAACGTATTTTGGTCGACAATGCATTGGTGATGGGTATACTATTGCAAATGTCCATTATCGGGGGGACCACTTAACATCAACTACTTCAATACAATGATTTAAAAATGCAATTTAATATTTAAAAATACATACTTTTGTGTACATTTTAGTACTGGCTGTGCATATCGTACTGACAATGCCCATGACAGTGATTACCAACAGCTGGACCGTCTGTCGTGTCCAACTTGCTGATAAAAGAAACAATGAGTTATTATTTACCATAAGTTCCCACCATAAAAGCAGCCTATCGAGTTATTTAGAGTTCGAATACTCACTTCACGTCATCTACAAACTTATTCGCTACAATTTTGTAATTTCCAGTTCGAATGAGATAGTCCATCGGTACACAAGGGAGTTCAAATATACTGGCACTAACATAACATTAGCATATTTCCTCCCGATCGGAATTACAACCGAATTGTCCGAAAGGTTGGATGTCCCTCCCTCTCTTTCAGGGATAAAAATCAAGTTGATCCGTTAGCTAAATGAGATACACGCTTTGGTATATCCAATATTAGCAGCATTGGTCTACATCAGGGTTTCTCAAACTGGGGTACATCAATTGGTTTGCATCCAAATTAACAATGACCAAAATTGCTCCTTATGTTGACACGATTCGAGAAAACGATCCAGTGAAAATAGAAAGAAAATCATATTTTTATGCCAAATTAAATGAGTCTTACACAAAAAAATAAAGTTAAAATTAAACATGTGAACTAGATAACATGATATATTCAGATTTGCCACAAAACGGTCCGAACTCAGCATTATGCAAGATTTTCATAAACCAGCGATGATTTTCCACCGTAATATATATAAACACATATGTTGCATTACAATATATAACCTTATAAATTGTCACTATAATAGTAATTTTTTGTTTAATTTCATAAAAGTGTACGGTCCATAAGTTTAAGAACCTCTGGCAACCAATTGACAACTCATTCAAGAGCAAAAAAATTAGAATTCGTATTGGATACGAAAAGCGCAACCATACACACTTACTATCAAATATTTGCATTTCGAAATGAATTTCCGCCAACGGTTTCATTTGCTAATTGTGTCGAACGCCGCATTTGATCGTTCATTACACAACATTAACGTATTGTAGAGAACAAATTGTAACCGTACAATCAAGTCAATTATCATATTGATGAGCTGCGCCTACCATTGTGATTATTGGGCGTAATAATTGCTTACCGAGTAATTTAGCCGTCGATCGGTGAAGATATTTAACATGTACCTACATTACAGTTTGAATGGGAAATTCCAGCCAAGTGAATGTTTAGACACGCGTTCCGAAGTTATATAAATAAAAAAAAATTGGTGCGTATAGAACAACATCAAAATAATATTAGCCCAGCATATCCAATGCTTAACATAGACTTCCCCCTTGGATTTCCACCTCGAACGGTCTTGAGCCGCCTGCATCCAGCGACTTCCAGCGACTCTGACCAGGTCGCCGGTCCACCTGGTGGGAAGTCGATCCACTCGGCGTTTTCCTGGAAGTGGTCGCCCAGAAATTTTCTTGCCCATCGGTTAGCGGTTATCGGCATAAAGTACGTGAGTAGATAATCGTTTTTTCACAACTTTGTTGGAGTGAGTCATTAGTGTAACTATCCTAAATAACAGCTTTTTGGTACGAAGAGTCTCTGAGTTAAACCCATAATTAACGGACAGATAGACAAACGGTCATGATAAAACAATAAGGGTGCCTATTGACTATGGAACCCTAAAAGTGTACTGGATTGGCCTTTGTGGACTTTGCCGTTCGCGTAAAAGCATTCTGTGTACATTGTTTGATTTTGTGTACGGTAATGACGGTATGGAGGAGCGAGGTGTGAGACTCCTCCATTTAAAAGGGAAGATCTTCCGCCAGGCTAGGTGATCATGCCTGGGGACCACGGTGCAACTGTTGATGTTGGATGCTTGTATATATATCAAATCCTGCGAGAATCTTGATAGCGCGATGTAGGATTCTCGCGTGATTCTACTCGTTCATAGATGTCGTCACAACGGTATTATATGCATTTTTTTAATATATATCTGCGTTTATAGTAAAAGAAATACTAAAATCGTTTCGACTCTGCATAATAACACAGATCTTTAACTACCAAAATATAAACCACCGAAATCACAAGCATAAAAAATATCGTAACAGTCAAATGCTAATAAACTTTTACGACAAAGCAGCTGTAAGTAAGTACCTTAAAAAAGTACAACTTAAACAAACTTATATTAAAACTTTAATAAGATTCAGTTCTCATTCGACCTCTGACACGAAAAAGCAATAAAAATTATGCTATAAAATGTACATGTCAAAAGTCACTCAAAACTCAAATTAAATAAAGCTATAAAATTTAAATCCGTAAGCATTTGCGTGCTACAATGAGCCACGTCACGGCTTGCACGTGTTGAATACAAAGAGGCCGCAACACATCGATATGAGAAGGAGAGATACACTATATCTCTGAGTTTAAAAATCCCCGCTGTTTATAACTCATGTGTATAGATAGACAGTTAAATAAAATGCCTTAAGTTGCTTGCTACGTGAGATACACATACAACATATCAGTTTACGGAAATATAACATTTCGTGGGACAGATATTTTCTGCCACCTTAGAAAAACAGGAGCTTGAAAATGGAAAATAGTCGTATTTCTATTAAAAAAAAGCTTTACATGGTAAGTAGTAACTTTATACGCCTCAGTACATTGAGGATACCTGTTTCGTAGCGCCATAATCGATCATCAATCAAAATCGAAATAATTCATGCAGTAGAAATAAAAAGGAATCTGTCCTCTGCGAATTGAAACTGTGACGTACACTGTTGGACATCTTACCCTGCAAATACTTATTTCAGTGTGCATCTATTCCATATGACATCGAGGCCGCAATCAAAGCAGGCGGCCCGCGCTCTGTCACACTTAGTTACTCCATACGAACCTAAGTTTGTTGGTACCTTACAAACTTTATTCCTTTGTGGATTTCGGATGCAATAAATAAGATTTAAGTTATGGATATGCTAAGATTATACAAAAACAAATATCTAGTAACTTATTTCGCTGGATCTCCTTCTCTGTCAAGTCCCAAACAAGGAAACTCAACAGGAAATCGACACGTGTTTCGCTTCTACACGAAGCATCTTCAGGACGTATTAGACCCGCTGTCACTGGGTCGACGCACGAGGACCATAGACGTGTTACCTCGCCGACCCCCTACAGAAAGTGGCTTGCAATTGGCAATCTTACAATGGATTTCCGAAAGGTCAGACCTGAGTCAATTAGTAATGGAAATGCTGGTAGAGCTCGCTCATAAGGTTTTGATAGTAGTTTAACGGAGCTGGATATGACGCTATTCTGTATTCAGAGCTGGAGTTGGACCAACCACACTTTGGATGCGTATTCGACCGAATTTGAATCGAGCGAACACGTACGAACACACTCGAATGATCCCGATGTTTTAATGGGAGTTTGCTCTTGGGTGAGAGTCAATCTTTGATATGTATATACACGTCTAGGCCTGACGTCTGAAATCAATTAACACCTGCATTCTCAAAGTAAACAAAGCTACAGAGAGTGGTACTCGCATATGATTGTGTAGTGAACGAAAGAGACAGCTCATAGCGGTATTGGAGTTCGTCGAGCCATTTCCTTTACAGAATGCAGGTACCATAGAACTTGTTAGGAAATTCCAACCGGACAGAGAATCACGCAATCAAATTGTACGTCCAGTCCATCGTATCGTTTACGTACTATACAAATTGGGTCCACTCCAGTGTGGCTAGACGTAGGTACATTTATATACATCAGGATAGTATGTAACAATACAAAGTTTTCTCCAAAAACTTAGTGCAATCTCACGTCGGAGATTAAAAATATTTTGAGTATTATGATCGCGGCGGGGCTGGACGGTACATGGACCACTGCTGTAGGGTTCATGTTACTTATACTACCTAGGAACAAATTATGCAATATAGCTGCCATGCTGTGGGATGTCACATGTATTATACATAAAAACCTTCCTTTTCAATCACTCTACCCATTAAAAAAACCGTATCAAATTCCGTTGCATAATATTAAAGATTTAAGCATACATAGGGAAATAGGGACAGAGAAAGCGACTTTGTTTTATACTATGTAGTGATTTTCCTTTCCTTGACGGTTTCAAAGCAAACCTATCAATAAAAACCCATAGAAAAATATAGACAATGATTTCACACTAATATTAAGACCAAATTTATTTGTAGTGACCTATTATTGCTACTTCATTTCACTCAATCGAAAATTTTGGAGTATGTAGGTATGTATGGATGTGTGATATTCATTCACTCAGAAACTACAACACATATGTGGACATAACTGAGCTCTTAGATTGTTCATAACCTGAATTAACACTTTTTATCCCGGGAAAATGTAATTTCCCTCGGGAACATGGATGAAAAAGGCAGCAAATCATAGTATAAATTCCCCAAATATTTATTTATTTATAGTTGGAGGACCAACAGCTCACAAAATTTTGATCAATTTAATCATACAAAAACGCGAAAAATACAAGAGAATAATTTCCTCCAAGTTCATTTAAAACTAATTAAAACAAAGCTAATTCCTGAGACAGAAAGATAATTAAATTACGATTCAAATAACAAATTACATACTCCAAAAATCTCTTTTACAAACCAAATATATGACAACTAGATACCGTCAAATACAGTGTGATTAAAATGGTCCAGAGCAGAACACGTTTATCGAGGCAAATGTTTGCGAGCAAGTCTGAATAGAGCACAACCACTGAAATGGGATGCAGTTTTGTTTGCGATGACGTGTTGATAGACCCATTGTTTATCTACCATCTATATAAATATAGAACAGACTATTACGGTAACCTTGCTTATTGGAACATCCTACTTTTGCCAAAAATATTTAATAAATATCCTAGGACATTCTTTCAACATAGCCATCTGATCCCAAACTAAGCAAAACTTATAGTATGGAAACCAGGGGCCCAATTCCACTAAATGCAACGTTCGAGTAGCACATATGGTTCGGTAATGGTATGGTTACGATTAATGTCAAATTGAAGTTTGACATTTCATAAATATGGTATTCCTACGCACTACAATCGAAACAAACATACATTTCGACGCAATCTTTCGAACGAATGTGATCCATTACCGAAACACAACCACAGTTCGATCGTTGGTGTGTTTAGTTCAATACGATTAAACGTCAAATTTGGCGTTTGGTTGTGATATGGTAATGATTCAGTGCATAATTATGTTAGTGGAATTGCCCCCCTGATAACTGATATACTTCATACCAATGCTTTTTTAAATACATACGTATAAATGTATTTATATACAGAATATCTAAATCATAGGCTCTGAATTTTAGTCAATGCAGGTACATTAGATTTACTTTTTAAAGGCGTGTCTTTGACCACATCGCCTCCGTGGTAAATTTGTTATATAAGGTTTGAGACAACTTTATTTCTCATAAGAATTAAATTCACTTACATGAGAAAATAATATTAAAACTAAGTACAAATATATTTGTTGGACGTAATACAAGTTACAATTTTATAATAAATGTTGAGGGTAGTCTTGTAATTTATAATATTAACAATGTTCGTTCGATACTTGCATATCACTAACAAAGAGCATGTGTAGCTGGAAGTGGCACCCTGCGTATGCGACTAGTTCAAAATGTATTGTTTCAGTAACTTTTTCAAATTAATAATAGATATATGATATCGATAAAGGCGGATGAAACCACGGGAGACATAATAGCTATTATTATAAATTTAAAATACCGAATCAAATGTTTCCTCCATCATGAACACGTAGGCTTAAAGTTTCGAAGCTCGGCTGCTGTATCCCAAAAGTTGTAGATTGCGCACTACAATACATATTTGTGCTCGAAGTCGTATTAATCCAAATTCCACTCAGCTACGGGACATGTCGAAGCATGGTCATGAAAAACGAAATATAAGGGCATTTTTAACTAACGGCCGATTTAACTAAGGCCCTTAGTATAAACAAAATGTCTACGAATCCTCTCCATAATAAAAGGCTACCAATTTTCCATGTAAGGGTGTAAAAGCCAGTGCAGAACCTGACACCGTCCTGTACTTCAAAAAATTGCTCACAAAAAACAAACATCAACAGCAAAAAAACAAACGGCCCATCTAATGGTAAACGGTCACCGAACACCATGGGTAAATCTCGCGCGTTGCCACCCTGCAAAAATCTCTTCACACTCATAGTGCAGAGTTCGTCCGGGGAAGTACTACCACCTTACCCATTTCTGCCGTGAAGCAGTAGTGCACTTGTATTACTGTGTTTCGGTTAGAAAGATAAGGGGGCCGGTGAAATTACAGGCACATGAGACTTAACAACTTCACGTCTCAGGGTACACAAACAAAGGCGGCGTTGACCACTTACCATCAGGTGGACCGTCTGCTTGTTTGTTTGACCATATTGTATAATAAATAAGTATGGATGTTTCTTACTTCACGTCTCAGTAATCGGCGATGCCCGTAGTGTTGCAAATGTCCATAGGCCGCGGAGACCACCTACCATCAGGTGGAGGACCGTCTGCTTGTTTGTCGACCCAAGTGGTATAAATAAAAAAAATAAAAAAACCCTTCTTGAAGAACCCAATGCTGTACTCACTTGGAAAAACCACGACGGGAAGCACATTCCACAACCTGATATTCCGCGGTAGGAAACTCCTCTGAAAATTGATATATTTAATGATTCGTTTTTGACAACTTGCTCTCTATACCGCCCTAAGGCAATACCGTGATTATGACATAGCTTATGTTCATTCAGAATAATATACCTTACCAACGAAGATCAGCGCTGGATAACAACCAGCTGAGTTGGGACCATTTTACGGCAAAGGTTATGTTTAATTTTTTTAGTTATTTTATTTCATATTATTTTTTGTTATTTTATATTATGTTATTTGATTGTTATTATTTGCTAATTCCTTAAATATTTTTTTTTTCTTTCTATCTATACAAATGGTGAAATAATTTTTCGACAAGATGCTGTGGTTCCGAAAAACCCGTCATATACAAACTTACGATATTCTTCCTCTTTTTAAGATTTGTGTAGATCATAATTGTTTACTGGTTCTTTGAAATGAATATTAAGCTGAATCAAATGTAAGTACGATTGTTTCAAAATATACAATAGCACAGACAAGCTCTACGTCACTGCAACGTGGATAATTGGCAGATATTTCAAACTGGAATTGAATGCGGGGTGGAACAATAGACGAGACCTATTAATTTTGTATTTATCAAGCGAAAGGAAAGGGTTATATATTGAATTATGAAGAAACTAGCTGTTCCCGCGGTTTCACCCGCATTCCTGAGGGAAGTTACATTTTCCCCGGTTAAAAAGTCCGTCCAGCCGTTAATAACTTTCCAATTTGTATAGTAAGATATCGAAGTAACTAACAGTCCCCTGCGGCTTCACCCGCGTTCCCGAGGGATGTAACATTTTTCAGGGATATAAAGTATCCTATATGTTATTCTAGGTCATGTTCTATATATGTGCCAAGTTTCATTCAAATATAATATGTAATGATATGGAATTATCTAATCACTATCACTACATAGTATAAAACAAAGTCGCTTTCTCTGTCCCTATATCCTTATGTATGCTTAAATCTTTAAAACTACGCAAAGGATTTTGATGCGGTTTTTTTAATAGATAGAGTGATTAAAGAGGAAGGTTTTTATGTATAATACATGAGACATCCCACGGGAACGCGGGTAAAACCGCGGGGGACACCTAGTAATCAATATGTAACAAATATACACCCTTTCTCACAAACTTTCGCATTCATAATAATAGTAAGGTTTTATAAGTCTCAGTTATTAAAGCTAAAGTTAAAAACAATACAGTTAGTGGGCGCAGTAGATATTGTGCCATTAGTTAATATGTTATTATAATGTAGTTCACACTTATTTATAATTCCATATCTATAAGTGGGGACCTGTAATTAGCTGTATGATGCCTACAGTGTTTCTTTATGCTAGTTTTTATTGCTGTTGGTCTTCCAAATATTTAAAATAAAATAAAATTAAGATTTCAAATCAGTAGGCTATCTCTGAATATGGGATATATATGTGTCAAGCCTATTCCAAAACCGTTCGGTAGTTGTTGCGTGAATCACATACTACATCCATCCTTTTTACAAATTGCATTTATAATATTAGAAGGGTAAGATAAAACGTAGTTACCAGAATAAATATAATGTCTATATAATATCTTGGGACATTCTTTACACACGCCCATCTGGTCCCTAACTAAGCAGAGCTTGTACTTCATAATTATTAGTAGGAGGTAGGAGTTACCTGAATAAATGGCCACCTAAAATCAAGCAATGTTCCTAAAATTAAGCTGTGATTCAGTACACCAAAAACTAATACGCACTAAAAAGAAAAAATTATGCATTATAAGACTACTTAAAATTCAATTAAATTATTACGATAATATTATAATGTAGTTGCAATTATTGTTATTTTTGGAGTCGGTGTCAGCCAAAGTAGGCTTGTAACTACATACATAGGTGAGATATGCTTGTGTCGCACGCTTGACTTTACCCAGCATCGCTTCGCCCAGTCGAAAGTTATGAGGTAAGTAACATAAAAAAAAAAAATTATAATACAGACGAATTGATAACCTCCTCCTTTTTTGAAGTCGGTTAAAAAGTAATTACGCCAAATATAACAAATGTAATTGCCACAAAGCAACGTAATCTGACAGTTGATCATCGTCACCTCTTCTTTGTTGATGAATTATTCAGTTGTGAATTAATTAACATTGTACGTCAGGTGATTAACCGAAATGCTACTTTATTGGATAGGGGTTTATAAAATGGCGCATATTGGAAAATAATAATAATAAATAAAATATGGTTAATTCTTTCCACTAAAAAAGAAATATTTGAGAGATTGTAGGTGGCCAAGTATTAGTTAAATATAAAAACTATTTTTTTTTTATGCCACTTGGGCCGACAAACAAGGAGACGTTCCACCTGATGGTAAGTGGTCACCGCCGCCTATGGACATTTGCAACACTAGGAGCATCGCCAATGCGTTGTCCACCCTGAGACGTGAAGTTGTTAAGTCTCATGTGCCTGTAATTTCACCGGCCCCCTTACCTTTCTAACCGAAACACAGTAATACAATTGCACTACTGCTTTACGGCGGAAATGGGTAAGGTGGTAGTACTTCCCCGGACGAACTCTGCACTAAGAGCTCTACTACTACATTCATTTATATATTTTTTTAATGGAAAAATGAAAAATAATAAAAAAGTCATAAAAATGTTTATTTTCTTTCACAAAACTTCTTGAAAACTCAACAACTTCGCGTCTCAGGGCGACAACGCATTTGCGATGCCCCTAGTGTTGCAAATGGTCATAGGCGGCGGTGACCACTTACCATCAGGTGTATGTTAACCGTATGCTTGTTTATCGGCTCAAGTCGTATACCAAAAATTTGAATACGACTTACTTACGACTCTGTATATATCGAGTAAGTAGTCGAGCGATATTGCGTTCGTTCAAATGATCATAGGCGGCGGAGACCACTTACCATCAGGTGGACCGTCTGCTTGTTTGTCGGCCCAAGTGGTATAAAAAAAAAGTTGCGGTTTCTACTGCATACATAACTTCACGCCCATTATCTCCTAAGTAGTTGCTAGAGGCCTTAATAATGAGACCTATATTCCATCGAAGATATTTAAGCCATAACATGACTTGTAGTGACCATTGTTACCATCACTCGAACACATTCAATCTTGAGCTACAGGTTATCGTATCCAAACATTTTGAATTACCTTTCCCAGCATGGGACTTGAGTCTCCGGGCGCCTAGCCGTGGTCGACTTCCGAGGTGATTTTTATTATAATAACTGAGTAGTACCAATAAATAGTCTAACTACAAACTATACTATACGCTTAGAAATATGCTTTCGCATTTAGAATTTGTAAAATCGCAAACATATATGGGCAACCTTTGACATTTTAAGGGCCAAACTTTAGCATGCCAATACGTTAGCGGGCCGCGTTTAAAAGTACTTAGTGCATTTACTAGTGCAGTACTTAGTGAGTACAAGTACCTAATGTCATAATTTTTAATTGGGTTTTTTCCAAATATCTCGCTGGTAGGATCATATCTTACAGCGGGACGGTGGTTGCCCATATATGATCTAAAAAGTAGCAAAGTATATTGTAACTATCTGGTTTCTATTGTAGGAATAAGCGGTGCTTAATTGGAACAAATAATCGTGTATGAAGAATGTCTCACGTGATTGTGTAGTAACGAAAGAGATGGCATAGAACTTACAGAATTATATCCAAGATATTAAAGCGCCATTAAACAAACCATAAACAATATCAAATAGTGGTCCGTGACGTCAAACGATGTGGATGGACATTGACACATTTTTAGAACTCACGATAACGCTGGCCGTGATTCTATGTTCATTTTTCGACTTGCATTCATTGCTGCATGTCGTAGGACCTTAGCCGAACAGGGTCGTAGCAATTTCGTACCAAGTTCGCTACGCCGTAGATATTTTGAAATAAAAATAGAAAAGGCAACTTAGGCGTATAGATACGTAAGCCTCAAGCTCTAATGAATCGTCAATACAAATGTTTTTATTTAAATAAATAATTAGTAGTAATTAGCAATAAAAAATTGGGAGTTATATTCATATGTCAAGCGAGCAGTTTAACAAAATACAAAGGATAGTGTCCTTCAATGAATTCGATAAATAAATACCAAACTCCATAAATCAATAATATTCTTGCCTCCAGTTTCCAAAATCAATTATGCCTAGAGTTGAAGTGGTTGTATTCGTTGCGGCTACCAAGATATAAGAAAAAACGTGTTCATATCTACTATATTATAGCTGTTCTTCTATAGAAGCTTACTCTAATAACCGTTCTGTTATTTGTACCTCGTTATACACTACATACTTTTGCATTTACTTGGTGCTTTTAATTCTTAAAATTCAAATCAATTTATTCTGTTTAGGCCCTTATAAAAGTCCAAGCTACAGAAGTTACCACCGGTTTAAAGATAGCGTGGTCGAATTTTTATAAAATCTATAACTAAACGAATATTATAAAGAGGAAAGATTTGTATGTAAGTATGTTTGTAACTCTTTCACGCAAAAACTACTAAACGGATATGGATGAAACTTGGCACATAGATAGAGCATAACATATAGGCACCTTTTTATCCCGGGAAAATGTGACATCCCTAGGGAACGCGGGTCAATTTATTATAAAATGTTTATTATGTATACTGTCGATATGTCATACTTAATAAATAGATCATAGTCTAGAATAGCACATAAGCTACTTTTTATTCCGGGACTACGTAACCGTGAAACTGCAGAAGGCCTCTAGTATTTTTATAAGCTCGTAATGTCATATACGCTCACCATAACGACAAGTTGGATACCAGACATACAAAATATATATGTAATTCAGAAATGAGGTCAGTTCCAATTGACATTTTCGTCCAAAATCACCCCACCATACACAAAAACAACAAAGCGGTCGGCAACACAAAAACTGACAAATAATTCATTCATTATCAACGCGTCAATGTGTCGAACCGACTATGGACATATCACGCCTGTTGCTCCCGCCACTCAATCACAATTAATCAAACAAAATAACCCGTATTGACACCGCGTGAACAAAGCGCGTCCTTTGTAAATGCCCCCATGATCCATCAAGCAACGTACGGGTAAACAAAGTCTATGTCACAAAAAATCTAATGCCGTCTGACAGGGCATTTTTTTTTTATTTTTAGCTAACACTGGATTCAATAATTCGTTCGAAATAAACGATTCGGAATTCGTTATAAACATAAATGTAAAAAATATAACCTATGATTTCTGATATCACTTTATTGTGAGACTAAAAATGTCCTCGAGTTTTTCGTGACTTGTGATAAAACCTAAATCTAGATTTAATGGCTTCAGCCTTTAGACTAGTACTAAAGGCTTAAGTACTTCAAGAGTATAATAAAACCGACTTTTAGTGTTGTTTCTTCAAATCTTGTTTTAACTATTGTAATGATTTTGGAAATATTTCAGCCCCTTCTATGTTTAATTTGTTAATCCCTATTTAATATTATAAATGTGAATGTATGTTTGTTTGTCACAATTGCTTTCACGCGTCAACTACCTAACCGATCAACATGATTCTTTGATTCTTTGTACACATATTCAAGGAAGTAGCAAAGAATACTTTTTATTTTAAAATGTTACATCCCCAGGGAACGCAGGTGAAACCGCGGGGGACAGCTAGTTATAAATACCACAATGTGCTACAATAGCCTCCGTGGTCGAATGGTGTATATCTCGAGTAGGGACTTGGAGGTCTGGGGTACGATTCCGAACCAAACAAGTCGAATTGCGAACCTCCTCCTTTTTTGAAGTCGGTTACAAAGTAAAAGTAAGTGACGTCTAATGCAGCGACGAGAGTCGTTAGTTTGAATCCTACAATTATCAAGAGCCATATGAAGGAAAACTCCGTAAAGATACCATAGCACGGTAGTAGGGTACTTCGTGGAACCTTTTCATATGACATTTCCCGACAAACGACGGACGGTCCACCTGATGGTAAGTAGTCACCGCTGCCTAGGAGCATCGCCAATGCGTTGTCAACCTTGAGACGTGAAGTTGTTAAGTCTTTTGTGCCTGTAATTTCACCACCCCCCTTCTAACCTCTCGTTCTAACCGAAACGTTAGAAAGGCAGAACTTTCTCGCGCTGAAATGGATAAGTTGATAGTATAATACTTCTCAAACGGACTCTGCACTAAAAGCTCTACTACTCAAGACCTTGATACCTGATACCTTATGTTGAAAATCTGTCACCTATCACCGACCAGTGTTCCAGTAGCTGGAATTTAGAGTAGATTCCCATCTAGACTTTGTGTACTTAGTTATCATCTTCAGTCGCATCATCTTACCATAGTAATGTTGTGGTGAAACACTTCACTTCACAAAGACTTCACTTAGGAAACGTATTTAATACTAGATGACCCGACAGACGTTGTCCGGTCTTAATTATGAACATTGAATTCGAATCTTCCGATTTAATGGACTGTGAAATGTGCACTTAATTATATAGAAATTATTTATTTTATCAAAATAATTCCGACCATGCCTCTATTTTGAACGATATTTCCAGCGCGCATTTTTTCAATCACACCAACTGTTAAAAGACTGACAATAATGCCAAAAGGTAACATTTAAAAAGTTTATATTGTCAAAAGCGCCAGTAAAGTCGTTAAGTTTTCTTAAATTTTCTAATTTTCCGCGCAACTTTCTTAATGTTTTCTTTCATAAGACTTCTCCTCACAATAACAAACACAACAAAAAAGAATTAGCGAAATCGGTCCAGCCATCCATGCGTGATGCCGTGACCAAGGGAAATAGGGATTAATTTTCATATATATAGATATATGTACATACATGTATATATGTACGCGCGCACTGCTTTCTCTAGCCTACACTATGATACAGACAAAAGGCCTGCACTGTAACGTAACTATCCCCCTTTCTATCTTCACTAACTTACATCTCCTTCTCAACTTCCGTTCGCCCCGCCCGATCACACATTTGTAACGCTCTCGTCACGCATTCATCAGCTTACTCCTCAAGTCCAGCGTGCGTAAAGAAGTTTTAACTTCAAAAACATCCATTTCTTATTAACTGCATAATAGATACAATACAATATGGAATTAGTTTGGTCAACTTACACCATAGCCTACTAACAGAATTATTAAACCCTTTAATTGAGTATTGGCATCCCGTCCACTTTCCAGGGTGTGATTCCGCAAGGTAACACAAGCTCGACGATGTTTAGTCGCGTTCTCAATGCTCTATCTCTATCTTTAACTATACCATCACGTGAGAGGTTCCTCCGAGGCGTTGTTCGCCGTTTATCCAAAGATATTAGTAGAATAGGTTGATGTGTAGGCTAACGACAATTTTAGGACACGTCACAATTAATTGAATTCGCAATTAGCAGCCTTTAAATAGAAGCTACATTTAATACAGAACAATGGTGGTATATTTCAAAATTGCCACTGTGTTCGACATTGAGTGGCATAATACCGAACCGCGCCAAATTACGTTTTGGACTTAACCGGCTGTTACTCGGACAGTGGTTCTAAAACTGTTTTTGTATCGGTACTACAGTCTGAAAACAAAACCAAAGTTTCTAAAACTGTTCTATTGTAATAATTTAATTTGATACATCCTACTAATATTATAAATGTGAAAGTTTCTATGTATGTTGTTACTCTTTCACGCAAAAACTACCAAACTGTTTTGGATGAAAAAAATGCCCTGGAATAACACATAGGATTTTTTATATGCACTTGTGCGGCGAAATGTTACATCATTCGGGAACGCAGGTAAAACCACGGGGGACAGCTAGTAAATTATAATTAAGTTTATAAATTTATGATACCTGTTCAATATCCTGCAGCTTTTGGACAGGCATTTGTGTGCATGAACATGTCTGCTTGTTCTGTCTGAATGTAATTACCTATATAATTATGTATTTAAAAATACAATTTATACATATTACTATTTATCTGGTTTCTATAGTAGCTCTGTTTAGTTTGAGTTGTGGTGGCCGTGTGTAATGAATGTCGCAGAATATTTATTTATTTATTTCGCTAAAATCCAAGACACGAAGCCATTTCATGCTTATCTGCCTCCTGGAATGGACTCTCCGTCTTATCGTCTATTGTTTATCCTTATAACTAAACTAGCGTCTTAATTTTAAAAGGCTCTATTGATTATAAACATTATTATGAAGGTATAGAGTATATTTTTCAATGACATCTGGCAATCATAGTGCGCTGATATTTTAGTACCAATAAGTTACTATAAACAGATAAGTAATTTGGGAATAAATAAAAGATTACCTAATTGTTATTTACTAGCTGTCCCCCGCGGTTTCACCCGCGTTCCCGATGTTGCATTATTTTGTTCTTTCTATCATCTATAGTATTCCCACTTTTTTTTTTAGGTTTTTAGGTATTTTTTTTATAACTTGGGTTACATTATTGGAGTTTTAGTAAGGATCCCTATTTTTTTTAATATAATATAGCTATGTCACCAGGGAACGATGTAGCTTTCCAACGGTGAAAGGATTTTTCGAATCGGGTCAGTAGTTTCGGAGCTGATTCAATGCAAACAAACAATCAAATCTTTCCTCTATATATATTAGTATAGATATTAATTACGATTATTATTTACCAAATTGTTCTTGCTTTCAAATAGTCAGTTTAGAATGACACTCAAACTAAGTAAGACTTTCGATTTTCAAACGAAGGAATTATGGTCGAAGCGAACCTCTTTACGTTTTTAGTTCTATTTTGTTTCTGTAGTGGTCAGTATTATGATGGGCTTCCTTATGGATATCACATGAAGGTAGGAATTCCTAAAGCAGAAGAATTGTTAAGTCTGGAAAATCCTAAGAATATGAAAATTATCGGTGGAAATGAAGTCGAAACTCCCAGTGCTGTTCCTTATCAGGTATGTATCATGTATCTTTATTTTGAACCCTATAACCACAAAATTAAGGTCAATATTCAAATCACCCCCAAACATGGTACAGACTGCAACGTAATTTTGGATTTAGTTACCTTTTATTGCTCTAGTTTTCCATATTATAAATTGTTGGCAGTGTACATGTGTTTGAAATAGAGAGCTCTTTTTATTAATAATTTCAACAGTATACATAAATACATAATTAAATAGCTCTATAATTAATTTACATATGTGACTAATAAATGTGTAACTCTGAAATTAAAACATTGGCTAATTTCTTAATTGATTAATGGCAGACGCAGTCAACGTTAATGTATTAAAAAAATGATGTATTTTGTTTCCGAGAGCAATACACGATCACTCTTCTTGTAGAATCAAACTAGAACCCTAAACCGTGTAAAGCAGCAAACCCTTAAGTTTTATAACCCAGTGTTTCTTTGTTTTTAATCTAACAGGCAGGCATCTTAGCTCTTCTTACAATAAGCAAGTACTCATTATGTGGCGGAGCTCTCATCTCCCACACGAGGGTGTTGACAGCAGCTCACTGCTGGTGGGACGGCCAGCACCAAGCGAAGCGCTTCACTATCGTACTTGGCTCCCTTACTATCCACCGTGGAGGGACAAGGATAAAAACATCTGACGTCATCGTCCATCCGTCATGGAATATCGAGACTAAAGCGAATGATATTGCTATGGTTAAAATAAGGAGAGTCAGTTTTACTTGTAAGTTGTGATTATCTTTTTTTTAATTAAACTTGCTTCAATGATTTTGGATTTATCCTAGGTATGTATTATTGTATTGTATTGTATGTACCTAATCATATTTTTTCCGGACAAGAACATGAGTACCCTTTTTAGGGACTCACGTAAAATCGCAGGGCGGTACAGTATCATCAATATCTTAATAAATAAATACAATTTTATACAATCTATATATAAATTTAATAATTATGTGTTTGGACAAAAATGATTGATTGAAGAACCGAATTACAAAAGGCAATTTTTCGGTGGACATGTTAATAATGACCCCGGTCATCTTTTTATCAGCGCAGAGCTAATAGAGTACTGTTTTTACACGCTTTATATTAGCTTCACCTGTATGTATGTAACCGACCCCTTTGAGCTCGATTTTGTCCTACTTTGAATGATCAGATTTAATTCAAACTTTTCACACCTGTCAAAGACCGATGACAATGCAATAATCCTATCAAACCATCCGATTATCCTAATTAGATTCGCCAGGATTAATTAACTTTTTTCAGCATCCTTTGCAATTCTAACAATTCTGGAGTAAAGTTCTTGCAAAAACAATTGCAGTAGACAAAACTAAATTTAACTTGTATAATAGCTGTGTTTGTCGGTTTGTTGGATTTTCCTTCTTTCACGCAGAAACCAATCGGTCCACATCATATTTTACATCAATTATAGGAAAATAAAATTGACATTTTACCCCTTAGGGAACGCAAGTAAAACCGTGGGGACAGCTAGTATATACTATGATCGAATATTTATAATGATTTTTTTTCAGATAACATCCTGTCAATCTCTCTTCCTTCAACATATGATCTTAACCGTGACTTCGCCTGGTGGACGGGCACTGTGTCCGGTTACGGAAAGACTAGTGACGGTATGTTTAGGGCTAGTAGAGACCTTTACTATCACGCCACATGTCGTGGGTTAGAGTCCCATCCTGAATAAATGTTTGTGATGCATGAACATGTCTATTTGTTCTTTGTTTGGGTGTAAGTATGGGGTAAGTATATTAATCTCTCGGAATCGAAGTTGAGACCGATTTCCTACTAGATTGATCGTTGGATAGCCTGCTATCTCTTTCACACACCCACGTGCAGAGAGAGAAAGCAGAAGTAGCGCCGTCAATGTCAGCATCGTCAATGGCCATGCATGAGGGCGATTAACGATGCTGATATTTTTCCGTTTGATATGATTTATCTATTTAGTGTTCAGCCCTCTTATTCAGCTAATACAAATTTCGTCGGCGAGCCACTTCACGGAGACCTCGGAGAGTTTATCTCACGTGATTAGTAGTGTAAGCGTAATTAGCGAAAGAGACATAGCACGGAGGCCGCGACGAAACATCCTCGAGTTAGTGTCATTTTCCATACAGAATCCCCAGCCCCAGATTGAAGTATGACGTATGATATATTGAGTATATTACAATCTATGACTATTTAAATTTTCAGTTTCAAACCGGTTACCCAAAACCCCGACTTTATATGAAGCAGAGGTGACGGTACTCACCAACGACGTGTGTCAGATGAACTTCTTCACGAGAATCCTGGACAGCCACATTTGCACCAGCGGCGAGGGTACCGTGGGGACGTGTGAAGGAGATTCAGGAGGTCCCTTAGCTGTCACCATCAATTACCAGAAGAAATTGGTAAGTGTTATGGGCTCTGTGACATTCCTGGTTATCCCTTAAGCAGAATTTGCAGTTAAGAAATCATATAACTGATATTTACTAAATATGATTTACACAATAACTCTATAGTGAAAGGAACAAAAAGAGTGGCGAGTGAGAGTTCTAAGTGAACATTTGTTCGCTAATTTAAGAATGCATTTTCTTTTATCTTTAAGTGCTATTGTTTTTAAGAACATAAATAAACATACATGGACCAAATAGGCTTTATAAGAACCATTCTTATAAAGGGCCCGAAAAAAGGACCTAAAACCATCTGTATAAAAAGACTGATGAAAGCAGAGGAAGCGAAAGAAGTATGTCAGGTGTATAGTAAATAGAAATCTGCTTTCTGCCTACCCCGATGCATGACAGGCGTGACAATACGTATGTACATATGATAAAGGAATTTATACAACAATGCCTAAACACATAATTCATGCTCATAAACATTTTTCAGGATTCGAATCTTATTTTGAAACGAGTCATTGCTAGGTTTATTACCGGCTCTTCTCAGTAAAAGCAACCTCCCGATCCGGAGTTAGAACTTGATCATTCAAAAGTGCCTGTGCATGCCTATTTGAATAAATATTTCATTACAGTACCCTCGACCCTCTGGTGTTGCAAATGTCCATAGGCGGCGGTGACCACTTACCATCAGGTTGACCGTTTGCTTGTTGGTCGGTATGATAAAAAAAAATAAAATTGTGGTAGTCGAAGTATCAAACCTCACAAACAAAGTCAATTTGAGATGTGGTGTATGGTTGGTAATTTCATGGAAATTGGTTCACCAGTTTATATTTTATTTTCAGGTTGGATTAGTATCTTTTGGCCCAGGCATCGGTTGTGAGCACGATTACCCATCCGTTTACACGAGAGTAACGAGTTACTTAACTTGGATCAAGGAACATATGAAAGACAAGCGAAAGTGTTAAACTATAAATGATGTAATTAAAACCATTACACAGTATTTTATAACAGATTTAAATGTTGGATTGAAATAGTAATATTTTTCACATTGCCATAAAATATAGATATTATCAAAGCATACTTACTTTTTATGAATGTGCGTTTTATGTTTTATTTTCCCCATGTACTTACTTTTATTCAATAAAAATAAATTACTTTTATTATAAATGCTAAAAGTGCGTTTCTCCGTATGTTATCACCAGTTTGGAACAGTGCTTTTACTGAGAAGAGCCGGCAATAAACTCACAAAGGCCTCTTTTCAAAATAAGATATTGTTGAAAATAATAAGAAATAAAAATCGAATTCCCAGGTCACAAGTTTCTAGTTACAAAATGAGATAACGCCTGAATTCCCACCTGCGTGCTATTTGACGTGTGATATCATTTTATTTACGTACGGAGACATGATATATGATTCTGCTCCCGCGAGACATAACGTGTTAAGGTGTGACTTGAATGTTGTGGGGAAGCGGCTCTCAAACTTTTTAGGCGCACATTTGTTTTACGAAGTGGGAGCTTTTCTCGATTTTAAACAAATTTATGTGTCTACAGAATACCATTCCAGGTTACTCTCCCAAACAATTTTCCAGATTTCTCTAGTCTTTTATAATGTTTACTGAGATATAGAGAGATATGGATTTGGATAGAGCGAGAGAGAATTTTTGAGTAGTAGAGCTCTTTGTGCAGAGTGCGTCCGAGGAAGTACTACCACCTTACCCATTTCTGCCGTAAAGCAGTAGTGCATTCGTATTACTGTGTTTCGGTTAGAAAGGTAAGGGGGCCGGTGAAATTACAGGCACAAGAGACTTAACAACTTCGCTTCTCAGGGTCGGCAACGCATTGGCGATGCCTCCAGTATTGCAAATGTCCATAGGCGGCGGTGACCACTTACCATCAGGTGGACCGTCTGCTTGTTTGTCGGCCCTTGTGGCATAAAAAAAAATTTACATTTGTGTGACCTTGAATGCCGTGACAAGAGTCGCGGACTTGAATCCTGCAATGATATTGAGTTATCGTATGCAAAAATAGGAGTTTGGGCGATCGTTGACAGTCTCAAATAAACTGCTTATTAATTTCGGTATTACTAGGGCACTTTTAGAGTAGTAGAGCTCATAATTCAGAATTTGTCCGGGGAAGTACTTACCACCTTATCCATTTCTGCCGTGAAGCACTAGTCCACTTGTATTACTATGTTTCGGTTCGAAAGGTAAGGTGGCCGGTGAAATTTCATAACAACTGAAGGTGCGAATTCACCCTGGTGATGCAAATGTCCTTAAGTGGTGGACCAGTTACCATCAGGTGGACCGTTGTCGGTACCCATGGGGTACAAAACAAAAAATGATTTACTGCCAGCCCTCAACAATACAAACTTCTTCGCCGAAATTGGTGCATCGAAGCCATGGAGACCTGACCCCTCACGAGGTTGCCTAGATAGCGAAAGAGACAACTAGTGTCTTTTAAGCTTACAGAATGATACCCCATGTCACGTGACTTTTTATTGGCTGTGCGAAGGCAGAAGCTGTCAAATGAATCAAATTCCATACCAGCCATAATTAAGTTGTCAAGATCTAAAAGGCCCGTTTTGACAGTTATAAATTGTATAGTAAAATCATCCTTATATGTCCTAAGATTAGATTCATGTATTGATCGAATGGTTAATTATTTGAAAATGAATAAGATGGACCAGATGGGCCTTATCATAAAGCCATAGGGTAAAATTTTCTGTAACACTATCTACTGATCTACGATACGCTCCCAGCATTATAAACGGTTTTAAATATTTTTGTATTATTTTACATTAAGTTTTATTTTATTTTATAAGTACAGAAACAGACAACAGATTGGGTATTACTTATTAACCTAGATAATTAACATTATTTAAGCCTGTAGTCAAATTATAACTGTACACAGCATCTAATAAGCATAACATAATAATATACTATTATATTAATTGAAAGAACAAATTTAAAAAATTCTAAACATAGAAAAAGAAAATACACAAAATAATAATAAGTTAACCATCATCATCGTTGGATAATTAACCTTATGTATAATTAATGAAACAGCCAATTTTCTTTGCACGAAAAAATATAATCTTTACATCCACAAACAATCATTGGATATCTTATAATTATTGTCATCGAGTCAATTACAACATTTTTACATATTTCCCTGGATCCAGGTTAAGTAAGATGTTACCCTGGTGTAAACAGATGGGCTACCACCTTCACATCCGACGCTGAGACCAAAGGATGTTATACCAACCTGAAAAAAATTAACAAAAACTGTTAAAGTGCTAGTTGCATTCGCGTACGGAGGGCAGTTAGAATAAAACATTATAATTTAAAGGGTACATAAGTCAGGGTCCTTGTAGTCCCAAGAATGAGACCCTGATTCTTTCATATCTTATGGTCGTTGGTTCAATTCTCACCCAGGACAAACATGACCATGAATCGTGACATTAGTATATGTAGGTATGTATATTTCATTTATTTGGTTGCCAGAGTACAAGCCCTACATAATTTGGGATCAAATATTTATAATATTTCGAAACGCCGATAATTATTTTATCTAAGACATTTAAAATGTTATAGTAGATAACATTGGTTTCATATTTAAGTTCAAAAACAGGCTTCAAGAATAAGGTCCTTATCTCTGGTTTTTATGTACTCTTTTGGTCAATCTCAAAAACCGTGCTAAATTACATAATAAAAGAACAGATACGGTTGTTCGTGCATACAAAACTCATCCATATAACACCCTACGTGCCGTAGTAACACCGTATCAAATTACATTCATATTAACATAACTTGATGCCAGCAACTTAGATGAAAAAAAAGCAAAGGTATTTGTAGTTGTTGTTTAAAAAACATAATAAAAACTGACACCAAAGTCGTAGGACTTTATAACTTGTAGAAGTTATAATTTAATATCATTTTGGAAATGAATCCTAAAATAAGAGTACTAAAGAATATTATTATTGAAATGGCTCTTAATGCATTTAGTCCTGGAAAGTACTATAAATTACAAGCACATGAGACTTAAAACCTTTACGTCACGAGATCGACAAAGCATTGGCGATGCTTTCTGTGCTGCAAATCTCCAAAGGCGGCGGTGCCCACTTAACGTATTTATACTAAGCTAAAATCTGTAGACCATCTGTCTGTTTGAAGGCCTACATGTATTTTTTTTTATCCTACTCTAAGTATTGTAGTCGGAGCCCTATAAACTTACCAGAGTCCTCCTGTTATTGGTAACGACAGTTAACGGCCCCCCTGAATCCCCATCGCAGGTCCCCACGTTGCCCAGCCCGCTGGTGCACAGGTGGCTGCCATGAAGGGTGATACTGAAGCTTGTCTGACACACCGCGTTCGTGATGACGTTGACATTCGTTTGATATAAGGCTGTTGTTGTCGGGAAACTGTTTTGAGCTGGTATATGAAAAAAATTGTAAGTTATCATTGCATCAGCGCTTTAAATTAAATTGTGAAAGCCTTGCTCACTGATCTATGTATAATCTGAATATATATGAAACTCATTAGAAATACTCAGTAAAATAAACTAACAAAAAATTATAATCTAGACAGAATATATGATAATAATTTGGAACAACACCAGCAGTGAAAATGTACATACCGTCGCTTGTTTTTCCGTACCCGGAGACAGTGCCCGTCAAACCAGCGAAGTCTAGGTTGACGTCGGACGTTGTAGGCAGTGGGATCGCCTGGATGTTGTCTGAAAATAAACGATTTATTATTATGGTGTTTAGCTTAAGGAAATAAATTTCACAATGAGGGGATGGTTCGTTTTTATGTAGCTTAAGGCTATATTGAGATAGTACAGATTTTGCGTAACTGGGAAGTTATCCCTATGTATCCCTGGAATATTATTTTTGTGTATTCACATTATTGAATGAACTTAGAGTGATACGGGTTTATAATAATGTAATCATGTTTAAATTAAGAGGACGGCATGCCTTACTTTTAGAGAGTACTTTCAACTCTTGGTGTTTATTATCTGTAAATACGATACATTGTGACGGGACTCTATCATCTTTCAAACGTGCCAGTTAAGGTAAATGCTGGCAAACACTTTATTTTAGCTAGTTTTGTAGTTCACTTTTTTATGTATATTTTGCTATCTTAATTTTAGAAACAAAACATAATAGAAAATATTACTTACTACTAAAAGTGACACTGGTAATCTTGACCATAGCAATATCATTTGTAATAGCCTGTGTGTTCCACGAGGCGTGAACGGTCACGTCAGATGTCTCTATCCTTGTCCCTCCAGTGAAAATGGTAAGGGAGCCGAGGACGATTGTGAAGAGCTTCGCTTGGCTCTGGCCGTCCCACCAACAGTGAGCTGCGGTCAGTACTCTTGTGTTTGAGATGAGACCGCCACCGCAAAGGGAAGACCAGCCGGATGTTAGAAGAGCTAAAATTCCTACCTGGAATACAGAATTTAATAATGAACATGACCTACTACGTTGAACCTTATGTAAAGAAAAGCCTAAGAACGAACATCTATCGCTAACGTAGCGTTGTCGTATCGAGTGCGACAAACAGCTGGTTTTGTATGGATAATTGAACACCGTGCATACCGTGACGTTGCGCGATATTCAAATTACCATTGCTTCGTCACTTGGCGCACTCGATACGATAACGATACGTTTGCCATTATAGATGTTCGTGCTCAGGGTACAGTCGAGTCATATAACCTTAGATGCTAAAAGAGGCGCTCCAAACAATTTAAGATTACATACTAACTGTCCATCGCGTCTCTAGGATGATGAGCACCCTATGTCCTAAGTTATAATAACATTATAAAAAAGTTCATGAAAATCTGTTCAGTTTTGAAAAAATGACAGTAAAATGGCATGAAACTAACACACACACCCATATTTATAATATTAGAGTTAGAAGGATTAGTCGAATCAATAAAATTAATGGGAGGGCATAATGTTCTAAATTGGTAAAATTTTAACACTAATCTCTCTGGCAATATTTGCATATCATCTGCTGCAAAAAAACACAATTAGGAAGAACTTACAAGCTAAAGACCGGCCTCCACAAGGCTGAGTTACCTGGTGAGGAATGGTATCCACAGTAGGGACTACACTTCCACCGATGATTCTAGTTGCTGGTTGACTTTCGAGCCAGAACAAAGCCTGAGCCTTAGGCACCCCCACTTTCATGTGATACCCGAACGGCAACCCATCATGTGTCTGTGCACTACACAAATTAAATATAACTAAAAACGCGAGCAGTTTTGCGTCGACCATTGTTCAATCTAAACACTATTGATTTGTAATGATTAAATATATTTTATCAACAATAAGATAGTGATCGTTTAATTGCTTATGGATAGCTAATCTGTCCATCTTAAGTACAACACTTTTATTCGTGTTTGTTACTAACTGATAGGATGATCTAAAATTTCATAATTCATAAGACTCGAAAATAAAATACCTAAGAACGATGTACGAAAAAAAAAAATGTTTTAATTTTAAGACTAAATGACTAACACCCATATTCTAAGACGTTTCCTCGAAAATTCCTCGACTCCACTCAACTTCACTCAAAGATATTAGTATTCTAATTACAAAAATCTCCTCCACTCGACCTGACATCTCTCACTCAAGGTGAGGAAACAACTGTCAGCTTCTAGGTACGTCGGGACCAACCTTAAGGAAGTTTAATGGTTGTAAACAGTTACTGAAACTCATTATTTAATTTCATTAATATTTTATCTATAATATAATGACGTAATTAATGACATGTTACCCCGACTTCGACTCAACCTCAGTCGGGGTTGCTCGAGTTTTGTTCAAGTTATAACTTAGAATACCAACTTTGAGAATTCCTCGAGAAAATGCTTAAGGTATCCTCAGTCGAGTTAGAGGCGAGTGCCGTCTGAGGAAACGTCTTAGAATATGAGTGTAAGTCTCCAAATGCGTTGAAATACGTTGAATGTTTTTTGATCCCACTATGGCCGGTAAAAAAAAAATTGTTTTTTGACCTAGTTCTAACAAAACAAAGGCATAACTTTCTATTCAAATGGAAAATACTGCTTACGTCAGATTTTGACTGTAATACAAAATATCGCACTTTCGGGTATCAAATCGTTTTTTTTTTTATAAAACAAAAGAATGACAAATTTAAAATAACTGTACCTTATCCTTTAGATGAATCTAAATAAAAACATATTTATTGCATTTCGATTTAGGAACAGATGCCGTTGTAGGATAATGGCGGAAAACGATAAGATAAAATTAGTGTAGGTAATTAATGCAATAATTATTTATCTGAAACCATATCTTTATTTGTGTATTAATTGAATCAAGATTTGGTTTTGTGACTCACTCAAAATCAGTTAAACTATTCTGTTATAGAGTGCAATATTTCAAAAAGACCCTGGCAATTATTTCTTGTTTGTGTCCGATAGATTGCATCACTGCTTACCATCAGGTGGGATCGCAGTCAAGCACTAGATTATTATATTAAAAAAAAAAATGGTCCGGAGACGTGATTTGGACCTACTTATCCATAATTTTAAATAGGCATTCAAACACTGAGTCATCGAAGATTGTCATGGATTAGATCCACAATTGAGTTATGATCCATTATTTACCCACATAAGGATATAAATATGAGATGATATGTCATCAAAAGATGGAGTTGGTTATAAGATATTACCTTATTTTATATTATTAAGATTATACTAAATACTCCAATGGTTTACACCGACTTCAAAAGAGGAGTCATTCATCTTATTTGTTGTAATTTTTATATTTATATTGATGAGTTGCTAATTTCTCAGAATGATCCAGGAATTTTGTTAAGAAATTACCGTTTTATAGATGATAGAATTTCAAAACGATATGCTCAATTAAAATAACTCGTAATTTTTTTAATATTTTGTCATAGGCTTAATGTCGCCCATTATACTCTAGGAGGTAGAAAGAGTGCCCAATACGGTGTACCACTATTTAATAATGATATTAATGAGTCCATGTTCCATGTGACATGAGCACAGTCTTCTAATCTCTATTAAATCACTAGTTCCAAGTAATCAATTCATAGATAACAAAGGATCAAAACACTTACGAGTTTGTAGTTAATATAGTTACAAAACAATAAAAAACATTAAGCAATATTATATATATATTTTAATGTGTTTTAAATATTACAAAATGTTATCAATAACCACACATGATTATGACAACTTACATAATTTTGTAATACATAAAAACCTAAAAGAAAATATTTTTTATTATTTTATTAATGCTGTGTAAATGACGTCACTTTAACGGTAGATTGGTTTTGTAATCTATACATATATAAAAATGAAATGCTGTTCGTGGGAGCATCACTTGACAATGGCTGGACCGAGATTTTGAGAAAACATTTATGTGTTTTATTCTATTGGATTTGGTTAGAACTCTCAATTCGAAGATGTATTGTAACACATACTGGGAACAGCTATTAACCGTAATATTTAGATAGCTTTTTACCTTGTTCGAGAAAATAAAATGTTTAACACTCTGTAAAACTGCCTTAAAGAATATCCTACTAGGCGAACTAGCGAATAAACTTTTTACTTATATTAAAATAATTAAAAAAAAACACAAAAATATGTAGTGAAATAAAAAATATAATACGGCTATTTTTAGCTACTTTCATACAACATTATAATTATTAAAAAAATATAGGATACAAATTTAACCTAACAATCTATATTCTCATGAAAAAACCCCCTTGCAATTTCAATAGCTAGTTACAGACGTTAGTGTAAGTACTTATTAACAGATAAGAAATCCTTGTGATTAAATGATCACCTATAATAATGGCTGAAAACATTCACTCAGTCAGTACCAATTAATAGTATAGATTGAACAATGGTCGACGTAAAACTCTTAGCTTTTTTTATTCTTTTTAATTTGTGTAGTGCACAAACACATGATGAGCTACTATTCGGGTATCACTTGAAAGTGGGCGTGCCTAAGGCACAGTCCTTGTTCTTGCTCGAAAGTCTACCATGGACTAGAATTATCGGGGGGAGTCAAGTCGCTGCTGCTAATGTGATTCCTCATCAGGTAAGTTCAGTGTCCTGTGACATTCATCTCTAAATATAAAATCATTAGGGATGTAATTCTGTAGGGTTAATGGCCCTAGCTTGACTGTTTTGTCGTAGCTGCTATCTGCCGCTCTTTCTTTAACTATTAAACTACAAGAGAGGTCCGCTTTCCAAGGCCGGTTCAGAAGGTTGCTTTTATTGACAAGAGCTGCCCAAAAACTCAGCAATTACTCTTGCTAAAATAAGATCTTGTACATAAATATGTGTCCTGCTGGAGCGAGCGCTACACCCAAGCATCGTCGTCATAAAAATATCGTTTATGTTGTAGAAAGCCTTTTGTACTAAAACAGTCCTAATTCTTCCCTTAAATTTTTGTAATGGCAAATTTAAAATTTCAGCAGGGATTTCATAATAGATGCGTGCACTAAGTCTTAAAAATAAGCCTTATATTTTTTTGAAGTCTATATTATGCAGTTATATGCTATTGATTTAAGTAGTTATTGAACCATGAAGCGATGACCATTGGTATTACAAAATTTTTCCTCTCATTTCTATCTGTCCCCTGCGGTTTTACTCGCGATCCCAAGGTTTTTTATAATTTACCGAGACTCAAAGTGTCCTATGTGTTAATAAGCCAAGTTGCATCCAACTTCAATAAGTGTTTTTTGCGTGAAGGAGTACAAACATACAAACATCCTCAGAAACTTTCGCATTTATAAAATTAATAGGATATTTAGACAGGCCAGTTGGCTTGGTGGTTAGCAACCCTGACTGCCAAGCCGAAGCCGTATCATGTCCTATAGCAGCGGAATCTTTACTCAAGCAGCATATTCATAATACATTTCCAAGTTTTAAATTTGACCATATTAATGCTAGCGATATCATAATAACTTTTAATTCTCTCAATATGAAAAGTACTGAAGATTTATGGGGCTTATCAGTAACAATCGTAAAATCAATAATAACAGTGATTGCACCTGTTTTGTCAAATATTTTTAATGAATGCATTGATCAGGGTTGTTTTCCTGATTTAATGAAATATAGTAAAATAGTACCTATTTTCAAGTCCGGTTGTAGGGAGAATCCATCTGATTACAGACCAGTTTCCGTTCTGCCAGCACTTAGTAAAATCTTTGAAAAATTGCTGCTTAATCAAATGTCAAGTCACTTTACTAAGCATAAGGTATTGCATGGTCATCAGTTCGGTTTCACGAAGGGAAGATCTACATCCGATGCGGCAGCAACATTGCTGAGGCACATTTATGGCGCATGGGAGGATTCACAGGATGCGATTGGCATTTTTTGTGATCTGTCTAAGGCATTCGATTGCGTTGACCACCGTACGCTACTACTAAAACTTGACTTCTACGGAATTCGTGGAACTGCTCATGATCTTGTTTTATCTTATTTATCAAATCGCCAGCAAAAGGTAGGGATTACCGGCACAACATCCAAGGGCTCTTTAGTCGAAATGGGGGTACCCCAGGGTTCAATTTTAGGTCCATTTTTGTTTTTAGTATATATAAATGATTGGCATATGTTGTAAATGATCTCACGGATATTGTCTTGTTTGCTGATGATACATCATTAATTTTTAAAGTTGATAGAAAAGACAAAGATCTAACTAAAGTTAATCATACTATGTCAATTGTCTGTGGGTGGTTTGCTACAAATAATCTATTACTAAATTCAAAGAAAACTAAATGCTTAAGGTTTTCTTTACCGAATGTAGCACAAGTAGATAGCCAAATAATAATAGATGGGAGCCATATTGATCTTGTTAATAAAACGGTATTTTTGGGTCTTACATTAGACAATAAATTGCAGTGGGGACCTCAGGTTGATACTCTAGCTGCTAAGTTAAGTTCGGCTGCATTTGCTGTTAGGAAAATTAAACAATTGACGAATGTTGAGACAGCCAAATTAGTTTATTTTGCATATTTTCATAGCCTCTTGTCCTATGGTATTTTATTTTGGGGAGCAGCAGCGGATATAGAATCAATATTTATTATACAAAAAAGAGCAATTCGTGCAATTTACGGTATGGGTCCCCGTGAATCATTAAGAGATTTATTTAGGGAAATAAATATAATGACATTACCTTCACTATATATTTATGAAAATATAATGTTTATACGTAGAAACATAGGAATGTTTGAGTCAAAAAGTTGTTCCATACTTTAGACTAACTAAAGTTAATAAGTCATTTCTTGGTAATTGTATTCGATTTTATAATAAGATACCGCTTTCAATAACCAAAATGTCTGATCATAAATTTAAAAATTATATTAGGAAAGTTTTGAAAGAAAAAGCGTATTACAAGGTAGTTCATTATATTGAAGATAAAAGTGTATGGAAATAGCTGCTCTCTGCACAGTGCACCTCTAAATCTCTTGTTTAAGTTGTAAGTACCTAATTATTGTTATTTTCTATTTTGTAGTCTTGTCATATTTTTTTTTTGTTTTGTTTTTATTAATGTTACCTATAATAAGTATTTTGTAATTGTTAAATATAAAATTATGTAAAATTGAAATTATAAAATAGCCAAAAAGTCAGAATAGATAAAAATTTATATAACAAATAAAAAATAATGTAACCTTGCTGAGTTTCTTGCCGGTTCTTCTCAGTTGAAGGCTGACTTCCGAACCGGTTGTAGCTTCAGTAACTTTAAATTTGACCTTCATAAGTGCCCTCCGAAGGCCTAAACTGAATAAATGGTTTTGAATTTTGAATTTTTTTGAAGGTCGTGGGTTCGATTCCTACCCAGGACAAACATTTGTGTGCATGAACATGTCTGTTTGTTCTGTGTCTGGGAGTAAATATATAAAATAAGTATGTATTTAGAAAAAAAGGTAGTATATCAGTTATCTGGTTTCCAGGCTCTGCTTAGTTCGGGATCAAATGGCCGTGTGTAAAGAATGTCCCAGGATATTTATTATTATTTATGTCAGGTAGGAATCATCGCTGCACTAACCTCGGGCCAGTCTTCTATTTGCGGCGGCAGTCTCGTCTCAAACACAAGAGTATTGACCGCAGCTCACTGCTGGTGGGACGGCCAGAGCCAAGCGAAGCTCTTCACAATCGTCCTCGGCTCCCTTACCATTTTCACTGGAGGAACAAGGATAGAGACATCTGACGTGACCGTTCACGCCTCGTGGAACACACAGGCTATTACAAATGATATTGCTATGGTCAAGATTACCAGTGTCACTTTAAGTAGTAAGTATTTTTGATGAATTAATATCATTGTCTCTAGTCTCTATTTTGCCTGAATTTTTTCGGAGGTTTCTCTAACCAATAAGGAGAAAAGTAAGTAGTGGAAAGCACATTTTACAAACGGTTAAGCAGGTATGGATGATGTTGAAGGTGAAGCTTTCTATGTCGGCGTCAAGTACGTAAGTACAAGTCCTTAGAAGAACTACATAAAGTATTTTGTTTGGTACTATGGACGTACAGTGCGCTATCAAAGTTCTTTCAGCAAAGATTCTTACATAATTCCAACAGGAAATTTTGGGATCGTAGGCTTCTCGTCCCACAAAAGGCTCGACAAAAAAAATTTTTTTTGATCTGAATTTACTAGGCACAGATCCCAGTGAAAGGTTTTAAATGCCAACCCTTCTTTAATATCTCGAAATGCCCATAGCTTTACCTAAAATTTAAATTAATCCACTTTTACCATAAATTATGTTGTAATCATTTATTTCCAGCTAATATCCAGGTGATTCCTCTACCGTCAACGTCCGATGTTAACCTTAACTTCGCCGGGTTAACGGGCACTGTGTCCGGATACGGAAAGACAAAAGATGGTATGTATGGTCCGTGCTGTTACGAGTTCCTATAGAAAGGAGATATTACTTACTTCTTTTTTTATCTATGATAGCTGTACCCCGCGGTTTTACCCGCATTCCCAAGAGCCATCACATTTTCTCCGGTATATAGTAGCCTATATATTATTCCAGGATATGCTCTATCTATCTGCTAAGTTGCATCCATATCCGTTTAGTAGTTTTTGCGTGAAAATGTAACAAACATACTTACATACAAACCTTTCCTCTTTATAATATTAGCATAGATATATTTTTCAGACAATATGACAATGAAGCTTTAGCATTTCTCCAGTCTGTTTCCAACGCTCATTCAGTATTACTATTACCGCCTCTTTTTTTCTAGCCCAAAACAGTTTCCCTACAACAACATCCTTATACCAAACAAATGTGAACGTCATCACAAATGCGGTGTGTCAAACAAGCTTCGACATCACCCTCCATAGCAGCCACCTGTGCACCAGCGGCCAGGGTAAAGTGGGGACCTGCGATGGAGATTCAGGAGGGCCCTTGACTGTCGTCACCAATAACAAGAAGACTTTGGTAAGATTTTTTTCATTCCCTAAATTTAGAATTTTGTTGACCACAATCCTACTATAATAAGAGATGATATGGCTGAAGGTGGTTCACAAAGCCTAGATGGGAACTGCCTCTTATGTGCAGCTGTGAGGAAATACCGTTGGCGGGAGATTTTCGACAAGAGGGTGGTAGCCAGCCAGGTGGGTATTCCAAAGCCTCTTCTTCCTTGCTATAGTTTCTTCACAATGTTTGCCACCGAGGTCAATCTTATTGTAAGATTCAAACCCACGACTCTCGTTACAGCATTCGACGCCACTATCAACTATCAGCTATCTTCCCCTCAAAATTGTCTACCGCCAACACCCTTTTATTGAAAATATGTCCCCAAGGTTGCCAACACACTGGCAACCTTTTAGTATTGCTAGTGCCTATAGGCAAAGACTAGATGCCTAGACTTTTGCTCGTCAGACATTTTACAATACAAGTTATGATTCGACAGTGACCACTCACAATCAGCTTTATGTTACTCACCTCTCGCCCAAAAAAATACATGAATCATTATTTAATATCCATTATTTTCAAATGCCTTATTAATTAACCAATAAAGTCTATGATTGTAAATTCGTAATTGTTATCTAATTTCTTAGGTGTTTTCATGTTTAATAGAATATTTTTATTTATTTATTTTTAACATAATCCACAGCTCTTACACCACACATTTAATCCACAGATAATACCTTATCTTCTTATTAAAATAAGAAGACATCAGTATGTGTCCGATGAACAGAGCATTTATAAAAAAATTGAAGATTTACCATATTGATGATTTTTATGCCCTTTTCATGAGTGGTGTTCTTTTTTTTCAGGTCGGTATCGTATCATTTGGTCTCAGTGATGGATGTGAAGTCGGCAACCCATCGGTATACACGAGAGTAACATCTTACTTAACTTGGATCCAGGCAAATATGTAAATCTTAATTGTCAGTGATTGGTGATAAAAATATTAGTAAATGACTTGAAACATTTTTCGGCTTTTTTTTTCATTTTATATAATAAATAAAATGTTCTTAACGAATTTTGAATTGAATAATAAACTATTGTTATTTTTTTATGTAATTTAATAAATTTGATTTTAACAATTTATCCTGAATATATCTCATATTGGGAGAATCCTACTAATATTATAAATGCGAAAGTTTGAATGTATGAATGTTTGTTTCTCTTTCACGCAAAAACTACCGAACGGATTTGGATGAAACTTGGCTCATATACAGAAATGCCCTGGCATTAACACATAGGATACTTTTTGTGCCGGGAAAATGTTATATCCCTCGGGAACAAGGGTGAAACTGCGGGGGACTAGAGACAGTGGTCAAACATGGGAATCAAGTTTTTTTGTTAACTGCCAAAAATGTCAGAGAAAAACCATATTTATTACTTCTACGTCCATCTATTGGTTCAATGGTTAGTTGCATAATATAATGATACTGATGTACTTTATTGTAATGGCATAAGGTACATTAATTTTTTCTATAAAACTCTTATTTTTCAAAATGGTCTATTTAAACTCGACAAGGTTAAATTTGTACATCTGTCAAACTGAGTTAATAGCTGACATAAGTAAGAAAAAGGAAAATTTATTTTTTAAACAGATTTTCTTGAGAATACTTTTATATTCCTTTAGTAGCCATATTTATTTGTTTTCATTTCATGCGCGTGTGTGTGTGTATGTATGTGTGTGTTTGTGTGTATTTGTGTGTATTTGTGTGTATGTGGGTTAATATTATCATCTATATATATTTTTTTTTTTCGGCGGTAGGTGCAAATAAAGTAAAGACGCAACTTTTAAACGGAATTTTAATTTATTTAAAATTTGCAGTTTTTTTATGTAAATTACTGTTTGCTTTATTTATATTCATCTAATAAAGTAGTACTCACGTTTGTAACACATTAATGTGAGGATAACACTATTTTTACACCATCTGCCAGCTCACCACAAAATTTTCACCTTGTAACTGTCACTGAGGTTAACATATAACAATAATGTCACAACTGGAGGAAATCATGAACACCCAGAAAACCATTGAGGAGCGTATCATGCTGAAGATGGGAGAACTCTCGGATCAGATTCAGGTTGCTGGTTCTGGTAAGGACACCGTAGCTAAGGTGGCTGAAGAAATCCGGACCTTCCGGGAGCTTGTCTTCAACATGTTTGGCTTGCTGCGTCGACAAATCAGTGAGTTTGCACGACAGGTTGATGAGATGGACACCAGACAGCGGAGGAAGGCAGTGGTTTTCCAAGGAATTGCCGAGCAGGAGAATGAAATCTGCAGCGATGTCATCCTTAATGTCATAAAAACCAAGCTGGCGATTAAAACTGTTACTGCACCAAACATTAAGGCATGTCATCGGTTGGGGGCTTCTAGCGATGGACGTCCTCGGCCAATACTTGTCAAGTTCTCCAGCTACGATGCCAAATCCTCAGTATGGAAAGCGAAGGTCTCTTTGAGGGGTACGAATATTTCGGTGAAGGAGTTTCTGACGAAGGCCAGGCAAGTAGTGTTTGGTAAGGCAAGGGTGCATTTTGGTATGCGATCTTGCTGGACTCAAGATGGGGTCATATTTGTCAAAGCCGCCGATGGTACTCGCCATAAAATAACTACTTGTGACGAGCTGAATTCGTTGCTGAAGAAATACCCGAAATCGCCAGGGACATCAAGCTCCACAAGTAGAAAAGGTGCAGAGGGCAGTGAAGAGAACCTGAAAACAAGTAAATAAGTTACCTAACATTACTTTTTATAACTCTGCTTTATGATGGGTTTTTCAGCTCATTATCACCATCATTTTAATCCTTACTTGCTTTTATTTTATGTCCATCTTTTCCATCCTTAACCACTCATACTTTGTTTGGCTTAGCTTCATCTTTTATGTACTCTAGAGTCATTGTTGTACAGTTATACACAAGTAGCTTACTGCTTTACTTCATTACCCTTAGTTTTGTTGGTTGTTTCGCTTTATCTTTTTATTAATATAAACCGGGTAAAACTATTTTCCAGTTGTAAATGTTGTAATAACTTGCTAATTAATTGTTGTATATTATTAGCTGGCGGGTGGTGCAGATATGCAAATAACGACGGTGCATAATTTGTTTAGTTTTTTTTTTTGTGATTTCGGTCACTTTATAATTACAATATTTTGGTATCATAAATATTTTATATATTTTATTTATTTATAATTATTATGATATCTGATAATGATTCCTTCCATTCCGCTAATCAATCTTCTGTTTCCTCCGGTGATGAAAGTTTCAGCTCTCTCACGGACACCCTCGGTGACGTACTGCGCCATAGGTTCAGTGACCAAAGTAAACATATCAATGTGTGTCATATCAATGCTCAAAGTATACCAAGCCATCACAGCGAATTGTATGACACATTCACTAATACCAATGTGCATGCCATCCTGATTTCTGAAAGTTGGCTCAAACCAAATCTCTCTTCAACCACATACCCCCTCCCTGGGTTTGTTCTCATCCGGAACGACCGGGTCGGGAAGGGTGGTGGGGGGGTGGCTATATACTTGCGAAGCGACTTTAACTATAAGGTTTTGGCATCATCACCTTCTGACTACTCTGCCTCGGCCGAGTTCCTTTTTCTTGAGGTATCTGTCAAAGGTGTCAAAACCGTTATAGGTGTAGTTTATTGTCCTCCTTCAATTGATTATTTCACTGAATTTGAGTCAGTTTTAGAATCTTTGGGTTCGGAGTATGCACATCATATCATCATGGGCGATTTCAACACCAATCTCCTTGCTCTAACCTCTCCCCGATCCCGCAAACTCATGCATATCATTGAGTCGGTCAGCCTGCACGTGCTGCCACTGCATGCTACGCATAGTAGTGCTACTGGTGATGACACGTGGCTTGACCTGATAATCACCTCCAACCCTTCCCTAGTCTCTTCCCATGGCCAATATGTAGCGCCTGGATTATCACATCATGACCTCATATTCCTCTCCTACATCCTTAAACCGCCCAAGCTCAAACCCAACGTTATGTACATGCGTTGCTTCGCGCGAATGGATGTGGAGGAACTTAACAGGGATGCCTCTGACATCGACTGGACACCCCTGTGTAAGGCAACCACGATTGATGACAAGGTTAGTTTCTTTAACAACGCCATTATCAAATTATTCGACTCTCATGCTCCGATCAAGAAGGTGAAGTTAAAGCGTCCTCCTGCTCCTTGGATGACCAAAGGTATACAAATGGCCATGAGACTTCGAGACCGTGCGTTCCGCAGACTTAAAAAGGACCGCACCGAGGACAACAAGTCTTCCTACAAGAAGGTTCGGAACCGTTGCAATCAGATGATACGCGACGCTAAACGCCGCCATATTCTCAGCAATATATCTTCTTCCTCTTCTGCCGATATCTGGAAATTCCTTGGAACTCTAGGTATCGGTAAATCGCGACAATTAGACCTTTCAAATATCATCAGCCTAAATGACCTTAATAATAATTTCACAACAGCTCCTACGTTGGGTCACGAAACAAAAAAATCTACTTTGTCTTACATATCGGGTCTAGCGCGTCCTAACATACTCCCCTTTAACTTCTCTCCTATCGACGCTGGGGAGATCAAAAAGACCATCCTATCCATTAAATCCAAAGCGGTTGGTTTTGACAACATTACCCGATACATGATCACCACTATCCTTGAACATCTCCTCTTTCCTATCACGCATATATTTAATTACTCATTAGAATTTAACGTTTATCCTGATATATGGCGCAAAGCTTATGTACGTCCCCTTCCTAAGATTTCTAATCCCTCTCTCCCCAGTCACTTCCGCCCTATTTCCATTCTTCCTTTCCTATCCAAGGTGCTGGAGGCCTGCGTTCATAAGCAGATTGCTCATTTTATACACACCAATAGCCTTATTAGCCCTCTCCAGTCAGGTTTCAGACCAGGCCACAGCACGATGTCCGCCCTCCTTAAAGTGACTGGCGATATTAGAACAGGCATGGAAGACACAAAATTGACTATTCTTGTTCTAATCGACTTTTCCAATGCTTTTAATACCGTTAGTCATGAGATCCTGTCATCCATCCTCTCCTTTCTTATGGTCTCTTCAGAGGCGGTAGAATGGTTTTCTTCTTACTTACGGGGGCGTCAGCAGTGTGTCCGAACGGATGAATCTTCATCGAACTGGAATAATCTTGCTGCTGGTGTCCCTCAAGGCGGTATTCTTTCTCCTCTTCTATTTTCTCTCTTCATAAACTTTCTAACACCCGAACTTCAGTGCGCGTATCATCTGTATGCGGATGACCTACAGCTATATCGACAGGGGACTGTAGACACTTTGTCAGAAATCATCGACAAGGTAAACCAAGATCTGGTGGTGGTGAAGGACTGGTCGGATAGGTTCGGTGTGACAGTGAACCCCACTAAGTACTAACCCACTAAAAAAAAACATAAAAACAGACCCTGGAAACTGTAATGTAGGTAATTAGATATATTTATTATAAGAATATTAGAGGGTAGGTAAGGCCACCAACCACTGTTCTAATACTTTGCATTCAGTCTGCAATATACCGTGAACCACTAAGACGTCTTTTAGTGGCGGAAAGGTATCGTTTTCGACAAAGGCGACAAAACAACACTGAGTCAATGGCACAGTACATCGGGGAACTGAAACGATTATCAAAATACTGTGACTTCGGAAGCAGCCTTGAGGATAACTTACGGGACCAGCTAGTGTGCGGGGTACACAGTGAAGTTATTCGTCAAAGGTTATTTGCCGAAAATGATTTAAAAAATGGCGGTGCGGTGAAAATTGCGTGCATGTTGGAAGCGGCGGAGCGTGATGCGGCGGTGATGGAACCCGTGGCTGGAGGTGCTTCAGCCGGGTCGGGTGCGGTTCATGCAGTGGCAGCAGCGCGTGGACGCGGGCCACGCCCAGTCCACCCGCGGACTTCGTGGGATGCAGACGGGAACGAGAACTGTAAAGCGTGCGGCAGGCGCGGTCATACAAAGGACAGGTGCCGTTATAAAAGTTTTGTGTGTAGTAAATGCAAACAAAGCGGCCATTTACGACGAGTTTGCCCGCAGTGTAAGTCAAGTGCGGGGAGGGTAGGAAAACGTGATGTCAACCATGTGAAACCTTGGTTCGATGAGCAAGCTAGAGAAGATTCCAGTGTGGATGACTGGGAAGAAGAATTGCACCAGCTGTGTTTAAACGGTTATAAGCCAGTAAGTCTCACTTTGTGTATTGATAATCACCCACTTAAGATGGAGATTGATACGGGATCGGCAGTATCATGTATTAGCAAAACTACCTACGAGAAATATTTTAAAACCAGACCTATAGATAAATATAATATGATGGTAGCTCGATAAAACCGTTAGGGGTTATTAGACCAGTAGTGAAATACGCTAACCAGGTTAAATGTCTGGAACTATTTGTGATTGACGGGGGTACGACGTCATTACTTGGCAGACATTGGTTGTCAGAGCTAGGAATTGAAATTCCATCATTCCATAATGGAATTAATTATTGTAAGGATTCTAGACCACCGTGTAATAATTTGCCTATGTTAATTAACAGGTATAAAGAATTGTTCAGCGGCGGACTGGGGCGGTTCACAGGCGGTAAGGCTCAGCTGCGGGTGCGCGAGGGTGCCATGCCGGTGTTCTGTCGCGCGCGGCCGCTGCCCTACGCGCTCAAAGGTCAGGTGGACGCGGAGCTGGATGCTATGCTGCGCGACCGCGTTATTGAGCCGGTGGACAGCTCGGACTGGGCGACACCATTGGTGCCGGTACGTAAGGCTGATGGAGGACTTCGCATTTGTGCAGACTATAAGATTACGCTAAATTCCGTCTTACTGATCGATAGGTATCCCCTTCCTAAAATTGAGGATTTATTAGTGAGTTTGAATGGGTCACAGTTATTTTCAAAGATTGATCTTTCACAGGCGTATAATCAGGTAGAATTAGACGATTCAAAAGACTTGACTGTTATTAACACACACCGCGGGTTGTTTAAGTATAATAGGTTAGTATTCGGTTTATCGTCAAGCCCGGGTATTTTTCAAAGGATTATGTCGAATCTTTTGAATGACATTCCCGGGGTGGAAGTATTTTTGGACGATGTGATCGTAGGTACTAAGGGAGGGGCCTCGGAACATTTAGGTATACTCGAGAAAGTATTGCATAGGTTGCATACTCACGGTATGAAGTTGAAAAAAAGTAAATGTTTATTTTTGGTAGAAGAAGTGAGATATTTAGGATACGTGATTTCTAAAGACGGTATTAAGGTAGATCCTGAGAAGGTAGCGGCAATAGTACGAATTCCCCGCCCCACTGAAGTGCCCGAAGTTAGATCGTTCCTTGGGTTAGTTAACTTTTACGCAAAGTTTGTTAAAAATGTTAGTACTTTACTTTCTCCTTTGTATGAATTATTGAAAAAAGGAGTTAGTTGGAAGTGGACTAGGCAGTGTGAAACGTCTTTTACAAAGATAAAAAGTATATTAACCAGTGCCGAGGTATTAGCTCACTACGATCCTGGTAAGCGGTTAGTGTTGACGTGTGATGCGAGTGCGCGGGGAATCGGCGGAGTGCTGACGCAGCAGGACCGCGCCGGGCGGGACCGTCCTATTGTGTACGTATCGCGTGCGCTCACACAGGCAGAGAAAAATTATTCGCAGATCGATCGGGAAGCGCTCGCGATCGTATTTTGTTTTAAAAAGCTGCATCAATATTTGTACGGTCGTCGGTTTAATTTAAGGACTGATCACAAACCCCTAGTCAGTATTTTTGGTCCTAAACACGGTATTCCAGCCATGGCCGCTAGTCGCATGCAGCGTTGGGCAATTATACTATCGGCTTATACGTACGATATCGAATATGTAAGCACACACGACAATGGGGCAGACGGCTTATCGCGGCTACCTGTGCCGAGTGAAGGGAGTGACTCATCGCTCGACCCGCCCGAACAGACTTACTTGCATTTCGCGGAGAACGATTTGTTGCTCGATCATAACATGATTAAACGGCAGACACTAAGGGATCCCATTTTGAGTAGAATCTTATATTTTATCAGGGACGGTTGGCCGGAACATAATGAAGTCAAAGAATTACAACCATACTTTAATAGGAAAAATGAACTTTACGAGGAGTTAGGTTGTATTATGTGGGGACACCGAGTCGTAATACCAGAAAAGTGTAGGGATCGGGTTCTAAACGAATTGCACGAATCACACATGGGTATCATAAAAACGAAGGCGATAGCCCGTAGCTACGTGTGGTGGGCTGGCGTCGACGAGGCACTCGAGGCGCTGTGTAAGCGCTGCGAAGTGTGCGCGAGCGAGGCGGACGCGCCGCCGCGGCATGCGCTCGCGCCCTGGCCGTGGCCGGCGAGGCCCTGGGCCAGAGTGCACCTAGACTTTTTAGGGCCTATTTTTGATAAGACTTATTTAGTATTAATTGATGCTCGCACCAAATGGTTGGAAGTATTTCCAGTACCTAGTACAGCGGCTCGCTATACTATAGATATACTATCTGAAGTATTTGCTCGTTGGGGGTTACCGAAACAGATAGTTAGCGATAATGGTCCACCCTTTACGAGTAAAGAAGTCGCAGAATACTTTAGTAGGCAAGGAATTGAACACGTTTTTACTGCACCGTACCATCCGGCCTCAAATGGAGCAGCGGAAAATGCTGTACGCACGGTTAAAAGGGCAATTCGTAAAGCGGTCCGTAAAAAGGAAAATATTCAAACATTTTTGAATACATTTCTATTACATTATAGAAATACTGAACACTGCACTACAGGGGAAAGCCCGGCTTCACTTATGCTAGGGAGACGGCTTCGTACTAAATTAGATATTCTGAGGCCGGATCGTGACAAAAAAATTAGAGAGGCTCAAAGGCGGCAAATAGAATTAGGTACTGAACACAAACGTGCCCTACAGCCTGGGGAAGAAGTGTGGTTACGTCAGTATCAGGGTAGAAATAAATGGGTCCCGGGGAAAGTAACGGAGAAGTTAGGTGTGACAGATTATAGGGTTCTCGATGTTATTGGTAGGGAATCTCATAGGCATATCGATCAGTTAAGACGGAGATCGCGAAGTTCGCTAGCCGCGACTTCCCAGCCAAGCGAAGGTTCTCCTCAACCGGCCTATCGCCCTATTACCAACTGCTTCAAAAATTTTTGAAAAAGCTATGTATGACCGGGTCTATAACTTTTGTAAAAAATTTAAAATCTTCGATGAGGGACAAAACGGCTTTCGTAAACAACATTCCACAGCCTTGGCTGTTTACAAATATATGCAAGAGGTCATAAATATAATAAATAATAAGGAATATGCGGTTGGAATACTTCTCGATATGACCAAAGCGTACGACAGAGTGCAATTTAATATATTATTAGATAAACTATATGGAATAGGAATTCGTGGAGTTGCCCATAAATGGTTTACGTCATACCTAAAAGATAGGGAACAGTACGTAGAAATAGAGCACGTCAACTATGAAAACAATGAAATAATAAATATCAGATCAGACAAAAAAGTCACAAATGCTTCAATTCCCCAAGGTAGTGTTATCGGATGTTTATTGTTCCTCATTTATATCAACGATCTTCCGAAGATCATGGAAGAGCCTTGCGTCCTATTTGCTGACGATATATCCCTTCTCACCTCTTACCAAAATAACCTAAATATAAACGAACACCTTCACTCCTTGCTTACTAAAATAATAAAATGGCTGGAGGCGCATAACTTAGAAATTAACTATAAGAAAACAAAACTCATGACATTTCATCCATATCAAAAATCACCACTAAAAATTAACTTTGCTATCAACAACACTGTATTAGAAACAGTAAACAACTTCACATTATTAGGACTCACAATTGATACCCATATAAACTGGAAGACGCACATCCAAAACATCAAAGCAAAAATATCAAAATTTACATATGCTTTACGCGAAATTAAAAAAACCACCGACTTACCAACCGCACTAATCACATACTATGCGTATGCGCACTCGTGGCTCAGCTACGGCGTCATCATGTGGGGAAATAGTGTCGATGCGCCTTCGCTATTCATTCAACAGAAGAAACTAGTCCGAATATTAACAAATATAGACCAAACAACAAGCTGCAAACCCTTCTTTCAAAAGCATAAAATTTTAACATTATCGTGTCTCTTCATCTTGGAATCATGCAAATTTGTCAGGAAATATATAAGTCTCTTCACAAAACGTGAAGAAAAAAACACAAACCGTTCGCTAAGACATAAGAATATGTTAATGCTACCCACTTCCCGCTTAACGCTACACTCAAATAGTCCCTATGTAATGTGTATAAAAATTTATAATAAATTACCTGATTTATTAAAAGACGAAACAGATACAACATTTTTGAAAAAATTTAAACAAATACTAGTAAAAAAAGCATACTACACAGTTGATGATTACATGAATGATAGAAATCTTACATAAATAATTTTTAACTAATAAATAAATATAGTCAAAACAAAAATAACCGATAGAATAATTAAATTGCGATATATCCATGATCTCCTCTCTCCTACATGTTACTTACTATGTATTTTGCTGTGCCCGGCAGGGTCCCAATGTTAATTAGATATTACTTACCACCTAAGATTTAATTTTAATATTGTGGAATGCAAATAAATAATATGAATATGAATAAGTGCCAAGCAATAATTGTGGGCAGCTCATGTATGGTCAGTAGAGTGGATAGCACCACGTTACCACTCCTTAAATTCAATGGCACTGTCATACCGTTTACTTCGGAGGTTAAGGATCTTGGTTTGCTCCTCGACAATACCCTCAACTGGCGTGCGCAAGTCAAGAGTGTTAGCCAAAAAGTCACTGGGACTTTGCGGTCCCTCTACCGGTTCAAAAACTTATTACCATCTAGCGCGAAGGTAATGCTTGTACAGGCCTTGATATTCCCTATTATTGACTATGGTGATATGTGCTACTATGACCTGAATGCAGTTCTCCTCAATATGCTTGACCGACTTCTCAACAATTGCATTCGATTCGTCTTCAATCTTCGCAAGTATGATCATGTTTCAGAAGCCAGATCGCAACTAAAGTGGTTACCTATTCGACAGCGTCGAGAGTTGCGAGCCCTGACTACTCTGTACTCCTTTCTTTTTTCTCCCACTCCACCTACTTATCTATCCTCCTTTCTACAATATACCTCTTCAAACCATGAGAAAAATCTCCGATCTTCTTATAATAGACGACTACAATGTCCAATTCATTCTTCTGATTTTCTACATCGTTCATTCTTCATCCAATCTATAATGCTATGGAATGCGCTGCCCCAGGAAATCAGGATGGTAAACAGTCTTACTAAAGAGGCACCTAGGCCTGACAAGTTAGCGGAATCTATTTCTTATTTATTCTCATATATCTATTAATGTATTTTTATATATATATGTATTATATATGTATATAGTATCTATGTAGGTATATGTAATATTGTATTATTGTGTAAGTTTATTTAACTATTTTATATATACGTATATATATACAATATAATTATTATGAAGTATGTTTTCATAAGTTTTATCTTTTTTTTTAGAAGTACACTTTACTTGACCATCCTTTAGTGCACCTGCCTCGCTTGTTTCTGCATCACCCCAAGGTAGACAGGTAGAAAATGCCTAAGGCATTATGTTCGCCTTTGTACTTTAGTGCATAAATTTTAATAAATAAATAAATAAATAAATAAATAAATAAATAAATAAATAAATAAATAAATAAATAAATAAATAAATAAATAAATAAATAAATAAATAAATAAATAAATAAATAAATAAATAAATAAATAAATAAATAAATAAATAAATAAAAAAATAAATAAATAAATAAATAAATAAATAAATAAATAAATAAATAAATAAATAAATAAATAAATAAATAAATAAATAAATAAATAAATAAATAAATAAATAAATAAATAAATAAATAAATAAATAAATAAATAAATAAATAAATAAGTAAGTAAGTAAGTAAGTAAGTAAGTAAGTAAGTAAGTAAGTAAGTAAGTAAGTAAGTAAGTAAGTAAGTAAGTAAGTAAGTAAGTAAGTAAGTAAGTAAGTAAGTAAGTAAGTAAGTAAGTAAGTAAGTAAGTAAGTAAGTAAGTAAGTAAGTAAGTAAGTAAGTAAGTAAGTAAGTAAGTAAGTAAGTAAGTAAGTAAGTAAGTAAGTAAGTAAGTAAGTAAGTAAGTAAGTAAGTAAGTAAGTAAGTAAGTAAGTAAGTAAGTAAGTAAGTAAGTAAGTAAGTAAGTAAGTAAGTAAGTAAGTAAGTAAGTAAGTAAGTAAGTAAGTAAGTAAGTAAGTAAGTAAGTAAGTAAGTAAGTAAGTAAGTAAGTAAGTAAGTAAGTAAGTAAGTAAGTAAGTAAGTAAGTAAGTAAGTAAGTAAGTAAGTAAGTAAGTAAGTAAGTAAGTAAGTAAGTAAGTAAGTAAGTAAGTAAGTAAGTAAGTAAGTAAGTAAGTAAGTAAGTAAGTAAGTAAGTAAGTAAGTAAGTAAGTAAGTAAGTAAGTAAGTAAGTAAGTAAGTAAGTAAGTAAGTAAGTAAGTAAGTAAGTAAGTAAGTAAGTAAGTAAGTAAGTAAGTAAGTAAGTAAGTAAGTAAGTAAGTAAGTAAGTAAGTAAGTAAGTAAGTAAGTAAGTAAGTAAGTAAGTAAGTAAGTAAGTAAGTAAGTAAGTAAGTAAGTAAGTAAGTAAGTAAGTAAGTAAGTAAGTAAGTAAGTAAGTAAGTAAGTAAGTAAGTAAGTAAGTAAGTAAGTAAGTAAGTAAGTAAGTAAGTAAGTAAGTAAGTAAGTAAGTAAGTAAGTAAGTAAGTAAGTAAGTAAGTAAGTAAGTAAGTAAGTAAGTAAGTAAGTAAGTAAGTAAGTAAGTAAGTAAGTAAGTAAGTAAGTAAGTAAGTAAGTAAGTAAGTAAGTAAGTAAGTAAGTAAGTAAGTAAGTAAGTAAGTAAGTAAGTAAGTAAGTAAGTAAGTAAGTAAGTAAGTAAGTAAGTAAGTAAGTAAGTAAGTAAGTAAGTAAGTAAGTAAGTAAGTAAGTAAGTAAGTAAGTAAGTAAGTAAGTAAGTAAGTAAGTAAGTAAATAAATAAATAAATAAATAAATAAATAAATAAATAAATAAATAAATAAATAAATAAATAAATAAATAAATAAATAAATAAATAAATAAATAAATAAATAAATAAATAAATAAATAAATAAATAAATAAATAAATAAATAAATAAATAAATAAATAAATAAATAAATAAATAAATAAATAAATAAATAAATAAATAAATAAATAAATAAATAAATAAATATATATATATAAATGTTATGTTGGTTTGTGTACGCTTCAAAAACTCAAAAAGTTCTGCACCGATCGAGTTGAAATTTTAGCATGATATACATGGTGACTGGTGAGATACCTTCGATACTTAAGAGCGTTATCAAATCTAGGCGCCGCGCAAATTTAGGTATTATTGAGTGAATGTCGAGTTACGCGACATCTTCTCACTCGCTCGCAGAAGCATGTTGCAAGTGTGGGGACTAAACGATTTTGATCCACCGTAATATAAGTTCTTCTACGATCTTTAGAATGTGAAACTAGAATTATATTATATCAACCCAACAGAACATAATAAAAATAGTAATTAACGTAAAAAGCCCAGAACAATTGAAAAAAAAAACTATGAAAAAATAGCCACAAATCAAACAAAAAAATATAAAAAACGATAAAAAGAAAAAAAATACCTTGCAATTATAAACGTAGGAATTTTTTTGATTAAATGTTTTCGCGTCGCGGGACCGCTCTGTACCAATAAAAACAATTACTGAAATAAAATGATATGAAAATTACAACGATTATGTTAAAGTAAGTATTAAGAACTACAAGTAAACCTACTTAGAAACTGAATTCATAACTAAACTATCCAGATAAATTGAAGCGACAACCCTTGCATGATAAATTTACTCAAAAAATTAATTTCTCAGTTTCTCAAACTGATTTAAAAAAACGTTAGGCTAATAATAAGAGCGGTCACCCGACGCTCGATATTGATAACGGAAACAGGTAGACGCTTGAAATATTCACAGAATATTTTGTTAAAAATTAATAATAAAATTAAAATAAAACAAATATTTAAGGGGAGCTCCCACACAACAAACGTGTTTTTTTGCCGTTATTATTGATAATGGTACGGAAATCTTCTTGCGCGAGTCCGACTCGCACTTGGCCGGTCTTTTTCTTTTTCTAGAGTCTCACGTTTATACCTTTTTTGTTCGATTTGTGGCTATTTTTTCAGAGTTTTTTTTATAGGTTGTTTTAGGCTTTTTACGTTAATTACAATTTTTTATATTCAAGAATGTTAGTGATGATAATGTAATAGTAGGTTTGTAAAATATTTAAATAAACGAAACGCACTAAATAATTTTTTTTTTATTTCACTCAAAGGCATTGATCGATTTTTTCTTGGTTTAATGATTTCGGGAAGTACGCACTCGTAGTAAAATTTTGTCAAACGAGTCTGGCAGTCCGTCATTCCGTCAGTCCATCAGTACGCCAGTCAGTCAGTCCGTCAGTCCGCCAGTCAATCAGTCAGTCAGTCAGTCCGTCAGTCCGTTAATTTGTAAAAATAAACTTATAGAAAATAGTGTGAAGTGTTATAGTTAGTATAAGTCTGGGCAATAATAAATAGCAAAAAGTGTCGTTACAACTTTTGGTCTTAATTTTTTCCGTCTAGCCCCGTTTCGCAACGCGCGAACTTCGTTCCAAAAAAACATTGTGATATTACGCGGTATCAATGAAAGTAAATCTAAATTTGAGTGTCCAAATTAACTGAAACAGGTTACTGTTTCTCAAATATTTTCTTTTTCCTCGTTCTTATGCCACCACTGTCACCATAATACAATTTACTTTTTCGGCCCATCACACAAAAGTTTTCAATTAAAATTATACCCAAAAAACCATAGAAAATGAAATTTTTGTTGTGCATTTACCATATCCTGCACTTAGTTAACACCACATTATTATGTTAATGAATCGAAATAATATAATTGAACAAAATACAATGGAATAAAATTCGTACGGATCAAAATGAGCTAGACGCAGTATAAATCGGTGCGCAAGCACATATCTGAATAGTTAGACGGCGGTAGTGCGAGCGACACAGGTCCTACTTCTAACAGCGCCATCGCGCAACTGGCCGTCGCCGAACGGCGCTGTGTAATTTATAGCTAATTTAAAAACTTATTTTTGACGACATATATTATTTTTTATCATTTTTCTTTTACTGTTTTTTGTAAGCCTGAACTCGTCTTCCAAACAGTGTGACTTTTTTTAGGTTTCCCAGCTTCAGTATCATGTAAAAATGATGTTTAATTTCGTCAAATTTAGGTTATAGAAATATTTTTTTTGAGGCGTTCAGGGAATTAAATTTGCTTTTATATTCTATACAAAAACAATAACAGTATTTTTCCTGTTTAATGTATTTTTTTCAGATTTCCACGATCCATTTTTAATTCATAAATTTCATGTCAAAAATCAGTCTTCTCGTGAAATCTCAAAAACATGTGTTCAAAATAAGTTTATCGTTTAATGAATAATAACATTTTTTAATTTATATTCTATACAAATACAATATAAAGATATGCGTAATCTGGTATTAAAATTTGTTTCTTAAAAATTATTTTCATTTACGAGTAATTTCATCTCAAAATACCTAGATATTTCGTTTTTTATCGATAACACTCTTAAGTGCTTAATTTTTGTCAAAAATTTTTCTAAAAATAAGTGAAATGTGAATATTATACTCTCTAAACACGCCGCGGTGTTTGTTGTTTAAGTGGATCTAGTCACGTGGGGCACGCGCTAGTCCACCCAGTACAGTGTACGTACCTATGTATTCTGTGTTGATAGCGCGCTGCGCGTATCCAAGAATTGCGCTGGTAAATACGGGACTCTCGGTGTTCTGTTTACTAAGAAGTAATTTAATATTTTTTTTTTCATCATATATGATCGCCAACTATTGAAGGTATCTCACCAGTCACCCTGTATAATCCGCATCAAGGATTGTTTTTATCTATTTTTTGCATCAGTTACATATCCGCGGCCGTCATTGTTTTGTTTCTCATTTCTCTACCATTCAATCACAATGTGCCACAGCGAAGCGTGGCAGGGTTCAGCTAGTGATTAAATAAACTTATACAGTACTAGCTGTTTCCCGCGGTTTTACCCGCGTTCTCGATGAATGTCACGTTTTCCCTAGTTAAAAAGTAGCCGATATGTTATTCCAGGATATGTTCTATCTATGTGCCAAGTTTCATTCAAATCTGTCAAGTAGTTGTTGCGTGAAAGAGTAACAAACATCCATACATATACTTCTCAGATGAGTGTCTCATTCCATCCTGACAAATCTGTCCTGAAGAGTTGGTATACTATGTCTCTTTAGTCTTCGATATTGGAGACCTTGGTCTCCACTCAGTATAATATTATAGTATAATAATAAAAACATTTGTAGCACAAATATTTACTTTACTTCGTATCGAAACCATTTTTACTTTTTAATTCGAATCATGAATACCTCACATGCATCTATAGTCCACCATTCCGAGGCCTAGCGCGAGCTTCCAGTTCACGAAAGCTTTTAATTAAGTTCGTCAGAGCTTTGACACGGAGCTTTCGTTCCAATTTTGTCTGTCGTCTCTTCGGAAAACTACCGGGACTTTTATTGAGACAAAGGACCCCATATCCGCCTTTGATGCTTATTAATTATTATTCTACGAAAGGTTTAATTAAAGACATTTTTTAATACACTAATTATAGAAAACCCGATAAACTTCATTTAATTCCCTACTAGCTGTCCCCCGCGGTTTCACCCGCGTTCCCGAGGGATGTATCATTTTCTCGGGATAAAATTATACAATATGTTATTTCAAAATATGTTCTATCTATGTGCCAAGTTTCATCCATATCCGTTTAGTAGTTTTTGTGTAAACGAGTAACAAACATACTTACATACAAATCTTTCCTTTTTATAATATTTGTATAGATTATGACACATAACAAACAGACATGTTCATACGCACACATATTCCAAGGTGGGAATCAAACTCATGACCCTTGGCCTTAGTCAGTAGGTTTACCCAACCAATGTTAATGAAATAAGAAATAAGTAAACATGAGACTTAACCACTTCACGTCTCAAGATTCACAAGGCATTGGCGATGCTCCTGGTGCTGCAAATGTCCATAGGACCGTCTCCTAGTGTATCGGCCAATGTGTTATAAAAAGTAAGTATGTGAAAAATAACAACTAGAAAAGAAAACGACTTGTTAAAGTACGGGCAGAACCAGAGGCCTCGCAGTTATACCCTCGACTACTAAGCTAATTGCGGGTTCGACTCCGGATACTGACCCGTCAAAAAGATAAAACTAAAAAGATTCTATTTACAAAAACGTATCCACCCAAAACTAGTTTTTAGTCGATTAAACTTCTGCGAACGACTATCAAAAACGGAACAGACATTTCACAGTTTAAAACCATAAAACAAACAATAAAACGGCCATCACTCTCATTGCATCTCACAAAGTTATAACTCACGAAACAAACCAAGTGCAAGGAACGTTTATTGTTATTATTTTACTACCTGAAAATACGTTGGTAATACCGTGTAAATCACAAAGTTTCCAACTTTGTTGTTTACTCTCGCCGCCAACTTGGAAGAACTCTCGTTTTCTTGTTGCATTACTTGCTAGTGTTGGGACTGTAACGATATTTTGCCGATTAAAATTATCCATATTATTATACGTTTAATTACAACACGATTAATTAAAAAAGCGGCTAATAGCATATCGGCCTCACACACAAAGGGCTATACTATAGGTACAATATTTAACAAACCATCGAAACGATAACTTTTTCTTGTATGGGGATGTCCCCTTTAACTTTAAATATATATATTTTTGAAGTTATACTTCTTTAGGCGCGTTATGAAAATAGTTTGAGAGTTAAATTTTAAGATGCGCGCGCATCAGTGTAACACAAAATTCTCACGGATGATGTTATCGATAACGGTCTCTCCAGAACATCGCACACATCGCAACTGGCATTGTCAATGAGTGAGCAATGATGTTATTGTTATAATTATTTTTGACTATAGCAGCCAACATATTAAGAGTTCATGTAATACAGCCCGCTGACAGACGCCGGACGGACGGACAGCTCAGGCTTAGTAATAGGGTCCCGTGGGTAGTACCTTTGGGTACGCAACTCTTGAAATTAAAAATCGAATTCTATTCAGCTTAAGCCTTATGTTATCAACGTTTTGGAAGTCACCTTGAGGATAAAGCTTATAAACAAAAATGAACGAATTGGTTGTAAAGTAGTATTATTGTATAAACGATATGCATAAAAATTGCGAATGCTCTACAAACTTTGCAATTAGCCGATTTGAAATAAACATTACACTGTGAACATTGTGCTATACATACATAATTCCACCGTTCCCATGTCCGTGGAACTAAAATTACAAAAAATATGTGATTTTATCCGGTGTACAAAGTAAATAAAAATCCGGTTTCCTGGCAACACCGCTGTGTAAAGTTACATAGTGTGTGTTTTCTACACGGTTTTGGTTCTACATTTTGGTCCTAATTATTTGAATTTCCAGCGAAACATTTCGTAGTATTAGTAGCGAATTTTGTTTTAAACTTTGTTTTTCGTTTAACTTTGTGGTGTTACGTGTAATTATGCTTAATACTACATTATTATTTTACTCGTTAGCTGTTTAGCGTTTGCAACACGTTTTGATAAATAAGGCTTGAACTAATTTGGTAGGAAATAAGTAGCAAAAATTTGACTATGCCTTTTTTATTAAAATCATTTATATGTGTTGGATATTCTCTCTGGTTATTTTGTTGTTAGTTATTTGAGACCTGCTTGTTTATTATTGAAATGTACGCTCATTAACAAATAAGGATTTGGGTGACTATCTTTTAAGATTTATATTTGTGTGTAAATTGCGATTTCTCAAGAAAGAAACCTATATAATAATATACAATTTTCCATCCAAATCATTAGAGCCTCTTCCGAGGTTCTAATGTTTTAAGTTATTGCAAGTGTTACTAGTTTAATAGTATTAAATAAATAAATATCTAGGGACATTCTTTACACACGGCCACCTGGTCCCAAACTAAGCAGAGCTCGTACTATGGAAACCAGATAACTGATATACTACATATACTACTTTTTTTTCTAAATACATTTATATATAGATATTTACACCAGACACAGAACAAACAGACATGTTCATCCACACAAAATGTTTGTCTTGGGTGGGAATCGATACCGCGACCTTCGGCTTGGCAGTCAGAGTCGCTAACCACCAAGCCAACTGGCCTTTCAATTTCCTGTAACATTTGTTACACATGACCATATTTTTTATACATATGACATAATTTGTGTCCTAGAATGGCAGTCAGGGTCTCTAACCACCAAGCTGGGACGGCATAAATTTGCATAAAAAACTGACCAATGCCCAACTTAGAGGACTATCAACATATGTTTGTTAAATTCATATTCTGCCATTTTGATATTCGTTAGGAATTTTCTAAGCGTTAATCATCGTATATCTCACTGGTAGAAATGGGCATTTAAATAGCTAAACTACATACTAAAACTAACCTAGCTCTCATATCTAAAGACCAGGGTCATCGCCAATGCGTTTTTTATACCACTTTGGTTGCCAAAGATGCAGACCGTTCACCGGTAAGTGGTCACTGCCACCTATGGACATTTGCATCAACTGGGGCATCGCCAATGCATTGTCGACCCTGAGACGTGAAGTTGTTATGTCTCATGTGCCTGTAATTTCATACCATTACCAATTACCATTCTAACCGCAACACAGTAATACAAGTGCATTACTACTTCACGGCGGAAATGGGCACAGTGGTAGTACTTCCCCGGACGAACTCTTGCTGGTTCTTCTCAGTTGAAAGCCGACTTCATCATCATCAGCCTATCTCCGTCCACTGCTGGACATAGGCTTCACCTATGGCACGCCACTGAGCTCGATCTTCAGCTCTTTGTTTCCAACCGCTGCCAGCCAGCTTGCGTATATCATCGCTCCATCTAGCTGGAGGGCGCCCTACACTACGTTTACCGAGCCGTGGTCTCCACTCTAGAACACGTCTACCCCAACGGTTATCGGTTCTGCGACAGATGTGACCAGCCCACTGCCACTTCAGCTTGCTAATCCTTGAAAGCCGACTTAAAAATTTCAAAAAATTGTAAATTCAAAACCATTTATTCAGTTTAGGCCCTCAGAAGGCACTTATGAAGGTCAACTGAGAAGAACCGGCAAGAAACTCAGCAAGGTTACATTCTTTTTTATTTGTTATATACATTTTTATCTATTCTGACTTTTTGGCTATTTTATAATTTCAATTTTACATAATTTTATATTTAACAATTACAAAATACTTAATATACTTAGGTAACATTCAAAAACAAAACAAAAGAAATAACAAGACTAAATAGAAAATAACAACAATTACTTACAACTTAAACAAGAAAATTAGAGGTGCACTGTGCACAGAGTAGCTATTTCCGTACATTTTTATCTTCAATATAATGAACTACCTTGTAATACGCCTTTCCCTTAAAAACTTTCTTAATTTAATTTTTAAATTTATGATCAGACATTTTGGTTACTGAAAGTGGTGTCTTATTATAAAATCGAACACAATTACCAAGAAATGACTTGTTTACTTGAGTTAGTCTAAAGTATGGATCAACTTACAACGTTTGTCTTCCGAACCAAGAGTAACATCAGTAACTTCGTCCTACAAAGATGCTTTCCGCAGACCTAAACTGTTTAATGGTTAGATTTCTGTTTTTTAAGAGTTTAATAAACAATATCATAGAAATTATCGATAAAATCAATACATGATGCCAACACTACATTTATAGAACGCGTGTACAGCTTCAAGCGGTACACGCACCGGCTGGAAACTTGTAAAGCGCTGATTATTCTAAGGTATAATAGTACTTTTCATTGGATTAAAACTTCCAACATTGTTAGATAAGAATTATTTGAAAATACAACACTGAAGCAAGAAATCATTTGTTTAATAAGCAAAATCACTGAAGTTATGAAGAGTTAAGAATGTGGTAGAAAAATCGTTTTTATTGCTTTTGGGTTAAAGTGCACCTATTGGTCCAATGTTATATGATGCTAATGAACCTAATCATAGCCCCTGTTAATGCAATAAGGTTCAAATTTGTTTGGCGAGATGAATCAAACTGCTTTGATGTGTGGTTTTTACGGGTGTTTAATTGCAACTAACTAAACAAGAATAATCAATAACAGGCATATAGGTAGTATACCTACCTACTATGTATACATATAATATTAACTCCAACATGCCGCCCACCAAAAAACAATAGTTTTTTACTATACACATACACTCAAACATATTATTTTTTTATAATCAGGACATTTCAGAATGGCAGGCTATAAACTACATAAATAAACAATTGTCTTGCACAAATGGTTTAGTTTATAATAAACAAGTTTAGTTCACAAAATCTTATAGTGTAATATTAAGAGTGTTCTTACAACAACCTTTTAATAATATAATAATAGACCTAAACATACAAACAATACAATATGTTGTAATACTTGCAGTTACAATAGGTTGTAAGATACTTATACTCAAAATTAATTAAAATTTCAGCAAAGTATAATCTTAGCAAACGTTATTGATTTATAAAGCATGCAAGAATACAATTTAAAACACAAACATAACTTTAAAATATATGAAAAGTTTAATCAACATTATTAATAGGCAATTCACATATCTTGGAAACATACCGTTTAATAACTTTACCGTGGCACCTTACACTGTACACTCTGCAAATGTTATCCTGTCCGGGATGTTTTTCAACTATGCGACCCAAAGCCCATTTACCAGGTGGAAGATTTTCATCTTTTAAAAGAACAATATCCCCGATTTGAAACTCTTTAGCACGACGTTGCCATTTAGATCTTTCTTGTAGTCTTGTCAGGTATTCAGTATGCCAACGATGCCAAAAATTTTGAAGTATTCGTTGAGTCATTTGCCACCTGAGAGCCTGTTTATATTGATTTGAGTCAAATCCGGTATTGGAACATTAGTAGGGGCTTCTCCTATAAGAAAGTGACCAGGTGTTAAAATTTCTAAGTTATCTGTATCATTGGGATCAATAGGGCAGAGAGGCCTTGAATTTAAAACTGCTTCAATTTGACAGAGCACTGTGGTAAGTTCTTCAAATGTTAGATTAGTGTTTAGAATTCTTTTTAGGTGAAATTTTACAGACTTCACTCCGGCTTCCCAAAGTCCACCAAAGTTTGGACTGTAGGGTGGAATAAAATGCCATTGTGTACCATCCCTTGCCAAAATATCAACCAGATGACCAGGTATTTCTAAATTAGCTGCGTGCCACAATTCTGCCAGCTCCTTATTTGCACCTACAAAATTAGTGCCTCTATCGCTCCAAAGATGACTACATTTCCCTCTTCTGGACACAAAACGCTGGAAAGCATTCTGATGAGAGGTCACTAACCAGCTCCAGGTGCAAAGCTTTTGTTGCCATACATACAAATAAGTTTATATATGCTTTGGTACATTTGGCGCCTCTATTTCGAGATGTTAAAACATGCAGAGGGCCTGCAAAATCTACGCCAGCATGAAGGAATGGACGAGCTTGCGTGACACGACATTTTGGTAAGTCTCCCATAATTTGGTCTCTCTGTATAGCTCTTTGTTTAGAACAAATCAAACAGTTATGTATGTAGGAGCGAACAAGACTCTTCACTCCCAGTACCCAATAACGTGATCTTAAGAACGTCATTGTCAATTGTACTCCTCCATGTAATGAAGTTAATAAGTTGTCAAGAGTTAAAAGCACCGTTTTGAAAGCTAAGAGTTTCACTGAAAAATTGTCTTTATTGCTTTTGATATAGAGTTTATCTATTGATCAAATGGTTAATTGTACGATATTGATGAATTTTTCTTTATCACTCGCTTATCGATGATCTCATCTTAGAGATGTCGATAATTCGAGATTCGATTCTAGGAAAATATTAAAATCATTAAACACTACTCTACTTGTACACTACTACAGGCTTGTACCTCGGCTTCGCTTGCTTGGGGTAATATCAATATCTCATAAATGCAAACCTTCCGAAAGAAATAATCTAAATAATGATAAAAATTATATTAAAATCTATTGAGCAGCTTAGAAGAAGTGAACACACAAACATATAGACAGAAATACAGACTTTGTGTTACAATACGTATATTTAATAAATCATTTATTTTGTTATAAAATGTTTTAATGCAAAGGCTATGTGCAATGGCAATGACTCGATAAAATTATATTATGTCCTAGCATTATCCTTCTCAGCAAATAAAATACTTTTGTACACAAATAAAAAAATATTTTTTCTCGGAACCAGGCTCAAATGTTTCGTTTACATGCCAAAATAGGCCTCTGAAAATATGAGCCCTTAATATTAATATTTAGGTAGTCCGCATCGCACTTTTCGATTTCCCATAAAAATAACACAGGAAAAAATTTTTTTTGTTCTTCTGATTTTTATAACTAACGAACGATAAATTGCATTGCAATACCTCTTATGTATTTTGTAGAGAATTTAACGTTCTACAAAAAAGGTCTGATGTCACTTTTTGATAAATCAACTCAGTCGAAAGTAATTCAAGATCAAAGTTTAATTTACCCTTAATTAAGGCGTTTTCTTTACAATACTCTTAAATTTATAAGATTACTAGTTTCAAAACAAACTGAAAGCTTATTTCTAAGCTCTCAGAGTTAAAAAAAAACAATACTCTTATATTTTGCCCGCAAAGATTGCTGAAATTTTATTAATCAAACAGTTTTAAATAAATTGCGCTCGAAAACAGCTGAAATTTTTCATATGGTCAGAAAAGTTATCAGAGTTATTAAGTTTTCATTACTTATAACTAATTAAAAATATTTTATTTAAAAAAAAATCCATTTAAAAATATTTTTTACGCATTTACATTAAATTGATCTTGCTGAAGAGTTGTCTTATTGTAGTTAGGATATCTCAGACGATGTTCGCGAACTACTTGCAATAAGTATTGCAGTTGTTCTTCATCTCTCGTAAGGCAGTTGTTGTATTCCTCAATCAGAGCAACCCCTCGTTCAGCTACATCATTTTTGTCACTTTCAATGTGTTGAAATATTCTAAACATTCCTTATATGAATCATTACTGCACCATTTTCAGCTGTTTTCGAGCGCAATTTATTTAAAACTGTTTGATTAATAAAATTTCAGCAATCTTTGCGGGCAAAATATAAGAGTATTGTTTTTTTTTAACTCTGAGAGCTTAGAAATAAGCTTTCAGTTTGTTTTGAAACTAGTAATCTTATAAATTTAAGAGTATTGTAAAGAAAACGCCTTAATTAAGGGTAAATTAAACTTTTCAAAAAGTGACATCAGACCTTTTTTGTAGAGCGTTCAATTCTCTACAAAATGCATAAGAGGTATTGCAATGCAATTTATCGTTCGTTAGTTATAAAAATCAGAAGAAAAAAACATTTTTTTCCTGTGTTATTCTTATGGGAAATCGAAAAGTGCGATGCGGACTACCTAAATATTAATATTAAGGGCTCATATTTTCAGAGGCCTATTTTGGCATGTAAACGAAACTTTTGAGCCTGGTGCGAGAAATTTTTTTTTTCTTTTTTTTGAAACGCCCTAATATATAGTATATCAGTCATCTGGTTTCCATAGTACAAGCTCTGCTTAGTTTGAGACCAGATGGCCGTGTGTAAAGAATGTCCCAGGATATTTATTTATTTTTTTATTATACCTAATTATGAAAAAAAAACTGTCGCAAAATTAAGAGAACCTAAAAAATCCTGTTCTAAAGCTTTTTATTTATAAAACCTTAACATTAAGTGGCTCTTACAAAATAAGATTACGGTCCACGCGATTTATTATACAAAGAGCTACTCATATATCCATTATTATTTTTACCCTACGAAATTACAACAAAAGACAGGACATGCCCTTAAGGCTATAATACTTTCAGTGGCCCGCAGTGCCTATCTAAACAGCCCGTAAAATTTTCCATAGCAGTTTTGAAATACAATGGTAAAGGCATTGTCACACCGAATATTATTAATATATTATCAACTAGGTTAAGCGGTTTACTAGTGTACCTAAGGAATTTTATCAGCTCAATTAAAGACCAGCACCTGGATGGCCGAGCATTACTCGGGACTTCTATACTAACGTGACTGCTACCGTATTCTCTTTTTTAAAGCACTGCCATATATACCTAGATACGAATTAGATGCGATAATAAAGGGCTCCCAATAACAGTATTTCTCACAAAAGATGTAACTTGAAAACCTTACCTTCTAATGACATTGTAGCAGTTTCTAATTTTATTTATACTAAATTTCATGAAAATCGTTGGAGCCATTTCCGAGATCCTAATTATATATATATATGTATATACAAGAATTGCTCGTTTAAAGGTATTAGATATCCATACTAATATTATGAATGTGAATGTAAGTTTGTTTGTTACGCTTTCACGCGAATACTACTTAACCGATCATCATGAAACTTTGTACACATATTCTTGGAGGTATAAGCAGTAACATAGGATACTTTTTGTGTCGGGAAAATGTTAGATCTCTCGGGAACGCGGGTGAAACCGCGGGGGACAGCTAGTAATAAATAAATAAAAATTGTCATGCTTCACACATGAGCACCTGATTTCATACTAAGCAAAAAACGCAAAATATTAAAGCAAAACGACATTTGGGACCAAAAAAAGAGTGGAATGAAACGCCTAAGGCACCAAACAACTTGACAAAGCAATGTATGCCTTTATTTTGTCACGTATCCCCAAATTTTCATGTTTAAGAACAACAAAATATTCGGAGTCACCCACCAAGGCCCATCAAGTTAAAATGAAAACGATCAGTTCAACGTGACAGCTAGCAGAATCTAGAATTCTGTTTACCTAGCTACTAGCTTCTGGTCTGACAGATCCCTAAAGGCTGAGTATAAGGACACCGTTTAATAACAAGCCCAACGGAGGGATGGTGTGGGCCTATCTTTTGAAGGGCGCAGCGCCATCCGGCAGGGCTAAGGGCTTTTCTATTGAAGTTTCAGGATATAGTACCTTTTTAGTTATTACGTTAAAAGGTTTAGTCTGTGAAATATTTCTTATCTAGGTTATTGTAGTACATCGCAAATTATTTTATTGCTAGCTTTCCCCCGCGGTTCCACTCAGGTTCCCGAGGGATGTAACATTTTCCTGGAGTGAAAGTATGCTCGTATGATGCAAGTATGATAATCCAGGTTATAAACTATGTATGTGCCAAGTTTCATCCAAATCTGTTTTTGCGTTACAGAGTAACAGACTTTTAATACCTATCACAAACCATAGCATTTATTTTTATTATTACTTTGATTAGACAGCTGTATACTAGGATGAGCAGACTTAAATAAATTAAAACATATCCTGGGACATTCTTTTACACACAGCCAATTGGTCCCAAACTAATCAGAGCTTTTACTATGGAAACTAGATAACTGATATACTACACATACAATATTTTTTTTCTAAATACATACTTATATAGATATTTACACCCAGACACAGAACAAATAGTCATGCACAAATGTTTGTCCTGGGTGGGAATCGAACCCGCGACCTTCGGTTTAGCAGTCTGAGTCGCTAACCACCAAACCAACTGGCCTGTCAAATGAGGTGTATTAGGTGCTGGTATCTTTAATTTGATTGTTTTGCATCGCAAATGTCGTTCTAACGACATATCTATGTATAATAAGCTATTATAGATATGTTATTAAAATCTCGAAAAGACATTGTAGTCCGTAAGAAAACGTATAACTAGCAGAGAATACAGAGCTTCATTTGTATTGTTAAAGCGTTATTTCGACCTTAATATAAAGGCAATAGTTTATGAGAATGTTTCTTTCTTTCACGCAAAACGTAGTTAACCCTTAATTTGACAATGTATGCCCTGACGTACATGAAATTTGAAAAAACATTTGCTTTGGCAATGTATGCTGTGGCATACATAAGTTTTCAGGAAAACTAAGCTTTTCAGATTTTTTTCTATAATAGTTTTATATGTATCAATTACAACAAAAAAAAACGGTTTTTACTGAATTTTAAACTTTGCCAAATTAAGGGTTAACGGGTTAAGGGATTTAGACGAAACTTGGCAAAACGACAGAACGTGCCCGGATATGGAATAAAACATGCTTTTAAGCATGAGAAAATTGAAGATCTCTCAGAGATGCGGGTAAAGCTGGGAGACGGAAACTAGTTATTAATAATACTGAACAATCCAGTTGGAACCACTAGATAGCGGTCCTCAGTCCAACTTCGCTTTGGTTTCTTTCCAAGTGGAAGTTGGTGCATCTTGGAAACTTCCGTTTGGTATGTTGGAGCTGTAGTTTACTAATTGCAGAAACTTTGGGGACTCCCGATTGTGAGTTTAAACTTTTACCTGTGTTTGGATTATTCAAGACTTATTTGGATTGTTTTTGTTTTTAATGTTTGTATAAAACAATAACATTATTTTATTTTAATACACTTAGATACAAAATAAGGCGTAAAATACATGATGCAAATGGATTATGAGCCAGTGGGTTACTACTGGCAGTACTATTTGCTACTCTATTCGGGGTTACCCGCTCACATTTTATTATTTGACAGATTCAAACATTAAACCGATTGACACAAATCACTATTTTGTTAATTTTAAATTTAACAACAACAACAACAAATCAACGAAATTACAGTTTTACTTGAGTAATTAACGAAACACAGAGATTAGATTCTCTTTCTGAGGTGTCGCGCCGTCATATAGATATTTACATCTAGACACAGAACCAACAGACATGTAGGTACATGGACACAAATATTTGATCAGTGCGGGAATCAATCCCGCGACCTACGACTTGGCAGTCAGGGTCGCTAACCACCAAGCCAATTGACCTGCTTGGAAGTCCTGTATTTGATTCTCGATTCAGGCAAGGTAATATTAATATTTCTTCTTTTATAAATGATTACTGGCCCGATACATATTTCACGCCGGGACTTAAATTATACTTGGAGGAATTTATCTTCAATTAATGCTAGTTATTAATAAAAAAAAATATGACAAATGTTAAAATATTCTAAGCAAGGCATTTGCTAGTGGGAATGAGCATTAGCCTCGAAATTTTAAGTTTGTGTCTATGTTATTAGGTTATATTATCACTATTCCCTATTTTAGCTGTCCCCCGCGGTTTCGCCCGCGTTTATGTATATGATATAAATAGCCTATAACCAGCTACGAAAAATTCCGCGTAGAATGGTGGCAGTCCCATCCCGATATGTTCAGTAGTTCTGAGGTGATTGTGCGTCAAAGGAACCCTATTTTCCTTATATATATATATATACAAGCTGTCTCCCGCGGTTTCACCAGCCTATAACCAGCACAATAACAAAAAATTCCGCGTCGAATAGTAGCAGTCCCATCGTAATATGTTCAGTAGTTTTTGAGGTGATGGTATACGAGTATAAGGAAAATACAACTAGCCGCCTTCCTACGAATATTATAAAAACTAAACCTATATCACTTCGGAGTAGTGTAGCTTGCGACCGATGAAATAATTTCGGATACAGGATGATAAGTTTCGAAGATTTCGAATTTTAAATTAAGATTTTTGAAATGGGATGTGTAATGCCTGAGATTACCTCTTACATTCAAACTTTACACTTTACTTTACCTGCATCTGCTGGCCGCCGCGCGGACAACTAGTCTAGGAACTGTCTGACCTTTCGTTGTGTTTAGTGTGATTGTATTAAAGTAAGCAAGTTAACCTACCTACGACTTTCATTTTTCTCAAAGAAACTTCTACGCCCATATAATGTCTAACGGTGATGATACTGCCTATGATCGGCCCCGATATCCCGACAAATAAAGAAATACTCCTACTTCCAAAACACTTGGAAATCGGATGTATTTTGTCGGAGATTACCTCCTACATCCAAAATTTACATCTCTATAATTTATATTTCTCTATAATTACTTAGTGCCTAAATATTAATCATAATATGATACTTTAATTACTGTAAGCTAATATCAATTAGCCGCAGTTATTCAATATTTTGATTAAACTCGAATAACGTGGCCGACAAATTTAACGCAATCCATGCAAATGCTGTCAAAAGAAATTGTTATAAACGACTTCTATTTTATATCACAATACGTTTTCATTATAATTTTTATCTAGAATCGTTTTAAAACTTTATAATAAAAACGAGATGAGAATTTAAATCTAGAGTTATCTTAAAAGCCTTTAACCGGGGATTGGTTTTCATATTATATTTTGAAAAGCACTAAGTACCTTCGTTGTATATTAAGCGACATGAAATACTCGTTTTCTATCTGTAAACTTGATACAGTCATGATGAATATAGCCTAGGAGTCTAAGTGATATGTTCGGGATTATTCGGCGATGGTCGGGTGCTATACTCGTATACGAATCGCTTGACTCAATTTAAAGATTAGAGTAAATTGAGATTGAAATGGGGCAGTCAAACGACCAAAATAAAATAGACATACAAAAGCATAACAGTTTTATGATTAACACAAAGCGACAAGATTTAATAAAATGACTTTCATGTCATTTTTAACTTAAATATTTGTTTCTATAGCGACTTTAGTTGTACACTCTGTGACAACCTTGACAAACCTTTCAAAAGATATTTTTTTGTTTTTTTTTTTTTATAAAAACTTGAGCGCATTTGACTGGATCTCACCTGACGGAAAGTGATATGGATACCTACAGTCATGTGACAAACGGATGGATAGACAACGGAGCCTAAATAATAAGATACTATCGGCAACCTTTGACTATGGACCCCTAAAAATACCTCGAATTAAATTCGCTTATGATTTTCAGTGACTTTGTTATCTGATCAATTTTAATATAATTTTTTTTCGATAAACCATTTATACTGTGAGTGAGTAGATTAAAGTGATCCCTACTAATATTATAAATGTGAATGTAAGTTTGTTTGTTACAGTTTCACGCGAAAATTAGTTAACCGATCATCATGAAACTTTGTACACATATTCTTGGAGGTATTAGAAGTAACATAGGATACTTTTTGTGCCGAGAAAATGTTTCATCCTTCGGGAACGCGGGTGAAACCGCAGGAGACAGTTACTTCCTTATAAAAATGCGGATATTAAAGTCCTTAGGTACAGTCAGCCACATAAGTAGTAGTAAGATAAAAAAACTTAACAGCTGTTTTTACATGTTTTAACAAACCTACATTTCTTCATGGATTTCTTCAAGTGTACAGACATTGCTCATCACGTGTTTATTTTTAAAAACGTAGTATGCGTTTACTGGTTACCATAGTAAAGTAGCATGCACTGCTTAATTTGGAATCAGATGACCGTGTGTGAAAAATGTCCTAGAATATTCATTAAAATACATAAATATCCTAGGACATTCTTTTACACGCGGCCATCTGGTCCCAAACTAAGCAGAGCTTGTACTATGGAAAGCAGATAACTGATAGTATAGTGGTACTTTAGATATTTCACCCAGACTCAGAATAAATTGACATATTCACGCACACAAATGTTAATCCAGGGTGGGAATCGAACCCGTGACCTACGACTTGGGAGTCAGGGTCGCTAACTACCAAGCCAACTGGCTTGTTTATTTAAAATGTCTTCAGTGGAATGTGGGTTTCAGTACACTACCTTTTCGGAGATAATGGGCGTAAAGATAATGATATTAAGTATCTACGTGACCAAAATATAAAACCTTAGAATCAATCGCCTTTCTAAAGACCTTGTCCACGAATCTAATAGATCGTTTACAGTCCCTAACGAAGTTTTCAAAGCTTTTTATTGCGAGCTAAAAAATACAATCTTTTTCACAATAACATATTTAGTATCTTTGTAATGGGAATTTTAATGAGAAATTTAAATATTTCTAAACATATAACATGGGATTGAACCCGCGACCGAAAGGGGTTGAAGGTGAAGACATATTTATTCAAATTAACACTCGAGCTATATCTAAATATCGAAAAGAATAATAAGAAATATCCTGGGACATTCATTACACACGGCCATCTGGTCCCAAACTAAGCAGAGCTTGTGCTATGGAAACCAAATAACTGATATACTACACTACTTCTCTTTTATAAATACATACTTATATAGATATTAACACCCAGACACAAACAAACACGTTCAAGCACACAAATGTTTTTCCTGGTGGGAATCGAATCCGCGACCATCAGCTTGGCAGTCAGAGTCGCTAACCACCAAGCCAACTGGCCTGTTAATAAAATAAATGTCTAAATGCGTCACCAATTTTTCATGATGAAATTGATCAAAGATTTTTGAGCTGTTGGTCCTCCAACTAAAAATAAATAAAAAATTTAAAAGAAAATATTTATTAAATATTAAAATGGGTTCATCCAGTCGAAAGTTCTGAGGTAAGTAACAAACATTTAAAAAAAACAATCAAATTAAGAACCTCCACCTTTTTGAAGTCGGTTAAAAACAATCCTTAGGCATTTCTTTAGCTACTAAGCAAAGTGTATTTACAATTTTAACCCGGACGCGTAACAAATAAACTCAATCTGTGTATGGTAGTCAGGGTATCTAATCACAACGCAACCGGTGGTAATAGGGAGCAATAGTGCCGGCAAATGCTAGTCGTATGTATTATGAGGAAGTAATATAATCCGAGCACCTCAAAGTGGTACATAAAAAAGAATGAACGTTAAATTTAACCTCCGTAAAGTTTTAAAGCGTGCGCGAAACAAAGAATGCTTTCAGAAAATGAGTTGAAAAATGGCTTAACGTGCTCTTACAAAGAACTAAAGTGAATCTTTCTTGGAGAATTATATTGTGTATTTAAAATGGAATATTTCATAGCAAAAATAGTTTTAATGAGCTGGGTATGAAGGTACAAGTCAGTTTTTTTATCTTTATATGTAAATATGTACGTTTGTCTTTTTCCTTGTTTATTAATTTCTTTTTATATTTTTTACGGACTCTTAATCAGTGCTCTGTTAAGATTTTATGATAGACTAGCTATCGACGGCGGTTTCACCCGCGTTCCGGAGGTCTGTAATGCGCGTTTAATTAGCGCGCAATTAAAATAGTCGCGATTGTATGAAATTCTCGCATTTCCTCTACTATAATATCCATTATTTATACATAAATATCTTCCTCTTTAATCAAAGTAGCTAAGAGTTTTATAAACATAACGATATGTACTAATCTCTTCTTCATGTGACACTAGCTTCCACTTCGGGATTTCACGCATATCCACGAGAGAATCAATGTTTTCCCGGGGTAAAAACTTAGCTTAAATCGCTTGGGGGTAATGTAGCTTTCTATGAGTAAAATAGTGTTCTGTCACTCGGGAAAAGCGAAGTTTTATTACATCATACTCGTCCGATTTTTTTAATAGGATTAAACTTTCTGAGATTATCTATACATATATGTATATATAGATATAAGGAGTACTTTTTAAAGACAGTATATAAATTCTGCACTACCATAAATCTCGTTATAATTTGAATAATACAGCTGCTTACATGAAAATAAATATCCCTGAACATTCTTTACACACGGTCATCTGGTTCCAAACTGGGAAAAGCTTGTTCTACGGATACAAGATACCTGTATAGTACTCTTTTCAGAAATAGAAATATTTTTTATATTTCTAGGTTAAAATTATACAAAAACAAATATCTAGTAACTAGTTCGACTGAATCTCCTCCTCTGTCAAGTCCCCAACAAGGAAAATCTTGTTGGTTCTATTTTCTGGTTAACTTATTGACTCAGGCGTGGCCTTGCGGTAATCCATTATAAGATTATACAAACAACTAATATCTAGTAACAAATTTCGCTGGATACTTACTAGATATTTGGTTTGTAGGCATTCAAAAGCTTCAAAATCGACCCAAATAATTTTTGAAACATACAACTTATGTAGAACTACACGTTAATTTTAGAACCTCCATTATTTCCTTAATGAGTCAACATAGTTAACGTTATACATGAACAGCACACAGTTTATTTGACACACAAAACCTTATACGTCACATCCAGTGTACTAACATCTGCGTTTGACAGTTTTAATAACACCGCGCTCTGGGCGGCCCTCACGAGAGATGATGACTGTGCAAACATTATTTTATAAACGGAATTTCACTAGAAGAACTAACTATGTTACTTATTTACAAAAGCAAACTTAGAGTACGGATTCATCATCATTTTTCTGCCCGATTTCCAATAATTTGAGGCATGAAAGGCTATTTACCGTCTGCCTGACGCCACCTCTCTTTGGGAATTATTTTGTTGGTCATTCAGTGCATGTTATGAGGTGTACGTGGTTAGTATGCTTTTGAATGCCTTAGAGGTGAGTTACAATGTTAGAATTAGTCGCGGCTACCATTAAAGGATCTGTCTACTTAAATTGTTATAAAAATTAGCATACCTGGGGAGTTTTTGTATGGTAGGAGGAGGTTTGTTGCGGTCTCCGTGCTCTGTCTCTTTCACTAAGTATCCAATCACTTGAGAGGCCCATCGAAGGAGGCATCATCGCAGGGTAACTGACGAAGTTTGTGTTAGCCAATCCTCATTGGTCACAGATGGCCTTAATATGAAAGAGCTTCATTTATTTAATAGAATATTGTTCTTGAGGGATTTTTGAAATCCACATTGATATGGTCCACATACGTACATAACTGAAAACAAATACGACCTTCTAATCTACGGCTTAGCAACAATAAAATATGTATTCTACTTGAAGTGGACACAGCGACTTGACTTACAATTCTTGCTAAATTGCGCACAAGCTTCCGCCCGTAGTTCTACCCGTGTTCCTGATGAATCTAAGGTAAAAAATATCACATTTTATTTATAGGTGATACGATCAATTCCCGTCATCAATTTCCGTTAGCCTTTTACGTCTAATGGACTTGCAATCATCCAGAGTTGTAGTTAAAAATAGTGTGAGAGTCTACACCCATATTCTAAGACGTTCCATCGAAAATTAATCGACTCCACTCAACCTCACTCAAAGATTCATAGTTGCAAAAATCTCCTCGACGCTCTTCCTTCACTCGAGATGAGGAAATAACTGTCAACTTCAAGGTACGTCGGGACCAACCTTAAGTTAGTTTATTGCTTGGAAGCAGTTACTGAAGCTCATTATTTTATTTGATTGATATTTTATATATAATATAGTGACGTAATTAATGATATATTACCTCGACTTCACTACGACCTCAGTCGGGGTTGCTCGAATTTTACTCAAGTTATAACTTAGAATACCAATTTTGAGGATTCGTCGAGAAAATGTTTTAGGTATCCTCAGTCGAGTTGGAGTTGAGTGACGTATGAGGAAACGCCTTAGAATATGGCTGTAAGCCCCCTTTCTTTTCATTATTTTTTTTTCTTTCGACTGCAGTCTCGCTTAGTTAGCGTTGTGGTCCCCAAGGTGGACAGACATACAACGCTTAGAACGAAAGAGGATCTTCAAATTAATTAAATTAATTGCTTTAAAAAAACAATGTAAAATTAAAAAAATCACTAGAATGTGGTGGGCGATAGATTTTCCACTTGGGGCTGGAATCCACCTGGACTACAAAGTTCCTACCGTAGTATTAACTAGATGTTTTCCCGTACCAAAAGCGCATCTCACCATTGAAAGTCTCCTCTGTGGCTAAACCTCTGTTAGATTACAAATTCTTGGGAACATTCCGGGGAAACTCGATATTTCCATCGCATTCTAACAAAATCTATATACATATACTACATACTACATATAATATTACAAAGATGGAGTGAGAATTTTGAATGGAGGGTAATCTCCGGAATCACTACACCAATTTAAAAAGCTTTCACAATTTGAAAGGTACATTATCACAAATGAACATAGGCTATGTTATTAAACTCGGTATCCATTACATTCTTCATAACGTGGATCGGAAGTTAGTCAGTATATACATATAGTAGAGATACATCATTATGACAAAAAAAAGAAACAACAAAAGTTGGTAAATGATATTGATAAAATCAACACCGTTTGACCGATCAGCGATGAATGTTGGCACATGTATGTGTTTTATGATGGAGAAGGAAGACTTATTCACCGTTCAGCAGTTCACCATGATGAATCACGAACAGGACAACATCTGCCGGGTTTTACTTGTAAACTGTGTAAGGCAATGAAAGTAGTGATGTAATATCTCATAAAGACACAGGCTAAAGCTAGTAAATGCGTATCCAAAATATTTCAAAGACAAGACAGCAAAGGAGTGGAACTCATTGCCGGCGTCAATTTTTCCCGATTCATACAATCTCGGAGTCTTTAAGGCAAGAGTGAATAGGCATTACTTGAGTTCGCGTGTACCATCCTCGACCACATCGTCACTTTCCATCAGGTGAGATCTAGTCAAATGCGCTCAAGTTTTTATATAAACAAAAAAAAAAAAAAAAAAACTAATATAATAATAAATATCTCAAGACATTCTTCACACATGGTTACCTGATCCCAGTTAAGCAGAATGTACTGCTTGTAGTATGGCTACCAGGTAACTGATATACCACATATACTTTTTTAAAAACATACTTATATAGATATTTACACCCAGACACAGAACAAACAGACATGTTCATGCACACAAATGTTTGTCCATGGTGGGAATCGAACCCGCGACCTTCGGTTTTGGCAGTCAGGGTTTCTAACCACCAAGCCAACTGGCCCGTCAAAAATATGATTTATCATATTGCAATTTACTTTTAAACGCTTTACTTTATTTGGCAGCACGTAATAAAAATACCAAGTAACATGAAGCTGAAAGGACCCAAACAATTGTACGGAGGAGCCGCTAAATTCTCCACACAAAAGTAAAGGAACAAAGGTTCGGGTCCACGAGCCACTCCGGGCACCGAGAGCCCCTCTATTTGACCGCCTGAAGGCTGAAAAGTTCCGTGGAACGTTGGACGTGAAAAATGAACGAGTTATGACATGAGCTTATGAGAAAATGTTGGAAACTCCTTTTAAAGGGTTATTATTCACGTTACCGGGACGATTTTGATGTGAAAATGGTATTGTATGCTTTAGACGTATTTGTTGATGTTAAACGTGAGATAATTAAAAAGTTTAATTAAAAAATGAAGTAGCTAACCTTTTTTCGTCGTGAAGCAGTACTGCACTTCTAGGTAGACGGCGATGGAATCTAGGTATACCATCAGGTGGACCGTCTGTCGGATTTATTTAATATATATATCCATGACGAGGCAAGTGGCTTGGTGGTTTGAGGCCCTGACTCGTCATGCTACAAGTGGTGAGTTTGATTTCCACTTAGGAGAAACATTCTTGAAATGAAATGCTCATGTGAAAAATCAAAACCATTTTAGGCCCTCAGAAGGCACTTATGAAGGTCAAATTTAAAGTTACTGAAGCTACAAGAAGACTCTAGTATACTTCTGTGTAGCAGTAAGGTATATAAAAATGTGTAGTATATCAGTTATCTGGTACAGCAGCAGTACATAAGCAGTACAAGGTCTGCTGCATATGGGATAAATTGACGGTGTGTCCCAGTGTATTAATTATTACAACCATGGGAATCTTATAGGCTATTTATGATATCGATAAACACAGGTCAATTCGCGAGGGAATGGCTAGTCACTACATAGTAATCAACAAAGTCGCTTTCTCTGTCCCTATCCCTATGGATGCTTAAATCTTTAAAACTACGCAACGGATTTTGATGCGGTTTTTTTTTTATTGAAGAGGAAGGTTTTTATGTATAATACATGTGACATCAATATCCCAAGACATTCTTCATCAATCCTTCATTCCTTCATCCCTGACATCCCACGGGAACGCGGGTAAAACCGCGGGGGACAACTAGTATAATATAAATGCAAAGTGCATTAAAACGTAAAAAACATTAAAGAAACAAAAGAGTAAATAGATTAATCAATTGATTAAAGTTTATATTTAAAATACACTTCAAACGACAATTTATGAAAGCCTGTATGAATAAATAATAATCCCATAAACTTTTCCAACACTTGCTGAAGAAAATAAATACATTTACATCCCGCCCATTAACCCTGGAGAAATGCAGATGTATTTATATTAATTGTATTGAAAACAAATCAAAATACAAACGGCTGAACAAAATCAGTGGACCGCAAACACCATGATATGGTGCTCCATACACGTCGTATACCGTGTGCACAAATGATCCTATATAATATATACCTACTTATTTACGCTCGTATATGTACAGAACCCTTCAAAGTTACATCCGGCGCAGACAGTCAACGTTCTTGTAACTGGATGTTCGAGATGGCATCATGTGTGGCCATTGTAAAAGCGGTTCTGAATTTTGAGGCATTAAAAATCTCATCTACAACCTTTTTGTATGACGAAAAATAAATGTATGATAAACACAATCTATGCTATTTTGAGTGATAGATGAATTATTAAAATATTTCCCTGTAATGCTAAAGTTTCGCTACTATGTATGTCTTTACGACACACCCTGTTATAAAAAATATATAGCCGCAATTGAAAATACAGCTGATAGTGGGTCTTACAAATAATTACTTACACACGCCCAATTATGAAATGCTTAATGATCTGGGTGTATTTTCATAAGGAAAATGCCAGAAGCTTGAGGATGTTCCGGCCTCCATGATCTGTCTCTTTCTTAAAAGACGACCTGTACTCGTGTCCGAATCAATTCCTACTTTAACGAAACTTTTAAATTAACGAATTTTATTTAGACTGTCAAATTTAAAGATAGGTAGCAATAAAATACTAATCACTTATTGTTTTTAATTAAATCAATACTCCTGAAACACTAACAAAAACGTCACACTAAACTACAAAATCAAAACACGACTCTCTTCTCAATTCTTCTTCATTAATCTTCCCCTAATTCCTCTGCTATATTAAAGCTCGCTTAAAGAGCCATTTTTAATAAGTTCTTTATTATTTTCGAATAAATGTTATATTTGATAGCCACACGAGCGCAGTTCACGTGCTATGCATAACATAACTGGTCAACACAGATAAGTCTAGATAGAAAACCGCTTCGTCTTTATGACTAACTCCTATTTCATTGAGACACCACATCGCATTAGTCACTAAACATCGATTTATTGAAGTGATTATTCCAAATCAGCTGCCTAGTAAGCACTCCCATCTATGATACAGCAGCTAAACTTAAGAATAAAAAAAATAACAAATGGTATTTTTTTTTAAAGTCTGTGACTTTCATTGACCTTGGATAGTGCTGTGCCTATCACACAGCATTATCGAGTGATATAACCCTAACTCATTAAAGAAAGTTGTATGAGGCGACTAAAGAGTGTGCGAAAAATCAAAATAGCATTACCAAGGAAGAGATGGCGTCAAGAGGTCGCTTATAAATCACTTGTAACATCTTATGCTCCAAATTACAGAAAACCAACAATATATTTTGTACAAAAGCCAAATTATTGGGAATATACCTAACAGGCAGATAATGGTGATCCTTGGCAAAAGAAACTGATTGATTATTTCAACAGGTTCCTTTACTAAAGGGCACAACCTTTTAAAAGATGATAGTCTTAATGAATTTCAAGCATGTGCGGAAAGACATCAAAAGATAATCTTTTTAGAAACGTGAAGCTTAAGACTTCTTCTTTGTAAAATGAAAATATCAGGCTATGCGATTGATTGTCCAATGGTTAATGTTAGTAGCTTGTTTATTCTACTCCGCTATCGCGATGCGGGTTTGCCTTACACTTTGTACAGTCGAGCGTGTACAAGTGCTGTTAATCCAGTACAGGGCCATATATCCTATGATAACGTTATCCAGATCGTACTTGTTGGTGATAAATATTGCGCAACTTGTGGTGCGACCAAATTGCTTCCATATTCAAAAACCACAACTTTTCCTGGTAAATTCCATACACAGGGCCATCTGATCCCAAACTAATCAAAACTTGTACTATGGAAGCCAGGTGACTGGTATACTACTTTTTTTTAAATACATACTTATATTTACATCCAGCCCCCTAATTCAGCTTATACAAACTTCGTCGGCGAGCAGCTTCACGGAGGCCTCTGAGAGCTTACCTCTCACGTGATTAGTAGTATTAGCGTAGTAAGCGACAGAGATGGAGCATAGAGACCGCGACGAAACATCCTCGAGTTAGTGTAATTTTCCTTACAGAATCGAGCCCCAGAACAAACAGACATGTTCATGCACACTCAAAACCAACGACCTGGGGCGAGGTAGTCAGTGTCTCTAACCACCAACCCAACTGGCCTGTCAAATATTAATAATGTTAGTTTGGTGGCCTGTTGAAATAGCAACCTAATATAGTATCCCAACTCAACTTTACGATTTCATCGACGAGGCTATCTCCAGTTTCCGTTAAAAAGTAACTCGATACGAATATTTTATTATACACCAGTACGCGGTTTACGATTCCAAGTTTCCTATTGAAGTATGGGAAAAGTATTTCGAGTAGTGATGTTTGTGTATCGATGCTCTGGTTCGGAGATGAAATATTGGAATTGGTTTGGTTTTATTTATGATCAATAACTAGATAGTAAGTTTGTGTGTGGTAGCTACGATAAATACTACCGCCCCTACCCATCTCTAGGGTGTAAGAGGCGCCTAAAGAGTACTATTGGTGTGTATTTTACACTTTGCACCACGTCGGCAACAAAATCATTCCCAGAAAGTTTGGCGTAAGAAAGTGGGTGTCAAGTCTCTTGTAATGTAACAAATGGAAATTTATGACATTTTGCATCGACCCTAAGTGATTGGGAACTGAGTAAGTAGCTGATTATCATGATCATTTAAATTAACAGTCGAATAGATACCCTACTTTGTCGAAATAATTTATTACTGTATTCTGTTAGTTGTTCCGTTTATGACTAATTTTATTAGAGCTTCTTGTCGGTTATCTCCAGTTTTTACCTCATGCTACATGGACCTTCCATAGATGTAACCTTCATACCTTACAGGGCTACAATGAATTAATTACTGAATGATAATTTTCCCATTCCAAATTGGACTCTATAAATCAGTTTCATTAGGTTTAAATTATCGATAGTTGCCAGCACTACCACAGAAGACTTTCATGAAGTTTTGAGCAGGTGTTGACAAAGTTTCAGTTATACTTAGAATTCACATTCTTTTGTTAGAAGCGTAATGTAATTTTACTATAGAAGTTGTGGTGTTTCGGAGCTTAAAATTTGAACATTTGTTGTTGATACTTTGTTGGACCCACCTGGCTGACTTCTTCGGAGGAGAAGATCTATTCAACCCACCAGTGTTTTCCGCTAGCTGGATTTAAGGGTTAGTCATTGAAGAGACTTTCAAATCTTTCTAACCAGAGGCCTAAGCACCAACATTTATCGCAAGCGTAGCGTTATCGTATCGAGTGCGCCAATACGCTGCTTTGTATAGAAAATTGAACACCGTACGATGATGTTTGACGTTGCGCGATGTTAAATTTCCCACTGCATTGGTTTTTGGTGGACTCGATACGATAACGATCGCTTGCAATAGGTATTCGTGCTAAGAGCACTATTTACTTTATTGTAGTTAAAATTGGTATTTCAAATTTATTCTTCCAGTTTTTTGGGATCTGCCTAATGTGTTATTATCTTGCATTTGATTTTTTGAATGCTTCTATTACCGCTTGCCTGACGCCAACCCTCTTTGGGACTACAGTTTTTTACCACGAATCTATAAGGCAGTGTAGGCTACTCCCAAGAGCCGAGTTTTTTTTTAGAATGTGAAATGAAGTTAAAATTTCACGCCAATTCAAATATGTTGTTGTAGAAAAAATATATTTTAGAAAGTTATTAAAGCGGCATGAATTGACATGCATTGGCTAGGGGCCTCAACATTCTTAATCCGGCACTGAGTGCACGACGACATGTTTGGACTTATTCCGCCTCTTACTACACCCTAGAATTGAGACCGGGCGGTTAGTATTCTTGTTACAGTGAACAAACCCCGAAATAACAAATACATTCCTTAAATAAAACCTTCATAAAGTTTATTTCTGTTACATACAAAATACCATCTCAGTAACACCAAAAATATCAACGAATAACCCGCCCAATTTTAAAACCGCACCCAAAAGGATGAACTGGAACAATATATGAACATTTTATCATGTCTGGCTTTTGGTCGGATGACGCTGTGTACATGAGTTATTGGATTCAGGAAGGAATGACAAACGCATTTTGATTTGTATTCAGTGGGCTACAGCTGCACCTAGATAGGGTTACCATCTCAAAGAGTTCTGAAAGGATATGGCAAGAGTTGACTAGATTGTGAAATACAAGATTTTAAGTTTATCTCACGTGGATTTTATAGAAATGAAATTTTGGTATTTCGTAAAGTGTTGTTGAAAGTTATCCCTTTACTTTGACATTCGGACAACTATGGTTGATGATTTCCATTTATTTTTCAATTTAATATTGTAAATCTTTTAAAACTACATTTATTTTTCAGACAAATGTTGTAAAGCTATTCAAGCTACATTTATTTCTGAGTTAAATATTGTAAATCTTTTAAAACTACATTTATTTTTCAATTAAATATTGTAAACCTATTAAAGCTACATTTATTTTCATGAATATTCGATTAAACGTCTAATTAATTTATTATTATTATTATTATTAGCCTTTATTACTGTTACTGTTACAATCTTATTTTTTACATTACATGTTATACTATACTAACTATACTAACCCTATCATCTATTTATATTGATACTTGTTATACCTAATTGAAGTTTTTAGTATATCGGTAATCGGTTTAGTTTCCTGTAGCAGCTTGTCTCTCGACAAAGGCCTCCTCCAAGGACTTCCATGCAGTTCGATCTCTAGCTATTTGTGTCCACTTAAGGCCCGCCACCTGTCTGAAGTCGTCTTCCCAACGTTTACACCTTTGTTTCTTTTGTCGCCCCTAGGGTACCACGCAGTCATAATTCTGGTCCACTTTTCTTTCGCATCCCGTAACATATGCCCTGCCCAACGCCACTTTAACGTTCTACTAACAATGTGTGCATTTCATTTTTGAATTTTGTCATGGTTTTTATTGTTTCCAATTTCACTCTATGACTTCTTCGTACCCCTATTACACTTCGCGTCTAATTAAACGTCTAATTAAATATAAATGAATGAGCATTAGTAGAGAATAGGATATTTACTATATTTTCAAATCCATTAAAAAAATCATGATATACCTTCTAACATTTTACACCTATAGCTTCTTCAATATGATCACGATGGGTTGTTCCATTCAACCATTGAGGCGTCAAATAAATCAATTATGCGCATTTATAATATTAGTTACGATGACATTATACAACACACAACTAAGCACATTATACATAGATGTACTAATTAATACAATAACAATTGAGTCATAATTAATGATAAATGATAACATTTTGAAGTAGTAGAGCTCGTAGTAGAAGTGTTTCGGTTAGAAATTTAAGGGGACCGGTGAAATTACAGGCACATGAGACTTAACTTCACGTATCAGGGTCGGCAACGCAATGGCGATACCCCTGGTGTTGCAAAGGCGGCAGTGTCTATTTTACATCAATTGGACCATCTATCTGTTAGTTAACTTAAATTGCGTTAAAAATGGCTGTATAATGTAGTAAATAATTTTAGAAATAGCTTCTTATTTTTCCATCCATTCATACATTTTTTGCCTCTTGCACTCCGCATCTAGTTTATGAAAATGTTATGAAAAATTACATCAGCTGATAACCCTAAAGACAGCGAGGAAACCGAGCAAAAGTATTTCATATTTCCGTCATGTACGCTCTCGTATTTTTATTCTGCATTCAACTCAAATTCTAAGCGCCGAAAATTGAGGTTTATAAGTCAGATCTAGTTCTGAGGTTGCGTCATTGGTTCTAGGTTCTATTTGGAAGGTAGAATGTTGGTCGCGAGTTGAGAGCTTGGCTGATGCTCCGTTTTCTAAGAACCTGCTGGGTTATATCGCCCAAAAAATTTATATCAATGAGGCACTGCCAGTTTCTATTGATGAAAGATGATTTAATAGAAATTCAAAATGTTGCTGTTTTATGGTTTCAACTATAAAATTAATTTCAAATTATCGTAATTTCCAAAATAGCATTTTATTTCTAGACTCTAAATTTGAAATATTTCTTCTACGCTATTTTCACTCGATACACACAATTTTACATACATCTCTTCTGCTTCTAGTATAAAACAAAGCCACTATCTCTGTCTGTCTACTTGTCAGCATATATCTTTTAAAGTAGAGTTTGATGCGGTTTTCACTTTCATTCAAAATATTTCTTCCGGAAGGTTTATGTGTATATTATCTGAAGCCGGGGCGGGTAAGCCGGGTCTAGTAATAAATTAATTAATATCATGGCTCATTCTTCCCACACTGAAATCTGATCGCAAATTAAACAGACCTTCTAATATAGAAACTCGAAAACTAATATACTTTTTTTTACACCACTTGGTCCGACTACGCAGATGGACATTCCACCTGATGCTAAGTGGTCACCGCCGCCTATGGACATTTGCAACACCAGGGGCATCGCCAATGCGTTGTTGTCCCTTAGACGTGAAGTTGATAAGTCTCATGTGCCAGTAATTTCACCAGGCCATTTACCTTTCTAACCGAAACAGACTGACACAAGTACACTAATGCTTCACGGCGGAAATAGGCATGGTGGTGGTACTTCACCGGACGAACTCTACACTAAGAGCTCTACTACTCAAAAATACTACATTATACCTTCTACTTTTAATACACATTATAAAGATTTATTTATTTATTTCACATTGATAAGTACAACATCTTACGGTTTCCCAAAATGATGTTATACCCAATTTTTAGAAACTATACTTAGACATAACAAAAAATAAAGTAAAAATAAAATATTAACAGTCAAATTAAAACTAAAATAATACAAATTATACAATTATTATTTTTCTTTCCTTATCGCTTCAAATTTGAATGCATCTTTCAGTGCACCTTAGCTTCTCCTGTTACAAATTTCGGCAGATATTTAAAGAAAGATAAAGAAACGTAAGATTAGATAAGATTTAAAAATAAGCGACCCAATATTGAGCAAGATTACTTCCAGGAAATCTCATTATTTTTAAATTTACAAAATGATTTCTTGTAAATTCTAATTTGTATTAATACTATGAATAGAATTTAGAAATGTGAATCTTCAAATTCCGTTTAATTGGACCTCGGTACCTAAGGGCCCACAGAAACGTGGGCAAGCCTTTAGAAGTGGGCTTGTAAAGTATCGTGTTTAATTAAATTTTCAGCTTTAACATTTCCAGTTTTCTTAAGCGGAATCGGTCGAGCCTTTAGTAATAGTAGGCGACAAAATACGTATTTCAACTAAATATACTGTTGTTGCTACATATTTTATTTGCAAGAGGAAACTTATTGTTTTAATTAATTAATATTATCATTTAAATTAGTTTATTTACAATAGGTAGTATAATGTTTTGGTTAATTAATATTACAAAAGTAAAATTAAATTATTTTCGAGTAGCAGAGCTCTTAGTGCAGAGTTCGTCCGGGGAAGTACTACCACCTTACCCATTTCCACCGTGAAGCAGTAGTGCATTTGTATTTTCGGTTAGAAAGGTAAGGTTCAATTCAAGGTATTTGGGTGAAATTACAGGCACTTGAGACTTAACAACTTCACATCTCCGGGTCGACAAGGCATTGGCGATGCCCCTGGTGTTGCAAATGTCCATAGGCGGCGGTGACCACTTACCATCAGGTGGACCGTCCGCTTGTTTGTCGGCCCATGTGGTATATAAAAAAAATATTACAACACTTAGAACTAGATTATTTACAAATGTTTTTTTACTGAATATTCTCAGACGAATGTTGAGTTCTAAAATAGTGGTCAGTTACTTTGACCTTCATAAGTGCCCATGGTGGGCCTAATCTGATTCTTAATTCTATTTATTTATAATGTGCCACCTAACAAGTAATTCATAAAAACGGCCCTGTACTTTTGTGCATTAAACAAAACATTACTTGAACCTCTCTTTCATTCACTAAAGAAAGACAAGAGTTAGGCTTATTCAAATAGTCAATTTAAACAAAACTTTTAAATTACATGTTACATGTACATGTGTGTAAAAGATGCATGAAGAGAGTCCGCTATGGCAAAAGCGAGTTAGATATAAGTAAATAAACTCTTTCTCTTTTTACCTTATTAAAACAGAAAGAGATTGAAATACATTTAAATAAATTAACCGATGCAATACAATACTAGTACTAGGCACTATTGTTATTCAAAATTAAACTTTTCAACTCGTTTACATAGAACCTTAAATTGCTTAACACTCAAGTATCAATACCCGTTCAAACCCAAAACTTCCTTCGTATTATAATTTATTTTACGAGTGTTTGTACGTCTTTCCATGAGATATGAAGTCATAAAATCTTTTCTACAACTTCCCGTGTTTAGTCGAATAAGCCTTCCGTTTTCCTTGTTTTTATTATTTTGTGACTGTTGTACTAACGAGTAGCTTTGGATTTTTTTATATTATTTTATAGCTGTAGGTGCATATCGGGACATATAAATAAAACATTAATAATATTAGAATAAAAAACGATTTCTTTTTTGTTAAATTATTCCAACATTATGTAGTATACAAATGAAAAAAATTGTGGGATTTTTTTTGGGAAAGATTTGTCTTTTCTGGGTGGGAATCGAACCCAAGACCTGTGTCGTAGCAGTCAGAGTCTAAGTCAACTGACCCATCAATCCAGCCGTCTTTGTATTCAAACTTTTTGACAATGGATCAAAATATATCACAGAGCCCTAAAATAAATAAAATCTATTTTTTTTGCTATTTTTTTTCTTTTATATCTATTCTCGGTATACGTGGCATACGTTTGCGGATCGAGAGGTTATGGAACGAGAACATTAAAGATACTTGGCAAAAAGACGGCGTACATTGCTTTGTCAAGTTATTGGAGCCTGAAGCGTTTCACCTCATGCTTTGTTTAGCCCACAGGTCGTAGTTTCGTTTCCCGCCCAGGACAAACATTAATGCATGCATAATACACATGTCGATTTGTTCTGTGTCAATATAATTATCTATATAAGTATGTATTAGGGTAAAAAATGGTATGTGTAGAATAACTATCTAGTTATCATAATACAAGCACTTGCGGCGCCTCCCCTCAGACAATGGTATATCTATTGTCGTGCCCTGCGCGCCCCTCATCTTGGACGCCAGAAGACCTGTATAATGCTACAGACGACACAGTACGTCTGGCAGAATTCTGGTCTAAACAAATTCAGCCAAATCGATCGACACGCAAAAAAAAAATACATGCTCTGTTTAGTGTGTTATAATTAATATATTTTTTTAGCCTTTTGGTCTTTTTGCTTTAGTCTTTTGCGTTTCTACGAAAGTGCAAGCTCGCACGAGTCCTATTGAAAGAACAAATTTCTATCAACCCTTACTGCACCCTCACGCTTTAATATACAAAGTGTCTCGTTATTCTAACTTAATGTAAGTTCGTATAAAAATTAAATAAGTTAATTAAGACCTTGGTCTATGTCTTAAGATGTTGAAATTTACAATGGTAAAATAAATAAATATCCTGGGACATTTTCTTTTTTTACACACGGCCATCTGGTCCCAAACTAAGCAGAGCTTGTACTATGGAAACCAGATAACTGATATACTACATATACTACTTTTTTTTTCTAAATGCATACTTATATAGATATTTACACCCAGACACAGAACAAACAGACATGTTCATGCATACAAATGTTTGTCCTGGGTGGGAATCGAACCCGAGACCTTAGGTTTGGCAGTAAGAGCGTTTACCACGAAGCCAACTGGCCTGTATAAGATATGAAAGACTAAGGAACAAGATTAAATGTCGGGTTAGAAACTTGTAAGATATGTTTCTGGTCTATTATTTAAGCCGGTTTCTTGGTATTTCTCCATCGATGCTCTAGATTCCACATCTGTTTTGCCATTATAACATGGAATATCTCATTACTATTTTAAATGGATGTTAGATGTTATTCATGCTTAGTTACTCAATCACTCGTAAACGTGCTAACGGATTTGGGTGAAATTTTGTGCACAGATAAAATATATTTCAGGTTAATTGTCAATTATATGGATACTTTTTAACCTGGCAACATATTTATAATCCATGCATTCAGCAATAGAAAAATTAAATATAAGACTATATATTAAGGAATCACAAGCCTCAGTTCAAAACAACGAGCTGAGCAAGCGCGGAAAGATGTTAATTTATAAAAACACAATACAATTCATCTTAAAATTATTTATCGTAGAATCTTCAAAGAGTACGGACTAAGAGTCCGTATAAAATGTAAAATTAAAAAAAAAACGGGAACATTGAATCCATCGACTGCGGGGCGGGAACTGGTGAAAAGCTTTAAGTCAAATGGTTCTATACGTGACCCCGTGGTGATGGTAGTGGATTCGATCGCTACAATGTGCTTGAGTTTTCGGGAAAGGAATGTCTTGTCAGCCGTTTGTCCATAGAGGGATCTATAGTTTAGCATCTAGTGCCGAGCCAACCAACGCGGCGGTCCTTTAACGTGAAATACTTTAACATTTTTTACTCTGTCAATGAAATGAAATCACAAATTAAATATTTATCACAATAGACTTTCACGAGTCAGTGGACTGACTCTAATACTGAGAATTGTCGGCAATAAACTCAGCATAGTAGCAACTTAAAATTGATTTAGTCACTGACAATATGCAGTAAGCAGGGAGTAAATAAAAAAAAATTAATAACTAAAACAAAAGCATAAACCAAAGCAGACCGGCCTCCATAAGTATTTATTTATTTTTTATTTTTTTATTTTATTTATCTCCACAAATTACATGTAATGGTAAAATACAGTTGACAGGAAGATTGGGAAAAAATTGCAATTTGAGGGAGATCTGGAGTCCAAACTAAGCCTGTGCCTGTATTTTGGAGCTCCAGGCCCCCATTTCTTTTAATTACAGTAGTCAACTTGGTGCGTAAGTGTGTATAAATGTGTAAGTAAATGAGTAAGGGTTTGCTTGTGTGTGTGTGTGTATATGTAGTAATGTTAATTATGCAATATGAATTTATAACAATACTGACATTATTTAACATAATATTTATACAATGAAATTATATATATGTTATATGTTAGTATGACGCATGTAATGAAATAAATGAAAATATTTTTTATTCAAATAGGCATTTACAAGCACTAATGAATAGTCTGACTCTAATACCGGTTCAGAAGGATATTATTACTGAGAAGACCAATAAACTGAGCGATTACACTTACCAAAACGAACCCAAATTTATTACTGACAATTGATTTAGTCTCACTGACATTTACATGGTATGACGAGGTTAATACAAAAAAGGTTAATATAAAAAAGAAGACCCCACAAGTTAATATCACAGTATACGAATAGCCTCAGCCGATACCATACCTTTTCAAGCTAGCACTCAGCATTTAAAACATCGTGTAAGCACTTAGCTTGATCCTTATCCGCCAGTTCCTCCAACTCGAGCCATCCATTAAGCGGCAGCTCTTACCGTAAAGTGGAACGTATAATTTAAATAAAGCCCCGACTTGATGATTTAAGGTTACTTAAAGTCGTTGTCTTAATTAAGTTAAAGTTTTGTTAAGGAATATTTGCTCAGCCTGTTACTTCGATGTAGTATGTATTACATTTAATATTAATTAAAGTTTTGTTTAAATACATTCCCTTATAAATTAACTCGACAAGTTCACGCAAAGCCGCAGGGAAGATAGAAGATTTCTCAATAGCTTTACTTGGAGTGATTATGTAAAGTAAATAAATAATATTAGTGGATCAATCAATTATTTATGTCTCTTTTTTTAACTACAAAATCGCGTGAGAGGACGCTCTGCGAGACCTCGTGGCGTCGGGTCGAATACGATATGTGTTATAAAATGCAGGCCATGTGGAGCGTTGAGTTATGTACAACTGCCCCACAGGCTATCGGTTATATTATCAACCTGGAATATTGTGTGAATCATTATAAATACACCTATGCATATATATTAGGCTTAAAAAAATCTGCGTACTCAAAAAGGTTAGTAAAGGTATAAATAGAACAACGCATCTCAACTAATATTATAAAGGTACCGGCACTTACATATTTATTTAGTTTCAAAAGTCTTGCGTACTCAAAAAGGTTAGTATAGGAATAATAGAACCATATCAACTAATATTATAAAGAGGTATAGCTTGTAAGTTTAGATGTAGGAGGTAATCTCCGAAATGACTTATGCAATTTCATTAATTCTTTCACTGATAGAAAGTTGCTCTATTCCTGAGTTTTAGGCTAGTTTAAACCCGATATATATTAGATGCCTAGAAAACGCAGGTAAACCCGCGGGACATAAACCAGTTAACTTAAGCAATTCAGTTATAGGGTTGCAAAACGTACAAATGGTTTCTTTAATGAGAATTACCTCTTGGCAAAGAAAACTAACTATATTAAACTAGCTAAAAGTAGCCCATTTTCTTTATATCATTAATTTCTTAGCCTTTCCTTTCCTATTTTCTCCCTTCGCTTAAGTGGAAATATGTTAAAATACATACAAACCTTTCGAATGAAATATTCAGCGTAATGGTGAAATCTATATCAAAATAAATAGCGTTTGAAAGAAATAAGCGCACATACAGACTATTAATAGTGAATTTATTTTATACCTATTACTAGCTATCCCGGGTTTACTCGCTGGTACTGATCGAAACTATACGATTGAAAAAGGCGCTGGATTGAAGCAACAGTTTATTTTTAATCGTTTTACAAAAAAATGTGAAATCCAGCGAACTTTTCTAGTGCCACTGGCTGTCAGTACTTTTAGAATTTAGAAAACAAAATACAATCCAAAAAGGTGATGTAAATAAGTTCGATTCGTAACACTCACGTTCCCGAGGAATGATACATTTTTCCGGGATACAAAAGTATTCGATAGCTTTATCCAGGTTATAATCTATCTATGCGCCAACTTTCATCCAAAAGCGTTTCGTAGTTTTGGAAAGAGTAACTAACATCCATCCGATATTTTCACACTTTTGCATTTAGTACTTAATAATAGTAACTTGTAGACTTAATAGAAATAGAAACATCTTTCAATCATGTAAGCTTTAATACATAGTTTTAAAAAAAAAATCTCAGAAATGAATTGTGTCACAGTTTTTTTTTTTTCTAATTTAATCCAAAGAGTCGAGGATTCAGTTCGGTTCAGTTCGGATCAAAGAGAGAGGATTTATATTGTAAAAGACACGAACAGCCCTCTTCTGCAGAGCAAATATAGTATTGATGTCGGCACTACTACTAAAGGATGCCGTAGGACATCAAGCTATCAACGAAATTAGAGTAATTTCTACCGATAGAGAAATTAAATTAATGATTATTTTATTCAGACAGCAGGGTAAGTAATTCATCCATACAAGTCCTAGAGGAAATAATATACTTTGTCTCCACTGTGTCATGTGCCAATTAGAGAAGCTCACAATATCACTTCAGTAGCACACTTCTGTGGGCTAATAATGAGTTCACTTTACCCTGAATCGACTTCACCTCTCACTTTACTTACTGTGTCAACAGTCTATCTCGTTTACACAGGATAGGGGGATAGATGGGATTTACTTTCGATCGAAACAAACGATATAAGGATCTAGAAGGCTAGGTTAGGTTCAAATCACAGGCTTACCTTCAAGTCTGTTTTAAAAATCTTTTTTTTTTATTTTCAACTAGCTGTGGCCTGCGGTTTCATCCGCGTTCACGAGGAATGTGTGGCGATATCTATGAACGCGCCTACAAATACTTCACCGCCCGCACTACAGTGATGGGGCGACATCTATCAACGAGTAGAAACACACGAGAATCCTACATAGCGCTATCAAGATTCTCTCAGGATTTGATAAATATACAAGCACCAACAGTTGGACCGCGGTCCCCAGGCATGATCACCTAGCCTGGCGGAAGATCTACCCTTTTAAATGGAGGAGTCTCATACCTCGCTCCTCCATAAATGTTTCATTTATCGAGATCAAAAGTGTCCTGAGTTACTCCTTAAAACACCAGCTATCTAGTTAAAGTCCAGTCAAAATGAGTCGGACTGTTTCGGAGATTAGCTGGAACAAACAGACAGACAGACAATTTTTTTTTTATTAGTGCCGTCTGTACTTTTGTATGCATTTATATTAGTAAAAAGCTGTTATTTTAATTGTATTGTCAAACAACCCTGCAATTTGATTTATTTATAAAGATAGATTACAATTATCTATTACTATCAAACGCGCAAAATTTTCGAACAAATTTTTTAAAACTCCAGTTAGATTTGAAATGTAGCTTCCTTCTCTATCTAAATTCCTCGTTTACCTTGAGACAAAAGAAAATTAATTTAAAAAATATTTTACCAGCAGGCCTAAGTTGTCTCTGATGACATTTATTTGTGAATTGCGAAACTCATCAAAAATGTCGTTTTACAGCCGCCGGCTTCTGTCATCCGTCTAATTCAATTGCAAGTATTCAGGGACGAAATACAGAGCTTCCTAGATAATTACATTCTCGGCAAGTAAATATTTTCGGTAAATTAACCGCTCTTAGGCTCAGCGCGCGGTTTTATTTGGGATTTTAATAGAACCAGATGTTTTTTTTAATAGAGACTCTGGAGACTTTGTTTTCTCCAGTATGTGGATGTGTGCGTTATGAGCTAAAAATTGCTTAGATATAGCTAGCGCCACCTATCTAACCCTAGCCAAACAAAAATAAGGGTGTGAAGAGATTTCTGCAGGGCCGGCAACGCGAGTAATACCCACGGTGTTGCAAGCGTCCATAGGCTGCGGTGACCGTTTACCATCAGACGGGCCGTCAGCTTGTTTGCTACCTTAGTAGTATATAAAAAAAAAGTTTTTTAAAATATGACGAAAAATTAAAAAGAAAAATACTGGAATTCGACAACAGCACCACAACAACAAGCTATAGCTTATTGTTATTATTGTAGTTATAGTTATAGCTAAGAAATATCCATAGACCCCATAACTACAAAAAATAAACATCTAATTTGGTTAAGCTGTGTAGGAGGAAAAGAATTACGAGCACACTGGAATTTTATATCTAAATATAGGCTTGTTTTTTAACATAATCTCGCCATGGTAAGTGATAATGTGGCAGAACGACACACAGAAACACAAGTTTTTAAGTACAGCTGCTGGACTCCTCGGTAGATGGTTTGCATCTACCGAGGAGGTCATGTTGCAGTCACACGGGTACTTCATAGTACCTTGCAAAATAGTAGGGTTTTGTTCTACCACAATCGTACCGTGTAAATTGAATATGTTATATATTATTGAGAGAAAGTGGTAAAGATAGTAGTATCAAGTGCAGCTCATTTCAAAAAAAAAATTATTTTTAAGTGGAATTTATATCAAAAATTGTTCGTAAGACTCCAGTATAAAATTGACAATGAAAAATATTTGAATCACAGCCACCGAATATTTATTTAGCAGATAAATTGGCTATTTCGAAATTTTAATCTTCAAATACTTCATCCCAAACGTCCATTTCATTTTAATAATGTTATTTTTGTCCATCAAATCGGAATGGCTTTGTAATGGCAGGGAAATTATAAATATCTTTAGTAATTAAAAAGATGAAATATTTCTCTGAAAAATTGAAACGATTGGCTACTCTCTGGGAGTAATATTTCTGATATAAATCAAGATAAATTATTCGAAGGTCTATATTACTTTTGGAACGAAGTTCCTTATCGCGCGTTATGAAAGGGGGCTAGACGGAAAAAAATCATACGAAAAGTTGTAACGACACGTTTTTTTTTCATATTGTTACGTTCGAAATTTAAATGTTATGGTTTATTATTGGGTTTGCTTTTTTCATAATTTATTTAAAGGCTACATACAACATGATTAAAATTCTGTTCCATTTATAAATTAGTATAATTAGTAATTATTATAAGAAAAGGAATAAGTTAAAAGTAAATTTTGAATCGCACTGTATTGAAAGAAGCATGTATTATGTCAATGAAAACTTCGTTCCTATCTGGTGTCCCACTACACCATTTTTTTTTAATATTTATCAATTTTGAGCTCTAAAATGTCATCCAATAGCGTCAGTATTCAATGTAGTTTAAGCCATGTAGAATATTCATATGAGCTTTAGCTAGCTTCTGCCCTGTGATATTCTATATGGGGAAAATATCACATCCCCGGGGAAGGCAGGTGAAACCGCGGAGTAGTAGCTAGTTCAGCTTTAATGAAAGTTCTTCTTTTTTTCAATATAAAATCTTGATCCCTGCAAAGTTGCAGGAAATCCCCACAATAGTAGAAACTAACGGAAATTTTAAGCGACTTCAAGCGCATAAAAAGAAACGACAGCACCGGGTGACGGTGAAGGGTTCCCTAGGTATTATTATACATTTCAATACAAACTTAGTTACAATTTTTATTAAAAATTTACAAACATTACTAATGGGTTCAAATGAAATGAAATGAAAATATTTTTAGCTTTGTTTAGTAACTAAGACTACGCTACGTGTATGCCAATTTATATCAATATCATTGATTCAAGATATAAAAAGTAACAATAAACAAATTCACTAATATTACAAAGAGAAATTTAGTGTATTTAAGGCAAGAGTGAATAAGCATTACTTGAGTTCGCGTGTACCATCCTCGACTGCATCGTCACTTTCCATCAGGTGAGATCCAATCAAATGCACTCAAGTTTTTATAAAAAAAAATTAAAGAGAAAAGGTTATAATTTTTGTTTGTAATAAAAAGCTCAAATTGGACTAAAATCAGTCCAGTAGTTTATCATTATTTTACTACTAGAAAGCTACTGTACCTAGAAGTAACATATACTACTAATATAAATAATGCCGGGATACATTAAATCCTTCGGAAACCATGAGATGGAAGCTAAAACAACAGCGTGTCGTAGAGGCACGCTTATAGAAGTGAAAATTTGAATTACAGGGAAAAAAAATAATTATTCCTCAGTCTCTTTTGTACAGCATAGATTATGTTTATCATTAATTTATTTTTCGTCACACAAAAAGGTCGAGGATCAAAATTTCTTAGCCCTCCCATACGAAGTTACAATTAAAAAAAAATAAGTTTTAATATCTTATTTTGTCACGGATCCCTAAGAAACAATGTAAAAGTTAATATGCAAATTTCTTTACTCTTACGAGCGGCGTCCTACCCAGTAGACTCTGTAACGGAATCATTGTCTACACTCCACACAGGTAAAATAACATTCAAATGTAAAAGGCGTGAATTGTTGAATAATAATTTCTCCAAATAATAACAAATATCTTGGGATATTACTAACACAAGGCCGTCTGTTAGCAAACCACGCTGGTCTTGTATTATATCTTGTACTATGCTAACTAAATAACTAATACACTAGATATAAAATTAATATATTTATACAATAAAATATATTTACATATATTTTTTTTACCACTTGGGCCGACAAACAAGCAAACGGTCCACCTGATGGTAAGTGGTCACCGCCGCCTATGGACATTTGCAACACTAGGGGCATCGCCAATGCGTTGTCGACCCTGAGACGTGAAGTTGTTAAGTCTCATGTGCCTGTAATTTCACCGGCCTCTTACCTTTCTAACCGAAACACGATAATACAAGTACTCTACTGCTTCACGGTGGAAATGGGTAAGGTGGTAGTATTTCCCCGGACGAACTCTGCACTAAGAGCTCTACTACTCTAAAAAATACTACTCTAAAGAATTGAATAGACCTTCACAAGCACTTATGAATGGTCTGACTGACGGCTTCGACGGGCCAGTTGTCTTGGTGGTAAGAGACCCAGATGTAGTATATCAGTTGCTTGGTTTTCATAGTAGAAACTCTGCTTAGTTTGGGATCATAATGTTCCAGGATTATTAAAGACTCTAACGCCGGTTCGGAAGGCTGCTTTTCCTATGAAGAGCCGGCAATAAACTCAGCAATTACTCTTTTGAAAATAAGATTTTATACAATAAGATGTGTCCTGCTGTAGCGAGCGCTACACCCAAGCATTGTCGTAATTAAAATAATCGTTATGTTGTAGAAAGCTTCTGTCTTAATTCTTTCCTTAAATTTTTGTGAAGGCAATTTTAAAATTTTAGCAGGCGTTTTGGTATAGAAGCGTGTACTTAATTCTCAAATTAAACCTTGCACGTTTTTAAGTATAAAAGCAGATTTGACAAGTAAATGCTCATTTCTAGTATTAATACAGGGTCAGGTCACTCTTTTTTAAATAAAGATTAATATTTTAGTGTACAAATATTATGTTTGCACAAATATACTGCGATGCAACTGTGAGGCTATCAATTTGTTTATTTTGTTCCCCGAGGGAAGCTCGAGAACTCAAATTAAATAGCTCGTACTCCTTATTTCAAATTGAAATTGTTTCTATAGAAAATAACTCAAACTGATAATTCTAATTGTTTCTAAACTACATTCTAAACCACATTTTTTTTTTTTGACATTTTTTGTGAAGGCATTTTGGTTTTCTTGAAGCATTTATTGACACAGAACAAACAGACATGTTCAAACATGTAAATGTCCTCCTTTTGGGAAAATGTTAGAAAAAACAGAAATTCAAAACATTCAACTTCTATCAAAAGGTATTAATTTAAATCAAATATTATTATATGCGCTACCTTTTAATCTGATTGTGTGTTTTGAAGCTATACTCAACCCAACTCAATATAATAATTAACAGTTTATAAAAAAATAAATTAAAAACTAAAAATTGAAACCTCCTCTATTTTTAAAGTTGTTTATAAAAAGTTAGCTTCCAGCCCCCTTATTCAGCTAATACAAACTTCGTCGGCGAGCCGCTTCACGAAGGCCTCGGAGAAGTTACTCACGTGATCAGTAGTATTAGCGTAGTTAGCGAAAGAGACGGAGCACGGAGGCCGCGACGAAACATCCTCGAGTTAGTGTAATTTTCCTTACAGCCCCCTATTCAGCGTATACACATTTAGTCGGCGCGAAGTCAGCGCTACGAGCTCTCACGTGATTGTATAGTTAGCGAAAAAGACAGAGTATAGAGGCAGCGACAAATCATCGTTGAGCTAATGTCAATTTCCTTACAGAATCGAAGCCACTCCTCCACCATATAATATACAGACAGACTGGTGAGATACCTTCAATATTTGAGGACGTGATAGTTGGCGATCATATATGATGAAAAAAAATAACATTAAAAATAAATATTAGTTACTTCTTAGTAAACTTAGTAAACAGTACACCGAGAGTCCCGTATTTACCTGCGCAATACTTGGATACCGCGCGGTCGCACGTGTCGCGCAGCGCGCTATCAACACAGAATATATAGGTAGGCTACACTGTACGGCTGTTGCCTACCTACATCAATACCTCTCCCCATTTATCATCCTCATGAGCATGATCCGTTTTCCCTTCATACTTTAATCCGGGCTTAAGACAGGCAAAAATACCTTGGTAATCACTAATTTGTTGACTAAATAAAATGTGGGTATTGAGACAAGGTTAAATCTACAGAGCAACTGAAAAGTTCAATAACCTTGGTATTTTTGGCGTATTTAAAAAATGGAATCATACCTATTTACAACGATTGAATTTAATTAAACTACCTACCTACCAAAAGTGTACAGCCTCGTTGGATGCATCGTTCGGCACGTTTACGCATATTGTCTTTAACGCGATTTAAAACGAACGGATCACTTTTAACAGTCTCAAAAGCACTTATTATTTTTATTTTTAATTCTTCCCTATTTGAATACTCCGTAGCGTACACAAGACGTTTTACCTCGCGCTTACCGCACGTGACTAGATCAACTTAAACAACAAACACCGCGGCGTGTTTAGAGAGTTTAATATCCACATTTCACTTATTTTTAGTGAAATTTTGGCCAAAAATTAAGCACCTATATTATTATATCATTTTAACGAGAATCGATTACCGAGTACTCTTCATAAGTATCGAAGGTATCTCACTAGTCACTCTGTATATAATTTTGACTATCCAAATCCTCAGTGCGCACAGTATGCTTAAAAAGGAATACAGTTAAATCTCTACGTATAAATACATAGATATCTCTCAGAAATGTAAGCGAACTATGCTCTAGGCAGTGTTTACCCTCACACAGCTGGTAAATATTTGATTTCCCCCTGACATGTTTCTAGCTTCATCATAATTTTGATATAGAAAATGACACTTACTTGAATATTGTTGACGCTCTCTCTCTTTCGCTTACTGCTTAATCACATGAGAGGTCCGCTCTTAGTAGCCTCGTTGCACAGCTTGCTAATGAAGTATTAGCTAAATATTTTGACAGTTTAGATAAAGTTGAATCGCAATACGAGGTGGTTCTTAAATCACCTTGTCTCTCTCGTTAATACGCAATCAAAAGAGAAGTCTGATTGCAGGGCTTCCCTCGTCAAGGATTGCTTTGTTTCTAAGCAAAACAAAGGTATTAGCAGCATTGCACGAGTCGTGAGTGTAAAAGGGTGTCATAAAGTGTTCATAGTCCGTTGCACTCCCACAATCAATGTTTCATTTGTGTTTGTGTTTGCTTTGACAGTGGCAAGCGATATTGTAGAGCGGCGGTCAGATTGTAAGCGACGAGAGGTTTAAAAGTCGCATTTGACAAGAAAGCACCTAAAGTAATGAGTTAATTTATTGTGCAGATATGATCTACAACCACCTTACCCATTTCGACCGTGAAGCAATAGTGTACTTGTATTACTGTATTTTTGTTAGAAAGGTAAGAGAGCCGGTGTAATTACAGACATATGAGACTTCACGACTTCACGTTTCAGGGTCGACAACGCATTAGCGATGATCTAATGTTGCAAATGTCCATAGGCGGCGGTGACCACTTACCAACAGATGGAACGTGTGCTTGTTAGATGGCTCATTTATTATAAATAAAAAGGAATGACACACGAGATCAAAGCAGTACATTAAAAACAAAAAATTATTATTTAACGAAGTATTTTTAGTAAAGAATCAATATTATTCATCAATAAAAAAATCTTTAAGGCGATCTATTTACTTATCATTGGAAAAGCATTCTTCTGTTTTGTAGCACAAGGTCGAATATGAAACAAATACAAGTACGTTTCATGTATTCCTTTGTACACGATCAATATAGTTACTTCATCGACCCAAAAATAATGTAATATGTAAAAATAATATGTTCCTGATTTAATTTTCGCCCATTCATAGACCAAAGCCTTATGTACTTAACTACAAGGTCGGTTATCCAATAACACTAATGTATAACGACTACGTTTAACACGACCGATGAAAACGGTCTTCTTGATATGAAATGGCTTTTATTATCAATTACTGTTGATAATTCTACTAGACGAGACTTAAGGTTTGCGAATGTGGTACCCGATGCATGTAGAGAACAAGTAGGAACTGTCCAGCCCCCTTATTCAGCTAAGACAAACTTCGTCTGCGAGCCGCTTCACGGAGGCCTCGGAGAGCTTATCTCATATCTCTCACGTGATTAGTAGTATTAGCGTAGTTACCGAAAGAGACAGAGCACGGAGGCCGCGTCGAAACATCCTCGAGTCAGTGTCATTTTCCTTACAGAATCGAGCCCCTTTATTCAAATTAAATGATCAAACACTAACCAGTGTATGGAACATGCAAAAATACATGTATCCTGGGACATTCTTTACACACGGCCATCTGGTCCCAAACTAAGCAGAGCTTGTACTATGGAAACCAGATAACTGATATACTAAATATACTACTTTTTGTTTCTAAATACATACTTATATAGATATTTACATATATGCCATAGAACAGACATGTTCATGCACACAAATCTTTGTCCTGGGTGGGAATCGAGCCCGCGACCTTCGGTTTGGCAGGCAGAGTAGCCAACTGGCCTGTCAATGATACACCAAATATGATCAAAATTATATAATTAATATGATTTTTAAGTACCGATCTATTCACAAAGAGTCGTTCATTTGATGTTTTACACAACTCATTTTGTCACAACTTGCTATTCCATACAAAACTTCATATATTCGATCGTTTTGACATTTCAAAAAGAGTTGCTGATTTTAAAAGTCAGTACACATCCCTATTATTTTGTGGTTAACAAAGTAAAAAAAAGTTTGTGGTTATTACAAGGTAGTTCATTACATTGAGGATATATAATAGATGTCTGGAAATAGCTGTTCTCTGCACAAGTGCACCTTGCACATGCTTGTTTAGGTTATTATTAATTGACAATTTGTTTTCGACCCTAAGACGTGAAGTTAAGTCTCTCTTAACAACTTCACGTCTCAGGGTCGAGAACGTATTAACAATGCCCCTGGATGCAAATGTCAATTGGCGACGGTGACCACGTACCATCAGGTAGACCGTCTGGTTACTTGTTGGCCAATGAGGTAAAAAAATATGTTAATTTTCAATCTATAGTTATCTCCATATAGACATCCCCATTCTCCCCATAAGGCAGGTCAACGTATTCTAATTAGAACAACAGATTTTTTTTTTTTCGAAATAATCAATTTAAATTTAAACAGAATATATTTTCACATTAAATCTAAAGAGTTATCCTAGACATCCCCATTCTCCCCACAAAGCAGATCAAAGTATTCTCGATAGAACCTCTGGTATTTTTATCACAATTTTAATTTAAACAAAATATATTTTTATTTTCATTTTCGATCCAAAGAGTTATCCCCATTCTCCTCATAAAGCAGGTCAACGTATTCTCAATAGAACAACTGCTATTTTTATCAATATAAACAATTTTAATTAAAACAGAATATATTTTTTGAAACAACAGACATGCAATTAACACAAACATAAGTTGTCGTTCTCATCAACGTTTCAAAAGCAAATAACAGTGTAAACAAACGCCGGACACATCTGTCCGGCCCGGTCCGGTCCGGTCCGGACGGTATTCGCACTGTACCGTTTACGCCGCAGCTGTTTTTGTTGCCGTGTTCATTTGAATAGTACTTTTTGTCGTGTTATTTTTCACTGTATTTATTTTAATGAATTTTTACTGTTAATTGTTTTTATAATACACTAGCTGTCCCTCGCGGTTTCACCCGCGTTTATGGATATCATATATAGCCTATAAACATCTAGAAAATATTCTGTGTCGAATGGTAGCAGTGCCATCCCGATATGTTCAGTAGTTTTGAGGTAATGGTGCGTCAAAGGAACCCTATATAAGGTATTTACCGACATGGTAGTACATTGACACTAAAGCAAAGGTCGTAGATTCGATTCCTACTCAGGAAACTTTTAATTGAACCTGTTTTCTGCTCTTCTCAGTGGTAGGCTGACTTCTGAATCGATGGTATATTCAACAGCTTTTGACCTTCGTGACCTCCACGGGTCTAAACTTGTTTATTTTGAGTTGGGTGTCACTTTAATATAAGTAAATATTTAAAAGTAGTATATTATGTTGCATTTCTCTTATTTGGTATCATAGTAAAATTTTCACAGATTTTTTTTTTTATTTTACCTTTTATTTATTAAGTTTACATTCTCTTTCATCAGGTGACTATGATATTTTTTTAATGGAACCCATTGTTTTGAAACTACACAAGTTAAAATTACTTTTATATATAACTAACTGACACGACAGACGTGGTCCTGTCTTCAATGAATATTTAATTCGAATTCGTATCATTAATAAAAATAAAATACCAATAACATACCAATACCATAGTGTTTATTATTCTTGACATTACAACTTTTAATATTAGGCGTGATGGCGCTATTAGATAATATAAGTTTTGAATAAAATTGTATCGTATTGCTTGCTACGTCGTAGCAGCTACGGATATGCTACAAGTGCTACGAAGGAGTTTGGATTCTCTACGAAATTATGAACATTGTGCTACGTCGTAGCTAAAAATATGTTACCTACACGTGGCTATCGATCCCTCAGAAAGCGAACCCGCATGGCAAATGCTAGTAATTAGGTTATTTCATAATTGCACTATGTATTTATTCTGTCTACAATCGTTGATGGGCTAGATGGTTTAGTGGCATCCACAGTTTGCAAGTTCAGTTCCCGACAAATACGAACATGTTTATTTTGTCTGTGTCCGGGTGTAAATATCAACATATTTATGTATATATACTGGTTATCTAGTTTCTACAGCAAAAGGTCCATTTAGTTTAGGATTAGATGGCGTTGTGTAAAAAAATCTCAGGATATTTGTTTATTACTAGCTGTCTCCCGCGGTTTCATCCGCATTACCGAGGTATGTAACATTTTCCCGGCACAAAACATATCGTATGTTACTTCTAATACCTCCAAAAATATGTGTACAAAGTTTCATGATGATCGGTTAAGTAGTTCTCGCGTGAAAGCGTTACAATCAAACTTACATTCACATTTATAAAATTAGTAACGATATTTTATTACCTATATTGCAAATCAAATATCCTATACTGTTTTAGCGACTTTCATAATACATTTCCCAAAGTATTTAACATTCTTGAGTGAGTTAAAAAACGGAATATACATTTACATTAGCCGCGTTTCGAGACACCCTCGCGATGCGGGTTCCATTTGCCTCTGTAAATACTGACTCCACGATGTAATGCACAAATCACTATAGCGTATCGTTTACAAAACAAACTTGCGCTGTATCAACATTTACTTGTACAGTCAACATTGTAAGTAGCTGAAAATTTATCAAACATAACCTTAATATGCAAGGACCTCCTGTCTCCCGTCTTCCTGAGGGATGTACCGTTTCCCGGGAGAAAAAGTATCCCGTATGTTATTTCAGGGCATGCTTTGTCTTTGTACCAATTTTCATTAAGATCGTTTATAAAAAGAGTAATTGCTGGTATTGCCGGCTCTTCTCAGTAAATTAAAAAAAAACGCTTTTATAGAAAATCCAACTAAAAAATATAAAATAAATTTGAATCTCAAATAGTTTAAAAAAAAATTGTAAAAATAACGATGGGTGCTTTTTAAGATATTATTAAAATGACAATCCTTCTACTGATATCTGTCAATAAAATATTTATAACTATTGACACCACACTTTTATTGCAATATATATATATATATATTTTTACACTATTTTAAATTGAAATTTATTAAAAAATTTTTTTTTGTTGGATTTTCTATAGCAACGTGTTTTTGGTTCTTTTAAACTATTATTTTTGATTTTTTAGTTAAACCACTAATCCTGATTATCCTAGTAAGGGTAACGGGTCAAACTATTTAAAATATTGAATTGTCATCGGACCTTAACAAGAATGCCAAATTTCAAGTTAATCCGACGTTTTGAAGGGATCAAAATCATGTTGAAAGATTCCGTTACATACTGACATACATACTTATGAAGCTAAAAAGCGTATTAAAAACAACCTTCCGAACCGGTATTAGAGTCAGACCATTCATAAGTGCATGTAAATGCAGCAGTGGACGGAGATAGGCTGATGATGATGATGAAAAGTATAGGATAGGCAGTAGGATAAAGTAAACAGGTGTTTATTAATGGTTCAACTCGAAATATTAAGCCATTTATTCGATTTAGGCCTCACAAATGCATTTATGAAGTGCACTGACTATAGACCTATGTCCGTACCTTCTTCTGTTAATGTCCTCGGTTCGATTTGTTCGTATTAGTGTAGTATAAAAGACCCTTTCACCTTATATTCGGAACCACTATTTAATCATTTTCTTACTAGGTATTCTATCAGCGAATAAGATTAAGGATGATACACAGAAGAATTCGTCGGGTGAGAGCCGTAGTGAGGGTTGAAATTCTACAGACATTTTATATGACGTAATTCATGTCACAACGTGCGTCAGGTGGCTCGGTCGAACTGCCCACGAACGGACATGGACTTGGACGCGTTTCGCACATTTTATTTTTATATTTTTAGAGTTACATGAAACCCAAAGCACTAATACGTTTTAAAAATGCATTTATTACCGTTATTATTAATGTCAATTAATGATTTACTTGATATTAATGCTGCTTCTAAACTTATTTTTTTATTATAACTAGCGACCCGCCCCGGCTTCGCTCAGGTGCAATGTAGATACTAATACATAAAAACCTTCCTCTTCAATCACTCTATCTATTAAAAAAAACCGCATCAAAATCCGTTGCGTAGTTTTAAAGATTTAAGCATACATAGGGATATAGGGACAGAGAAAGCGACTTTGTTTTATACTATGTAGTGAAGACGAAAGATTAGATTTTTGTTTGTTTGTCACGATTTATTTCAAAAACTAATCTACCGATTTAAAAGATTTTTTCACGATTAGAAAGCTACATTTTTATCCAGTAACATAAGCTATTATTTATCCCCCAATTCTCACGGGAATGGAAACTATACAGGTGAAACCGCGGGGCGCTGCTATATGTTATAAATGAGAATGTTTATGAAGTTGGATGGATCGCAAAAACGCAAAAGACGCAATCACTGCAAAACAGATTTAGATGAAACTTGGCACATATACAGTTAATAGTCTGTATTAATACAAAGGCTACATTTTATTCCGAGAAAAAGTAATATCCTTCAGGAACGCGAGCCAAACCGCGGGGAACAGTTAGTAAATTATAAGCTAAAGGAAATTTTTGTCGCTTCTCTTCGTACCGAAAGTTCTGACAGCACAAAACCTATAATAATGACTCTCGCATGGCTGTCGCTGCGCCCACATATGCATAAAATTAATAGGTGCTCACGTAACATATGGCAAGTCGTATATTTCGCCGAATCCGAACAACTTGGGAAGACGTTGGCGTCGGTCGGCAGAGTTTCGCTTAACCGCCTTTTCACGCTTCACACAGAATGGCGAGTTCTAAACTCATCCATAAACTCCTACTATGTGTTTGTCACTCGAAACTGACCCTTATTAGTTATTACGAAAGTCACTTTCTAACCTAAAACAAAAAGAAATAGAACAGGATTTCTATTTCTTTTTGTATTTTCTATTAATGTAGGCCTTCACAGGCTTTTATAAATCGCCCTTATTCGGTTTATCTTATCGTATCGTATAAAAATACTTAAATTTATAGCTTGTCAGGCTAGCAATTCATTGCCGTAGATTATTATCCTCTAAAAGAGGCCGGCTATCTTTCCTATGGTGGCAGTCTTGTTTTCTAAATAGTTTTAAAAAAAAAACACTATTTACAAAACATTTTTATTATTTTGCGGTAGGTTCAGTTTAGCTTCAAAGTAGTCGTCTTTTCATTTCATTGCTATTGGCCCTTGGACTCTATAGGGGGAACCATAAGATATACCAGGGAACTCCTCAAAATATATAATAGGAAATATACATATATTAAAGTATTGATAGTATAAACATTTAAACTCATTTATGGCATTGTAACACGATTATTAGACATCCAGGCCAACAAACACCCCATATCAATGTACCGAAAAATCTCGAAATTGTAAAAGAAAACTTTGCGTAGTAGAGCTTTTAGTGCAGAGTTCGTCCGGGGAAGTACTACCACCTTACGTTTCTCTTAGAAAGGTAAGGGGGCCGGTGAAATTACAGGCACATGAGACCTAATTACTTGACGTCTCAGGGACGACAACGCATTGGCGATGCCTCTAGTGTTGCAAATGTCTATTGGCGGCGGTGAACACTTACCATCAGGTGGACCGTCTGCTGGTCTGTTGGCCCATGTCATATAATAATATTAACAAATAGAAACTCATTAATTTTAGCGCCAACAAACAGCTATCCACAATCTCACTCGATAGTCTCAGTATAAACGACGCTTGGGCGTATGGTACGGGTGGGGCGGGCCGTATCCGCCCCGCGGTCACCGACCGTGGCGCGGGATATCCGCAACACTAGATAACACGAGCTTAGCCGACAAATGCAAACCATTTGGAAACGTACGCGGAATATTAACAAAAATATACAAGTTTTGTGCACTTTGTTTACTAAGTATGTTGTTTGTTTTGAGGATTTTGTATATATATGTAACTATAGAATATATATTATAGCATCTGCTACCATTATATGTATATGTAAATAGTCAAGTGGTATGAACAAGTGGTATAAAGCGTGGCTAAAGACCCAAGGAGTTCGATTCCCAGATCGGGTAAGGAAAAGCAATATTAACATTTCTATCCACCTTCTGTTTCTCTTTTCTTTCTATATGTGATTAGGAATAACCATTTTTTTATAAAAAAAAAAAATTGTCTTAAAAATCCATTTGATCATATATTAAAAAAAATATCCTTGCCAGCTTTTTTTTGTACAAAAATGTCATATTTATTTATTAAAACGGTTAAATCTGTGACCTTTACATATCACTACATTTTACGGTGGAGACTTGATTTAATTTCTTGCCAGTTCTTCTCAGTGAATGCTGACATCTGTCCCGGTTGTAACTTTGAGGTTAAACATCATCAACATTTTGAAAAAATTACAGCGTCAACTCATTCATTCGAATCGATTTTCAAACAACAGTAGCAGGCAACCCTAAGAAAAAAACAAGAGCATACCATATCTACAGGGCATTCACAAACATAATAATATTCCCAATACATTTAACAGTAAACATTCAAACATTAAACAATGTCCCGGACATGTCCCAATCGTGCGATAAGAATGAATTTTATGACTCCACAGCGGAATTTACTGTCGTAAACACGTTGCTATCGAGTGTTGACGACCAATTGTAAAGTGTCAGTGTTGCCATATTATATTATTTATTTTATTTTTATTATAATAAAAAACATACAGTATTTTTTTATTTTAATAACAACCTGTGTGTAGACCCGAAATTATTGGTGTGAAAAGCTGCACTCAAAACATTTGTCTTTGCGATTCAGTCGTGAAATTGTAGTGTCCAAACTCTTTGCACCTGCCTGTAGCAACGATTAACAATTTTTAACGTTGTCTGGTAATTATTGACAATAACATTACTCACTAATTGACACTGACAGTTGTGATTTGTGCGATGTTCCGGAGTGACCGTTACCAGCTAACTTCAACCTTTATTAGTAACATAATTATTGTGTTACAGTGGTTCGCGCGCATCTTAAAATTTCACTCTCAAAAATAAATAAATAATATCAAATACATAATAATTTTACCTAACATTATTAAATACTTATATGGTTTATAAAAAATTTACCTACATCTTTTTTTTAATAAAATATCCTGGGATATTCTTTACACACGGTCATCTGATCCCAAACTAAGCAGAGCTTGTACAATGGAAACCAAACAACTAATATACTACATATACGGTTTTTTTTTCTAAATACATACATATATATATTTACACCCAGACACAAATCAAACAGTCATGTTCATGCACACAAATGTTTTGTCCTGAGTGGGAATCGAACCCGCAACCTTCGGCTTGGCAGTCAGAGTCGCTAACCACCAAGCCAGCTGGCCTGTCTACCCGACTGTTCTTATGTAGAAAACATAATATACATACACATATATATATCGAGATTTTGGTACACAGATGTTTGTTAGTCAACACCAGAGCTTCACGGATCTGGATGAAATTTGGCACGTAGATAGATTATAGTCTGGAATTGCACATGGGCAATTTTATTTTAACCAGGGAAAATGTGAAATCCTTCGGGAACGGGATATGTACATAATAGGAGATTCTCTGGGAGGAGTAAAGCGTGTGGTACCTACGACCCTGAGACGTAAAGTTGTTAAGTCTCATGTGCCTGTAATACCACCGGCCCCCTTACCTTTTTAACCGAAACACAGTAATACAGGTACAATACTGCTTTACAGCCGAAATGGTGGTAGTACTTCCCCGGACGAACTCAACACTAATAACTACTACTTCTAACATCTAACTATTTTGTGCACAGCTTTTTATTATGACTTGAATAGGTTTTTTTCCTTTATTCAGCATTTAGTTGGTGATGTTGGCAGTAAACTACGGAACCACAGCGCGTTGCATCCGACAACATTGCGGGGAAATAAACTGCAGTTGACTCAGACTAAAATGCCATTTCTTACATCCCTCCAGAGGTTACTTGTTGTGTTCTGTGAGTCATTCTATGAATATAATAGAATTTTGTCGCGAGAGTCGTTGTCACCAGATTCGTTATGTTTTTGTATCTTAAATTGTCAATCCTTTCTCATCTCTCTTTATTATTTACGTTAGAAACTAGTCATCAGTACAGCGTTAATAAAATTATATATCTGTTAATGTATAGTTTTTGGGACTAAAATGTTTTTGTTCATTCGTTAAACTAATTCAAATGTAATTAATTTCAAGCCTGTATAAACAGCAGCATCTACCTTAGTAATACCACCTCACTGCGATCACCAACCCATTCATGATAAAGTACAACTGCATTATTACATAAGGATATATAATATAATATATATATATAATCAAAAGGATTGATGAGGTTTTCATTTCAAAAATAATATTTTTTTACCGGCTTTAAAAGGACTGGTTCTCAATCTCGACTTTACATATAAATATTTTTATTGTAACTTCATTGTTTCGATGTCGAACCAAACCCCACACATTCTCACGTAGGAGAGCGTGGGATCTCGGGCAAATATCACGTGATTTTCTATCCGTATGAAAAAGTGTAAAATTACGAGAAATTTGGGTTAAACAAATTAAAAAAGCATTGTCCATTAAAATATTTCTAAATTATATATAAAAAAAAGTGAACGGGACTGACTGGATTAAACCAGATCCCTTATTAAGCTATTAACAAACTTTGTCGGAGAGCTTATCTCTCACGTGATTAGTAGTATTAGCGTAGTTAGCGAAAGAGACAGAGCACGGAGGCCGCGACGAAAGATCCTCGAGTTAGTGTCATTTTCCTTACAGAATCGAGCCCCATTAACAAATCTCACGACATAAAAATCGCTTCACGTCATGAATGCCTCCTTAAGAATAATATTAATAATACCTTTCTCACCGTAATAAGCGATGTTGAGACCGTAAGTAATAAGCAAAAATAGCCGAGAAGGGACACTATAACACACACTTATACGAAAATAAACCAAAGCGCGACCCAAAGCTGAATATTATGCCCTTAATTATACTTTAACAATTTAAACTCCCATTATCAAAGTTCCAGTTCTCTTATCGCGTCCACAAAACATTTAACTACGATGAACACGTTTTATCACAGACTAAACCTGCCCGCGGGTTCACCCGTATTTGCAAAGATTTTCCGCGAAAATATGTTGAAAAAATTTTGGGAATTGTATTTTTAGTTTTCTTGACTTGCATATTTTTGAATTTACTATGTGCACTATTTTGTGAAATTGTTAAATGTTCCAAGTTGTCTTTATTTGTCATTGGATCGGAAATTTATGTTAGTTGTATTATTTTTTTCAAAAAATTATGATTAATGAACATCTCCGTTGATAGCTAACTTCTGGTAGTACCCTGAATAACTTTGACCTTTATAAGTATATGAAATTAAGTAGATGAGATTAGAGAAAAAAATACCTTGCTGGTTTATCTTGCCGGTTCTTCTCCGTTCATGCGACTTCTGGTGGTACCTTCAATAACTTCGACCTTCAGAAGTGTCTTTTTAGAGCATACACTTTTTTATTAGAGACTTACGAGTACATCTGTTACAAGTTATAAGAATACTGAAGCTTGCTATCAGCATAATATTTATCAGAATCGGACCAGTAATTCCTGAGATTATCTCCTACATACAAACAAATATTTCTCTCTATCTATTAGTGTACATATATGACGCAATTTATTCGCCTGTAAACTTTAGACATAAATATTCAGGACCAGCGGTGGCTAGACAAAAACCACCATATAGTAAATAGGTTTAGGTCTAATTTAGTTATTTAGTTTCTACAACTATTAATCTCTTATGTTCTAAATATGGTTTAATTTTACGCACTAGAAAAAGAAGTAGTGAACTAGTTTTGTTTAGTTGTATATTTGACTAGATATCCCTTGCGGTTTCATTCATGTTTTCGAAGGATTTTACATTTTGCCGGGATAAAAAGAATCCTATGTTATTCCAGGGTTATATTTTATCTATGTGCCTAAGTTTCATGAAAAATTGTTATGTACTTTTTGTGAGTAACAAACATCCATACATCGATTCCTCTACCCTTACAAATTTTCAGATTTAAAATATTTGTAGGATAGTAGCGTTTCTGATGGGGCAGGCAGTCGTAGGTCGCAGCACCATTAATGGCGACAGAAGGAACATATTAGAGATTTAGGCAGTAAGAGTCTGACATAACCAGGTGCCCCCCCCCCCCCCCCCCCCCCCCAGCTGCCGGATATCAGATGTAGGATTTCCCCACTTAAAAACAAAGGGATCGGTTTTTTCCTTTCGGGGAGACCCAAAAATATGATAATAGGATTTATCTAGCTTGCGGGAATTATGTGAGTATACGGTATTCTTAATATACATACCACAAAACTATGGCCATTTATACTTTAAGAAAAAAAACACAGCAAAGAAGTTCTAAACTAAATTGAACGCCATTTTGTTTTAGCACCACCAACTCTTATAATGGTTAGTGATAATCTCAAGATGTTGAGCATAAACTTTAAAGAGATCCATCCAAAAAGAAATCTAAATCATAAATCCATTTTAATTCATAACATTTGATAACACAAAGTTGTACTTACGTTTCAGTTAACATTACTTCAGGCCTGAAAATCTGCGTAAAATAGAGATTCCAGGCACCAAAACTTTATCTCGAACAATAAATTTACAAAATAAGGGAGCTTTTTGCAACACAACACCCGCCTCGCAGTCTAAGCACAATATTATCCGCATCAACTAAGATTAATGAGAGGTTGAGTAATTAATTCGTTGGAGCCGGCAGGTCAAGGTCAAGGGCCCGTGACATGCTGCTTCGACCTTACAACGAGACCCTGTGAAGAATAACTTAACGGTGTTAACATAATTACGCGCGATTTTAAGTTAGCGTTCATGACACATGATATCGTGAAATTAATCGAGCAGCCAACTTTGTAAGGGAGTTCTTAATGCGCGTATTTAGAAATGCGTCGACGACCTGAATTTAGGTTGTAGAAAGACTTTTTTTAAAGTAGGCCGCTTAAATATTGTGAGACAAAAAATCCGTACAAAAACTTAAATTTGTATTTTATTAGCTCCCCTACCTAGTTAAAATCAATAAGCATTTACCAGGTTAATCTATACAGTTTAGTCGATAAGATATAAATAGGAACAGACAAACCGGTCCAGTTACGCATTATTATTTTTGCTATTTTTGCAAAGTCGGTAATGCGCGATTGAAGCCCCTAATGTTCCAAGCGTCAATAGGCTGTTGTGACCGTTTACCATCAGGCGGGCTGACACCTTGTTTATCACCATAGAAGGGTAAAAAACATTTTAACAATGATTTTAAAAAGATCACAATATAGGTAGTCACTTATGATTGCTTCTCATATTTAAACCCTTTCCAATGAAAGAGGCAGGTTGGTAAAAGAAACCGCGCCATATTGTCATAACGCCCTCTCGAACGTTGAATGACTTAATAAAACTTCACAGTCTAACGAAGAAAATTACTAAATAGAATAGCCCATAAACGCCTATTGTTATTTCAAACCCTTGTAGATAGCTATAAATTAAACTATCAGGTTACAGAGGGATAATTACAGAGGTTTCTATACAGAGTACCTATAATTAAAAACCCTTATTTTAGAAGCTGTTGGAACTAAAGCGTATGCCATGTAAGTAAGCGATGGTCACTTGACCACGCTCTGTACGTGGTCAACTTGTATTCCTAAAGTTTTTTTTAAAGTGAAAACTTCTTTAGGTGCATTGGGCATTTTTGACATGGGAAAAAACAATTGAACCCGCGACACTGTTACCGTTACCGACACCTATATATATATATATTGGCCTCGTTTACACGAGAGTTGATTTTGAAATAAAACTTTATATAATATAAACATATAGATAAAAGCAGTCTATATGCTTGCACGAGGCTTGGTGGTTAGTGACTCTGACTCCTAAACTGAAGGTCGCGGGTTCGATTCCCACCCAGGGCAAACATTTGTGTGCATGAACATGTCTGTTTGTTCTGTGTCTGGGTGTAAATATCTATATATTTAAAAAAGAAAGTAGTATATGTAGTATATCAGTTATCTGGTTTCCATAGTACAAGCTCTCCTTAGTTCAGGACCAGATTGCCGTGTGTAAAGAATGTCTGGATATTTATCTATTATTATAGGTATATTGTGTACGTACAACATAGATTCATGTCAGTTCAGGTTTTCTTTTTATGTCAACAGACTGACAGCCCACCGGATGGTAAGCGATCACCGCCGCCAGTGGACCCAACAGGGGCATTGTCAATGCGTTGTCGACCCTAAAGAGTTAAGATATTAAGTCTCATGTGCATATAATTTGTTAAGTTGTGTTGAGCGTATGCCCGTAACAAAGTATTGATTCTTTAACATCATCTTATGTCAAACTGGTAGCAGCCATCTTGTTTAGGAGGGAAGCTCGTCGTCCACGCTCGGTAGTCTAAAGAGAGACAGAGAGACATGTGATAGAGTTACTATTCAAGATATAGATGAAGCTTAGAGTTTTCAGTGCTGGATATTTTTACACGATACGACGTAATAAATGTTCTCAGTTTAAGCGATTTTGGACCTTAAAGCTTATATAATACACTTTAAAATTTATTGTTGTTTGGCTGGCCAGTTGGTTTGGTGGTCAGAAACCCTGATTGCCAAGCCGCAGGTCGTGGATTCGATTCCCACCCAGGACAAACATTTATGTGCATGAACACATCTGTTTGTTCTGTATGGGTGTAAATGTCTATATAAATATGTATTTAAAATGAAGTATATGGAGTATATCAGTTATCTGGTAGCCATAGTACAAGCAGTACACTCTGTCTAATTTGGGTTCAGGTAACCATGTGTAAAGAATGACCTGGATATTTTAAAAAAATTGTCATTACGACGTTATAAATGTTCCCAGATTAAGTGATTTTGAACCTTAAAGACGTAGAAAATTGCTTTTCACAAATGAATTGTTAGAATACTATTTATTACTTTAAACAATAGCATTTAAAATTGATTGTCATCTCTTGAGTTTCGTTTTATTCATATTCAATTAATATTGATAGCTACATAATAGTTCAAAAGATTTAAGAGAAAGAGTCGTGAATTTTATTATCAAGAATAAATAACTTTAGTTAAACTTTCAAAATACCGATAGAGCTGTAACTCAACCCAACATCTGTCACGCTTGGTTTACTAGTTTGCCAAACTTTCGCCAGTGATTTGGCAAATGTTTTAACGGTGCATTGATCTTGGTAGTAGTTCAGGTGTAAAGTGCATTAATATGCATGATAAGATTCTGCATTTCTGTTTGGACAAACATTATGCAAAGTTTACTTGAAATTTCGACAACTCTGAAATAAATATCTTGATGTCCAAGACGAGAATTACATTTATGAATTACAAAGGCGGGGCTGCATTTTTATTTCTTTTAATAAATATTTTTTTTACTACATTATTATTTAAATTTTATATATTTTTTTATTTAACATTTCCAAAGTACATAATATAGGTAATAATCAAAAAGAAATAACAAGATAATAATTTAGTAAATAACAATAATTACAACCTAAACAAACAAATTAGAGGTGCACTGTGCAGAGAGTAGCTATTGGGCTTATCTCTCACGTGATTAGTAGTATTAGCGTAGTTAGCGAAAGACACATCCGCGAGTTAGTGTCATTTTCCATACAGAATCGAACCCCAGACATTTTAGTTACTGAAAGCGGTATTTTATTAGATTATAGAATCGAACACAATTACCAAGAAATGACTTGTTATATGTAAATATGGAACAACTAAAATATGGAACAACTAACTTCTCTAACCATACTAAATGGCCTGGTCATTAAGTTTATAGGAAAATGGTAACTTAAAGGAAATTTTCGCCTCGTACTTCTCTCTCGGCGTCCCTATAATGTAGCATCACTACATAGTATAAAACAAAGTCGCTTTCTCTGTCCCTATATCCCTATGTCCCTATGTATGCTTAAATCTTTAAAACTTCGCGACGGATTTTGATGCGGTTTTTTTAATAGATAGAGTGATTGTAGAGGAAGGTTATTATGTATAATACATGTGACATCCCACGGGAATGCGGCTAAAACCGCGGGGGACAGCTAGTCTAGAATATAACAAGTTAGATATAAATGCATTCATTGTCAGTGTAACTCGGACAGGTGTATCCGCTGTTACACAGTTACTGTCACACAACGGGACTGACGTATTGTTAGTTTTATGACGACGTTATCCAATGTTGCGTAGTTAGTTTACAATGGAGGACAAGAAAAGTATTGTTGAGGGGAAATTACATTGTTAACTAGCCAGTTGGCTTGGTGGTTAGCGATCTTGACTGTCATGCCGCAGGTCGTGGGTTCGATTCTCATCTAGGACAAAGATTTAAGGAGTGTGAATATGTTTGGTTGTTTTGTGTCTGGGTGTAAATAAAAAAGATCGGAGTTCGTCCGGTGATGTACTACCACCTTACCCATTTCCGTGAAGCAGTAGTGCACTTGTAGCACCGGTTTGGGAAAAAATGGCCGTGTGTAAAGTATATCTCAGTATATTTATTTATTTATCACCCAGCAAAAAACAATTCGATCCACACGAAGGAAGGACAATACAACCTCACTTTTCCATTTTGTAGGATTATAACTATCGCTCTAACATGTCCGTTTTGACAGCTTTGAATTTTATTGAAAAATTATGATTATTGCTTGTAATATAAGGTTCATCTATTGATCCACTGGTTAATTTTATGATTATGTTCATAAACCTTATCATTTACGCCATAAGATTGATTATTCTATAACACTCTTGAGCTGTCAATTCAGATCTCGACAACTTTATTAGGAAATAGTGTAACGAGTAATTCAGCAGGGTAGACAGAAGATACGGTAGTGTTGAAGTAATGTCCATGGGACTGACAACTATTACCTTGGTCATGCTTATCTCCCATCTCTTTCTGTCAAGGCAATTATCTTCTCTTTAATGTAGTAGATCCTTCACCGAGCTACCTCCGGTATTGTATCATCACACTACACGCGTCATTCTCTTGCATAATCTTTTAGAAATTAGTATAAACATATATTCTTTATCTTTTTCTTATCACTACATCGTATAAAACAAAGTCGCTTTCTCTGTCCCTATATCCCTATGTATGCTTAAATCTTTAAAACTACGCAATGGATTTTGATGCGGTTTTTTTTAATAGATAGAGTGATTGAAGAGGAAGGTTTTTATGTATAATTCATGTGATATCCCACGGGAACGCGGGTAAAACCGCGGGGGACAGCTAGTATACGTACATATGTTTCCTTTGACGCACCATCACCTCAATACTACTGAACATATCGAGATGGGACTGCTACCATTCAAAGCGGGATTTTTTCTAGGTGGTTATAGACTATATATGATATAGATATACACGGGTGAAACCGCGGGGGAGAGCTATAATAAAAAAAAATGAAAGATCTGTTTGAACTGTCAAAATGACAGCTTTTATATCAAATGCGTACAATGAAAGTATAGTAATACTCTAAGTATCATACGGTACTTCAATTAAAATCTGTCTTTCTGTTTTCAGGTTCATTTCAAAAACGGCTGATCTGATTTTAACGGGACTTTGACTGGCAGATAGCTGATGTTATAAGGTGTAACATAGAGTAAGCTCGCAAGGCTTAAATTCCGGAATATTGTTACAGCCCAGCGGACAGCTAGTTGAAAATAAAATTAAAAACTCTCTTAAAAAAATTATTTTGATATGTTTGTTTTAGTGTCCTCAACTGTAGTAGAATTTTAACAATGACATATGTGATATATGACATTCGTGCGGCTTCGGCTCGTTTAAAAAATATTTCCGTTTTTCCGCCAAAACGACAAACAAGACTTGTGCAATGGACGTATGCGGCGCCGCGTGACATTTCGGTTTGTGGCGCGATTCTGATGGTCGCCAGCCTTTAGCATTCGTTTTTGTAGGTAAAAGAATTGTATAAAAAGAATACCTCTAGTATTTCCTATTGTATTACCACTTTTAAAAACTATAATATATTTTGATTACTAGCTATCCCCCGTGGACACTGCGTTTCTGAGGAAAGTTAACATTTTCACGAATAAAAAAGTATTCTATAAGTTATTTCAGAGCATGCCCTGTGCCAAGTTTCATCTAAATCTATTTGGAACTTTTTCATGAAAGAGTAACAAACATTCATACATCCTTATAGCCATTCTCACAAACTATGCTTATCGTGAAACATTTACATGTATTTTTTTTATTGAAATAGAAACCTTTAAGGCTCGAGCCTTAAAGGTTTGCACGTGATTGCGTAGTTAGCGAAAGAGACGGAGCATCCTCGAGCTAGTTTCATTTACCTTACAGAATCGATTCAGCTCGAGGATGCTCCGTCTCTTTCGCTAACTACGCAATCACGTGCGAGGTAAGCCCTCCGATGCTTCTGTGCGCCGGCTCGCCGATGAAATTTGTATTAGCTGAACTGAGCTGAGCGGTTTTAACACCCTAATACGGAAAAGTCTGAGACATTTAGAATTTACAAGTCAGTAATAAAATGCAGGTACTTTGTAACAAAGGATTTATTTCTTGGCAATCTTGCAAGGTACCTATCCAAGTGAACGGATCCATCCCTCATTTAAAACTTTCGGCATTAGAATTTGTATCTTGAGAGTTGAAACATCCTGGATTGAGGCCAAGTGGGCCGCGAGACGGATGCGATGCCAAAATATCTTAAAAATTGTTTTTGTTAAGTAAATGTAAAGTGTTGCGGATGCATGCAAAAAGTATTAATAATTTCCTTTTGTCATTTTAGTGGTAAGCCTTGGTCCAAGAAGGTTTAATCTGGATCCAAAACAAAGCACAGCTTTTACCACGGAAAGCAAATAACTAATCTATATATTTAAAAATGAATGCCTATTTCCCTTGGTCACGGCATCACGCATGGACGGCTGGACCGATTTCGCTAATTCTTTTTTCGTTGTGTTTGTTATTGTCAGGAGAAGGTTCTTATGAAAGAAAAAATTAAGAAAGTTGCGCGAAAAATTAGAAATATTAAAAAAAACTGAACCCTCTTATTAGCGCTTTTGCGAATATAAACTTTTTTAATGTAACCTGTTTGACATTATTGTCAGTCGTTTGACAGTTGGCGCGATTGACAGAAAGCGCGCTGCAAATATCGTTTAAAATGGTTCATGCATTCAGGCATGGGTTGGAATTGATAAAATAATTAATTTATAATTTCTTATTGCACATTTCACAGTCGATTCAATAGGAAGGTTCGAATTCAATATTCATTGTTAAGACAGATCGTTAAGACGCACACAAATATTTATCCTGGCTAATAGTCGAACCCACGTGGCCAGGCATTCAGGATGTTTAACCACTAAACCAACGGACCCCTCAAATTACTTCAACCTTGCCCCAAGTGGTCCACAAAAGCATTCTCAAAAAGGATTGGCGTCGGGCAGATGGCCTAAAAAATCACCCACATCTCTTTGAATACGTAATGCACCGAATGGGCAGTACATATCGTATTGCGCCAACCCAACATTATTGGAAACAGGGCAGGCAGATGATGACTTGTAGTAGTAAAAGAAATCTTCTAAATCATAGTGAAAACCGCCTCAAAATCTATACTTAACGTAGTAAATAAAAAAGTCTAAGCCCACAAAGAGGTAGTGGAAAGACATTGGATTATATTTACTAATAAAAGTTATTAACCGACTTCAAAAAAGGAGGAGGTTCTCAATTCGTCTGTATTTTTTTTTATGTTTGTTACCTCATAACTTTCGACTGGGCGAAGCGATTTCTGATTCTTTTTTTTTCTTATCAGTATATTGTTTCTAGAGCAAAAGCTATCCTTGATTTGCAATAACCATGTCTGATAAATGTTCTAGAATATTTATTATTATAAATTAAAGCGACTACCTAAAAGTGCTGGTCACTTGACAAAATTGTGAAATCAATTCGCTCACAACAGTTTTCTAATTGAGCACAGTAAATTAACATATTAACAAAGCTGTAAATTGGGTTCTGTAACGAAGTTAAAAAGTATCGAACAATTGAAACTTTACAAGCAATTTGGGATTAAGCTTCGGTCAATTTTGTTAAGATAAGACTTGTGCCCACTGACGGTAGGCAGCGATGTAATCTATTGCTATTAATAATATAGTTATTTACCTGTCAAAATGTATTTGCAGACCTTGGAGTCGACATACAGTATTGTTCCTTTTTTTACACGCGTTATATTAGCTTCACCTGTATGTATGTATGTATATTTGTAACCTCTTTGAGCTCGATTTTGTCCTACTTTGAACGATCAGATTTAATTCAAACTTTGCACACCTGTCAAAGATCGATGACAATGCAATAATCCGATCAATGCATCCGAATATCCTAATTAGAAATTTAACTAAAAAATGAAAAATAAATAATAGTTTAAAAAAAAAACTAGAAAACACGCTTTATATGGAAAACCAAACTAAAAAACAGAAAATAATTTTTAATAAATATTACTTAAGAATAATGTAAAATTGTTTAATAAATATAAGTTATTAATAGTTTTAAAAAATGTTTTATTTTAAAAAAAGTGGGGGTGCTTTTCAAGATATTATCGAAATGATAATCCTTCTCATATCTGTCAATTAAATATTTATAACTATAGACACCATGCACCCCACGCTTTTTTTACAATAAAACATTTTTTTCTTATTCAAACTATTAATAACTTATATTTATTAAAAAAAATACATTATTCTAAAATTAATATTTATTAAAATTTATTTTCTGTTTTTTAGTTTGGTTTTCTATATATTTTAACACGCTTTTATAAGTCTTATCTGTTGGTTTATATGTAACCGACTCCTTTGGGCACGATTTTGACCCACTTTAAAAAACTACTGAACGGATTTGGATGAAGCTTGGCTCGTATATAGAGCATGCCTTAGAATAACAAATATGACTACTTTTATCCCGGAAAATTTAACATCCCTTGGGAACGAGGGTGAAACCGCGGGGGACAGCTAGTATATAATATTTTTTTACTGTACTTTTTAAAACTATATATAATTATAAACGCTCAATGTCGCAAAACGTCTGAGCGGAGTTTGATGAAATTTGGCACAGGTAGAAGATGATTTAGTTTAATATACAGAATACTTTTATCGATCTACAGTCATTCAAATCGTAGCTGATAGCATGTGGTGTGTAAAAAGCTTCCTTAAAACATTCACTTGAGTCATTTCAAGACTTTTATTTAATCAATCGGAGACCAAGCTTAGCGATGGACGACTTAAAAAATACGCATCCACAAAAGTATTACTTCAAAATGCTTTGTAAATTTCTATACTACTTTGGCTTAGGGGAGTGCTGGTACGAGATCCCACATCGTACCACCACCCACAAGAGGCTTTACGCAGTATGGTCATTAATATCCAATTGCTACATCTTCTTGATAATTTTCAATGAGTTTCTGGCACATTTTCGTTCGGACTTAAACGATAAGGAGAAAAACGACTTGGTCCTCTTCAGTCTTGCTCATCCATCTATCTCTGCGAAGATCTTAGCAGTTTATATCAAGAGGGGTCAGATAACAAAAGTCTTGAAGAGGTTTCTGGAAGACACCAGGCCGGTGTTCTCTAGCATTGACCTTGATAGACAGTCAGTTAAGCAGTTTATAAGAAACGGTGTCGCTTTAGCGGTGATTTCTTACATGACACTGATGATTTCAACTGTTGATGCTATTAGGGCGCATGTTAAAGAAGGTAAGGAAACAAATATTGTGGTGACAAAATTTCTCAAAAACATATACTAACTTATTTCTCGTTGCTATGGGAAACTCTCTGTCCAGTAGTGGGATGAACTGTTTCACAACTGGACCTCTGGTCTTTAGATATGGCTGTGCCCATAGCTAGTTTCGAATATCAAGTATCTCAACAAAGGAGCAGACGGTTCACCTGATGGTATGTTGTCACCCCCTATGGATATTTGCAGTAGCAAGGCCACCGCCAATGTATCCCATGTGTCTGTAATTTCGCGATGCCCTTACTTAACTAGAATACAATCAAGCAAGAAGACTATGGCTTTACTGCAGAATCAGATATGGTGATAATTATTCGCCGAAAGAACTCTTCACTAAGAGCTCTACTTTTAAAAGTTATCTAATCTCTGCTCCATTTTCTTAATCCCTTACAAAATACAACTGTAAAACCATTAATCCTAAGCAGCATTCATTCTTTCACAGGTATACCAATAAGGATTGAAGTAACCTTCCTCCCAAAGGCTTCGGACACGGGAACCATCATGAATATCATCAGATTTTTTATAGAGTTCCATTGGTGGTATATTGTTGGCATCATGGTGCTGACCGACATCTTAGCCTTTGGATCTTTAATATTCCTAGGTTATAGATTCAAGCTCTTGCAATTGTATTTTAATAATTTGAGAAAGAAGATTATGAACCCTGAAAGGAAAAGCCGATGGGTTATTAAAGAGGAATTCAGGAAGGATTTTGTCATTGGGATCCAGCTGCATGAAGATGCTTTATGGTAATGATGTTCTTGTATAAAACGAATAGTTACTATTTATATAATGTTTTAATTCCATCTTTGACATTTCTAGCACTTTAGCATTTGTACAGCTCCCCTTATTCAGCTAATACAAAATTCGTCGGCGAGCCGCTTCACGGAGGCCTCGGAGAGCTTACCTCTCCCGTATTAGCGTAGTTAGCGAAAGAGACAGAAACGACGAAACATCCTTGAGTTAGTGTCATTTTCCTTACAGAATCGACAGTGTAAATAAGACTGGGATGTTCCACCCTATATTAGCTCCTGCTTATTCTAAAATATGTGTACAAGTTTTGTTGTTCCAGGTGTGCCCGTCATATACAAGAAGCGATGGGAATATTTTACAGCATCCAAATTTTTGAAAGTGTAGCACTAATTGTCAAGTGCCTGGTCAAACTTGTCGTGAGTTTAATTTACTTTTGTACCTAAGTAATAAGAAATAAATAAATAAATATGCTGAAATGGCAATGAGTATGCCGCAGTAATTCCTCCCTAGTTTATCTATGTCTCTCTTACTATTTATTATGTGATATCAATTATTTGGATCGCAAAATATGTGTTTTAAAGGTAGATTAAATATCCCATTGTTTTAACGGCTGATCAACTACTGACTGACACCAATTTAGAGGTTATTGAATATTTAAAAAAAAATAGCCAATTTAATTAATTTATTTCAGGCAGCAGAACGAAACCTTACGTACCTCCTGGCCAATTCGATATTTATATTATGTCTCATTGTAATCACTGGCATTTATATGATGGCTGCAGGAGACATTACTCATGAAGTAAGTAGTTTTTATAATCATCATATCAGGGATTGTCCACTGCCGTTATTTAAGTAGGTAGGTATATATTTAAGATACTGTACAAACCACAATACGCATAACACATATAAATGAGTTTTAATTGAAGTTAGACATTGAAATGCTATATGATAAAACCTTGTATACATTCCAGGCATCTTTAGTATCAACAGCAATATTCCACTGTGGCTGGGAGCTGGACATGACGCGTGGTCTCCGTGTCCTCACCGTGGTGGCTCTCCAGCGGAGTCAAGTGCCAGTGTTCATGACAGCCTTCGGACTTATCACCTTGTCTTATAGCAACTTCATATCGGTAGGATTTTTATTGGAATCTTTACTAATATTACAACCGGTATTAGAGTCAGACTATTCATAAGTGCTGGTAAAGGCCTATTTGAATAAAAATATTTTCATTTCATCGAAATTCAATATAACTTTCATTCTCTACGTGGTTATTGTCACTGAACAGGTTTTTTTATTTAGATCGTCAACAAAACACACACTAATACGAGGACATTAATAAATTTGAATCATTAATGGTGTCCGAATAATAGTTGACGAATGCATGAATTAAAATAAGTGAGTAATGATGATATTGTCAATAATAACCTAACGACGTCAAAAATTGTTATTCGTTGCTACAGACAGGCGCAAAGAGTTTGAACACTACAATTTCACGACTGAATAGAAAAAAATGCTTTTAGTGCAGTTTTTCTCACCTATAACTTCTTACGTGCGTACATAAGTACACACACACGTTTCTTGTAATGTAAATAGTATGTATTCTGTATATAAATAAATGTATTACTTATTTTAGACTAGAGGTCCTGGGTTCGATTCCCAGGCAAGGAACAATTGACGTTTCTTTGTCAGCAAATATTATCTATAGTCTGGGATTGGTAAGGTTCTCGAAGGACGGTAACATCGCTCTCCACATTTCACGTTGGGACATTAAAATCTAGGGAATTTATAACAAATATCGATGGAACGTGGGTTTCAGAACTATGATTTCTGCCTCTTCGGGGATAAAAAGCGTGAAGATATGTTATGTTTTTGTGAATTTTAATTAATATCCTTACTTTCAGGTACTACGTTCTTCATACTCGTTCTTCGCTGTCATGTACTGAGGAGCCGAAATATTTTAGAACTTTTCCTTTTATACAAACTTCACAACATAGGATGTTTAAAATAATGACCCTGAAGCGTTCAGTCGCTACATTTCTAACTTGATTAAATGTTTAATTTATGAATTGTTAAGTTTTTTCCTCGAATTTATTATTTTTATGTGTAGGAAATTAATGTCTAGACTATAACTTTTTGACAATGTCGTTATATCCAATACCTAACTAGCTACCATCCCGCGGTGTCACCCTCGGTTCGATTCCCACCCAGGACAAACATTAGTGTGCATGAACATGTCTGTTTGTAGGAGTGAATATGTATTTATAAAATTAGTATTATGTAGTATATCAGTTATCTGGTTTCCATAGTACAAGCTCTGCTTAGTTTGGGATCAGATGGCCGTGTGTAAAGAATGTCCCGGGATATTTATTTATTATTATTATTATTTCTATCAGTGACTTTTTCTATCATATACCTACACAAAATGTCACAAAATTTACTCTCTTCTTTAATATAAGTCAAAATATACGCTTTTGTCCAAGTATCTAAATGGAAACACAAAGAAAGCTGCGTCAAAAACCAAAACGGCTACGTTAAAAGGTAAAACATACATACTGACACATTTACTTCTATAAAACATACGAAAGATTGGCTGGATCTGCGCTTGTTACTCAATGACGCCGAAACTGCTGAACGGATCTGAATGAAATTTGATACAGAGGTGAATTATAGTTTGGAACAGCTATGGCTATCTCAGGAAAGCGCGCGGTACAGCTAATACTTACATCAAAAAATGAAAAAAAGTTGCTTGATTTCAGAAATCATTTTAACTACATTTACGCCGAGACATTAATTAAGTAGTCAGAGATACTTGTGTTGACACATGTATCTAAACTAACATATAACTAACATAGTTTCTGAAATTTCCAATCCGCCATATTAACAGCGTTCGCAAATATGGGAAATTAATTACCAGAAGCGGCTTAGGTCGTGCCGGAGCGAACTTCGCCGAATAGCACTCGGAATAACAATATTGGTGATCTAAGTGCTTATTAATAGACTTAAAACATAATACTTGGCCAGAATTGTTTGATTAAATTGATACCAACAAAGAAAATCTACTAATACTAATGTTTGGATGTTATAATGTTTGAAAACAATTACGTGTTAACGGATTTGGATAAAATTTGGCACACAGGTAAAATATATTCTGGATTTGCAATGAAGAGACTTTTAAATCCGTTAAATTATTAGATTCCTCAAGAACGAGAAAAACCGCGCTGCGGATAGTAGTATCAAATCAATTATAGGTGTTTTATTCTGTAAGGAATGGTACTAACTCGACAATGTTTCGTCGAGGCCTGTATCCTCTGTCTCTTTTGTTGACTCCCCGTCACGTGAGAGGTCCGGTCTCCGAGGCCTCGTTACGCCGATCGATGACAGATTTTATTAGCTGATACAGCTGAATAAGTGTGGTAACACCGGACGTAAGAAAGACGGTAAAGAACGGTACCATAAAATGTCATATAAAATGTCCATTCGCGCCTTTTCTTAGATTTTAAATAAAGTTGCAACTGTGATTGTCATACTGTGCCTTTTACGGAATATGAATCCTAATTATTATTATTAATTATGAAAGAGATTGGTTGTATTATTATTTCTACCATCTTCATGATCATGGTGAAAAATACCCAACTAAGAACTAAATACTTACAGTACATTGTGTACTACATATCTTATATACTCGTTTATATAAATGAATCCCTATTTCCCTTGGTCACGGCATCACGCATAGACGGCTGGACCGGTTTCGCAAATTCTTTTTTTTTTGTGTTTATTATTGTCAGGTGATGGTTCTTATGAACGAAAAAATTAAGAAAGTTGCGCGGAAAATTAGAAAATTTAAGAAAGCTTCACCACTTTACTAGCGCTTTTGACAAAGTAAACTTTTATTATTGTCAGTCGTTTGACAGCTGGAGCGATTGACAAAATGCGCGCTGCAAATATCGTTGAAAATAGAGGCATGGGTCGGAATTGATCAAATAATTAATTTATAATTTCTTATTGCACATTTCACAGTCGATTCAATCGGGAGATTAGAATTCAATAATAATTGTTAAGACAGGACAACGTCTGTCGGGTCAGCTAGTATGTTATAATAACCTTAAAAATAATCTGTAAAAGATTTATTTTATAAACACTTTAGTGGCAGCCTCGAAATAAATATTCGAATTAGACTCAATTTATTAAACGCCTACACAAATCCGCGAGCAATTTGCACGCGAATGTTTATGATTACATTTTTATGAGAGGCGTTTTCAGTGCAAATGGTTATTCGATGTTACAACAATATGTTATTATAACTCCAAAACCTATTTATTTTTTTGCATGATGACATGCAATTTTAATAATAAACTTGTATAAAAAATCTCATTTAATATTAATACTAGCTGTGTCCCGCAGTTTCACTCGCGTTCCCGAGGATTGTAGTTTCTGTCTTTCTTTCTCAGAAATAGCGTTGATTGCGAAAAACCTTTTTGAACACCAATTTTCGTAAAAAATCATTTTGTATTTTTTTATTACATTTATCCTGCTATTCCAACATATTAAAAGAGCATTGAAATCTGTGCAGTCATTCTTGAGTTATAAATTGTGTAGGTAACTAATACGTAGGTACCCACATAAGCTTAAACATTATTCTTGAGCCAAATTTGGACCAAATTAAATAGGTATGATATTCCTAATGAAGTGTTATCAAGATTTCATGATTCCTTTCCGCAATCTTCCAATGTCCTTTGTTCCACGTTTCGACTAGTACCTACTTTTAATTACAACACTACAAACTTCCATTTGTAAAATAAAATGCCACACCATGAATACAAAGGATTCCTGCAAAGTTTTCTCGTCGCTATTTCTAACCCAGTACGTAGCCGGTAGTTCGGGATCCGCCATCCGGGATCCGGGATCCGAATATTAATGCAACCTCCCCAAACAATCCTTTTTGAAGCAACTTGTTCCTGTTAGCAAACACTGCGACAGCGTGCACAATGCATTCTTTATTTAACCCTATATTTACATAAGAGACGTAAAATCTTTAAGGCAAGAGTGAATAGGCATTACTTGAGTCCGCGTGTACCATCCTCGACCACATCGTCACTTTCCATCAGGTGAGATCTAGTCAAATGCGCTCAAGGTTTTATATAAAAAAAAAAAAAAAAAAAAAAAATGTGTCCGGGGAACGAAATTTTAGCAAGTAGCTAAGATGCAAGCAGACTCAAGCGCGGATCCACCGCTGATATTGATAGGCTGATGATATTCTATCCAATGACATTATTAAGTAAATAAAAATCCTTTGTAGAAATGTACTATGCCGAACATTAGCGAGTTTATACTCCGTGTTAATACTTGGCCAATTTCGGCTGTGACTACAACCTTTTTTGTGCGCTGGATCCGCACCTGAGTAGAGTCACAAAAGTCAACATAATTTTTAATGCAATTAGATCTACTTTGAAAAGCAAAAAACATGATGTATGAAGAACGACACAATGAATACAGAGTTTAAATTATTGCGCATTATTTTTACCGCAAACGGATCCAAGCAAACTTTTTCTATAATAGCATCAAATTTCGAGTCCAAAGCACCATTTAATTGCTAAAAACAAAGAGTAAAAACACTTAAGTCCATTTAGGGTTTACTATCTATTTTGACACTTAGCATACCCTATTAGCGCAGCAAAAAGGTTGAAAAGTTATAAAGAAAGACTGCAATACTTTAATATCATAACACTGGCTAAGCGTAGGGATATTCAGGATTTAATATTCGCCTTCAATATAATGAGAAATCACATTGACTGTCCCCAAATTTTAACCCATTTTAAGATTAACGTACCGCAAAGATTTCCTCGAAACCGAATCAAGCCTTTTGCTATTCCATTTCGTAGAACTGTTCATGGCACGAACTCGCCTATCCCACGATTAAGCAAACTATATAATGAATGCAGTGGGTCTATGGATTTAGGTGTGGATATATTTAACTCATCTCTTAATTATTTCCGGAAAACTATAATAAAAAAATTGTAATTTTCTCATTTATATTATAATATTTAATTGTTTTCTCTTTTTCATAAATAATTTACGCATTTAAGATTATGTAAGGCTTGTAAATTAATTGTAAGAAATCTTTCTTGTTTTAATATTTAAACATGCTGTGTTTGCTTTAATATAACTGTACATTTAGTTTTATATTTAGCGTAAGAAATAATATTTTTGTTTTAATGTACTCTTGCTAGCAAACCTAAATAAATAAATAAATAAATAGACACGGAATACTTAATACTAACACTTCTGCAGCACACGCTACTATTCACATTTGAGATATTGCCGAGTGCAGACATAATAAAACCTAGCTCATATTAAAAGGTGCAATGTATCTCAGTTCCAGCGTCATTCAGCTAATTCGAACATGGTGAGGTCGCGGCGCACGGGGCTTCGGAGAACTTACCTCTCACGTGACTGCGTAGTTAGCGAAAGAGACAGTGCATAGAGACCGCGACAAAACATCCTCGAGCTAGTGTCATTTTCCATACAGAATCGAGCTTCAGGTAACGTGCCTCCACACTACTGCCAGGCTTTGAATGTAATAAACCTTTTGAGATATTGAAATGTTGAATGTAACATGCTCTGAAAATCTTTTAACTGGGGATTTAAAAAGTCGATTACCTGTTTCTTTTCGGTAGACATCTTAAATTTTTTGAATACCTAAAGTTATTTTTAAAGTGATTAATATAGGTACGATGCCAATCGCTTTTTTAATATAATTGTGCTATTTATACGTTTCTGTTATGGAGGAGCGAGGTGTGAGACTCCTCCATTTAAAAGGGAAGATCTTCCGCCAGTCTAGGTGATCATGCCTGGGGACCGCGGTCCAACTGTTGATGTTGGATGCTTGTATATATGTTAAATCCTGAGAGAATCTTGCTAGTGCGATGTAGGATTCTCGCGTGTTTCTACTCGTTGATAGATGTCGCCACATCACTGTAATGCGGGCGTTGAAGTATTTTGTAGACGTGTTCATAGATGTCGCCACACTGTTTTGATTGGAATTGATAAATATAACTTTTGATATACAGAATGTCACAAAACCAACCGTAAAGCCGAAAGGAGGTTAAATGGGGCCTTATCCGTCCATTCACAATATTTAAGAACCATAGTAACGCTGTATAACATACGAAAAAAAAATAAAAATTATGATTTTTATGAATGAAAAATAGAAAAACTATTAAAGAAGACAATTATGCGGTAAAATAGGTACGTAGGCCTTTCTGTTAAATAATCTGGTTCCCTGACATGACAGCTTACTAGGGCTTTGATAATTAATTATATTTTTACGGGGTATTTTGTAACACGTTGTATAACCAAATACCGTCCCACGCTTTCACGCCCGTTTCCAAAGAATCTAATATTTCTCAGAATAATAACAAAGCATGTTACTTGTGATTAGTAATAGTGAAATAAGTATTTCCGAAGTTTCCCTACATCCGAACTTACAAACGCACAAACTTGATGTCTTTGTGTGGTACATTTTACCGGGATAAAAAGTCCTATATGTCATTCCAGGGCATGTTCTATCTATGTGCTAAGTTTTATACAAATCCGTTTGGTAGTTTTTGCGTGAAAGAGTAACAAACATCCATATTCACAAACTTTTACATTTGTTATATTACTTGGATTTACAACTGGATTGGTCAACTGAATGGAAATGTGTAATCGCACAAATACACAGCCCTTAATAGTCACACATACACATACACCAAACCTACATATATTCACACACACATAAACACACATGAAGGCACGCACACATTCTAACCTTGAATAATCTTACTTTGTTCTTTTATAAACGCGTTCCCGTGGGATGTCACATCTATTATACATAAAAACCTTCCTCTTCAATCACTCTATCTATTGAAAAAACCGCATCTAAATCCGTTGAGTAGTTTTAGAGATTTAAGCATACATAGGGATAAAGTGACAGAGAAAGCGACTTTGTTTTATACTATGACTATCTGATTGGGAAGTTGCGAGTCATCCCCAACACAAGTATCTCTGATTACTTACTGGGAAGTCTGAGCGTAAATTTTGTAATATTGATTTTTGAAATAAACTATTTTAATTACGATTTTTTTTTGACTACACTACTCGCGCACCAAACCATTAATCTATTATGAAAAGATTTCAACATCAAATCCCAGAGACTTACCCAATTCGGATACGGACCAGGTAAAAGTAAATAAACGCTTGTAAAAAGTGTTTTAAAAACCATTAGGTATTTCTTATCACAGCAAAGGACCGGAAACATAAATAAAAGATATCATTACAATGATTTTATGGTTCTGGACGTAATCAAGGGTCTACCTTCTCCGCCAGACCACCAACAATGCCCCCATTATAATGGGAAAAATTCCTAATTATTTGATAAGGCACGGGGTCACCTGCCCATCATAAAGAACAAAAAACCCTGCCAAGAGCGTGTCGGCACACGCGCCGTGTAGAGTTCTGCCGTGCTATTTACAAACCAACACTTGAATGAGTGAACACGCTGATTGGGACCTCTCATCTAATAACGCAGTTGCGAGAAATACAGGGAATGGTCACTGCGCGAATTCATCGTCGATTTTGATTACAGAATATCAAAGCTGGAGTGAATACGACCGAATGTGTTGTGAGGATGGAAGTTGCTTTGTAACTGTTTGACGCAAAAAATTACCGAAAGGTATGAATGAAACTAGGCACATTATTCACTCACGTTCCCGAGGGATATTGCATTTTCCCGGCATAAAAAGTACCTTATATATTATTCCAGGGTTAGTTCTGTCTATGAACGAAGTTTCATTTAAATCCGTTCAGTAGTTTTTGCATGAAAGAGTGACAAACATTAATTCATTCTTACAAGCTCGTAATTATAATAATAATAGGATAGATTTATATATCAATGAGGATAAATGAAAATGAACAGAAAATGAAAATGAAAGTATTTTTATTCAAATAGGCCTTCACAAGCACTTATGTATAGTCTGACTCTAATACCGGTTCGGAAGGTTGTTTTTTACTGAGAAGTGCCGGCAATGAACTCAGCAATTACTCTTTTTAAAAACGAACTTAGATTAATTACATCAAATTTATTTAGTCTCACTGACAATACCTGTGTGTTATCGAGAGTGTTTAAAAGGAAAAAGAGGTAAAAAAGCGTTTATTGGACACAGATTCACACAAAATACAACATAGGTAAAGCGTGGGTTTTCAAAATTCAAAAATTCCAAATTGTAAGCAATTAATTTGGTTTAGTACCATTACAGGCACTTATGATGGTCAAATTTAAAGTTACTGAAGCTACTAAATAAATACACAGACAAACAGAAGATGATTTGTAAAAGATACGATAAATAATTTGTAGAATTAGGTAGATAACTATACAAATACAAACCGACCTTATTTAACAAGCCTCCGACTAAAATGACTGGACTTTACAAACTTGCCGTATTTTCTAACGGGACCTTAAGAACACCGCTTTACATTTGGTTATCTTGCCTTACGCAACGATAAATCAGACCTACCATTATTGTAAGATAATAATAATTATGTACTTACTTATGTAAAGTGCTAAAGAGCTTTATTATACCTCTTATAAAACCTAACATTCATAGATAGGGCTGCGCATATAACGCAAAGTAGCTGTTAAAATACTAGAAGGGTTCCTTACCGCCGTACAATATGTTTAAAAAAGGCCAAACAGAAACACGATTCTTATATGGGGACCCCTTATATTACATTCATCATCATCAGCCTATCTCCGCCTACTGCTGGACATAGGCCTCACCTATGGCACGCCACTTAGCTCGATCTTCAGCTCTTTGTTTCGAACCGCTGCTTGCGTATATCATCGCTCCATCTAGCTGGAGGGCGCCCTACACTACGTTTACCGAGCCGTGGTCTCCACTCTAGAACACGTGTTGGTTTATATTTAGTTAATATTTAACTATGCATGTGCACATTTTGCTGCTTTACGCAGACATTCAACGCTGTACTACCTAACGAAGTGTCGAGGAAGGTGAGCTCATGATGACACATGTTTAGTCTGCAAATTCATTGCGCATTGTTAGTGCAGTGTTGAAACCTGATATAGAACCTAATGCAACAGTAAAGTACCTCGACATTCCAATCTTCTTTTCCTACTAATGTTATAAATGCGATAGTTCGTGAGTATAGATGTATGTTTGTTTCTTTCAGGGAAAAACTACCGAACGGATTTGGATGAAACTTTGCACATAGATAGAATATGCCATGGACTATCATAGGCTTTTTGTCCCGGGTATAAGTTACATCCCTCGGAAACGTGGGTGGTAACAACTAGTTTTACTACTATTATAATTGCAATGCAAAAGTTTAGATGGATATTAATTAGTCAATCCCGCTAGAACGGCTGAACAAATCTGGATGATATTTGGCGCAGAGATAGATTATAATCTGGAATAACATAAAAGCTTTTATCCCAGGTATATGTAACATGGCTCGGGAACGTGGGTGAAACCGCAGGGGACAGCTAGTATATTTTAAATACTGAAGTTTATGTGACTGTGTTTGTACAACTTGCGTAATAACTGCTGCGTATTACTTTAGGTCATGTAATAGCACATGGTGTACGTTTTAAAACCGCAATAATAAATATACTAAGACCTTTTTAAAAAAGCAAAGCTTATCTTTTGTATATATAATTCTTCTGTACGTGTGTTGACAGTGAACTCCTAATCGGCTGGGCCGGTTTGAATGATTTTTTTTGTATGCGTTTGGGTGGCGCCATGGGTGGTTTAGATTCACAATTGGACCCGGTAGGTGGCGCTGCGATCGAATTCCTGCATTTTTGTTATTTCGACAGGACAATGTCTGTCCGGACAGCTAGTTCTTTATATAAGCTGCGAGCTTGTACAAATACGTTATTATGTGTTTGATATTGGTTGTATGAATTAAACAATTTATGTTATAATACAGAGAAATATATTTTTTATTGTTTGTTGTCATAAGTGTTTTAATTACTTTAGTTTACATATATATAAAACATTATCGTATTAGGATAAGAACCTGTAATTATAAAGGTCAATGAGCTAATAAATAAATCAAATACGTGCGTCCTGTCTGTTTGTTTTGTGTTAGAGTGTAATTCCCTACTAATATTATAAATGTGAATATAAGTTTGTTGTTACGCTTTCACGCGAAAACTACTCTACCGATCATCATGAAACTTTGTACACATTCTTTGAGGTATTAGAAGTAACATAGGATACTTTTTATCCCAGAAAAATGTTACATCCCTAGGGAACGCGGGTGAAACCGCGGGGGACAGCTAGTATCTCTATATATAAGACAAACAGACAAGTCGCACGTGAATCAATCTAACCCACGTTCTGTCGAGACTCACTGAATAGAAAGAGCATAAGTTTGCGTCGACCCCAATTATTTAGGACAAGGCAGAAAGATAATAAGTCCGCAGATGCAGATATTTGACCTGGGGCCCAATTCCACTAAATGCAACGCTCGAGTAGCACGTTTGGTTCGCCAATGGTATGGTTACGATTAATGTCAAATTGAAGTTTGACATTTCATAAATATGCTATTCCTACGCACTACAACCGAAACAAACATACACTTTGACGTAATCTTTCGAACGAATGTGAACCATTACCGAAACACAACCGCAGTTCGATCGTTGGTGTGTTTAGTACAATATGATTAAACGTCAAATTTGACGTTTGGTTGTGATATGGTAATGGTTCGGTGCATAATATGTTAGTGGAATTGCCCCCAGATAATCGATTAAAACAATTCAATCAAATTGTCGCAAATCGGCTCAGGGAGAAATTATTTCAACTTCCCCCTAGAGTTTTTATTCTTTTCTCTTTTATTATTATCTTTTACATTGAGCTACCCTGTGTTCCATATTTCCTGGGCATACCCGGATGCGATGCAAATTGAAGTGTCTAGGATTTTAAATCTCCATGAATTTTAATATAACTACGCCGCTCAGCTCAGGTGCCGGTATAAAATTGTTAACTTTTATTATAATACTTGGAACCTATCCGCTTGCAGAAGAATAGTTAAAATGGGTCCGGTAAAAGACCGGATAAGTCTTGTGTACGAAGGGTTCCTTATGATAATTATATATATTCTGTTCCCCGGGGTATCACCTGCATTCTCGGGATAAACAAGCTATATTATACCACATATATGTGTGCCATATGATCCAAGGGCATTCTGCGCCACTATGGGATTATCACAAATTTTACTCAATGAAATGGAATTAAATATTTATTCAAATAGGCCTTCACATGCACTTATGAATGGTGAAACTCTAACACCTATTCGGAAGGTTGCTTTTACTGAGACGAGCCGGCAATAAACTCAGCAATTACTCTTTTCAGAATAAGATGGTGGAAGGATGCTGGAACGAGCGCTACACCCAAGCATTTACCTAGTTTAGAAACTTTTACTTAATATTCAAATGTAGCCTTATTTCTTCAAAACCTAAAACGATTTTAGCTAGACAATCCAGTGTCACAGAAAATTATTTGTAACCGTAGAACCATTTATCTTTTCAAAAATAATGACATAAAAGCAATTTTATTATCAAATACGCAAAGCATTAAATTTTCTAGACATGCAATTCGTTGAAGTATAATGTGATACAGCTGTCGGTTCTTGTTCAACCATGAACGCATGTGAAAAGGATTTCAAGCATAGGTAGGTACTGTCATCGAAGGAAAGTAAACAGATTAAAAATAAAATTGTCTATAAATTTATAAGTAACAGGAGGAAGATCGAAAATTGAATAAATACTGTGGACACCAATGTATCCAAAAATATTAAATTAATATTATTATACTTCCATTGACTTTACCTCCTTCAAAATCATCGAGAATGCACTTGTATTCAATTTAAATATGAAATTGTATGTACCTTATGTATAAAGTTAACGAATATCATAATATTATTGTGTGTTTATCAGTGAGGACCTCTAAATGGCTCACCAATTTTGTATGATGAAATTGATCAAAACTTTATAAGCTGTTGTTGGTTCTCCAACTATAAATAAATAAAATAAAAATAAAACACTACCCAATCAATCAATGTAATAAAGAAAAACCCAAGTGTATACGTAGCCTAGGGTTACGCGGAGTGTGGGGTCCCGTTGTATCCATGTAGGTACATTTTATAAGTTGGTAGACTATTACTAGTTGACTTGTAATGCCTTTTTAGCTATGATAGCTTTCCATTTAATCATAAATATACTTATTATATTAAAGTCCAAACTCATAACCGGTCAAAACCACTTTCCTACTGACTTCCTTGCTGACTATGGAACCTTCAAAACCCAACAAGAACAAACAACATCCCAAAACCATCATGACATCTACATACGAAAATAGTAATGGACAAGAACAAAAGGTTCTTCCAGAAAATTTATCGCGCCACGAAAGAGGCCCACGTAATCCTGTAGATTTATTACAACAAGACGCCCCGTGAGCGTTAGAGAGATTAATTGCTGCCACAGCCCACACTGCAGATGGGCTTCACAAAATTGGACGTCGCAATGAATACCAGATTCGAACGCGATGGCTTTGACAACTTTTGAGGTGTCTTTGAGTGACAACACTGGAGGAGCTGTCATGACTCATGAGACGTAGACATGGATAACTCAACCAAAATGCGTGAGCGTTCAGCTCACGGCTTACGTTTGTGAGCCGGAGCTGCGAACCGGTTCGCAGATCAGCTCAAATATTGCCGACCGATCAGTCACGACGCCGACAACGTACGACAACTACTCAATATGCCAGAATAGATCACAGATTGTATACAGACTGTAAAATAATAAGTGAGCCGTGAGCTGTTTAGTTTGCTCTTGTGCCGCAACTCGACAGTTCAAGTAGGTGTGATCTGATCTGTTGAACCGGTTCAGAGCTCAGTTACACATGCCTAATGAGACGTTAAGACAATCTGACAGGAGGCGCGTGTGCGTGATATGACACGTAAAGTCTTTAGAGAATCCTTTGCTTCCATTGCATAGATATTTGTTTTCTTGCTAGTGACGTAGAATCCTGGAACTTGTGAGAAAAGACATCGTGAGGAAATCTTAGCATTCGCCCGGCTGTTCCAGCACTTGCACTTGAGGGCCAGTTGCCATCTAGATCCTAAAGCTTGGGAACACATTGGCAATTTCCTGTGGTTGTCTATACGCTACCGTAACCACGTCTCATCACGGTGTGACCAGCAAGAAATCTAAAAATGAATATAACATTCTTCACACACGGTGATCTCATCCAAAATTAAACACATCTTGTAACTATAGCAACCGAAAATTAGATATTAGAAAATTAGAGATATACAATAGGTATTTTAAATACATCACATACCAAAAATCACCCTAACTAAATTAATTAATTAATCCTGATCCTAACTAATATTATAAACGGGAAAGATATTTTGTTCATTAGTAAGAGGCTTTCGAGAGCAAAGAGTCGATATATCTGGAATAGACTGACACACTAATTGGCACACACATAGCCCATGGTATGGTGAGAGACATTGCCACTTTTTATCCCGAGAACGCAGTTAAAACCGCGGTCGACGTCTAGTAATATTATAAACGCGTTTTTGTTACACTTCCACGGCTAAACGAATAAACCGATCTGGCTGAAATGTCGCACTCGAGTAGCCTATAGTATAGACAGGGACATAGGCTACTTTGTAATCCATTTTTACTGCGTATCGGAAGCTAGTTACTAAAAAATAAGCCGTAAACTTCGTTAACGTCAGTCGTTATGTTTGTAAGTGTGTATATTGTACTAAGTCTGGTATGTCGAACTACAGTACAATCCGTTTATAATGACATCGAAGGGAATTGACTAACACGTTTTACTAAGCGGACGTCATACAAAGCATTTTTGTGAAAAAAGCAACCTTATTAACCAACCAATATTGCTATGAACAAATCGTGATAATAATTCTTAAGTCTTTTATGCCTCTTCTGTGGTAGGTAATGGTTCTTCTTCGACTTCCTCTTCTCCACCACTGTTGAGTTGTTCCTTAGCATTAATGTTCAGTACGATATTTTCATCGGTGGGTCCTTCGGATGTGAGGAGAGCGCTATCGATGTCAACATAATCTTCCCACGATTCCGGTGCTTTACGACGTTGAGATGACATTTTTACATAGGATGTCACTAAAAACAATGCGCGACGTACAACTGAGATTCAAAACAAAAACAAGCCACGTGTCGAACGTCGTCGGGAATCAACGAACATTGCTGAAGGTGTAGAGAATCATGTCGGTCACTAAAAACGGACAAAATTTTGAAAAAATGGGTCATAATAAGCGACATGTCACTGTAAGCGAAGTCATTATATCCGACTTTGTTACAGAGAATTGTATATGAAAACCAAACTTCGTTGTGTAATTCGTCATATTAGGCGGTTGGTCAATATAGCCGGAGTCATAATAAACGGATTCTACTGTATTTAATAAAAGGTACTAAATATTTCAACAACGCTCAACCTCACATAATATTTTAACGTTGAGATTTCTACGAATCGCAGGAAAGGTCCAATATAGAATTCTCGACTCGACTTGTAAGCAGAGACGCCACAATCTTGTTTACATAAAATGAATGGGGTCATCATAGATAACAAAAGATTAAAGAAGCCATATTTTTCTAATTACTGAAACACGAGCACCTACCTGCCTTTTTCAAGAACAATGGGTCGTTTTAATTAATTCCGTCGACAAAGCCCCACAAACTCACAACGAAAATGAAATAATACTCAGCGATTTTTGTTTTTGAAAACACAGTCTTTTATTTCTTAGGTAACAAATTTGGCTTTTCTCAGCCAGTTACATAACAAAACAGTTTTAAATACTAGTTTTAAACTATTATAATAGGAACCTTTTACACAAAGCAATCTAAAGGTGAATTTAGATATGTTTTATTCTACAAGATTTTATAATTATTTGTAAACGTAGGTCGCTGAAACTGGTAACTGAAATGCAAAATTTGCCTCAATCACTAGACACCACGAAACTTTACTTGAAAATCAAGGCATATATTATTTAAGCGAGTAATTTCCAGTATCCAAATGTGTACATGCAAAAATCACATCTGTTGTCCTATTAAATAGAACACAAACTCAAGATTGTCTAACACAATCCAGTATTTAAATAATCAACGAAATATGTGCAAAATATTAAAGGGTAATAAGTACAGTTCAGTTTTTAACCAAAAATATGTATAAGCTTCTAAACACTATGAGTAATTTAATCGTAGACCTAAGGCCTAAAATACGTAAAATCACTAAGTACGTCACAAGTTTATAGAGCGTTTTTGACAGTAACGAATCTCATAGAAAAATGAATCCTACTGCATTATGATAAGATATAATCTGCTTCATCATACAATGAAGCATTGGTCCAATAGATGGACCTTATCACCTACGATTAAAGTTTATTTTTCTTTGACTTTCTTGGCTGTCAAAACCGGTCTACATTGTAACGAACTTTGGAACGAAACTTTGGAAATCATAACATTTTATGTTCAGAGGGCCGACAAACACCATACACATGATGAGGTCACCGCTGCCTCCGGACATGACAGACATGAAGTTGTCTCAGGTGGCACCTTCGGCAAAGTCCAAGTAATAAGAAAAAAAATAAAGGTCATTGAAAACAATGATTTGAACATAAATAAACTCTATAAAGAATAATCGAAACCTTAAAAAATACTAACTCGATAATTCTAGATTAAGGCCTACCTGTTGTATCTGAATTATAACCTAAGTCCTGCATATCCAAATGACTGTTCGTACGACGATATTTCATTGAATAAGCATTGACTTTAAGTGAAGATTCAGCATTTTTATTTCCCATCTGTTTAGCCTTATAAGTGAAATCTACAGAATTATTATCAGAGGACCTTTTCTTGTAGTCCTCTATAGATATTTTCTTAGCAGGTATTTCGCTATTTCGCAATTCTTCTTCATATTGTTTTCTCTTTCTAACCTTCCTATGGTTAGGATTTATATTCATTTTTGAAGCGTGTCTAATGACGGGTGTGACAGGACTGTATCTGGGCCTTTTCACGTAGTTTGGCATTTTTGAGTTAACCTGTGACAAGAAGCTCTGATATGTCGGTATTGGTAATATCGGGGGGGAATATTCATTCTTCGGAATGATTACTGGTTCTTTGGTACTAGGAGTTTTCAGAAGAGCTGGCTTTGCATGTAACTTCAATTTCTCTGAAAAAGATATTGCTTTCTCACTATTTTCTAAATCAGTTCTTTCCGGACTCTTTTCAAGCATACTCCTTTCTAATTCCTGGAGCATTTCAGATTTAGTGCTAAGAGGTTTTTCTGTAATTAAACTATTTTGTTTAGCTGTTGGTGTCAATTTAATTATACCCTCTTTCGTGTCATATTCCGGTTCTATAGGTGGTGTCGACGTTGTAAGGATATCATTTTTCTTCGCAAAATCATCTCTTCTGCTCATATTGCTGCCATCATATGGTTGTATGTCAGTTAGAATATTAGGATTGTAATTTTTCTGAACGGAAGGCGGTGGTGGAGGGGGTATCACTAAAGGACATCCATAATTCCAGTGCAGATTATGGTTTGGAGCACCAAAACTATTTGAGAACACTGAGCTTGCAACTGGAGCCATGTTTGGTGCAACACCATGGTAAGAAGGTGGATGGCGCACGAAGTTGTGATACTGATAAATATTTTGACTCTGTGGTAAGTAATTCAGATTATTTGGCAAGTGAGATACTGGAGGATGCAATCCCTGATTTGCCTGCGAGCTTGTTTTCAACAGGAGTTTATCTAAAGTAGGATATTGAGTCATTTTTGGATATTGTGGATGACAACTCGTATGGGTCCGTATGGGATGCCCGTTTGTATTGAAAGGGTAACTGTTTAATTGCGGCCTCATAATAATTGCTGTAGCTTGATTATTGTTCACTGGAATGGTACTTGGGATATTGTGTCCGAAATTTGCGTTCAAATTGGGAATCATTCGAGGTACACTATTGTGCTGATGTGGAGTTTTAGTACGCATTGGTCTCTGTAATCCAATAGACTCTGGATTTGTAACCGCAGAATTTATTCTCTCAGTATCATTAAGCATATTTAGCCGGCCCGTAGCTGTCCTAACATAATTCCTATAAATATATTCATTAGATTCCTTCACATTCTCAACAGATTCCTTCACTTTCCTTAATCCACTATCGGGGATTTTTACTTTAGATTCACTTTTTAATGCGGTATTCGTGAAAGGTTTACCATTGGAATTTGTCTGCAATGCACTGGTACACGGAATCGAAGGTGGATTATTTGAATCTACTTTTCCAAGGATCTTTGGATTATTTTCTTTTCTTGCAGCAGTATTTTTAGTGTCAAGTGGCGTACAAATTTCATGATTAACAATAGATCGTAGGAGTTTCTGGGCAATTTCGGAGCATTCTTTAATTATAGCTCTATCTTTACAATGACTTTGATTATTTTCACTATTCGTAGGTTTTAAAGAATTTGCTTCTTTATCGCTATCATTTTTATTTTCAGTAGTCGTTACTTTTGCATTCGAATGTTTCGGAGGTGATTTGAAACTTGGATAACTATGAACATTTAATGCTTTGTCATTTTCATGATCTTTTCCATTCTTGTGTATTTCAAAAGCACTATTGTTTGAGTCACAAGCTTTTCGTTCACTGTTTATACTTGACTTCAATAATGTTTTGAATTTATTACTTTTATTCGCTGCAGTGTTACAAGGTAGAATTGGTGAAATAACTCCTGATATTTCTTTTTCACTATTTTTAAAAGTCTTGTGGCTGTCGAATAACTTTTCTGTTACCTCTACGCTTTTATTTTTGATGTTGTCTGATACCTTTTTACATTTTGGCATCGGCCGTTGATCGGATTGTTCGTGTTTATGATAAATTTTTGTGATGTCTTGAGATGAAGACTTTATGTCGAAGTTCGGGCCCGAAGGACTGGAAATCTCAGAATTCTTTAGGTCATTATTTATTTTTGAGCCCATAATATGAAGTTTTTTGAGAACTGTCATACATTTCTCATCATTTTCTTCTAAATTTGCCTTTATGGTGGGTTTTTTCAAAGCTGCCTGGTCCCTGTTATTTTTTGTTTCAGAAACTGTTGATTCTTTAAGTTTTATAAACTTATCAAGAATCTTTGGTGGTACGTTAGTCAGTTGACATATGATATTAGGCTTATTATTGTCTGACTTTGGTTTATTCTCTAACTGATTGTTCACAGTGCTTGTAACGTGACCACCTTTGTCTTCTTTTATTGGAGTTATGTATGTTCCTACGCGTTCTAAAACTTTGTCTACCGCTTGTACATTTGTATCAGAGTTTTTCGTTGTACTATTTTTATTACCTATCTCGTTACTGGAATGATTGTTACATTTTTCATCATTACTTGCATCCTGCGCAATATCATCTACTCTTACTCTTTTTACTATTTTCATACCTATAAGACCTTTGTTTCTCTTAATATCTATATCTGTGGAATGTTTTTGGTTTAGTGCTTGTCGTAATTCTAAATCTAACTTACCGTTTCTTCTTTTATTTAATATGTTTTTGTTATTTGAACATCGATCATTTAATGTTAAATCGATTATGTTTATGCTTCTATTAGAATCTAAGTTTGGCGGTATTTCGTCTGTATCATCAATAGGATCGAGACATATAATATCGCTATCATCGTCATCACTAGCAATTGGAATAGTATTATCTAAATTTCTTTCGCTGGATTTTCCTATATTACTTTTATAATACCACGGATACTTATAATAATCCACTACATTAACCCGAATAGGTTGACACTCATTTAATAATGAAATATTACGGGGTATATCAAAAAATGATACTGGCAACATGTAACAACTCTTAAGTGATAGTTTGTACTTCAAGTTCTGCTGAACAACTGCTCTTTCTGAGTTAGTATTTTCAATTATTCCCGCATCTGAAACAAACATCATTATAATCAATATATTTAGACTAAGGATGCCTAAGTTCTTCAAATGTTTATTCTCGTTCTTGTCTATTTATATGTATAAGCTGGAAACGTATTACGTAGTATAAACGGAATTTTCAATAAGTTTTTGGACAATATTTTTCAATCTTTCCATGTTATAAGGTTAGGGGCCAAGGGTGATAAAGATATAGTGGTGGCTTAGTAATAGGTTTTTGGTTCTTCTTTATTTAGCTTCTTCCTGTGTCAGTTCAATCTACATCTAATTCTCCATATCTAAATACAATTATCCATCCTGAGGAAATAGTTTCAGTTCCAAATAAAATTCGTAAAGAAATCATACGCCTCGGCTGTCGAGTATAAAGCAAGACTAGAGCGCGGTAGTGTCTGATTACGGAGTCCACTGCCTCCTCTTCGGGGATAATCAATAAATCAATAGGGAAGATAAACGTTTAAGGATTATTTTAAATAGGGACATATTGGACTGCATTTAAAAAAAAATATTTCGAAAATCTATAGGCTACTGTTGGTCTTAATCGTCATCAAACAAAGCTGTAGGCATCTAGTTAAATACGATACCTACCTAGTAAATGACTGCAATCAATCAGTTTGATGGGGTCATCATAATCTTCACTATTATCTTCACGCCTCATTTTGATAGATCCTGCAACAAATAGTCAACGTTATTAATCCAGCTTTCAGCCTTGACTCCGATTGCATGTATGTTGGCCATTTATACATAACTCGTTGTGCCCATGTCTTCGTACGCGTGGTAACTTTAAATTAAGATATATTTCTTTTTCGTGTACCGATTTTGATGACATGAAGCCTAACCAAAATGTTGCCGCAAGCTCCGTTCTAGTTTTCTTTGTGAAAACCCCCTTAGAATTCGCCCACTTGTTCCGGAGATTAAAAAAAAAAAAAGTCATATAGTAAGAATACAACCAGTAACTTGGGGCCAGCATTACTTAGGTTTTATTTCAACAAAATCTGACTGATTCCGGTTGTAGGGACGTAACATTAGTTATTCTTACATATTTTGGCAAATATTTTCCACTAGCTGTCCGCCGCGGTTTCACACGCGTTCCCGAGGGATGTTACATTTTCCCGGGATAAATGTATCCTATATGTTATTCCAGGACAGAGTATGTCTTTGTGTCAAGTTTCATCGAAATCCCTTTAGTACTTTTATGCGGAAAAGAGTAACAAAACAACATTCGACATGTAAACATTTTCAAAAATTGTTAAATGTTAAAGTTTTGGTGCGTCTTGTGTACATTCCCCTTATTCAGCTAATACAAACTTCGTCGGCGAACCGCTTCACGGAGGCCTCGAAGAGCTTATCTCTCACGTGATTAGTAGTATTAGCGTAGTTAGCGAAAGAGACAGAGCACGGAGGCCGCGATTAAACATCCTCGAGTTAGTGTCATTTTCCTTACAGAATCGAGCCCCTGATAAGTAACAAACTGACTGAAGAGAAATGAGAGAGCGGGCTTAGGGCTTCGATTATACTCCACGTGTATTTTGTTTCCGAGTATTACAATCAACCTTAAACTCGACACATTTTTCTTTACTTTTGCGACCTTAATGACTTCTTACTGTGCCAGATGTGGATACTGTTACCTCTTCAAAGTTTACAATACAGCTGGTCGTCTAAGAGTTATAATTCTCCGAAAATATTAATTAAATCTAGTCGCTAGAAATAAGTCGTTATAAGCAATGTCGTAAAAAGCAGTGCTTTTATAAGGCGGTCTCATAGATTTTAGCCCGGACCATTGATGTTGATCAATATAACCGGTGTTATTCAAAACCAGGTTCCTAACGATTTTTGGACTGGGGACAATATTGATTTCATTGTTTTTAGCAGGGACCACAAAGTTTGACAAAAATAACCTGTCAATCTGAAAATAAACTTTTGGCATAAGTATTTATTAAACTCAAAAGTTATATTTATTGTTACAGAAAATATAGCATTTTTAGTGGAAAATTTAAATGAGTTTGCATTAACAAAGGAATGATTTAAAAACAAAAAAATCTTTCCTGGACCATATATTAGTTTTAGAGAACCACTAGCGGTCCACAGACCATTGCTTGGGAACCTCTGTTCTAAAGGATATAGTCGTAAACAGTTTTGACTGTATAACCATAATGGAGTCAGTATTTTAATAAGTTACATAGGTAATTAAAAAAATCCATTTAGCAACACTTAGAAATTATATGAATTGGCAGACTAATACTGGTATAAATATGATGACACTAATATAAAAAAGAAACTCAGCAGAAGCTCTTTTCAAAACAAACAGATTTATCATACATAACATTAATTGTAGTTTAATTGACAATATTTGATATGATGACAATGCAAAAATGTCTGTAGTAAGATAAAGTCATGATAAGTAAATAATAATTCTGTGGCTCAGTTTAAATGCTATGCAAACCTGTAGTTATTAAATTTAAGCAGGTAATTTTCTTTTATTATAATTATAATGCCTTTAATATTTTTAATGTTCCAGTTTTGATGTATTTTTATGACTCGGTCATGTTTGATAATGTTTGTGAATGTATTTTAAGTCCATTTGGCACACATACCTATAGAATATTTTTAGGATTAGCACAGAGGGGACTAGAAGAGACCCTTGAAAACATCAAGTCCCTCAGGGCCAACACTGGGCACAAAACCGCAGAACAGAAACTACATGCTTTAAAAAAAAATATACCTTATTATTAATTTTCACTATAGATTTGAATGCTTTTTATGCAAGACTAGACCCATCAGAGGCAAATACAATCTAGTTTCTAATCAAATAAGGAAATAATTTTTTTAATAATATAACTGAGTAAACTATCTTTTTAAATCTAACTTAAGACAAATGGAAGTAATTTGTTGCTTTTGAAGGAATATAAATTCATTAAAATGTAAATTAAAACTTACTTTAACATTTATGTAGTACAGATATTTATTATGTGTGTAATACATAATTGCTTCAATAAATATTAAGTGTAAGATGCAAAACAAGCCATTGTGCTAGTATTTCACAAAGCAAAGTATAGAAAATTTAGGTTTAGAAGTTACAACAACCTACCAAAACATTTTTATATTATGAATTAGCATTTTTTACCCAAAAGTTTAATATAGACATTCCTTCACTATTGATGTATAGTGTTTTGGTCCCGAATAAATGGCAGAATCATTATAAATAACGAAAAATAGTCAACAATTACCTACCGAATATTTGCGCCTATTTTTTAAGATTTCATCATGAGTTCTTCGATAGAATAACATTAAATGTAACCGGGTTCAGTTGAGTTATTTATAATAGGTTTTATAAGCTGTAAAGAAAAACAAGGCAAGCACTACACTGATTAAATGATGCAACTTATTTTTCACACAACACAAACAATCTACCCACATACTAAATGGTATTATTGGGTATGAGAATTTATGAATTACATTACTTGATAAATGACGTTTACGCGCCATTTAGAATCAATCAACCCCGATCTTCACTGTATTCTTTTTTCAATTTGCACTGACACTATCTTTAAATATTCAAAAGTAGGTACTACACTAACTTTCAATCATTTCAAACAAAATATAGAAGTTAAATGCAGTGTTGCCAGCCCGTGCTGCCAGCAAACATCTGCGTGTACCTTCTGTTAACTAAACTGATTTCATTTACTGCTTGCTTTGAGTTAAAAATATTAAACAATACGGACCTCCCGTCCCGCCCGCAGTCGGTCATTTTATTGGCTGTTCGATATGAATATTATCTTTAAATTTACCTATGTATTGCGATTTTCTCTACCAATATTGCCGAATTAGAATATCAGTACTAGATCGATATTTTGATATGAAATAAACTGAATGCAGGGAACCTTTAGCTTCTGGTCATTGAAAACAAAATGTAACTCGACACTAACTACAAAAACGTTTTATATTAGGATTTGGACAAAATAAAAAATAATGGAGAAGGTGCAAAAGCGCTGTGTGATAAAAACAATATAATAAAATTAAATTGTGTCCGCTCGGATCTTCCTCGTACAGCTGCCCTAACATAATAAATACACTGTAGAGACACATAGTATACCTAATTTAATTGATAATATTCAACTATTCAGTTATATCACAGAACAAGCCCGCTGGGCTATTATTTTTAAATATTCATTGGTTTATAATTTATGTTACTCATATGGCAGCCAACCATGCCAGATGTTGCGGGAAAGTCCTGTAAAGGTAAATGGTATTGAAAGATGGATAATAAATCACAATCTTGCTATGTCCGCCATATTGGATTTGAAATACGTCTCATACTTAATCGTGCACTGTCACCAAAACCAAATGTGTGCCAAATTTAAGTGCCAATCTGTGGGCAGGAACTGACACTGGCAATATTTTACCTAAACGGGCAGCAAATTTGGTTCAACCTAAGTACCTGTACGTGGCGCTTAAAACATCGATCCCACAATTTTTTTTTTCATATTTCCAAATACCTTTAAACAAAAGGCTATACCGTCTGCCACACAGATGTTCTGAAATTGTGCATTATTGAATCCTTTGAGAATCAAGTTATTTCTATGAATGACTGCAGGTTTTTTTGGCTGCAGTTCTTAGCTTCGTATAGAAAGTTTAAAAACACGTGCAGTGCAGTTTAAAAAGGTTACTCGACAACGCTCAGGTAAAGCTCGACAAATGTCCATAGGCGGCGTTGACCACTTACCAACAGGTTGACGATCTGACTGTTTGTCGGCCTACATGAAATGAAAAAATATTATCAACAATTAGGAATATTTAAAAAAAAATACTTACACACTTGCAGTGATTTTTTATATTTCATGTTTACGTTTTGCTAACACACGCGTGTAAATAAGACCATGCATCATCAATCCATAGATTGCATAATCATTATATTGAAATGTTTCCGCCTAGGAATCCCATCCTTTGATGCTTTTGAATTGGGATTTGAGCATAGATAAAATCCCGCATTTCAGCCTAACACTTGACATCACTACGGGCATAGCTAAGTTAAGCGGCCATAGCATGGTGGAAGTCTTTTATCTAAACACACGCCATTCACGCTGTCAGATCGTAATTACGATAATATGTCTGGGAGTGACGTGAAAGGAACCGCTGAAAGAACTGGCACTGTAGAAAACCTCTATGTTTTTTTAAACATCCTTCCGTATGACGAGGGAAGTAAATGAAATGTCTTATGCTGTGTGGTAGGAGCGACGAATACTCACTGCCAACCCAACTCTTCACTAGTATCGTAAGAGCCTTCTTATGGAAGACCCCATGGACCACGTGGTCTGATCCATTTCCTATACATAAGTAACTTACCACTCCAGTGATAGGATATTGAAGTCCAAAAGTAGTCGAGATTTATTTGCCCCGTTTTGAAAACTAAGAGATTTATAGAATAATGAACCCATTCTTCACGATAAGGTTCATAAGCCTCATCATATAATTAAAAGGACTTTTAGATATTGACAACTGATAAGAACCAAGTTAACATTTCCCACGTTTCACATAGCACGGGAGAAGATGCGCGGGAGGGGACACCACTATTATGGCGCGTATCAGCGCCGGGGGCCGCGCGAGCCGCCGACGCACCTCTCGCATTATCGGAACTCGTCAGCGACGCACAATTTTTGGCTGGCAATAAACCAACCCTATTTTGATATAGTCCGCTTTTCATTAATATTATAATAACGTCCTCTGGACCCTTACAACAACAATAATTATAATAAGTAACTACCTTTTAAAAACATATTTATGATAAATCAGTTTATTGAATATATAATATATTGAGAAAATATTATTACAGAACTTAAAAACAGGGTAATTTAGTGCAAAAGCAAGTGTCGTAAAGACACGCGATAGAAGTGAAACTTTTGTATTACAGGGAAACATTCCAATTATATTTTATCAAAATGGTATGTGATGCAGTAGGTACTTATGTATCTACCTCAAAGAAATTTGTAGGAAATTAAGTAATTTAAGGATTGAATGTTGAATAAGTCATTCATCTGATAAACCTCTGTGGTTTTTTGTGAATGATTTTATGTTTTATTTTCCATGTATTTATGTTTGTTCAATAATAAATTAAAAAAAATATATATACTCACGAATCATTTTTGAATAGCATAGATTTTTCCACACTAAAAGGTTGTGGAGCAGACTTTCAAAGTACTCCCATAAAAAGTTTCACTTCAATACATTCCGTATTATTTTGTTCGGTAACGCGAAGCCCTGGGTACATAATTGTAATACGATGTGCAGTTTGTTGCGTAAGATATTCTGCTACGACCTACCTGCTGTTCGTTAGTAACCGTATCACTTGAGAACGGTTGGGCCGATGTGGCATTATTTTTCTTTAAAATATTTGTAATATTATTTTTAGGGATATAAAAATATAAAAAAAAATCGTTTGGAAAATTGTGGTAAAATATATTTTTTAAATCTATACGATATCTTTAAATGAAATGAAATATTTATTCAAATAGGCCTTCACAGGCACTTATGAATGGTCAGACTCTAACACCGGTTCGGAAGGTTGCTTTTACTGAGAAGAGCCGGCAATAAACTCAGCAATTACTCTTTTCAAAATAAGATTTTGTACATAAAGATGTGTCCTGCTGGAGCGAGCGCTACACCCAAGCATTGTCGTCATTATAATAATCATTTGTGTTGTAGAAAGCCTTTTGTACTAAAACAGTCTTAATTCTTTCCTTAAATTTTTGTAAAGGCAAATTTAAAATTTCAGCAGGGATTTTATTATAGACTAAGTCCTAAAAATGAGCCTTGCACTTTTTGCAGTCTATATGCAGAAGTGACAAGTATATCCTTATTTCTAGTATTGATGGAGTGCATATCACTCTTTTTGACATAAAGACTAATATTTTGACGTGCAAATATTATGTTTGCATAAATATACTGCGATGCAACTGTGAGGATATTAATTTGTTTAAACTTTTCTCTGAGGGAAGCTTGAGAACTCAAATTATAAATTGCTCGAACTGCTCTTTTTTGCAATATAAAAATTGTTTCTATATCAGCAGCTTTACCCCTAAGCAAAATGCCGTAGGGCATAACACTATGAAAGTAGCTAAAATAAACTAATCTAGCCGTATCGACATCTGTAATCTGCCTGATTTTTCTAACTGCGTAAGCTGCTGAACTAAGTTTTCCCGCAAGACATGATATTTGTGTCCCCCATTGAAGTTTTGAGTCTAAAGTAATTTCTAAGAAAACTGTTGACTCAACAAGGCTAAGAGCTTCATTGTCTAACATTAAACTACAGCATAGTTATTTAACATTGGGTTATGCAAATTTAATACATTTAGTTTTTCTTGCATTTAAAGATTATTAACAGTAAAACAATTTAATACCTTAGCTAATGCACCGTTTACATCGTCATAATTGTATTTCAGTCTATCAACACCAAAATAAAAAAGGTGTCTCGTTTAAACTCCGCCCTTAGCTGTTAGTATTCGAAACATTTACATGAGACTAGCTGTCCCCGCGGTTTCACCCGCATCTAGTATAAAGTTGCTCAGACCAACAAAACACGTTGTTCCATACAAACTTTGTACTCCCGTTTTACCCGGATAAATTTTCAAAAATCCTTTCTTAGGGCTCCCTTACGTTATAAAAGGAAACCCTTGTTGGAAAAAAAATCTAGTTTTTTTTTATTTTATTTTTATTGGTTTACAAGTTTTTAACCCGTATAGCTTAGGCCCTGCGTTGATATGTCTGTCAGTCAGTCAGCTTCTCCTTTTATGCATATAGATATTATGTCGGATATCCAACAGCTTCGGTTACGGTTACATCACATTAATTGGCGTAAACAAATAGGTTACATCCCGTTAAAAAAACAACAATCTTGTGTGAAGTTTAGGTATTCTAGAATTTCGAAACGGTAATATCATTGAAAAATTATCTTTATGGCTATTAAAATATGGTTCAGCTATTGATCCATCCAATAGTTAAGCGCATGATAAAGTATATGCACCTTATCTTGAAGCGAAAGGGTTGATTTTACAACAACAAATTAAGTTTAAACGTCAAAGAGGACTTTTTATATCTGTCAGTCTATAGATACACTAGATGTGCCCCGCGGTTTTACCTGCGTTCCCGAAGGATGTCACATTTTTTCGAGATATAAAGCCTATTTGTTATTCCGGCAAATGTTCTATGTATATGGTAAGTTTCATCCAAATCTGTCCGGTAGTTTTGCCGTGAAAGAGTAACAAACATCCATACTCGCAATCTTTCGCATCTATAAGATTAGTTGAATAATATTAACTCACCGAAAACCATCTTATTGCCTGTTATGTTGGGTTCATTCTCCAACTTCAAAGCCCCAATTAATTTTTCACTCACTACATAAGCCATAAGCACAAATAAGTAAGGTATTTGAGCGTTGTTTGGAAACTAAACAAAACACTAAACTTGTGTGCCTCATCCGTAACCCGAGCATAACTAAAATAAAATAAACATCTGTACGAACATTATAAGACATACTGTAGCACCCCAACAATAAGGAAATCCGAAATGTGAACCTTACGATAAAGAAACAAGATTTAAATTACAGCACAGCGTTAAGCTACCGATTTGTAGAAACGAACCACATTATATTCTATAAACCAGTCAGCAGTTTTTATGTTGAGTCGGTGTCAAAGTGTCAAGTACCTACATAGTTATTTATTGATGATTAAGTGCATATTTAATCTAGGTATTGTATTCAACTTCCTTCGGTCTAAGTGTTCTTATTTTTACTTATTATATTATCAAAACAAATGTTGCAATACCCAGCACTCGCTTTTTAAGATATTATCAAAATGATAATCCTTCTCATATCTGTCAGTAAAATAATTATAACTATTGACACCATCCAGCCCACGCTTTTTACACAATTTTTTTTTTCTTATTTTCACTCTTCCTTATTCTAATTTATTTTCTATTTTTTAGTTAGATTTCCTATAAAAGCGTGTATTTTAGTTTATTTAAACTATTATTTTATTTTCACATACAATTAAGTGGTTATAGTACAAAAAATATGGCGTTTTATTTTATACGAGTTGGTCCGGGGTAGTGCTACTAGTGTAGTAGTAGTGCACTCGTAATACTGTGTTTCGGCTAGAAAGATAAGGGGTTCGGTGAAATTGCATGCACATGAGACTTAACAACTTCACGTCTCAAAGCCGACAACGCATTGGCAATGCCCCTAGTGTTGCAAATGTCCATAGGCGGCGGTACCATCACGTGGACCTATGACCGCCATTTCGATTCTGCAATAAACCACATTAATCCCCTAATAATAAAGGCCGCGTCCTACACTCCGTCCCGTATCAGTCGCGTTCGCAGACCGAGGCACGCCCTCGCCGAGTCTGACGACGAAATCACCAAAGCTCAGACAGCTGCAGCCGAATCTTCAACTCGCGATACTACACACCCACAAGGCCATCAGCCTAGATACCGTCCTCGCCGGCGTGTTTAATTCATAATTCATTGTTGTTGTTTTTTGTTTTGAAATAAAGAACCACTAATAAGTAAATCAGATAATGTAAAGTCTTTTGACCCCCCACGCGACGCCCTGAGCCCGAGGTCCGAGCCCCACAGGGGGCACCCTCAGTGTGCTTGTTGCTTAAAATCTAAATGTACTTTCGGCTGAGAGCCCCTAGCGCTCGCCGGAATTGTCCGCGTAAGGGTGTAAGACCCATCTGAGGCTAACACCTTCGTCCCTTCCAAAAAAAAAAAAAAAAACGTGGACCTATGTGGAATAGCTTAAGTAGTAATCTGGTTTCCATAGTACACGCTCTGATTAGTTTGGAATTAGATTGTTATGTGTAAAGAATGTTCCAGGTTATTTATTAACTACACCCTTATGCAGATAATTTCCATTTAGCTACCATTTGTCGCCACTTAAATATGAAAAAATAAAATAAACAAATATCACAATACAATTAAGTACTTTATTTACAGAAAAATATATAAGGCAATATCTTATTTTAGCACAACCTAATAATTTTAACGTTAAGTATATATCACTTTTTATAAACATTAAAAACCGGCTTGAAAAGGAGGTAAGTACTTAGTCTGTAAGGCTATGTTGTGTACAATAAAGGGATGTTATGGAGCTCCGTAACCGAAACTGTCCGATAATCCGAAACAAATTCATATCCATAACAACCCTAGTACAATGGTATAACATATGGAAAAATTTAAATGTTCATATTAATATTTTAATTCACACTGGCCATCGATATAAGAAATTGAAAAAAAAAACAATTATCGATAACGCATGCCTTTCAAACTTATGTCATCTGTCATAAAAGACTGATTTTGACCATAGAGTCGGCGGGATGCAGTGTGAGGGGGGAGCGGGGGTCAGCAGCAAATGGCGCGACCCGTGACGCGAATTCCGCCTCCCCCAGCGAGTTTGTGCGTGGCGCCGGACTTATCCGAACGTACTGCAGCAATCTAACTAGACAGCATTTCATTTGGATTTTGGCGAATCTTTTACCTGAAAGTGGAAAAAACATTAATCGGCAAATCCATTATATGTAAAGGTTATGGATCAAACTTGATACATGGATTCTGTATAACCTGGAGTAATACACATAGCGTACTATTTATCCCGAGAAAATGAAAACCGCGTGGGACAGCTAGTAATTAATATAATCAAATTGGAACACATACAAATACATCACCATTTTTAAGGCTTTTTACTAAAAGTAAAACGTAAATTTTTCATATTTACATTCATATATTTGCCACATACACACATAAAGAAGTATAATTTTGAAAATTAATAAAAAGAAAACAAGACTAATAATTAAAAGAAAAATGAATAAATATCGGAATAATATTTAAATAATCAACTCAAGAAAGGATGTTTTGTTAAAACATTGACGAGTTCTCGGGTGAACATTGTAAAGCATAAATTATCATGATACACACTTATAGTCCACATGGCGTCAAGTTACAAGTGCTTACGTTCAGAAATTGACGCCCGTCGAGTCTCCAATACGAAGTTATGTGTTCTCAGAAACCGGGCAAAAATTGCTATATTATTATTACATCAAGTCAAGTGTGAAGTGGTTAACTTGAGAATTGATAGTATCTTAGAGTTAGGTGATAATGTTTTACCACGGTATATTTATAATCTATGGAAACTCTGATTTAGTCGGTTATTGGTTCCTATATTATAAATGCGACAGTTTCTGAGGATGGAAGGATAGGTGTAGTTTGTTACTCTTATACATAAAGACTACTACACGGATTTGGATGAAACTTGGCACATCGATAGAGCATGCCATAGAAAAACATATAGGCTACTTTTTATCCCGGTAAATAGTAACATCCCTGGGAAACGCGGGTGAAACCACGGGGGACAGCTAGTATTATATATGGATGTTTGTTACTCTTTCACGCATAATAATGTTAATGGATTTGAATGAAACTTGGTAAATCGATAGAGCATGCCATGGAATAACATAGCATACTTTTTAAGGTGTCGTGTAGACATCAACGAACACGCACGCGAAAATCCGACATCGCACTGTCGAACCCTTCTCAGTATTTGATCATATAAAAGCTTCCAACATCAACAGTTGGACCGCGGTCCAAGATATGATCACGTCGCCTGGCTGAAGATGTTCCCTTTTGAATGGAGGTTGAGGCTCATACCTCGCTTCATCATATTGTCAATCGATTCGTAGATTTGCTATTATGGTCTGGGTGATATGGGCCATTTTATATGGTTATATACAAAGAAATGCCTCCGATTTTTTGTGTAAGAGTGGTATGCCATATGATTCAATAGTTAAATATCATGCAGGTATAATAGTATATAGGTAGTGTATAAATAACAAATTAAACAGTACCTATACAATACCGAGGCCCGTCTCCGAAGGGCATGTACACCCCTGGCGGAGGCTGCGGCCTGCCCTCCGACCATCTTTCCGGGATGAACTCCCCAGGATTCTCGAAGTACTGAAACAAGGACATCATTAATAAATATATATCCTGGGACATTTTTTGTACACAGTTATCTGATCTCCAATTAAGCAAAGCTTGTTCGGTCAGCAACATAAATAGCTTAATGGATACAAACTCATAAAATATCTACTAGTACTCTAAAACAAATCCATCCCTATTAATATTATAAATGTGAATGTAAGTTTGTTTCTTGCTCCCACGCGAACGCGAATACTACTTAACCGATCATCATGAAACTTTGTACACATAGGATGTAGTAGGACATTGGAGGTATTAGAAGTAATATAGTATATTTTTCATGCCGGAAAAATGTTACAACCCTCGGGAACGCGGGTGAAGCCGCGGGGGACAGCTAGTAATCTATCAATGTAATAACATAGGCTTTTGTATACATATTTACCAAACACCTGTACAGTATAAGTATTTTATCTTAACATTTCATGGTTAGATGCGGTGTACAGTTTTTCTTTTTTTTTTTTTTTTTTCAGACGGGATTGCGGTAGGCCTCAATCTCACCTGATGGTAAGTGAAGATGAGGCCGAAGATGGAGCTCACTTTCCCGTTAGCCTATTCACTCTTTTCTTAAAGTAAACAGTTGTTTTGTAAAGGACATGTTCAGCTACTTATGTTGCTGACTGTACTATGGGAACCAGATATGTATTGCATATATCTACTACTTCTAAATACATAGGTTCAATATGGTTACAAGCGAAAGAGCGAGACAGACAGATACAGATGCATTTAATCAAGGTCTCCTTAGGCCATGCAGAGGACCTTGGGCAACCAGATTTGAGGCATTATAAGATAAAACTACTAAATGTGAATAATTAAATTAGAATAAGCCTTTGCTTATTACTGTGTAATATTGGCTAGAATTTTTCAGTGGTATTTTCAAGTTCCAAATTCGATAAAAATGATACTGGCTCTAAGTTTTGGGATTTTGAGCCCCTTTCAAGGGTTATGAGAAACTAAGAACAGCGTATACCGTTGCGACGTTCGTACGTACTTGCTCGTCTCTTTGGATGCCCAGCGTTGGGAACAGAACAATTGTTCCCCTCTCGATGACCACATTGGTGTCTGGGATGTTGTAATCCTTTGTGCACATCCTCTGGATGCTCGGGAAGGGCGGGTACAAGCGTAAAGTCTCTGGAAACCATTCAATAAAACATGTATAGCAAAATGACATGGTAATATCAACTTCACTTCTCAGGGTCGACAACGCATTGGTGCGATGACCTTGGTGTTTATCGGCCTTTGTGGTTTAAATAAATAAATAATGGTTTTACAGTGACCCTTTCGCCAGCGCGGGTGGTAAGCGTCGCGAGCCACGAGCTTTGCCTCTCTTGGATCGTTACATAGTATAACCAACAGTTGCGGGTTGCGCTTACCACCCGCGCGGATGGTAACGTCACTGTGAAACCACACTTAATGTCGCTACTAGAACTATTTATTTAATTGTATATATTTAACCTTGAATAACCATCTCCATGTAACTCAACTCCTGGAGGACTTCGTAGGAGATCCTCCCTTCATGTTTATCCAGCACCTCAACTATCTCAGCCCTCAACTTCTCCTGGACGTGAGGGTTGGCAGCCAGCTCGAGGAACAGGAAGGCCAGGGTGGATGATGTGGTCTCAAACCCGCCCAGGAAGATTATGAATGCGTTTGCTGAGATTACCATGTCAGCTAAAAGGAAAACACGATTTAGCATTATGCTTCTAGGTGGCGTGGTATTAAAAAAAATTATGTGCATGAACTGAATTGTTTTTGTATCAAAAGTCGTAACAATAATAATAATATTTATTTCAGCAAATCACACAGTTATTACAAAATTTAAACCGTAATATAATGTTAATTAAGAGTAGATACAAACTATCAGAAATATCTTCTGGATTCCATCTATCCACTAGGCAAGCCTGTATCGAGGAAACCTAACTCAGATTATTTATTAAAATTAGACTTTAAACTCCTCAACAATATATGGAAAATGAAAATAGACGTTTGACAGAGAAACAGTTAAAACAGAAATTTCTGCGCGGCGGTCGGCGAGGTAACACGTATGTGGTGCTAGTGCGTCGAATCAGTGACAGCGGGTCTAATACGTCCTGAAGATGCTTCGTGTAGAAGCGAAACACGTGTCGATTTCCTGTTGAGCTTCCTTGTTTGGGAATTGACAGAGAAGGAGATCCAGCTGAATTAGTTACTGGATATTTTTTCTTTTATAATCTTACAATGGATTTCCGCAAGGTCACGCCTGAGTCAATTAGATATCTTAGAGAAACAGTTTTTATGTTTGGGTCAAAATACGTTAGGTAACAATCATTTATGATGTCGATAGGTAAGTACAAAAAGCTCATAAATAAAATTGTCTATTGTCTGTAACTTATTTATCTATTCAAATAAATTAAATTGAAGTGTCTATTTGTAATGTTAAACAGCTTTTTACGTAGTTTAGTGAGTAAATTTTTTAATTTCCTTTGTAAAATTCTTTATATGCATAATCATTTGTAATAAATAAATAAAAATATTGTTAGATGAATTTAAGTACAATGTCATCATTGGTTTAGCAATGTTAAATCTCTTTGTATTTTACTAAGATAAAAAAATGAAATATACAATACTTATAACATAAAACTATTTTTTAAATTGTTATCTGTCTGATTGTTCCAACTAATCTCCGAAACGGCGGTGGTTTTGACGAGACTTTTACTGGCTGTGAGCTAATGTTATAAGAAGTAATTTAGGCTACTATTTATCCCGGGAAAATGTGACATCCCTCGGGAACGGAGTTGAAACCGCGGGGGACAGCTAGTAAATTATAAATATTATTATGGTGCGGTAGTTCTTCAAACTCGTAATATTACAACAATAATTACATTTTTATCACAAATTTCAGGACTCAGTAATATTATAATATTTTTACTTAAAACATAATGTTTCTCGAGAAAAATTAACTCCAACTAAGCGAGAGACAACTCATTCCAACTTTTATCTCTGAAACGTTTAACTTTCTCAGATAACTGAATTAATGCAGTGTCCTTCGAGGTTTTTATAAAGTCATGAAAATATGTTTAATTCTTTACTAAACTGGAGTTTTATCTAACTAGAACTTTATCTGAAACTAACAATGGCCCAAAAGAAAACGACTAAAGCTAAAAATCCATGGATTGGTGAACCTTTTGACAGTAATTTTAATACACGTAATGTCAAAATTCTACTTCAATCTTGCGATTTTAGATCGGGATCTAACAACTTCTTGGATAAAGAGAATCGTCGACACATTTTCACCTGACTACGGCGTCATGAAGGGTTATGATTTTAGCAGTCTGTACAACGTTACAAAATACCCCGTAAAAATATAATTAACTATCAAAGCTAACAACCCTAGTAAGCTGTCATGTCAGGGAACCAGATTATTTAACAGAAAGGCCTACGTACCTATTTTACCTAATAATTGACTACTTTAATACTTTTTCTATTTTTGGTTGATAAAAATGTTTTTTTTTTATTTTGTTGGGGTATGTTATACAGCGTTACTACGGTTCTTAAATATTGTGAATGGACTCGTTATAAGGCCCCATTTAACCTCCTTTCGGCTTTACGTTGTATGTATTATGCATGGTTGTAATTACGTATGTTCTAACGTAGCGATTTATTCATCCTACTGTTACTAAGACGCGGAAGTGTGTTTGTCTCTTTGTCCTTCCTTCACATTTTAACGAAGCGACAGAAATTTTTACATAGTAATAGCCAATATGGCTATAAAAGATTTTAGCTACTTATGAACCATTTAGCGAGTAAAACCACAGAGCAGAAGTTAGTTTAAACAAACACTTACTAATCTCAACATCATCACCGTCTATTTTGGCACTGTTGTTGTTTTTGTCGTCATTGCGTAGGGCCATCATCATGTCGATGAAATCTCCGCGCTTTTCCTGATCACCTGTAATAATGACATGAGTTACAATTAGCTATGGATACCTTTGAATGTAACTTATTGCACATTCGTGTAGACCGTACAACATAATAACCTGTAGCCCAAGATTAATAAAGTGCCAGAAAGACAGCGACAATACTCTCAAGGCACTTACAAGGACTTACAATATATTCGGAGAAATAATGGTCTCATTACTGAAATATCTGCCTACCTCCTAGAGATAACTGGCGTGTAAATATACAAATGTTATACAAAGGCTGCCACTCAATTTGATCTAAACTAATTTGCTTTTCTGTCAAACGCTTTTTCCATAAATTCTGACATTTTGACAGAAAAACAATTCCGTCCACCTTGAATTGGATACAATAAGAGATGGGGTCATGTAGAAGAAACAGGATTAATCAAAATATATACCTTTCTCCCTCGCCCTCAGCACACTAGTGACGATATTACAGAAGAAATCGTGCGTCTTCTTAGGTATGATTCTCATCCTGAAGAACAATACAAAAGCCGGCCAGAACTGACGCATTGTCCTGAAACATAACACCTACTAATAATGATATTTGTTTGATCTGTTTGAAGAGGAGCAACATCGACATGAGGAGTAATATACAAAATAAATATCACGGGACAATCTTTACAAACGGTCATCTGATCCCAAATAAAGCAGAGCTTTTACTATGGAAATCAGATGACTAATATACTACTTAAAGTGCTTTTAATTGTTTAATTCATACTTATATAAATATTGACACCCAGACGCAGAACAAACAGACATGTCAATGCATACAAATGTTTGGACAGTCAGGATCAATAACCACCAAGCCAATTGGCCCCTCAAACAGTGCCGGATTAACCACGAAGCAAGAGTAGCAATTGCTACGGGCCCCGCGCAAAAGGGGGCCCCACGTGTCTAAGGCCTCCCACCACCGATTGCTTTTTTAGTACTTTATACTTAAGAACCCATAGAAGACCAAAGACCCTCCGACAGAATTTGCTACGGGCCCCTGCCCCTGCCCTCAAAGTATATGTCAGTCTGAGTGGACGACTGACTTTTAAACCGATGATAACTTTATCAACTTGATAACACAAGACGTTGGTCCACTAACAGGGGCATTGCCAATGCATTAGCGACCCTGATACATGAAGTGTTAGTGCCTATAATTCCACTGGCCCCCTTACCTTTCTAACCGTAACCATTGAAACGCAGTCATACGAGTACACTACTTCATATTAGCAATACAAGGTGCATCGCTAATGAGTTGTCGATGCTAAATCCCACTGGATGTAAATATCTATAACGTACGATTAAGTAGTTATTATTAAAAAGTAGCATAATATGTAGTGTATTAGAGTCAGACTATTCATATGTGCTTGTAATGGCATATTTGAATAAAAATATTTTCATTTTCATTAGTATATATTACAGTCATCCGGTTATTATCATCTATACTACAGGCTCTGCCTAGTTTCATCAAATGCCCGTGAGGAAATCGTGTCAAAAAGTAATACGTACGCAGGAATTGAAACTCCAAAGGACCGATACGATACGCGAAAAATGTCCTTGTTGATTACGAAACCTTTTAAATTTATATTGTAAAAATCCGTTTAAGATTGATTGACTTCGAGACTGTTTGACCGAGCACCGGAATCGTTGACACATACAACAATATATTTTTGCCCGACTGCGGCAAAGCTAAAAGGAAGGGGTAGGTATATAAATAAATAAAATAAATATCCCGGGACATTTTTGCACACGGCCATCTGATCCCAAACTAAGCAGAGCTTGTACTATGGAAACCAGATAACTGATTTACTACATATACATTTTTTTTTCTAAATACATACATACATAGATATTTACAACCAGACACAGAACAAACAGACATGTTCATGCACACAAATGTTTGTCTTGAGTGGGAATCGAACCCGCAACCTTCGGTTTGGCAGTCAGGGTCGCCAACCACCAAGCCAACTGGCCTGTCGTAGAGATTTACTGTAACTCGCCATTGACTTCAAAACCACGGAAGCTCTTTGTTCTGTGTTCAAAACTATGCAACCGATCGCCATGAAAATAAATATACACAGGCGAGACCCGTCTGTCGGGCTTTCCTAGTAGTATACTGAAGGTGAAATGGGCTAACTAAATAAACAACTAAGTCAAACTACAGGAAAAGTCTATAAACTAGTGTTGCAAATAAAAGCAATATTTCTAATGGCGAATCAGTATTTCAAAAGTAAGTTATGAATTAGAAGTTTCACGGCCCACGATCGGCCAATCAATTGACTGGATGAACAAGTAACTGAAGTAAGTTGGACCAACTTGCCCCGTGAGCTAATCCACTTAAGCTTGTTAACATTTACTAGTATTTAATTTGCGCGATTGACTTCGGATAACTTTTTTTTATTATAATTCGTCATATTTATGTGGCGGAACGTGAATTCAGGCTATTGATACAAATTTGGATTATTAATTATAACCGGATTAAACTAGTTTTACTATTCTATGTCCTATCCTGCTAAAATGCGAAAATGTATGAGAACGGATGGATGTTTGTCATTCTTTCACGCAAAAACTACTAAACCGATATGGATGAAACTTGGCACATAGATAGAGCATATCCTGGAATAACATATAGGCTTTTTTTATCCCGGGTAAATGTAATATCCCTCCGTAACGCGGGAAAAACCGCGGGGGCAGCTAGTAGTCTATAACCGGGAATATCACATAGTATTTTTACCCCTGAAAAATTTTACAGCCCTCGGAATCGCCGATGCAACAGCGGGGGACAGCTAATGTAACCAATATTTGTAGATGCTTGCGTTCAAATCATGGTACAATCTCACCATTGAAAGTAAAATGTCCAATGTGACAAAGGTCACAAAGCCTGGGAACTGTCTCTCAAGTAGGTAATCTCAGTAGTATGTGTAGTGTACATGTATTTAACTTAAGTACCGTACCCAACCACCGTGCAATGATTTCCTCACGATGTTTTCCATCACCGAAAGCTAAAACTCGAGGTGTAATCAAAAACTCACTTACTTTTCAAACAAATTATAAAACGACGTTTCATAAAAGGCATGCAGGGCTACCGCGAACGGATCCTTCTCATCATCCATGACGCTGCTCTTCAAGCCAAAGGCACAAGGTACAATGGCATCTGCCGTGTACCCTCCAACAAGTTTCTCGGAGTCCACAATGGCATAATCTGCTGATTCTGCTGTACCATTTACTTCTTTAGTTGTACCGTTTAATTTAGTTTCAGTTATTGTAATACCATTTACTCGAGTACCATTATTTGTAGTGCCATTTATTATGTCACTAATTACGGTACCATTTGGTTTAGTGTCATTTGGTGTGCTGCTATAGGCTGAACCATTAGTAAGATGTCTTCGCTGATGCTTATTTGGAAGGTTTTGTACTCGTAATAAGAACTCCTTCGCTGTATTGTCGATTATTGGAAACATCCCTCTTAATTTGTTTGGTCTGAAATTAAGAAAAAAATGCGTTTAGATACATTACAGGAAATCCTATATTGAATTTGATCAGAGCCAATGTTAGAGTATGTAATCCTTTTATTCCTTCTACCTTTCCTACTTCATTACCTCGGGTCATCAAAAGCGCCATCTCTTGGTGTTATTTGCGCAACTGTCATCGAACGCGTTTGACGTAAAATTTAAGAAGAAAACAATTGACAGTCATCTGAACTCGTTCGCGCCAACGCCATCATTTGAAGCGTGTTGGACGAAAATAATCCAAAAGTGCTGGAAAACTGTGTTATTGTGGGTGTTCTGAAGTAATAACAAATCATATTATACCTACCGCGTCGTCAAGGAACGTGTGTTGCGAGATGCCTACAGCCAGAGCCCGAGGTAGCAGTTTCCCATTATTTAAGACCCAAACAGCGTCCTTATCCAATGAGCCCTCTCACATGTTCCCATAGTTAGCGGAAGAGACAGTGCATAGAGGCCGCGGCAAAATATCAGATTCAAACCAAAGAACAACTTACGAAAAAATCGGCGATATCTTCGCCCTCTGCCGTCTCCATTCGTTTCCTCTAAGGAATAGCACCGATCCTGCGAGGGGATCAACCTCCTTATTGAAAAAGAACCCGCGGTCCACGAAGTGCTGGAAGTCGTTGACGCAGACCCGCTTGATCAGCTCTGGATCGCGGACGACAAGGGTGCGCTGGTAGAATTGATGGGTGCCTGGAATTGTGAGGGTATGGAGTTAAGGTTTGATAATACCCTGAGAATTCTTTACACACTTGAATAACCTATCTGATAACCGGAATTTAATTGTTTTTTTGCTGGTGTAGGTAATTTGTAATCCTATGTATCTAACCAAAGGCCTAGTAAGTTTTCCGACAAATCAATCAAATCAAGTAAAATAAATGTGTGTTTGTGTTTTCAAAATAAAGCTATTTTTTCTAAAAATAGCTATTTTAATTACCGACTTAAGAATTTTTGTCTGTCTGTCTGAAAGATTGTCTCGAATACGGACCAGTTGGCTTGATTGTTAGAGACCCAGAACAAACATTTGTGTGTACTGTACCTTAGTAAGCACCTTGTAAGAACAAGTCTCTTTGTTCTTTGTCTGGGTGTAAATATCTATTAAAGTATTTGTGGCGCCTCTATGGTCGCACCTTTTAATAACACTGGTTAATAAGACTGCCACCGTATCTAGTAGAAATGTCACTCATGACGGAACGGTGAAAATATATAAAAGATCTCGATTTTCCAATTCCAACCGACCAGGCCTTACAGACTCGTGTGATCCAAAATAAATGATGTATACCACTTTTATTATGAGCTATTCTTTTATTCCTGGTGGTATCCCCAAATATTTATTTAGAAGAAAATAATATATATGTAGTAGGTACCTACATCAGGTAACTGGCAGTACGACAGTACAGGCCCTGCTTAGTTTGAGAGCAGATGGCCGTGTGCAATGTAACCCATAGGTATAAGATCTATCGGGAAGGCGGGTAAAGCCGCGGGGTGAAAGCTTGTAAATAAATAAAAATGTCGACCTTGACAATAAGCATTATGCAGTTCATTGCACTTGGTAAAGAAAATCTAATAGGCCCAATTTGACAGTTGATTATGTCAGAGATGAAATAACTCGCTAACTACAATGCTGTTTTTTTTCTCGGTAAGCGAAGCGATGCGAGGCTTTCATTCCTCTTTCGTTCTAATTCGAATTTAAGTACATGATTGTATATGATTTTTAAAAAGTTTAAAGTAAACTAAAGAGGTTTCTTATGTCAATGTTTGTACTTGGCATTCCAAAAGGCTACGGATCCATGGATTCATAAAGTTTTAATTTTCATACATAGATGATGTATTTCTATTGCCGCTATATCAACAAATACTATAAACAGAATAAAATTTAAATTTTAGGGTGCTCCCACACAACAAACATGATTTTTTTGCCGATACCGCGATACCGACACGCACTTGGCCGGTATTTATGTGTTTGCGCGATCGCCTTTTGGGTTTGTCAAATAAATTTGTGTATTTTAATATTTTCTATTAGATTTTAATTATACAATAAATATCACAAAGGTCACAAATAAAATGCCATCAATATGCATTTTGATTATCGATGGACAGAATTTACAAGCATATACGTGTATTAGTGTATTTTATAAAAAATCCAACTAAAAAATTGAAAATAAATTTGAATTGAGAATAGTGTAAATAAGAAAAAAATATATGTATAAATAATATTGTAAAAATTGCGTAATAAATTATAATATTTTAAATTTTTGTTGGATTTTCTATCAAAGGGTGTTTTTAAGTTTTTTTTAACTATTTTTTTTTTAATTTTTTAGTTAAACCGCTAATCCTGAGTATCCTAGTAAGGATAACGGGTCTAACTGATATACATAATATATATATATATTTATATATATATACTACTATCTACAAAGTTGAATGAAATCTGACCGTTTAAAGTGGGTCAAAATCGCGCCCAAAGAATTCGGTTACATACATACAAGTGAAGCTAATTTAAAGCGTGTAAAAAAGCGGCTCGCTATGAAGGCTTTTTGACGTTATTAACGTCATCGGTAAATAAAGTTCTGTGCCTGTGTGTAAATATCCATTATGAATTTAGAATAAAAACGTTTTATATTTAATATATCTGCATTTAGTCTCATTTAGGAGTTTCGGAATTTAGTATGATTGATGGCCGTGTGTTAAGAATGTCTCAAGATATTTATTATTACTATAAATATGTGTTTATATATATTATAATATAATTATTTTAGACAAGCTTTTAAAAGCACAGAAAACGAACCGCTAGTCGAGGAATCGAACCCACTGATGCGTTCGCCACTGGGCCGCTACGTTATTATTTTATTTCGCAAAGTAACTGACAGTATTAAATATTTACTATCAGAACGCAACCCACTTAGTGAAATTCGGCGTAAAATATCAATAGTGATGAAATAAATAAGTCAAGGCCTCACTCACCTAAAAACCTTTCATTTTTGTATGTATCGTAGATTCTCTTGAAACACATGCCCCCTTGCTCCTTAAACTGCACTACGGATAGAATATGCCCAACAATGGGCAAAGCCGGCGGAGCAAATACGCCCCTGGATGCCCAATAGTCATGGTCATAAGTAGTGATTCCCAAAACTACCGCGAAACATAACGCACAAATGAAAATACACCGTAACACTACACTACTTAAAGTCCAATATTCTAATAGCCATAGTAAAATAATCACTATTTGCACTATAGAACGTTTGAATCCGAACATTTTGTTTTGATGATCAAATCATTATTCTTTGGTTGAAAAGACTGTATTAAAAATTTTTTAAATTGATTAAAAATGTCAAAAAAATATTTACATATTTTCTCGCGTACACATAATTTTATTGCATTGATTTGAAAAGTGTTTTAAACTTATTTTTTAATTTATGCAAAAAACTTTAATATTTTTTTCAGATGCACTACACCGTTCCAGGAATAGAGTTATATTGAATACCGTAAGTACAATACATTAAAATTGAGATTATAAGGTAAATTAAATAATGTGATTGAATTTTGAAATTGGAATATCCCGCGCGTCATGGCGTCCGCGGCATGCGCGCGCGCAGAGTGGCCAAATGCGTTAACAAGACTCGTGCGCAATCTTTGATGCTGTAAGAGAGAAAGTTATACCAGGCCCGGATTGACCAGCGTCTTGATCGTCTTACAGAGCGTTTTGCTCAGTTATTTCATCATTGTTTGATGTCAAAAAACAGTGGAATCCAATACGTTTACGATTTCTTAAGATACTTGGCTGACCTCTACAAATACCGTTAAATAGGTTACTATATTCAAAAAAATTCAAAATTCAAAACTATTTATTCAGTTTAGGCCCTCAGAAGGCACTTATGAAGGTCAAATTTAAAGTTACTGAAGCTACTACCTACCTACTACTATAAGATATATAAATAAATATATAACATAATATATGTTAATGTTATTTAGGCCGACAAACAAGAAGGTCCACCTGATGGTAAGCAATCACCGCCGCCTATGGACATTTGCAACACCAGGGGGGTCGCCAATGCGTTGTCGATCCTGAGTCGTGATGTAATAAGTCGCATGTGCCTGTGATTTCACCGGCCCTGCTCATTATTTGTAATGTAGACATTATTTACACCGTAAATAGGAGAAATGAGGAAAGTATTACAGATATTACTTTTTATTATTCGATACGGTTGATATTTTGCTTCATTTCTAATTAGAGACGCGAAGTGGTTAAGTCTGATGTACTTGTAATTTCGCCGGCCACCTTACCCTTCTAACCATAACACAGTAATACAAGTACTACTGCTTCACGGCGAAAATAGGTATGGCGATAGGTATCGCGGAAGAACAAATATGTGACACAAAAAATACAAGTTTAACCAAGAATAAAAATCCACTTGCTATTCATATCCCATCGGGTAAACGTCATATCATAACATTATATGGTTTTGCAACAATAAAAAAGGAGGCATCAAAAATATGTAGTAAAGCATTTATGTCCCAATGCTTTTTATTAATTTTATTATTGAATCCGGCCCTGGCTCCGAGGCCCATTTTATATTACATCACGGTCCTCGAAGGTCTACTCGTCTTCTTAACCTACATTTTAATGTTTAATCTAATTACACAATTATTTTTACCTCACCGGATCATAATTGGTTGTAATTTTAGTATAAACTAGCTGTCCCCCGCGGTTTCATCCGCGTTTCCCAGGTAACATATTCCTGGAATAAAAAGTAGGTAGTCGATATGTTATTCCAGGATGTGTTCTATATGTGCTAAGTTTCATTAAAATCCGTTTGGTAGTTTTTGCGTGAAAGAGTAACAAACATGACATCCATACATACAAAGTTTCACATATATAATATTAGTGGGATAATATTGTAAAAATAAAGTCACTATTTCCGTGTGTCCGTTTGTGGCCTTATTTCTTAACAACTGTTTTTGATGAGAATTTCAACATAATTTACAAATTTTCTTCTGGATGGTTTCTGTGTACATTATCCCCTCAGACAAAGCCCCGGTGGGTCACTAGTCCACAATAATTAAGATCACAATTATACCTATTCATTATTAACCCAAAGATTTAAGAGATGCCCAATCCTGGCTTAATATAGATTTTTTCACAAATGAGATCATTTTAAAATTAAAAGCCATTCATTCTGCTTAGATCCATGAAGGGCACTTATGAAGGTCAAAATTACTGTTGTTAAAACCGGCTTTAAAGTCACCAATTAACTGAAACGAAGTGGAGAGTAACAGTGCAAGGCTTGTAAGGTAAAAAAATTATAACCAGACTAATATGTCTTTTTTTTGCCCCACTTGGGATGACAAACAAGCAGACAGTCCATCTGATGGTAAGCGGTCACCCTCGCCTATAGACATTTGCAACACTAGGAGCATCGCAAATGCGATGTCGACCTTGAGACGTGAAGTTGTTAAGTCTCATGTGCCTGTAATTTCACCCAACCTTGAATTGAACCTTACCTTTCTAACCGACACACAGTAATACAAGTGCACTACAGCTTCACGGCGCAAATAGGTAATGTGGATAACTAAATATTTGACCATTTCAAAATCTAAATAAATGCATAAATATATGTATGTACATATTTGTCTCCTATGTCTTCATATGTACTATTTATCCGATCTCGATAAACCTTGAAACAATCTTCTATTGACGCGAATGTTCCTAACTCAAAATAAGCTTCCCTCATATCAATCTGCAAACTGCATATCAGATTTAACACCCATAAATCCAGTCCGTACAAGCCCAAACTTGCAACTCCCTTAACCCGTATCACGGCTGTCGAAAGTTCGAGTACAATAGTTACAAAATCAGCGAAGGTTATTCCTGGCCCTTTCTCCAGCGTCCGTCGGCGTGTGGACGAAGCCGGCGTGAAGGTACGTTTACATGACATCGATCACGCACGCTCTCAATCGACCCACTTATCTTTACAACCCATCGGGTTACAGTTACAGAGCAGTTAAACTCTTCAATAGAATGAAAGAAATAGCATCAAAGGCGGCCTTAAGGGGTGGCGAACGGGGCAATCGCGCGGGGTCTCGCGCAACCCAACCAAATAAAAAAAATATGGATTTCAAATTTTATTTATTTGTATAGGTAACTTTAGCATTTCTTGTCAAACATGACAAATACCTAAACCAAACAACCAGACTTACTTTCCCATCACATACTTTTCACGAAGGACAAAGGGCCTCGCAATGACCTGCCGCCCGGAACCTCGCAATGGGTAAGGCCGCCGCTGAATAGCATTGACATTTTTTTTATTGCTTGTATGATTTTTGTTTGTTGTCCAGGTTTTCGTGATGTGTGTTCATAAAGTGTTCGACTGAAAATCTGTTTTTGAAATAAGTATGAGTAAAACTGTGTCGAATCCTTTTTTGGTATCACTCAATATTATTGCTCATTTTTTTTTTTGTACTAGCTGTCCCCCGCGGTTTCACTCGCGTTGATGTAACATTTTTCTTGGTTAAAATATTTTTTTTTTTTATGCCATTTGGGCCGACAAACAAGCAGACGGTCCACCTGATGGTAAGTGGTCACCGCCGCCTATGGACATTTGCAACACTAGGAGCATCGCCAATGCGTTGTCGACCCTGAGACGTGAAGTTGTTAAGTCTCATGTGCCTGTATATCCTATGTTACTTCTAACACCTCAAAGAATATGTGTACAAAGTTTCATGATGATCGGTTAAAGCGTAACAAACAAACTTACATTCACATTTATAATATTAGTAGGGATTCCCGTGTTTGTATGTTTCTGTAATGTTGTGTAAAAAACTTTCTTTATTTCATTCATTTATAGGTATTATCAAGTATACACATACATATCGTCACGCCTGTCTCCTGTTCAGATCAGCCACATTTCTATCTCTTCCTCTACATTAATCAGTTTTCGAATATAGGTATAACTTTTGGATACCTTTTATTAAGCCCTTTTTGAGAACATAGCCTATCGATGTGCACCAATGTCGACCTTTCCAATCACCTTCATTTAACAACTAAATTACTTAGAAACTAGGTAATTTAAAATACCTACCATTAATTTAATGTACCTAACATTAGAAAAAAAATTACCCTAAAAATATGATTATCGGTGCACTGCTTCTAAAGATTGAGTTTTACAAAATCATGATTTTGTCTTAATTTATTAGTTAATCGTCGACAAAGGGTACAAATTAGTGGTACAATATTCACGGACATTTTAGTCGAATAGTAACGGGTTTTCAGAAATAGTGTTACCCACTGATGGTACATTATTTATTGAATACATATTATTTGAAATAAAAATTGTATGGTGTTCGTTAGTATTAATATATATATAAGTATGTATGTATTTAGAAAAAAAAAAGTTGTAGTATATGTAGTATATCAGTTATCTGGTTTCCATAGTACAAGGTCTGCTTAGTTTGGGATCAGATGGCCATGTGTAAGGAATGTCCCAGGATATTTATTTATTAGTAAGCGCTTTGGTGGAAAAAATCAGATACCGATTTGCCAACATAATTTTAATGAAATTAGGTTTTGGGTATAGAAACATTGGAAATGTTGCCCGTTAGAAAATTCGGGAAATTATGTCTGTACCACAATTAATAATATTTTTTTTAAAGTTAGAATACTATTTGTAAATTGACACATGAATGAATGTAAAAAAGAATGGCTTCCACGCTTTAGCATGTTGCCTCACAGAAGATATTTTTCGACTGGGTCAATGGAAAGCAAATCACCATATCTCCGAGAAACATGATGAAACTATTGCTTTTGTGTTAAGGCAATGTGTTTCTTAATTGCCTTTTTAATGCAAGAATATTGCGTGAAACAAAATCAAAGTTAAGTGCATGCAGTTATGCGTATAGGCTCATTTTGACATTTCGCTTGATTTCCTTTTTAAATTATCTTACCCTTTTTTTTATTTGGTATGTCAAGTAGCCGACAAACAGGCAGACGGTCTGATTGTATGTGGTCACCACCACCTATGGTCATTTTTAATACAAGAGGTATTGCTAATACGTTATCCACCCTGAGACATGAAGTTGTTAAGTCTCATGTGCCTGTAATTTCACAGCCCCCTAACCTTTCTACCCGCAAAACCGTAATACAAGTGCACTACTGCTTCTCGGCAGAAAAGGGGTAAGGTGGTAGTACTTCCCCGGACGAACTCTGCACAAAGAGCTCTATTTCTAAGCTTATGCACATTGATTATCTAAGGGCATTAGTAGTTAGTAAGCTGCCCCCTTATTCAGTTAATACAAACCTCGTCGGCGAGCCGCTTCACGGAGGCCTCGGAGAGCTTATCTCTCACCTAATTAGTAGTAGTAGCGTATTTAGCGAAAGAGACAGAGCACGGAGGCCGCGACGAAATTTCCTCGAGATAGTGTCATTTTCCTTAGAGAATCGAGCCCCTGTTAGCAAACATCTATTTATAATATTATAATGAGAGAGTGCGAATTTTGTAAGTTTGTGTGTATGAGGGTAATATCAAACGTATTATATTAAAATGTATATATATATATAATATTAATTATTATATAAATATTCGTTCACTGGTAGAAAGCGCTACTAATCCCTATCGGCAAAAAGCTATGTTACAATTCCAGGATACATAAGATCTCTCGAGAACGTAAGTGAAACAGAAAGCAGTGGCTTCTAATCCTAACCCAATGTAGATAGTTTGCTTTGTGACAGATTTTCCACATGTGGTATCCAGATAGGTTACAGATCAAAATTAAATACGCTGAATGCAAATTACATACCTGAAGTAAGCAATTGTAAAACTAGTTGAGAGTACTTGTAAAGTAGTAGAGATATTAGTGCAGAGTTCGTCCAGGGAAGTACTACCACCTTACCCATTTGACCCATGACACAGCCGCACTACTGCACTTGTATTACTGTGTTTCGATTAGAAAGGTTAGGGGGGCCGGTGATATTACAGGCACATGAGACTTAACAACTTCACGTCTCAGGGTCGACAACGCATTTGGCGATGCCCATGGTGGCAAATATCCATAGGCGGCGGTGACCACTTAAAACAACTAAAACACTTAGAACGTATGACATAATGAAATAAAATGAATTATGAATAGTCTGACTCTAATACCGGTTCGGAGGTTGTTTTTTACTGAGAAGAGCCGGCAATAAACTCAGCAAAACCATTGATCCAAATTACATTCCTGAAGTAAAAAAAGGAAACGTACCTAATACAAGATCAACCGTTTCTAGAAATATCTTTAATACTTTCCTCATTTCACCTATTAACGGTGTAAAGAATGTCTACATTACTAATAATGAGCAATGAGTGTAAGCAAGTGTTCCACTTCTGCGTAAATAATAACGGACGTGCGTATCAAACGAGATTTAAGATTGGTTCGCTGTTAGAGCGGGGAGCGTGAGCGGTCTGGAGCGGAGCGATTCATAAATATTCTAGAACATTCTCTATTAACTGCCATCTGATCTCTAATTGAGCAGAGCTTTACTGGTTAAAGCTAAATGACTGATATATTTACCTTAATACTTTTTCTTAATTTTTAAACTTAAACATTTTCGTAATTGTTCGAATTCTATAGTTAAAACCAGCCGTCCCAATTTCGTACGAATGATAATATGTATTGTTTTAAGGTTTTTTTGTTATCCGTTTTTGATGAAATTTGTGCATGTAAAAACCCCCATTCAAATTCGTCCTAATAATATCGGACCGTGTACTAACACACACAAAATCAGAAAAGGATTAAAAAGTATAAGTGTATGGTCCCTATGGCTGTACCGATTTTGACGGGGCTTTCACTGGCAGATAAATCTTCTAAGTACTAACTTAGACTACTTTGTAACATTCTCGGGAACACGGGTGAAATCGCGGCCTTATAAATACTTTTTAATTTGAAATAAAGTCCTTGTCTTTATCTAATATCTATTTCCAGAAAGAGACACAATGTCTATCATCTGTAGCTACTTATTGAAACCGCTGTCTTCGTGACAGGTGCTTCAAATCTCTTTTTTAGGCCAACCACGACATACGTTACGAAAGTCATAATTTCACGTATAAAATACATAATGAATATATTACATGCCCGTGCGAATTGGCAAGAAGTACTGAACTGGATATTTTGAATATTACCTAACTAATCCTGCCTCCATGCCTGCCTGCATACACATCTTTATGTACTAAATCTAATTTTGAAGAGATTGCCAAGTTTATTGTCGGCTCTTCTCAGTAAAAGCAACCTCCCGAGCCAGCGTTTAAGTCTCACCATTCATAAGTGCCTATTTGTTTTTTTTTTAATTATGACGAAAATTTACTTGTTCTCAGGTACAGGTACACTTATATAATATTCCAGCTACCCGCGTTGCCGGGGAATGTAACATTTTCCCGGGATAAAAAGTGTATCCTGTGTTAATCTAGGCTAAAAACTATCTATGTGCCAAGTTTAATTCAAATCTGCTAAATAATTTTGCGTGAAAGAGTAACAAACATTCATACGTCTACATATCTACATCGTATTTTTTTTTTATACCACTTGGGCCGACAAACAAGCAGACGGTCCACCTGGTGGCAAGTGGTCACCGCCGCCTATGGACATTTGCAACACTAGGGGCATCGCCAATGCGTTGTCGACCCTGAAACGTGAAGTTGTTAAGTCTCTTGTGCCTGTAATTTCACCGGCCCCCTTACCTTTCTAACCGAAACACAGTAATACAAGTGCACTACTGCTTCGCGGCAGAAATGGGTAAGGTGGTAGTACTTCCCCGGACGAACTCTGCACTAAGAGCTCTACTACTTGAATCGATCCTCAAATAAAGTCCCATTTAAAATAGGTATTAGTCGGACAGGATATCAAATGGTGTTCTTGGAGGATAATAATTGCTCGCCTGACAATCTATTCAATACGAAATGATGCAATTGGATTTTTAATCAATATTCCTTGAAAATATTCAATTTGAGAAGTACCTTATGACAAAATAAAGCTAACTCAAGGAAAATGTTGAATGTCGGTAAACGTAGTGTAGGGCGCCCTCCAGCTAGATGGAGCGATGATATACGCAAGCTGGCTGGCAGCGGTTGGAAACAAAGAGCTGAAGATCGAGCTCAGTGGCGTGCCATAGGTGAGGCCTATGTCCAGCAGTGGACGGAGATAGGCTGATGATGATGATGATGATGATGAAATACTTTTTCCGTTGCTCTATTTACCAAAATAGTATTATGACTCCTTAACGATTTCCTTGCTGTTGATGTCATTGCTTTCCAGAAATAGACACTAAGCGACGTATGAGTGGTGTATTAATACGTCTTTTTTTCTAAAATCAACGGATTCAATTCCTGATTTTTCAAAAACCTCCAATGATGCAGTTTTAGTTGTCATCAAAATCGGGCCCAAGACTTCCTTGAGGATCTTTGTATTCATTATAGTTTCAGATTTAGCCATCCTCGCCTACTTGAAAAAATCAGCCTAAATACTATATTCCCTTAATTTTTCGAAGGTTACGGAGGAGCATAAAAATAAAAACAAAAGTCATTTTCGAAAGAAAAATAAATAATACACAATAATCTTAGTTTTAAATGTATTGGTGAACAATTTCACAGTCCAAGATAAGTCAAGTTCATCCACAACAATGACATCGTGAATCTTCTTCAAGTCTTATCAATTGCGAAGCAGTGACAATTGTGGAGGTTCTTAGTTGACGAACTTGACAGCGTCAATTGTGGCCTCGCCTCCCAGAGACAAGCCAGTCTCGCTCTCGATCCAGCCCAAGTAGTCAGTCAGCAGGGCGAAATCTGGAATTATAAATTGTTTACATGAATATCGAATAAGTTGGGGCATAGTATGCCACCCCGGAGAACCCCGGCTTTGTTCATTCAACTCTTTTATCCGTTATTTTGTAATTCATTCTTTCTCTATCATATAGATTTTGCAGACAATCCACCCTTCTCCGGTCGTCCTCTTTCATCTATATCTCTCTTTCCATCCACCGTAATATTCATTACTATTTTACTCCAACCAATAATATCTCCTCATAACAAGTCAGTAACATTCAATAACCAACTACTATGAATACAATTATAGTTTGACACTTACTGCCAGCGCTATCGTCATCACCAGGAGTGACCAAGACTCCGATCTGGGTACCATCAGCGACCAAAGGTGCACCAATGTCGAACTGCAAAGGAAAATACGCTCTATATACTTCGGCAAATGTTACCATCAAGGCTAGAATAAATTATCTGCATAAGGGTGTAAATGCTATGGGACACTACCTAACACCTTCCAGCACAATATGAAAAAATTTAATGTGGATAGCCATTTCTGGGCTACGGTTCTCTTGATAGGCAGGTGTAATGTAAAAAAACCTCATGTCATAATGTAACGAAGTTGAAAATTACGAACAGCTTACATAACAAGGTCACGCTCAAGTGCAGCCGTGTTTTTTTTTTTTTTTTTTTTAAATAATATAATAAATGTCGCCGTAATAAAGTATTAGTCTCATATCATGTCAAAATAATAGATTTCATATAAATTAATCAATTAGAAATGCGCAAGGAGTTTTCATACTGATACAATATAGTATTTGATCTCATTCTATAATCTCTGGATTGATGTTTTTTTTTACATTACCGTTATATAAATATTTGTCAAACCAAACATCTATTAGGGCGAGCGATAAATTGATATCGAATATAAGATTTGACTGTTTAGGCATTCGTTATTGAATATTGCCATAGTCTATAGTCATATTGATTTAATTTGTAAATTCTGTTTCCTTTTCTAGGCTCTATAAATACTTAATTGATAAAGTGCGTACTTAAAAAGGTTCGTGAAATAATTAACTGGGTACTTAAAATGCAAAGTCAACACTATTTTTTGTGCTCTAAATATGTTTGTGTTGCGTAAAATGATAATGATTTCTAATCTAGAACGCTCGACCATATGTATGTGAATAATTTCAAAAAATTATATCATAGATGTCGTGTTCCATTCTTTAACCAAGATGTTGCAAAATTAAAAGTAATATGGAGTTAGGGTTGCCACTCTAACATTAAAAAAAAAACACAACTGATAAAATGTGAAATAGTTTCGAATAAAGAATAGAAATTTTCCTACAACAACTGATACAAAATATTTTTACTTCATAAAATAATGTCAGAATACATTTTTTTAAAAGCTAAAGTGATAGGTAGTAACAGCCCTACAAAAGAGTGCGAAATCTCATAATACATGCGTTAAAATCTAGGCCATCTAATGCTTAAAAATCAAATGAGAATTTTTAAAATCAACACATTCTCTCATCGATTAATTCATATCCTTTTCAACCTTAAAAAGTTACCTACATCGAATTTTGCAACTTTTAGAAAATAAATGAACAATAAACAATTTTTTATGTATTAATAGTTGTTTGTTTCATTTAGTAAAAAAAACTAAAATGATTTAATATGCATTAAAAAGGTTTTATTCCTTTCAAAAAGAAGAATTACTAATGCAATTTCAAACAGTATTCCTAGGTAGCACTTTAGATGCAAAGCTTCGGTGGGGCCCTCATATATCTCGGTTGGCGAACACACTCAGCTGTGCAGCATATGAAGTAAACATGTACGTTTTTTACTGACGTAGATACAGCTGGATTAGTTTATTTTAGTTATTTTCATATTTTGTTGCCCTACGGCATCCTCCTTTGGGGTAGTAGTGCCGACGTCACAATTATTTTTATTCTGCAGAAGAGGGCTGTTCGCGCAATCTACAATATGAGTCCTAGAGACTCTCTTAGGGATATGTTTAAAAACATTAATATTCTGAGACGTCAACATTTATTTAAATTATTTTATTGTATGTTCATAAAAATACATTATGTACCGGAGTCTCAGTGGCCATATCCACGATTAAGAACTCAGGACAGGGTGTCTAGCCGAGCTTTGTATCACTCGACAGAGGCGATTGTGTAAGAGGCATGTACACTAAATACACATATATTAACGAAACACCATATACTATGTCTTTACCAGATCTTTTGAATCTACAATTTGATCTATTCAGCTACTTATGTTGCTGGCTGTATCTACTACAACCTCTAGTAAAAAATGAGAAAAATTGATCTTACTTTTACGCTCTAATAAAAATAAAAGATCCTCTAAATGTTCCATGGTACCTATTATACTAGCGGCGTTGCCCCGTTGGATGGTTAACCTTAGTCTGGACAAAAAATACCCTGACTCTCAAGTCCTCAGAAGCTTGCTTATGTCCTCAAAGGCACATTTTGTGTCAGTTGACCATGGGCCCATGGTTGCCACCGCAAGCGTCCGTTAGGCCTGAGTATTTGTGGAGCTTGAGGGTCTGCGCATTTACTAATAGACCATTTTAACATTTAGTTTGCAAAATGAATATTTAAATACCTGTGTGGTAGCGCCAGCATCGCTCTGTCCGACAACGGAGCCATCTTCCTGGGCCACAAGGGTCAGGTCATTGCAGCGAAGGGTCTCGCCGGGACCTGGAATTAAATACAATTTTAGAAGAAGAACAACTGCAGAGTTAGTCTGCGGAAGTGTTGCCACCATACCCAATTCCGACGTGAAGCAGTAGTGCAATATTACTGCTTCGGTTAGAAAGGTAAGGGGGCCAGTGTTACAGGCACATGGGTCTTAACTTCACGTCTCAGGGTCAAAACGCATTGCCGATGCCCCTGGTGTTGCGAATGTCCATAGATATATGTCAACTTACCATCAGGTGGACCGTCTGTATGTTGGTCGGCCTAAATAGGATTAATAGAACTGTCCAATATAAGAAATCCTCTTGGATGTTTACGAACTCTGACATTTAACCTTTTTACAATAAAGGTTATTTTTCTATGTCATGTTTACATCAATGGACTTCTATTCTTCTAACTATCATACCTATAAAGTGATCTGAAAAGCATGTTAATAGGAGCTTACCACCAGATTCATCACTTCCGTATCCGCAGAAGGAGCCTACGCTGAGAGGGTCGACGGATCCCAAACCGATGGGGGAGATGTTATCTGTAAGTAATATTTCATTTTTAGAACACAGAATACAGCTACCGTACCGCGGTTTCACCAGGCTCCTGAGAAATGTAATGTGTCCCGAGATTGCAATATAGCCTATGTCACTCAGGAGTAGTTGAACTTTCTATCAATCAAAGAAGTTTGGCAATAGGTCGTTTAGGAGGCTGTCTACATTCAAACATACAAAATTACTACAATATTGATATGTGCTGGTGTTTCTGGGGAGACAATGGATTTAATGTTTAGTCTTAAAATGTTAAATGTGTTTGAGTGCACAATGACAGCTGTCAATTAAACCAAATCCCTATTCCAGACGAAATGCTTAATAAGCCTAACAAAAATTTTGCCCCTATGAATAAACTAATCTTGGAACTAGAAAAAAAAACGTTTATGCAAAATGGCGCGAATCTCCGGCGCTTGCTAGTGGCTGGCCACTTCCCCGTGTTCATTGCCAAACTTTACAAGCAGCAAATGGCCGTTTATACTACTTTACGTTTCTCGTACCTAGCGTTTCGGAACTTTCGGATAGTTTTAATGCAGTTGTCAATTAAGCGCTATGTTCTTTTTTAACCTCAAAATAGCAAGAGTGTAACCTAAACCCGTATATAAGTCACGTTCGCAGGCTGTAAAAATGAAAGACTTAAGTCACCGTGAGCGTGACTTAATTGCTTGTTTAGGTCACACGGTGCTATCCTAACCGACAAATTTATAAATATGAATATTTTTGGGGTTGGATGTATCGATGCTTGTAACTCTTTTACGCAAAAATTACCTAACGGCACCCGAATTGTGTAACTCACACGGATTAATTTATTGAAGCCAATTTCTTAATAGATTGATTGTTCGGCGTGCGAGTTGTTTGGAACAACAGACGTAGCGCCGTCAATGTAACACAAAATTGACTCCAACGACGATTCTGAGGGTACACAATCGCCTTGCGGGTTTGGATGAAACTTGGCACTGAGATAGTTTACAATCTATATTACAAGGGATACTTTTTATCCCAGGGAAATGTTACATCTCTGTGGAATGCGAGTGATACCGCGGGAGACAGCTAGTAATTAATAATATGGTCGATAATTTAATTTTACTAGTCAATATTAACTACTAAAGGATTTTGACAGGCCAGTTGGCTTGGTGGTTAGCGACCCTGACAGCCAAGTCGAAATCCCACCCAGGACAAATACTTGTGTGCATGAACATGTCTGTTTGTACTGTGTCTGGTTGTAAATATCTATATATGTATGTATTTAGAAAAATGAAGAAAGCAGTAGGTATATCAGTTATCTAGTTTCCATAGTACAAGCTCTGCTTAGTTTGGGACCAGATGGCCGTGTGTAAAAGAATGTCCCAGGATATTTATTTATTTATTATTTAAAGATACGAGTGAATAATCAAGTCCAATATAACAACAACATAGAAACATCCCAGGAATGAAAAAATGCTAAAACATTCAGGAAATCACATTTCACGTCCAATATTCATATTTTTTTTAACCTCAAGCAAAATGTTGGTTTTGAAAACAATCGCGAAACGGGCACGACCCGCTCTGGTGCGGCCAACTTTCAACAACTCCGTAATTAATAGAGCAGTTGGTCCCCGATCCAGTTTTAATTGTCACCAGGCTTGGGGCGAAGGTTTCGACGCTTGTACTAAAGAGTCTATGTATTGGAATGGGATTTGGTGAAGCTATTAACTGATGTCGACATACGGGTATCGGTTTATATAGTTATTATTTATATAAACTAGCGACCCGCCCCGGCTTCGCTCAGGTGCAATGTAGATACTAATGCATATAAACCTTCCTCTTCAATCACTCTATCTATTTAAAAATACCGCATCAAAATCCGTTGCGTAGTTTTAAAGATTTAAGCATACATAGGGATATAGGGACAGAGAAAGCGACTTTGTTTTATACTATGTAGTGATATCCTGAGATATTCTTCATACTCGGTTATCTGATCCCAAATTAAGCAGAGTGTACTATGGCAACTAGGTAACTAATATACATATCTCGCAACATTTTTAAATACATATTTATGTAAACATTTACATTCAGAAGCAACAAACAGACATGTTCATGCACATAAATGTTTGTCCTAGGTGGGAATCGAAACCACCACCTGTGGCGTGGCAGTCGGGGTATCTAATCACCATTTAAGTACGATAGGTAGGTACTTATGGACGATAAGTAGGTAACATCTGAAACTATTTCGTGAAATATCATTAAGCCAGATTTTTTAAATATTTGTGTGGCTTTCTTAGTCTGTGTTAGTATTATTTTACTTGATGCACCATAAATAATAGTTTTGGCCAGTTGGCTTGGTGGTTAGCGACTCTGACTGCCAAACCAAAGGTCGCGGGTTCGATTCCCACCCAGGACAAACATTTGTGTGCATGAACATGTCTGTTTGTTCTGTGTCTGGGTGTAAGTATGTATTTATACAAAAAAAGTAGTATGTCAGTTATCAGGTTCCCACAGTACAAGCTCTGCTTAGTTTGGAACCAGATGCGCGTGTGTAAAGAATGTCCTAGGTTAGGTACTCATCAAAAAGTTGAAATTGACAACAAAAATCTATGACTTTATTTACAAATTCATTGACACCTCTTAAAAATCGTTACAGAATTTCGCTATGGTGCCGGTAGAACAGACTCCAATACAACCAACAATAGACCCTTGCATTTCGCTTTGGCGTAGTCAAGTCTAAACGATTTGGTTGCCAAATATTTCAATTAAGATGAATAAAGAAGTACAAACTTACCAGTGGATTCTACAAATCTGTTGATATTGAGAAGAGCTAGCACTCCATCGGGGCTGGTGCGGACGATGCTGCTCTCTGTAACCAGCTCGGGTCTGATCACGTCCACGGCTCCGTAACGCACCCAGACGAAACGAGAGCTGAAAAGAAAAATTATGATAAATAACTTATATCCCAATTAAAGTTCCAAAAGTTTCCGCTCACTTGGGAAATTTAAGATATTTTATGGTCATGACAAAATATATGAAGAAAGCTTTTGAAGAGAAACTTTTTATGGAAGGACTTTAAAATTTTGATCCGCAACCTGTAGGTAATTGTAAATATAATTAATATCAGAGTGTATGTGGGTAGATTAGTTAATATAATAAATCAGTCTTGGCTCAGCACTGGTGTTTGATTCACGCGTCCCCTCGCACCTAAACATACATACATGACATGGCGCAGTCGGTAGGATTCAAAGTATAGAAAAGTTCGGGCAAATAGTATAAACGAAATATAAAAAGCAAAGTAGCAAATGAGTGATACCGAAAACGAATTTGAAGAGTCCGAGAATATAATAACGTGCAATATGGAAACTGTGCTTCAACCGCCAAAACCGTTCCATTTTGAAAATGACCTACATAATGTCACATCAGGAAATTTGAGTAAAGAATGGGAAAAATGGAAAAAAGCGTTTTTAGTGTACTACGAAGCTTGTGAATTATACAAAAAAGAAAAGAAGGTGCAGATAAATATATTGTTACATATCATAGGAGAGAAGTGTCAAGAAGTTTATGAACAATTTTCAAATGATCATAAAACCGTTGAAGACCTATTAAAGAAATTCGATAACTTTTTCTTGCCAAAAAAGAATTTAACTGTTGAACGACACATATTTTTCACACGGGACCAGCGAGAAGCGGAATCAATTGAACAGTATGTTTTCGAGTTAAACAAGATGGCCACAAAATGCGAATTTAAAGAGTTATGTAGTGATCTGGTGCGAGACAGATTAATTTGTGGAATTCGAAATAATACCATGAGAGAAAGATTATTAAGAGAACCAGAATTAAATTTGTCAAAAGCAGTGGAAATTTGTAAGTTAGCGGAAATATCACGTGCACAGGCGACGAACATTAACACAGAAAATATGGATCAAAGAGTAAAAGTAGAAGAGAATGAAGTAAACTGGGTAAACAAAGAGCGACACCGAACATCAACAATGCACAGCAAGCCGGCCCGATCAGCAGGCGCGGGGGGCATCGCGCGAGGCACGCGTGACCGGCGTGCTCGCGATGACCCCGCGCGCACACATCAGAGCCGCGGCGATAACCAAGCAAGACCGAGACAGTTACAACGGAGGAATATGATACCAGCGTCAGGGGCCTGTGGGAAATGTGGTAGTGTTCATAACATGAACAATTGTCCTGCATACGGACATCGGTGTTACAACTGCAGCAAAATGAACCATTACTCAAGGATGTGTAAAGTGTATGCGGTGCAAGAGGATACCAGCGATCAGGTAACGGCACATCTAAATAATTGTCATAGTAATCAGTGGTCAGTAAATTTAGAAATAAATGGTGCTTGTATTAAATTTAAATTAGACACCGGAGCTGATGTTAACGTCTTGCCTAGAAAATATTTGGGTATTGTCAAAATTTTAGAAAGTGATTTAGTTAATACATCAATTAAATTACTAGGTTATTCAGGAAGTAGTATTGCTGTGTTAGGGAAATGTTATCTCAAGATTTTATACAAAGATAAGACCTATGTGTTGCAATTTGTAATTGTTGATGTAAATTCGCCACCTATCTTAGGTAGAAACGCGTGTGAAGAATTATGTTTAATTAAAAGAGTAATGACGTGTATTACGAGTAACGATACAAGTAAAAGTATTTTAGACGAATTTCCAGATATTTTTGTGGGGTTGGGCTGTTTACCAGGAGTCTATAAAATACAATTAGATGAAAGTACACAACCAGTTGTCCATGCCCCGAGAAAACTACCGCTAGCTCTCAAGGATCAAATAAGGTCAAAATTACAATCAATGGAAAATGAGGGAATAATCGCGAAAGTAGAAGGTCCCACGGACTGGGTGAACAGCATGACAGTTGTTAAAAAGCCAAATGGTGATTTGCGAATTTGCTTAGACCCAAAAGATTTGAATAGGGCAATTAAGCGCGAACACTTTAAATTACCGACTTTAGAGGAAATAACATGTAAGTTATCAGGTGCTAAATTTTTCAGTACTTTAGACGCAAAACATGGTTTTTGGCAAATAAAGCTACATAACAGTAGTACAAACCTCTGTACGTTTAATACGGCGTTTGGGAGGTATAAGTTTTTGCGTATGCCTTTTGGTATTTCATCAGCATCAGAGATATTTCATAAAAAATTGTATGAGCATTTTGATGACCTAGAGGGCGTCATTCTATTCATCGATGATTTATTAGTGTATGCGGATACCATAGAAAAACATAATCAGCGCTTGAGAGACGTATTAAAACGGTGTCAAGAAATTAATGTCAAATTAAATAAGGACAAATGTAAGATAGGGTTAAGCAAAATTAATTATCTAGGGCACAAAATAACACAAAATGGGATACAGCCGGACGATGTACATGTACAGGCAGTTAAAAATATGCCAGTACCGAAGAATGTTAAAGATGTCGAGAGATTTTTAGGGTTAGCTACATACGTCAGTAAATTCATTCCTCAATTCTCAGAAAAAACTCATATATTACGTGAATTGTTGAATAAAGATATAGAATGGCATTGGGACTGTAGGCATGATCAATGTTTTAAAAATATCAAACAGTGCCTAATTAATCCTCCGGTACTTAAATATTATAGCCTAGATAGACCAGTCGTAATGTCAGTCGACGCTAGCAAGAATGGGTTAGGTGCATGTTTATTACAGGATAACTTACCAGTATGTTACGCATCAAAGTCGTTAACAAAAACTGAACAATCGTACGCACAAATAGAGAAAGAATTGTATGCATGTGTCTTTGCGTGTGAGAAATTTTATATGTACATTTACGGAAGATCAGACATTACTATTGAAACCGATCATAAACCGCTTGTTAGCATTATAAACAAGCCCTTGGCAAATGCTCCGGCGCGCTTGCAGAGAATGTTATTGCGATTACAACCTTATACGTTTAAACTTGTATACAAACCAGGGAAATATCTTTTTATTGCCGATACGCTATCGCGTGCAGTTGCACCGGCGGCGGCGACCGCGTCCGAGCGGTCATCCCCACCCCGTGATCACTTAGACGCGCAAGCGCAGGTGTGTAAAACACACCTGCGCTGTATAAAACACTATTGGGATTACAGGGATGAGTTAGTGATTAATTTCGGTATGATATGGAAGGGAAATAGAATAGTAATTCCTAAATGTATGCAGCGTGAAATGTTAAAAAAGATACACGTAGGGCATTTAGGGTTAGAAAAGTGCAAATTAAGAGCTCGGGAAATAATGTTTTGGCCAAATATGTGTACACAACTGAAAGATTATTTATCACGATGTCAAGCATGTCTAACATATAGGAAACAAAACGGAAAAGAACCGCTTATACCTCATGAGATACCGCCAAGGCCATGGTGTAAAATAGCTACAGACATATTTCATTTTCAAGGAAAGTCTTATCTTATTGTTATAGATTATTATACTAAATATGTAGAAATTTCAAAGTTACGTTCATTAACTTCGGACACAGTAGTAAAACATTTAAAGAAAATATTTTGTAGATTGGGTATTCCAGAAACGGTTATGTCGGACAACGGACCAGAATATACATCTACTGTATTTAAACAGTTTTCTAAGGACTGGAACTTCCGACATATCACTTCGTCACCAAAATACCCGCAGTCAAATGGGCAAGTTGAACGCGCCATTCAAACTATTAAAAATATACTAAAGAAAACTAGTTTTGATCGTACAGATTTTCTATTAGCTATGTTGGAATACTTGAATACACATTTTTGTGTGACGAAAAATAAATTAATGATAAACACAATTACTACTATTAAAAAAAGATATATGAATTGTTTTTTGTTTTATTTTTTTAAATAAATATCCCGGGACATTCTTTACACACGGCCATCTGGTCCCAAACTAAGCAGAGCTTGTACTATGGAAACCAGATAACTGATACATATACTACTTTTTTTCTAAATACATACTTATATAGATACATATTTACACCCAGACACAGAACAAACAGACATGTTCATGCACACAAATGTTTGTCCTATGTGGGAATCGAGCCCGCGACCTTCCGTTTGGCCTGTCATTATTTTAATGTTTCCCTGTAATACAAAAGTTTCACTTCTCTAGTGCCTTTAAGACACTCCCAGATTTTAATATTGCTATCTTGTTTTAATAAGTAGCATCTGAACTACAAAATGAATTCATCATTTTTTAATTTATAAGTGAACGCATTTTTTTTATTGTGTGTGTTCTGCAACTTGATGCATGGCAATCGACCGTGTAACAATAATGTTAAGTGCTACGTACTCGCGCAGGCATTCAAATGAGGTGAGGACCCATAGGTTGTCGATGAGAGATCCGGCGCAGGAGTTCAGGAGACCGCTGGTGCTGACAGCAGTGCGAATGTGCACCACCCATGGATTCTCACCAAGAGCGGCTTCGGTCCTAGTGCCTGGAATTGCATCAATTATTATTTTCATTGTCTTTGCAGAGTCCATCCGGGATAAGTGGTAAGTGACTGACTTCTAAACCGGTGGTAGTTTCAGTTACTTTAAATTTGACTTTCACAAGTGCCCTCCGCGGTCCTAAACTGAATAATTAGTTTTGATTTTGTGAAGTGACCAAGGGTGGTAAAACAAAGCCTAATACTGGCTCTCGAGTGGTATAGACGGGCAAGTGCTTAGCAACAGATGTTTTACTTGAGTACCAGCCACAAGGTCAGTAAGGGTCACAATATTTCAATAGGCAGTATTACAAAATACCGTACTATGGTTTCCTTCACCGAAAGCATAAGCTTAATCAAGCGCGGGTCCTTCGCTGTGGGCACGATGGGCATGCCCACAACTCTAATGGTCTTGTGACGTCACACTTCTACGGTCTATTGAGGTCGATAGACTGATGATATTATATCTAATGCATTTATTACGTAAATAAAAATCAATATATAAATAAAAATTGAAATGTACTATGTCGAACATTTGTGAGTTATACTCTGTGTTAATTCTTGGCCGATTTTCGGATGGCTTTGACCACCACCTTTTTTGTCGGCTGGATCCGCGCCTGACCTCAATATAGAATTCCAATTTCGAATCCACGACTCACGTCGCCGCATTCGATGTCACTACCAACTAAGCTATCGTTGCCTTTAACTATAAGTAACTAATACTTACTTTTAACAGCAGCACTGCGGCCCTATAAAAAAATAAACATAGTTATAAAATATTGTACTGTCATTATTTTAAATCTATACCCACAGAACAAAGAGGTTATAAGATCTTTGTTCCGCGGTAAAAAAACAACTAGTAACTATTGTAAGGAGTCCGCATAACCTCGATAACAGAACTGACAATAAAATTCGCGAGGTATGGAAGAAAAGGGGTTCTAAATATAAAAAAATGTACACCATTACAAAGCATGACCATTACCATATTTGAAATTAAATACTCAAGTGAGAAAATTACATAGTTAGTAATTTAAATTTCGGAGGTTGTTCTAAATACAAATATTATGGACACCAATAAAAATGTTCCTATATCTACATCACTATAAATACATACATTGAAATATAACAACAATCATTCTATATTAAAATACACATATTATATAGAGATTGGTACAGTTTTGACACATGGCGCAGGACATAGAGCGGGTGAAAATCATCAATCGGAGGGTCATTATTAACTACCTTGTTAATAATATAGATAGATCTCTCAATAGGTATATTTTCGATGGTAAAATTATAGAAATTAAGCAATTAATTATATTTGAAGGCCAGCAGGTATTTTTATGTAATCTGTGTTAGGTAAGTAGATAGGTATTATTATCATAAGCGCTGATTACTTTTTTTAATTCCCTGAGATAAAAAAAAGCAACGAATTAAAATGTATTAACATGATGAATTAAAATAATGATAATGTTATCTTGGAAAAATATGGTTATAGGTAAGTAGGCGATTCCGTGCGATATTTGATTTATTCTTAGGTACAGTTTTTTTTGTTTTTTTTTTTAGTGGTATTGGAGTATTTTAAGAGTAATAATGAGGCCGAAGAAGTAAGTAACCCGCTTGTTTAGAAAATGACAAGTCATCCTAGTCTTGTAGACATAAACCAACACGATTAACACCTTGGCTGCTATCTCGTATGGCTGTCTGTCAGTTAGTTTCATTTTTGACTGAACTGATCTTAATGAAATTTTGTAAGGACATAGATGGAAGGCTGCCTCCTGTCTTAAAACAATTTATATTTATCCTTTAAACATGCGTCATTTAATTATTATTTTTTACATTAATACAATTAGATTGTCATCAATATTGAGTGCGTTATCAATAAAAACAAGTTTTATCACCCTTTGGAAATATTAAGTCTTGTTTAACGAAGATAGCCGAATCTCAAAGTGCAGTAGACCTGAGTAGTGGTTTTATTTCATAGTCTTGACAAAACTGTCAAGAATAGGATGCGTATGAGTTTAATTCCGTGACTCGAGTTTGTATTAATTAATTACTTTGACTACTACGCCATAGGTATGGGATATATTCCTATTTGGTGCAAATATTTGCATGGACATGATTCTGTCTGGTTGGAAAAATCTAATACGTAGTAAAACTGTCAAGCTCTGTTTAAGTTTGGGATCATCATCATTTCGTGGATGAAAAGTGTCTGGGGATATTTAGAACAGAATATTTATTACATCAATGTAGTTTACTGGCCCCAAAATAGACAGAGCCTGTATCTAGGGATCCGGAGGGACTTATTTAAGATTTGTCAAGTCAATTTACGTACCTACGAAGGGATTGTACTTAATAAGAATAGTCCTAGGGTGGCTTGCTCCAGATTTTAACACAAAATTAAGTACATTATCAATGTACCTATGACAAATTCAAATAGGCCTTTACAAGCACTTATGAATGGTCAGACTCTAATAAAAGAATAGTCTATCAAAATATAGGTGTGGTGTTATTTTTTTAGACATCTATATATCGAAAAAGTTTAATATTTTTCATGATTTATTGTACCTAACTAGCTCTTTATGAATTTTGCTTCTTATTTTTACCCAGTTACTACTTTTTAACACGGTTTTATTAGTTGGGTATGTAACGGAATCATCAAACATGATTTTTCAATTAAATTGAAACTTTGCTCACTTATCAACGACCGATGACTTTGTCCCATTATCCTTTCCTACTTAAGGATTAGCAATTTGTAAAAAAACAGCAAATAAATAATAGTTTAAAAAAACTCACATTAATAGAAAACCTAACTACTTGATGTTTTTGGTAATCACATTATTCACTTAATTTATTGAACATTATTTTCTACTTTTTAATTTGGTTTTACTAGGGTACGGTATGTACTACTAAAGCTTGTTATTTTAACTATCGTTCAGTCTATCCCCTTTGAGGAGTCGGTTCGGAAATCTGCTTTTACATAAGAAAAACCGGTAAAAAGTTATAGTTACATTTTTTCTTTCCTTTTTTTTTCTTTTTCACTCCTTGCATAATAAGTATGCATACAGATAACATACCTGGACGGCGGCAAAAGCGCACAACAAAATAACTGCGAAAGTCTTCATCTTCACGCGGGCACGGAATCACTATTAACTCTAAGTCACTAATTACTGGTTGCCTACATATTATAGTAATTAAGAAACCCTTATCTTCGATTACGCAGGCGTCATTATAACATAATCTGCTGATATTAATGCTGATCAATTATTCAATTTCATCGTGGATAATGGAGGGTAACCATGATTTGTTTCATGTCAGTAGGGGACAAACCGGCAGACGGTTCTACGTAGTTCTACTAAGGGAAGATTCAGTAAGTAAACAAATAATAATAATTATTATTAGCAGCCCAAATTGTCCCATTTCAGGTAATTAAATAATATTATGTAGACGTGCCCGTTGGAGTGAGGGCTAGATACCCTGCATACCATATTATGCCGTTGGTTCGCTTTCACAAACATTAGCTTGCACATGTAATTTTTGTTTCTAGTAAGTTAGTATATCAGTTATCTGGTTTCCAGAGCACAAGTTCCGCTTGAAGGATCAGATGGCCGTGCATTTAAGTAATGTCCCTGATATTTTTTTTATTCTAGCCGTTATCAAAGCATTGTCTTCTTCTTCTTTGGCCTCGCCCTTTTCCCGCTACACGGGGGCGGCTTTTCCAATCATGCGATGCCACGTGGTCCATCGCTGTGCGTCCTCTTCCCTCAGACCCAATTCCTATTATCAAAGAATTGTCGACCTATATTAATTCTTATATGTAACTAACTCTCAAGTGCTACCGCTGAAACACGCGGTATGTACCTACCTATTTGGCCATAGTTAAGGGTAACCTCTAGAGGGGTATCACAAAGTTCCCTACCATCTTATGATTTCCTCTCGATACATTCTTTTACCAAAATTTCACTCATTTTAAAATGAGCTCCTTCTTATCATTCAGTCAGTCATTCATTTTAATGTAATTCTTCAGAAGTCTGTGCCATGAGCTTGAACATCTATTGCATGAATGAGTGCGCCAAAAACCTGGTTTGTGTGAAAATTGAACATCGCATAACAATTTTCCATACTCCGCGCATTCGACACGGTGATACTCCTCATGCGATAGATATTTCGGCAGACCAATTGGCTTGGTGGTTCGCGACTCTGACTGCCAAGCCGAAGGTCGCGGGTTCGATTCCCACCCAGGACAAACATTTGTGTGCATCAACATGTTTGTTTGTTCTGTGTCTGGGTGTAAGTATCTATATAAGTATGTATTTAGAAAAAAAAATTGTATGTGTAATATATCAGCTATCTGGTTTCCATAGTACAAGCTCTGCTTAGTGTATAAGAGAATGTCCTGGAATATTTATGTCACAGGATATTTATTTATTTGTTTTTGCTCAGAATTCAGAGCACAGGGCGTAGTTGGGTTATTAGTTTTAAAAATAAAGGACGATAACATATAGGACACCGCTAACTTACGTTGACCTGTATTCACCCTCGTTTTGTCCTAGAAAATCCATACCGACGTTCAGTCACCCTATCACAACTTCCACGGCTCATTTCTGACTAATCCATTGATAATGTATAAAGATATAAATAATTATTGTAACTTCAACGGATGCACGGATTAAAATCGGTGGGTTTTTTTTACAAACTGATTATTAGATAGTGATATTTTTAAATGGTAAAATGCACAGATTGAACCTTTCTTCTTGAATCTTATTCTTGTCTGTGTAAGGGTTAGAGCCAAGAGGCAAAACCTTGGTCCCTTTAAAAAAAACTTATTTTTCTCACATACAACTCTTTCGCTTCGGTCGCCTCCCTAAGGTCTAGAAAACTAGCTTGAATGTAGATTAAATTTTACCTGAGATAGCTTCAATTACATTAATGAAGTTATTATTTCCATGTGGCAACCAATATTATCAACTCATCTCTAGGGAAACTCATCTCTGTGGAAAGAAGTGACTGGACAGGGACAGCCCTTTACACCTCGCACAGAATGGTCATCAAAAGCATTTCTATCATCATCACCCTTTGTGTTCATTGCTTCAGCAGTAGAAATTCAACATTTTTCAATTACAATTTGCGCCGTTAAGAAATATTAAGAAAAGGGTAACCAGACTCCTGAAAAAATAAAACAATAAAACCGCATAAATAAAAGATTTATTTTATCTATCTTATTTTTCCTTAGGGCTCTTCGACCACGACTTCCTTGGTTCATCATCTTTTGGAAGCGACCAGCTTTTAGATCTTTCTTTATTCCGCATCTTGCTTGGTGAGACAAACTTGCTACTGTCGACGCTCAGGCTCTCATCTATTGGGCTGGAAATGTGTTGAGTTTTGTCTTCAGCCTTCGACCTTCGGCTGTGCGACTTGGACCTCTTGCGCGACCTTGACCTGGAACGGGTGTGGTGCGATCTTGAAATAATGAAAATTGTAATAGTAATTAAAATAATCATACTACTTTGACGGACCTTATTGACGGATATTATTTTACACTTAATTAAACTAAATTTTAATAATGACACTTGGTAAATTCGCATCAAGAAAACGAAATTTTATCACACCACTGCAAAATCCTAATTCTTAATTAGACCCTAGAATATCACTTATGAGGGTCTAACTAAGCTACTGAAGTTACCACCAGTTCGGAAGTCAGCCTTCAACTGAGAAGAAACAAGGTTACATTAACTTTTTGTCTTATTTGCCAAATTTAGATTTTTAACAAATCACAGTATTAAAGTACTACTGAAGCTGGGGTCTTACTGTGAACTCTAAACTGCTTGAGAATTTGTGAACATCTAAAAAAACTGCACGTCTTAAAAGTTGGTCTATATGGTAAATTTAACACCGCGCGTATACCGTGACGTAGTGCGATGTTTAATAGGGATGTGCCCTGACATGTCAAATCTTTATGAAATGTCAAAACGATCGAAAGAATGTATGGAGTTTTGTTTGAAATAGCAAGTGGTGACGTCATAATTGTACAGCATCAAATAACATACTCTTTATGATTAGATCGGTACTGAAAAATCACATTAATGATTTAATTTTCATCATATTTAATGTTTTCGTATATTTTTGGATGTTCAATACACTGGTTAGTGTTTGATCATTTATCTTTAAAAAAAGGACACATCCCAATTTTCCATACAAGCTCGCTTTATCTTTATGTATGTCTGTTATCAGGTATGCATCAACAAAGTGTATATCAGTGTGTGCTCCTAAACATTGGTTGATAAAATTGGAATATGTTTCTTTTAAAATCTCACTGCAATAGAAAACATTTCTTATTTTAATAACTAGCTATCGAGTAGCTTTGGTACCGCGGTTTCACCTGCGTTTTCATAGTACCTACTCTGTAAAATTTTGGATCAATATGGCCGTGTGTGAATAATATTAAACATTTGTAACAGTCATATAAAATTGTTAGGTACAAAATCTGAATCTGACAGTACCCTGATACCCACATTTAATTTATATTTACACGCCGATTATCCCCAAAGAGGCAGGCAGAGGTCGAGAACGCAGATGAAACTCAGCGAAGGTAATGTTAGTATAAGCTCAACTCTCACCTAGATCTCCGGCTCCTGGACCTAGAGCGGCGACTCCTGCTGCGCGAGCGGCGGCTCCGGCTCCGGCTGCGTCGGCTCCTAGAGCGAGAGCGCGAGTACGTGCGGCGGCGCGAGCGGGAGCGAGAGCGCGAGCGCGACCGCGAGTACGAGCGACGCCGCGAGCGCGACCGCGTGCGGCTGCGGCCGCGCTCGCGGTCGTCGTGGTCGTTGCGACTCTCTGTCTCTGTCAGTTTCTTGAAGTATCTGTAGATGAGAGTAAGCCGGTTGTGACCTTTGTGTGTGTGTAAATATCGATATATACCAGTATATAACAAAATGCATAGTATCAGTTATCTGGTTCCCATAGAACTAGCTCCTGAAAATTCATTACCGGAAAAACAAGTGACTATATTACGCAATAAAATTTAAATGATTTTTAATGAATAATCGTTACAGTTTAGGCCCCAGACGTTTGACTCAAGCTTTTGAAATTCTGTGTCTAACAAAAAAAATGTCGCAAAAGCTACTTTAGGAACAGTAGTATTTTGTACAACTTCCTAGTTCTTAGGTGTATTATGGGTGTGTAAACGCCATTTGCAAGACAATTATGAAAAGAAAATGCATATTTAAGAACACTGTAATTGGGTTAATTTATGAAATGGGTGTTTGTAATTGTTCCTTTTACAAAGCTGTAATATTCATTAATAAATCAAAAGAACCTCGTGCACCTGTGCATACACTAGACTAGAGGCATGTCCGACTTTACTTCATAATTTCGTCACCAGTAATGTGTTAGTGATTGGTGAACTAACTTGTAATACTGTTGGCTGGCGTTGGGCCCCTCGAAGTACGGCATGCGGGGCCTCCCGCGGCCCCCGAGGCCCATGCCGACGCCGCGGCCCCGCGCGCGGTAGGGCCGCCGCGGCTGGTAGTCCCCCGGGGCGGGCGCGGGCGGGTAGTACGCGCCGCGCATCGGGTAGTACATCGACGCTACCGGGTCGCACATATATATTACACTTTAGTATAAAAAACCAGATAAAATACTCGGCTATTGAGTTATTTTAATATGGATTGGGTTCCCGTATATCCCGCGTGTTACAAACTATTTTGTATCTTTACTTTTTATGAGAGTAGTTTTGTTTTTAAAAATAAAGATATTCCAGTTGTGTCAGAGGCATGGTTTCAATAGTCGCCTATTCTTTCCTCTGCTCTATTTTAGCTGTACTCTTTAACACATGGATTATAATATAGCTTATGTACGGAATAATGAACCTTTCAAGGGGTGAGATTTTTTTTTTAAAAGATGCCGTGGTTGCTGAGTCAGCCCACCGCAAATAAACAAACTCCTAAAATACGCACGCTCTCTTTTTAATATTAGTATAATTATCAAAATAATCTTCTATAGAGCTACCAAAATAATTTAAGAGGAGTATTTGTTTGTCTATTTGTTGGTAATCTCTGGAACTACTGACATTACAATATTACAGACATCATTGTAAAAAAAATCTAAGGTCGTTTTTTAAACTTTAAAATACAATAATAAAGTACTTTACCCATTCAAATTAATATCCACTATTCGACTTGATTGAACTAAAGGGCCGTGTATAAAATACGTCAACATTTCAACACACATGTCCATTTTTCACAACTTCACTCGTATTAAACATTTGTATATAATTAATTCTGTGCGTATTTTATTCACGGCCCCTATTCTTTCCTGCAAATGAGATCGTCACAGATAAAGTTCAATATTATCGCAATTTTAACATTGTCATCCGGAAAACAATGACCTATTACTTTTATAGTTTATCTGTTTACTTAGAAATCATAAGTAAATAATAAATATAAATAAATAAATAAATATAAATATAATAATAAATATAGTGATGTGAAGATACTCATACTTTGCGGCGGATATGGATACCCGGCCGGAGGCGGGCACGCTGCGAACGGATAGCCGAACCCGTACGCTGCGTGCATGTTGTACATCCCTGGAAATATTAATTATGTTAATAACACAACATATTTTTTTTTTATAAAAAAAACTACAATTGTGTGTCATCTTGAGGGCTCTAACATTCTGTGAAGTTTTTGTAAAGTTTACGTTTTTACAGTCCTAAACCGTTTGCCTAAAATAATTAATACAAAACAAGTTTACAAGGTATTCTAGCATTTAAATTAATTAAACAAAGCTTAAGAAGACAATAGAATAGAGATAATAATAAGTGACAGAAACATAGAATTTGAACATATTTTATGTCCTAAATTGTCATTTCCGATTACCAGCCATCGTACAAAAAGACACCGCGGGTTTTTTCGCAACCAGCTAATGATTTTCAATAGGCCAGGAATTTACTCTAACACCCATATTCTAAGACGTATCCTCAGACGTCACTCGACTCCAAATCGACTGAGGATACCTTAAGCATTCTCTCGAGGAATTCTCAAAATTGGTATTCTAAGTCATAACTCGAGCAATCCCGACTGATGTCGAATCGAAGTGTAGTCAAGGTAACATGTCATTAGTAACGTCATTCTATTATAGATATTATAATATTGGAAACAAAGAGCTGAAGATCGAGCTCAGTGGCGCGCCATAGGTGAGGCCTATGTCCAGCAGTGGACGGGGATAGGCTGATGCTGATGATGATGATGATTATAGATAAAATATTAATGAAATAAAATAATGAGTTTCAGTAACTATTTACAAGCAATAAGGTTGGTCCCGACGTACCTTGAAGCTGACAGTTATTTCCTCACCTCGAATGAGAGATGTCAAGTCGAGTGGAGGAGATTTTTGTAATTAGAATACTAATATATTTGAGTGAGGTTGAGTGGAGTCGAGGAATTGTCTTAGAATATGGGTGTAAGACCCGAAGCCAACCCATCTATGGTTATAAATGACTCATAGGCGTGAAGCATACCAACTCACAATTGTAAATAATACCCGAATCAGTTTGCACTGAATATAGGTATTGCGGTACGTTAGTGATATGTGTTGTAATGTATTCACTAAAGGTTCGCGGATTCCTGCTATCAATATATAGATTCAGTGCCGTCCAATATATAGGTTTTGTATATTGTGCCAATATATAAATATTGTATCTATATACGCATGGCGGTTCCCTCCTCCGGTACAAGGATGTCCAAAAGCGAAACATGAGGAGATGCAACATAGAGCCCTCTCGTTGGGAACGTTAGGCAGCACAGCGGCCAGAATGGCGCAGGATTGTGAACAGCCAAGTACGCGAGTTCGAGGTTTAGCGTAAAGCTGACCTTGATACCAAACGCGATCAGTTAAAGGCTCGCCCACCTGCTGCCATAACATATAATTATGAGAACGGCGTACTCACGTGCCCTCAGTGTGCACGGAGTTTTGCCGCGAAGATAGGCTACATAAGCCATCTTCATATCTTCGAGTGCAGCAGCGCCATCACTCAGACTAGGGGTCGAAGTGGTCGCCATGGCCGAAAACGGGCGAAACGATTTGTATCGCCCACTCCTAATTGTAACTCTCCAAATACTCCTAGTTACGCTACGGCTGGTAGTTATTACGGATGGCCACTACCTCTGTAGGCACTTATATAAGGTTGCTTTTACTGAGAAGAACCGGCAGTATATTAATAAATAAATCTTACCAGTGGCTTTCTTATACTCCAATTCTCTCTCGGGAGTGTTGAGTTTCTCAGTCTTGATATGTTTATCATTCGAGTCCCTGCGTTCGTCCGATGATTCTGAGCTAATGGAAGAGTCGCGTCTCGGCTTCTTCACCTCTAAAGCTGAACGAATCACTATGCGTCCTGAAAAATACAGAATTACTGTAAGATTATTTGGTGAAAAACCTAATATTGGTAAGTGTGTGTTTGTAACCAATAAACTCTTGATTTTTGTTACGAATAAACGTATTTTCTTTCTTACTTTCGGTCTTTCAAATAGTACTTATTTATATCAAGAAACAGGCAGACGGTCCACCGGATCATAAGTGATCACCACCCTGTCGTTTTACCAGCCCCTTAACTTTCTAACCGAAATATAATACAAGGGCCCATTGTGAAATTAATTGGCAGATGAGACTTAACAACTTCACGTCTCAGGATCGACAGCGCATCGGCGATGTCCCTGGTGTTGCAAATGTCTATAGGCAGCGGTGACCACTTACCATAAGGTTTTTTTATAGTTCTAGGTAGCAAATGATTACCGTAGCCTATTGACGCTTGCAACACAGTCGTTATCACTCGCGCGTTGCCGACCCTGGTATAATGTCTTCACACCCTTCTTGAAGAACCCATCCTTTTTTTCCGGGGTGGAACATCCTCATGGATGTCCTCCGTCCTGGGGCGAGCGGAAAGGTCTGTCAGACTTGTACTGACTAAAAATCACCCGTGTTCCTTCTCACACCTATTATGCCGGGGGTCGCGAGCACGTATCTCCGCTTGCGCAACCCTCGGCTGGTGCTGGCCCGCCACTGCGGGCCTAGTCCGGTCGAGGGGGTGGAGTGAGGTGTTTCATTCCCCCCCCGACGTCTAAGAGGGGCGCGCGTGGAACACTAACGCGCCGCCACCTCGGGTCCTGATGTGTGTGGGGGGACCCTAGACCGTTTGCTCGCTTGAAATCGCACCGCGACCAATTTGGTTCCAATTTATGAGGATTTACCCTCCGATCAGATGGATCAAGGCCAGATTGTTGTCACATCATCATTCTTCTTTTACTTGAAAATGTCCCTAAGTTAGAAATTACTGAATGAACTCACCACTAACAGCACTATCGTATCTTTTCCTCTGCTCTTCAAGTGCATCTTCCTGCTTTTTCTTACATTGTTCCACCAGTCTCGCTCGCGCGGCTCTGTCGCCCGAAACTCGGTAGCGCGACTCGCGTGAGGTGCTGCGTTGTAATTCTGGACGAAGCTAGAAATTATTGTACAATTTTTGTAAAGGTAATGGACAAATCTAAGCAACAACCAATAGAATAGATGAAAATTTGTAAACAACACATTTTTCTTAATATGTCATATTTAAGAAACTAGTTTCTGCCCACAGCATCCCAGGAGAATCAAATATTTAAATTAAACAAACCTCTATTCTCTTAAACAGCTCTTCAATCAGACGAAAAGCCTGTAACTTTTTCTGTGTTTTCAACATTTTTTTCCGCTCTTCAGCAACCTTTCTGTTTACATCTACATCTTCTCTTTGCATGAGTTTAGCCAGCTGCTTTTTCTTCCTCTTCTCTTCTCGTTCTCGCATCTTCTCCAGTTTCTCACGCTCTGTATGCTCGAATTTTTGTCTTAAAGAGTGATAAACAATACGTGAGACAATCTCTTTTTGTCTGCAATAGATAATTTTGGCCCTAATTTGCACTTCATAATATATTTAGGATGAAGAAAATGGAATTAGAATTATATTATACCTTTCTCTAGCTTCCTGTTTCTTAATCCTTTCTTTCTCCAATCGCTCCTCCTCTTCCTTCCCTTTTTGACGTGATATGAGTCTCTCCCGCACTATTGCTCTTCGCTTAACTGCAGCATCAGTCATATGTTTTGTCTTATCAAAGTCAACTCGTATTCCACACCACTCAGCTGTATCCTGTTTCTTTCTAAGTAATTTGCAGCCTCGGACAGCATCCATACATCGTACAAACCCCACATATTCACTAAACTGGATGTAACCTTCAAAATATAGTGCTGCATCTGGAGGTGGAGTTGTTACACCCCTCATTGCTGCTTTCATCTGCATTCTAAATGGATCAGAAGCTGGAACATCAACTTGACGTATTGAGCCAAATTTCTCAAATGCTTTCTTGAATATATTCTCCGAGGGAGGTGCATCATCATCAAGGTCCCGATCATGTACAAACCATTGTATTGGTAGATTACAAATATGGACTGTGTCAGGTCGTTCACCTGGTTTCATTTCATCCATGTCTGTTGCATCTCGGAAGAATGAATCCCATGCATGTCGGCTAGGGAAATCAGACTTCGCTTCACTTACCCTTACCTTTAAGGGATCTGGGTAATCATTTAACTGGACCATTCGGTCATCGAGTCGCGATATTACTCGTTCGATTTTATTGCGGTCCTCTAATTCGGCGTCAAATCTTATCACTTCAGTAGTATGCTTGGATACTTTTAGTATGCTAAAGCTGTCAGGTAGTATCATCTTGCGGAGCCTCTCCATAAGCTCCCAGTTGGAAAGAGCCTTGCCATGAACCTTGTGAGGGGGAAGCTGAACAGAAATATTAAGCTTTGCAAAGGATTTTAAGTACAAACGCTGCGGCAAGTACAGAGCCACCGCGTCTGAGGTGTCCCTACAAACTTGAATATTCATTTTGACCTAACTTATGCTTACAACCTAAAACAATACACAGTGGCAAAAAAAAACGCAAAAGCTAATACAACAAAATCTATCCAACATGTATGAAATGAAGCATTAATAAATCCTACCACCCTAACAAATGAACATACAAAATAAATTGAAAATGATTTCTTTAGTGTGATGCCCAAGGCAATGTTCAGGCAGAGCTTCCATGGCTAGTAAAATCCCAAAGTTGACGTTAAATTCTAATTTGTCTGTAAATTTTTCACTGTAAACACAAGATTCACTGCATTATTAATCACAAAAATTATTTCATTAAAATGATCGACTTCAATAGAAATTTATTGACATGACACATGAGTGACATGTATGATGACTACAGAGTAAAAAAAAAACTTCAGAGCATTTGATGAGCAACTCTGCATTGCAAGTAAGCATCTCTTCATATGAATTATAATATTAGTGTAGATTATCCAATTTATCCAAGCATTTAACTCTCTTAAAATATGAATATTGATTAATCTCGGAAAAACTCCCATAAACACAGCAATACCGCCAAGCCAAAACTTTTGACACTCTATGGTGAGCTGAGGATCACTATATTTTGGTGGGAACGATTTTTGTAGTTGTCTCTAAAAGCCTGTAAAGCTTCAGACCGGCGAATATTTTACTAAAATCTGTCTATTGTAGATCCTTAACTGATTTAATATAATACGACAAAAAACATAAATGTAAAAGATAACCATGTAAGTACGTACCAAAAAAAATAGCATTATAAATATAGGTTAACTGATTCGCTAAATAAAGGAAGTAAAATCTACCTGGATACAAAGATAGTAACGTTTTTCAGTATCTTTATGAGAAAATAAATAATATTATTTGCTATATTGCGATAATAATGCCACTTGCCAAGACTTTACCCACAAACTTTAATCCTTGAGTTTGAAAACAATTAACAATGATCTAGTCAATCAAGTATTTGTGCTTAGGTACAGGGGCGTAGCTACCGCCTTATCTACCGTATCAATGATACGGGGCCCCCGGGCTGCAGGGGCCCCGATCGTAAGTCATCCCTTAAGTCATTCATTTGAGCCCCCCAACAAAAATTAATACAGGGCCCTACTAAGACAAGCTACGCCTCTGCTTAGGTACAGTCAACAATAATAGCGATATAAAATTATCTAATTAATTATTTTAACATATATTGTTAAAAGAGGCCGCATAACTTTGTCTTCTTTAACAAGCCCCTATTAACATTAACCTACCTCCACACCGATTCTTTGCTTCCGTCACCTGCTAGTAGCTATTACCTTTGATCAGTGAGTCAGTCGGTGAGTGATAAAAATAGTGACTTACGGTCGTCAATCTATCGTGAATGGTAGTTTTTTTTATTCAAATTTGGTAATTCGAAAAATCACTAGCCTTGCAAAATTGCAAGTATGTAGGTCAAATAGATTTAAAGAGGTTCAACCCCTCTTTAAACAGCAGTCACAACGTGGTTCACGCAATATAACCAAAGTCCATGCTTCGCCCGTTTGCTTTGGGAACTTGGCTTACACACTGCCGTGTTTACTTACGATACTCACATAGAAAATGTACAAATTAAAACTACATTCGAATTGAGAACTCCATCCTTATCTGGAAGAATGTTACTAATTAAGAGTATATTTTCTACCCGCCCCGGCTTCGCACGGATGTAATGTAGATTCTAATATGTATGTATTAAACATTCCTCTTGAATAATTATCTATTGATGAAAACCGCATCAAAATCCGTTGCGTAGTTTGAGAGATCTAAGCGTACAGACGACGGGAAGCGACTATGTTTTATACTATGTAGAGATTATTCTTTCCCAAAAAAATTGCAATTAAAGACCACTGCTTTTCTCTACTTCTTATGTGTATAGATATCGACCTTACAGGAGCGACATCATTATCAACTTTCTTAAATTCTTCCTTCCGGGCGGGCGGGCGGTCACGCGATACGCTATATTGTCAACTCAAGTTTAACAAGATAACAAAACTCGCGTCCTCCTAAACAAAAAAATAGGTTCGATTACATTCAAATGAAAAAATATATTATCAAGTATACTTTTATTTTCTTTAATACAGAATCCTCACAACTCACTGGATTCTGATTCATTCTGAAGGGCTATTGCGTTAAAGTGCAATTTAAAAGTTATCAAATAGATAGAACCTATCACTTATAGCTATTATAAATAATTTTGCATACAATTTACACAGCTTTGCATTACTTATATTATTAATATAAAAAGATTAAGATATTTTCCAAGGCTCAACTACACAGGCCTTACTAATTTCACTTTACATTCGAAAATAATAGACATTGTGAAGCTTCAGGCTCAATTACATTGCCTTAAAATGATAACAACTAGGATTTCATTTATTATTTACAATTCTTGTGCAATACCATCACCCCCTTTTATGTATTCATACTTATCAATTCACATATGTACTTACAAAAGTTATTTTGAAATATTCAAATTATATATCTGACAATAATTTTTGATTGTATGCTATTATTTGTTGCCAGTTTCATAAATTAGAAAACTTCTAAATTATCTTCAGTACATTATCATATCATTTACATAAGCCATGATAATAGAGCTATTGCCCATGTGTGTACAGATGATTTTGGGCAATACAATTTGGATTTTAATTCAACATTACTTATGACCACCAATACAGTAACTCTAGATCTATTCGGGATATATTTTTATCAATATTATATTGAGTATATTTTATGTCACTGGCAGTTTTGCTAGATACTGAGAAACTAGCTTTCTTTGCCTACAAAGTCAACATTGCCATGTTTGATTTTGAATGTTTTGATCTTTAAAATAGGAAATGTTTGGCAACTCTATAAATTTCCACAAGATATACTAGATTTATCAATAGTTTTACCTTACATTAAGGTATCTCCACACACTTAAATCATGAAAATGCAGGTCAAACTTTAAGGCCACAATAGTGGCATAGTAAGTATATTTCAGATAGATTCAGGATTATTTCAAAATTCACTTTTATATATGGATCTGCTCCCAATCATTTGAGGTGGCCACAAAATAATAAGAAAAAATATTAATACACATCATTATACTATGCTAAGATTTTTGTGTGTGCAAATGAAATCCCAATATTGTTAATTTACCTAACTATAGGAACTAACATATTTCTTAACTTCCTATCGGAATTGTTATTTTTAATATTTTTTTACATTACCGATTGTCACTGGAATGGCCAAGAACAATTCCTACCAATTCATGCAAAACTTTTTCGTTCTTGGCCAAAATATATTCATTACCGTCCAGAATAAAAGGCCATTGTCAATATTGTGTATAACCTTATTAAAAAAGATGTCTGCCATTAATGTACCTACAATACATCATATCTATTTATCTTCATGACAAGGTCAAAAAGTCCACCAGATACCATTAATTTAGAAAATTTCAAACAGACCAAATAAAAGGCAAAAAGCACACAGCATCAGAGGCTAGTATAGCTTGGCTATAGCTTGATTCTATACACACAACATGCAAAATCATAATTGCATTCAACACAATCAAAACCAACACTTATGTTATTAGCAGCACTCCATTTTACCTTTTACTTAGTCTGTGGGTTTAGATGCCTAAATCATATTGCATTATTAAAACTAGATCATACATGTACAAACAAATTATTTACATTATTCATTAGTCATCCATTCTCAGTCAATCCAGTATGATTCTGTGACTAATGTGACCTAACTTTGTGAAAATGCTATACCTTAAATTGTGATGATTATTTAAAAGATTTTAAGCGTTTTAAAGAGCAATACTGTTTATTTAATATAAAATAATTCCTATGGTTTCAGTGATACACTAAAATTTAAGAATATTTTATAATTAATAATTCAAATAAATTTTATTGCCAAAAGGACATAAGACTGCATAGTGGCAGAAGTTATTAGTTACTTATATGTACATGTGTTGTATACTAAAAAAAAAAACTAAAAAGTATATAAATCAAATCTGAAACATTCGCACATTCAACACAAAACATAGCTCAACTAAAATTACACTCGCAACAACAATAGCTTTCGATATGCGAAATAATTAAATAAAATTTTCAGTCTTCTATTAAATAGTTCTTAATAGATTATAAGTTTAGATCTCTCGATTTACAGTAGTTTCATACAATTTGTACAACATAACAGAAAATTGACAGGATACTTTACACTTGTTAAATTAGCATAGTTCATGTCTATGAAATCACTGGTGCCAACCCTTCATTTGTAGTTCTTGAAAAACACTTGTAACAATCACTTTTTTATTACTTAGTAGTATTCAATCACTGCATAATATTCATTCATAGTCCTTTACAAAATTATGTTACAATCACAATCATTTATTGCTAAAACACTATCCAATACAGATCAATACAAAGCTGATCATGTGTTAACAAGAACCTCTTCCTATGATAAAGGTAGCTAATCATATACACAGTACCAACAAGTCCATTTTTAAGCTGGAAGTGGGAGCCACTGTCACTGTGTGAATTTTGCAACACTTGTGTCTTTAAGCCGCACATTTTATCAATACTCTACCAGTATTCATTGCTGCATTGTTTCTTGGGTTGTACACCCTATGTGAGTGTTTATCTTCACCCAAATATGATGTCTCAGTTGGCCCTCGTTCTCTTGGGATGTGGAGCGGCAGAATGCGCCGGTCGCGGCTGATGCGGCGGTTGGTGCGGGGGCTCGTCGCCGGACCGCAACATGTATTTGAACTGGAGCATATGCTGCATCACATCCCGGATCTGCACCAATGCGAGCCCGTTTTCACCTGCTGCTGCTGATTTACACTTGCCGGAGTTGCGCAGGACTTGTAGTTGTGTCCTGTTGGAGTTAACTGATTTTAACTAATCATGATCAATGTAAGTACATGGTTTGAAATATTTTCAGATTTGAGCAGTCATTTGACCGCGCATAGCGTGATATATTACGATGAACAGTTTTGCACTAAATAAAGACATCTTCCATGGATCTGTGCTGTGTCTGGTGATGGCAAATTGTTGTGTACCTATTGACCTTGGACGCGGTGGAAGTAAGGCGCAGTATTAGACCGCATTGAGCGAAAGGTCAGTTACGGCATTGCTAACCAGGTCAAGATTATGAACACAATCAAAAGACGCTAGCCTCAAACGGTTTTATTTTTAAATATTCTTGAACTGTCAAGACATAAGTAATAAGTAAGATTTGCGATGTATGGTCAGCGGCTAATTTTGCTAAATAAATACAAATTTACAAAAGCTACATACACATACTACAGAAGATATAATGAACAAAATGATACAGAACACCTACATTTCTTCACTATAAATCAGTTTGTAGTGGACTCGTATGTCCCTTACACACAACAATGTATTATAAATTTGGATCAGTTGTAGAGCTCACAGGCACGATATAGGTATAGTACAGTATACTCACGAGTTTGGTCGGTACAGCGTGAGCCCGAGCGCGTCCAGCATGGCGCGGCAGGTGGTGAGAGACACGCGCGGGAAGAAGTGGCTCGCCAGGTCGGGCAAAGTCATCAGCAGCTCTGTGTACTGGTAGGGTTTGGCGTTGATGCACGGCACCATTATGTTCTCCACTAGAGCTTTTTGAACCTGGAATTGGTATTACATTCGAGCTTTAGAAATGTAACTCACTACTACAGTATTCAAAGCTCATAAATGCTTATATAACTTTTAGTTGAGGTGTGACTGATGTTATTTTAATAGGTGACTCAATATAAATATGTAAGTAATAATGGTTTAGTTAGTAGTAATTCAAAGTAGCATTTGAAGTCTAGTCTAAAAAAATCTCGTATTCATAATTATGCCCACGTAAACGTGTTCTGTCCAATAAATATAACATATACCTACTGCCTAAATGAAATTCAAAAATTCAAAATTCAAAACCATTTATTCAGTTTAGGCCTTCGGAGGGCACTTATGAAGGTCAAATTTAAAGTTACTGAAGCTACAACCGGTTCGGAAGTCAGCCTTCAACTGAGAAGAACCGGCAAGAAACTCAGCAAGGTTACATTTTTTTTTATTTGTTATATAAATTTTTATCTATTCTGACTTTTTGGCTATTTTATAATTTCAATTTTACATAATTTTATATTTAACAATTACAAGATACTTATTATAGGTAACATTAATAAAAACAAAACAAAAAAAATATGACAAGACTACAAAATAGAAAATAACAATAATTAGGTACTTACAACTTAAACAAGAGATTTAGAGGTGCACTGTGCAGAGAGCAGCTATTTCCATACATTTTTATCTTCAATATAATGAACTACCTTGTAATACGCTTTTTCTTTCAAAACTTTCCTAATATAATTTTTAAATTTATGATCAGACATTTTGGTTATTGAAAGCGGTATCTTATTATAAAATCGAACACAATTACCAAGAAATGACTTGTTAACTTTAGTTAGTCTAAAGTATGGAACAACTAACTTCTCCCTTTGTCTTGTATTTATACTATGAATATCTAATTTTGCCTCAAACATTCCTATGTTTCTACGTATAAACATTATATTTTCATAAATATATAGTGAAGGTAATGTCATTATATTTATTTCCCTAAATAAATCTCTTAATGATTCACGGGGACCCATACTGTAAATTGCACGAATTGCTCTTTTTTGTATAATAAATATTGATTCTATATCCGCTGCTGCTCCCCAAAACAAAATACCATAGGACAAGAGGCTATGAAAATATGCAAAATAAACTAATATACATATATATATAACTGTTATAGTAGAATAATAAAACTCACCTTATACGGCGTATGGCTGCCAGCTGAACTGATGTCTGGTATGGGCATTAGCCTTTTGCGATTGTCCGCTGAGTGAGAGGTTGAGTGGCCATTCATTGTTCCAGTCACCTGAGGAGGCACACTGCGGACAAACGTAAACTTTGATATTAGAAACCCTAAGATAAATTTTTGTTTGGTTTGCAAAAAAATCTACAAAAAGCATAACAACGACAGTGTCAAAACAATGGCGAATGGTTGTGACAGACATCATGTAACAGCAGTTGTAAAAGTTGTAGCTCATTTGTAAAAACTTATATATCTAATATTATATCTGAGATGCCCCATTTTACTCTGGGTGAAATCAATGCAATCTTAAGTGCTGCATGAACTGTAACAATGTTGCTCCATGTGGGACGACAAAGGACACACTACGACCAAAATCACATTTAAAATGTGTCATGCATGATGTTAAAAGCCATATGTGGTTAACACTTTAAATTCAATTCCAAAAATAAAATAATGAGGAGGTCAGCCTTGAAATTTTGAGAATAGGAAGTTATTATATTGAAATATACTTCAAGTAAAAATATTAATTGCAACACAGGCTGTTTTAAGAGACGTTCGACTACAATATAGTGATGAAAACATGCTCACTTCATGGTTGTTGTGTTGGCTGAGCTCCTCACCAGAGGTGGAGGGGGTTGCTGAGCCATCGCCATTGTAATTGCACTGTTCGGAAACTGAAATAAACGATAAAGCAAACATATTTCATGTGGCACTGGTAAAAAAAACATGAAATTGGCAACTATATAATAAAAGTGCCTTGGAATGAGAATTCCCGTTTTTAAGGGTGGGGTAGATGCAAGGAACCTGCGAGAAGATTTATGGAAGTGCTGATGCAATGAAATTTTGTACCTGTGAAGGTGCAAAATAAGGACAAAATGCTTGCCAAGTCCTTATTTTTTGCGTAAAATATTTAATATAATTTGCCGACACACAAGCAGACGGGTCACCTGATGGCCGCCTATAGACATTTACAAATACCGGGCGCATCGCCATTCCATACTCAACTCTAAGATGTGCCTAAAAGCAGAGTAAAATAGTGGTAGTGTCTAGTTACAAAAAAAATGCAAATTATCAAATCGCACCTTTAGAATTGAAGTGGCTTAATCCAAAATTCTTGTTTTTTGGTAAACACCAAAAATGTAATAGAAGAATTAGCCGTTTTGTAGATTTTCAATTTTATTGCTCTAGGTTAAGCGTTTATTTTTATTTTTTTTGTTATTAACCGTAGGGTAGGAATTGTTTTAATGATTGGACACTAAACCTTTACGTATAACTAATTAGAACATTTGTTAATTAGTCATTAAAAAAAAAATGACACTTATTTTCCGAAATCAATTTAATATTATTGGCATATTTGACTTTGAGTCAATTTTTTACTTAACGATACATAAACAAATTGTGCCTATTTAAAAAAGAGGCGATTAATTTCTAATGTTATATTTGAACATGGTGACAGATTTTACAATATGCTAGTTTAATTATTGTAGACTAGTTAAATTAAAGGAAAGTGAAAAACAGACTTTGGTTTCAAAATCGTGTATTTTGAAATTTTCCCTCACTAATCATCATTAAACACTAATCTACTGGTACTGCTACCAACATAACATTACCACCTGGTATTCAATTAAGGTAAGTTTATAAAAATCAATGGTTTGAAATAATCTCCAAATACTATGTAAACCTTTGATAAAATAATATAAAACAATGAAATACTTCTTATCAATAGAGTAGAAAAATAATAAAGTAAAAGTCATTTTGTTATATTTAATAACTGGCCAAAAAATATTTATAAAAATGTCTAAGAAAGAATTTACGAAATAAAAAAACTTTTATCAAACTCAACTAATTAACATAATCAACCATTCACTTTTTTTTAAATAAACAGCAAAAATAACATATCTTGATTCAACACTAAAATGAGATCAAAATAGATCATTAAGTTAATTTATTAAAAATAATTATAAACGCGAGTCATAGAACCAGGCGTAGATACTAGGGATTGCTTTAGTTCTTATAAGATAATTTAGATCTTTTTTTTATTTTCTGCAAGCACCATTTTGGACTATAAGCATTCGTTATTGTAATTTCACACGCTTTTTTCATTTTATTTCTTAAAGTCTTTATCAGCATATGTATTTTTATAGTAAAATAAAAATAGCTCGTCTTTAACTAATTTTAACACTTTTATCTTGCTATCTAAGTCCCTCAAACCCACTGCATTTTTATCAACATCCTAAATAAAGTTATACCCCCATTCGTTCGGCAACACATTTAAGTCTATAAAAAATTGTAACCTTAACTCTTTAACTCTAATTGGGGTGCCAGTTTTTCTAGCACCTCTTAGTAAAGGCATATATTGTTGCGGTTTGTCAATAGGACCAGATCTTAGGTTTCTCTTTATTTCTTTTCAATTAAACTATGTGCATTGTCTCCCTCTTTCTGTGTATGTCCCTTAATTAGATATTTATGCGTTATTGATTGAATGTTGTCAAAATGGGCCACTGTCTTATGCAGTGGCCTAAACTGCTATAAACTGGCAATATATTTTTGTTTTGACCATTACAATTTCTGAATAAAATATTAGATTTAAAGTTTTGTCTGCATTATTTTCACTGATGGGACTTTAAGTAATCAAAAACGCAGAAACCTATTTCAATAGCCCCTTTATTACCATGTCTTCTTTTCCAAAAATAGCAATATACTTCTTCATATGCACCTAGTTCACTAACGTTTTTCTTTTTTTATTATGTTTTGATTTAGAAGCTAGTTCAACTATTGTAAAATTATAACAATTAAGTCTTGACCTATAATATAAAGATGAATCATCGCCTTTACGACAGGTCATTGCAGCTTCGAGATCATAAACAGCACATTTAGTTTCGTTAATAATACATATTCATATATTTATATCTTGTCTCATATTATATATATCATTAGTCTCATAAATATTTTTTGGCCTTAAAAAAACTTATATTATTTTCAGTTGTAAATATTAAGTAAAAAACCCAGTATGGGCGTGAGATTTGTTTTGATTATTATTAAAGTCCCTACATATCTCTTTTATACTCTTGCTGCCATCCATATAATCTCTTGAAGTAGAAAATCTTAGTTAATGTGATTCTATGCGCGGTAGACTATTAATATGGTCCTTAATATCATGTACAAGATTTGGGTTAATCGGGGCTCGGCTTCTAGAACGCCCTCTAAGATCTTCCACAAGGCCATTAGTTTTCAGTTTCACAGTTCTTATCTGTCTCTCTGTAATACGAGTATCTAGTGTATTGATAAAAAAAGGTTTTATAAACGCGAATTCTTTGGCAATCAGCTGTAAAATAAATGGCTGTGTTTGGTTTACGAGGATGGGCAGCATTTTTGTACTGATATTTTGGTTTCACCTCCATCGTGCATGCCTTGATAAATGATCGCTTCAAGTCAAAATTACTTAGCTGCCAATAATAGTCGTATATTTCGCTCAGGGGTTATGTTATCGGAACAACGAAGTCTACAAACACAATTACTTTGTTAGATTTAGAAAGTGATTGGTAGGCTTTTCCGGTATTTCGAAGAGATTTAACAATATTTTGTTTCCATTGAGACGGATTGCGCAGGCGCTTCCTAGATTTTTTATTCTGAGGAAACAATTGCATCGTCACCATCATGTGCCCCATCCCTGTCAGACGTGTTGGTTGATGAACTGAAAGAGCGTCGTAGCGATGAATCGTTGTAAGTCGGATCAGCGTCACACAGATCGACTTCTGATTGCAAAGAATGCACAGGTGATTGACGGTAGTTTATGTCTTTATCTAACCGTATTTTGCTATTTGAGGGCTCGGCACAAATTATATTCGTGTAATCGATTTGAGTACCTGACATGATAGAAGGTGAGCTATTTATTTTCATTTCGTCTCAGCTTTGCTTCGGTTATGTAAAAGACTTTGATGACGACGACGTTGTGCTGGAACTTGAAGATGATGACATAGAAGAAATGAAATGAAATGAAAATATTTTTATTCAAATAGGTCTTTCCAAGCACTTATGAATAGTCTGATTCTAATACCGGTTCGGAAGGTTGTTTTTTACTGAGAAGAGCCGACATTAAACTCAGCAATAACTCTTTTTTTTTAAAAACCAACTTAGCTTTATTACATAAAATCTATTCAGTCTCACTAATAATACCTGTGTGTTATCGCAAAAGTGAAGAATTATTGAACAATAATATAATATTATGAATAACTAATAAAACAAAAAATAATAATAATAATACAAACAAACAACAGAACTGGATGATGATGTACTACTGGATCGATCTCTCATGTTTTGTGATGTTTGTTCTTTGATAATTGGATTAACGCTTTTCTTACTGCTGATTATCGACGTATTGTTAATCTCCTTTAGAATCCGTTGTTCAGTTTCCACTTGCGGTAAAATTTCAATTCAATCTAGGACTTCCATCCGTCGCCTTATCCAAGGGTATTTTCTAATAGTTTTCCTTACCACGCTCTTTGGATCCATTTTAAGCACTAGTATAACCTTCTGCACTTGCTGTTCTCATCTCTTCACCCTGTTCATGCATAATATTTCATTCCGGTTTAATAGATGCAAAATAAGATCTGCACTTCTTTTCATTATTGATCTCAAACTTTAACTGAAATAAAAATAAAAAGACTCAACTCAAAATAAAGCTCACTAAGTCTCATATCATTCAGTAAAGAATAAACATATTTACCTATACGTCTCCGTAGTCACAAAATTGGTAGTAAAGTAAAGCAATAATATAAAATAAGGCTCGATCATTTAAGCAATATTTGGTAATAAAATGACGGCAGTACTAATACGACACCACAATATTATAATCATTTAGTATTGAAACGCCCAAAACCAAAATGAGTCATTACAAAAATATGTATCGAAGAAATAACTTACCTTGCGTTTAGTATTAAAACTGCAGATTACAGTTTCCGCCCTTTACGGAGCAACCGCACTACGTCCAGCGTTTAGCACTGTTGACGCAACTTTGAATGAGATCCTTTAATACAGAGGGATGCGCGGTAACCGCGTGATTTTAAAGAGACGGAAATAGCACGTTTGTCCTTTTCTGGCTTAAAATAATCTATTTATTTATAATAAACTGATAGAATAGATGTTTATAAGTAATTCCATGTACAAAAGTCATTTTCTTAAAATTTTGAGTTATGCCACTTCAATTCTAAAGGTGCGAAATATTATATCAACAAGATAGCAAACTTAGATTTTTGTTTGACTGTAATTTTTTATTGTAACTTTTACATTACACACCGCGATTGGGCGGCTATCACGCTCCGTTTTAGTTAAACATTTAGTGCAGCTTATAACGGGAACTGTGTATGAAATTGTGTAACTCAAAGAATATAAAATGTTGATATTCATAACGAATTTACTTACTGCATTATATTATTGAATGATCTATGTAAAGATCAGTAATCATAATATTTAATATAAAATGATTATTATACATAATAAATTAAAATATATTCGTCGGCACAATATGTATTCTTGGTGTTTCGGCAATCGGTGCATATCTCATCAATATTAGGTAGTAATTTTAGGGCCTCCTTGTCTTCAGTGAAGACACCTTCTCTGAAGTGGTTCTGTTGACTATAAAATTGTTCCGTGCAAAATGTCAAAGGGCACGCGGTGTTTAGTTTACTCATTAGTCGCTTCTTACGATAGACACTCTACGAGATGAGTAGGGGTGATGTATCCGTTGCCGCTATACGCCTGTTTCAAATGGTATAGAATAATTTCATAATGGCATAATTATACCAACCTGTACATTCCGTTGGTGCTGGGAGCGGTGCTGCGGCAACGAGGCAGCCGCAGCGGCGATGGCCACGTTGCTGTAGCGCGCTGCGGCTACGGCTTGCGCCTGCGCCTGTGCCTGTGCCTGTGCGGCCACTTGTGCCTACACACGAACGTCACATTTGTCATTGTTTCCTTATGATTCAAATTATTTTGTGGAAATTATGAATAAACAACTATTGTCAACGTGGCTTTCAATGTTACTGTTTATGTTGGTAGAATAATAATACAACATGAATAATCAGTTCATATTTACGTCAATATTTCAGACGCAAATAGTCTGTGGAATCTTTTTACACTCCTCCTGAATGGCTCGATATTATATTTTTAAGATAATTTAGATTTTTGTAATAATCCTATTATTCGTATGCTACAACTTCTAATCCATAAACAATTATGCTTTTTGAAAACCACACTAAAGGTATGGTCACTTGTTCCTATCATGGTATACATGATATTGAGTCGAACACACGATTTATTTCATCTTGTATTCCTTTATGTTTTACAAAAGTGTAGGGGCAAAAACCAAACCTATGATATCGAACATAAAGTCATTATGCACACCTGCGCAAGCCTTAGCACTTGCTGCGTCTGCACTTGCGTCAACGTCTCCGGAAGGTTTCGCCAGCCATTAGCCAGGGCCTGGACCGCGGCTGCCGATAGTCCCGCATGGGGGATCTGCATTGAAGCCGATCCAGGAGAATGCCTCTGAGCCGTAGGACGTCGACCGCGGTTCGCGGCATTATTGACCGCACTGAGGCTTACACCACCTGAGCCAACTCCCACCCCTCCGACCCCTGGTGGTGGTGCCGGTGGCGCTCTGGTCCATTGTCCCCCACCCAATACTGATCCTGTGGGACAATATAGTATTAACTAGAGAAATGGTTACATCGCAAGGGGGATAAAATGTCCTGCTTGGTAAACAAGATATATTGAAACGACTTAAGAAAATTCATCATATTGTTAACTTTAGGCCTTCTGAAGCTATACAAAAGAAAAATTATTGTAGCTGTTGAGATGAATGGTAAATGGAAAAGAAACAACCTTGATAAAGTTTGCGTTAGCGAAAATAATATTGATTTTTAAAGGTCATACTTTTACGAGCTCCTACCTACACTACTGTACCTAAGATACCTTTTAGTAAAGCCTGCCAGTCAACCTTGGCAGGCTTGGTACAAAATGTCTGAACTTGTCCTCCTTTAAAACCTTGACATGCTTTTCGGCTCATTTGCAGTTATACCAGAGTATGTCAACAAAATGTTAACCTGTGCTTTTAACTGTTAAAAGATTCCACAATGCTTTGAGAAAGTTCCAATAATCTGAATCATTACAAATTATATCGAATCTGGCCACCCGCCATCTGAGATAATTGTGGTTGAAGAGTGAGAGAAACTGATATGATACATTTAATGGATTTCGAATAATCTCAATTTTTTTTTTTGCAATTGCAATTTTGAATTTCAGATATTATCAATAATCTATGGATGAATCTCGCTGTAGCAGAAATTCCAGGCACTTTACTAAGAGACGGAAGGAGTAAAGCTTAAATAGCAGAAATTGTATCCATAAGTCATTTATCTATTGACGGTGGCCCGGATCTAGTGCTGATCAAAGGAGAGCCGGATCGACAATAAATACTGTGATGACCTTCCATCGAAACCGCCTCCTTAGTGCCATCAACAAGTCGTTTAATGTAAGGACAGCAAGCACTTATGAAAGGGATACTCCAAGAAGCAAATCTGATCCTTACCACATATATAATAGGTTGGGGAAAATATTCCTTCGCATTTTTAAAGAAAATACAAAACATTTTTAATATAGTTTATTTACATTTAACTAAAGTATGTAGGTACCATTTTGTTCGATAACTTTTTGCCATCTTGTAGTTATGGACATGATCCCATTGCTATAAAAATTTTGGGACTTCTGATCAAAATACTGCGACAAGTGGTTTTGACAGTCCTCTCGTGATGTTAACCTGACACTGCCTAAAGAATTCTGAAGAGACCGAAACAGGTGGAAATCTGAAGGTGCAAGGTCAGGACTATACGGCGGATGCATTAATACCTCCCAGCCAAACTCTCTTAATTTTTGCTGAGTGGCTAAAGATGTGTGAGGTCTAGCGTTATCATGATGAAAAACCACACCCCTTCTGTTGATTAATTCCGGCCGCTTTCTCTCAACTTTTTGCTTTAATCTCATCAGTTGTTCGCAGTAGAGTTCAGAATCGATGGTCCTGCCTGGTGGTAACAGCTCATAATGAATAATGCCCTTCCAATCCCACCACACACACAGCATCACCTTGTTGCGAGTTAACCTGGGTTTCGCCACAGTCTGTGAAGCCTGACCGGCCTTTGACCACGACCTTTTTCGCACGTTCTTGTCGTACGTGATCCACTTTTCATCACCAGTTATCAGCTTCTTCAAAAATGGTTCGGTTTCATGACGTCGTAATAAAGAATCACAAATGAGTACACGGTTCATTAGGTTTCTTTCAGTGAGCTCGTGAGGTACCCAAATATCTAGCTTTTTTGTGTACCCAGTTTTTTTCAAATGCGCCAAAACTGTTTTGTGGTCAATTCCCAGTTCTTCAGCTACATCTACGCGACGTGCATCTTTGACATAAAAATTTCCGGATTGAAAACGCTTAAACCAAATGTGTGCTACTCTCACAGACACTACACTAGGTCCATAAACATCGCAAATTTTTTTCGCGGCTTGCGTTGCATTTTTACCTTTTTTGTAGTAAAATTTTAAAATGAATCGAATTTCTTCATTAGATTCACTCATCTTGGCGGTACGAAAAACAAATGTAAATCACACATTTTCCTAATTTGAATTTGGAATTATGTTCTTTAAAATTTAAACTTTCAATGATACCAAAACCAGCCAGATACAAATAGTATAGCCAAAGAGATTTTATTACAAATTCATACATACTATAATGCGAAAAGACTTTTTCCCCAACCTAATATAATAACACGACTTTCGTATGCTCGAGCGTAAAAATTACCAAGATCCAATAGACTTCCAATCTTGTTTACTGACGAGACTTATCTTTACTTTGCACAGCCGTATCAAGAACATGACCAGGAGAGCGGTATGCAAAATGTTCGTAAAAGAGAGAATTAAGTAAACCAACTTGTGGCGATAATGGAGCAGCTGGAGGTGCTTTACGATACGTCAATGACATTGAATGCCTGTTCTTTTGCAAGCTATGCTGTCAATTCCATAAACTAATACCAAATAGCTGAAGCTGGTTGATAGGAAAATCAATTTCAGAGGAATTATTAATGCCTGTGAGGGTAATAAAACGCCATATTGATTTACTTAGGGTTCTGTTTTGAAAGGGTGGCTAATGGCCCTTATTACAAAGCTTACCCTAGTCTAATTCTTGATTTAAAGGGCTATGTATTTCTAGGGGGAATAGTTAACCAGCTGCAATTTGCATCCCCATTTGAGAAACATTAACCATTAAACATTACAGTCTAGAAAGTAATTATTTAAAAATATGTATAATCTAATATAACAAAATGCAGATTCTAATACCTCTTGAATATATAATAGTAAAAAAAATACTTTATATTGTAGGTAGGTAACAAAATCAATATTTTGAAGGTGTTCGTATTGGTAAAAGCTATATTGCAATTTTATAAAAGTTAAAGAGCTTCCATGGTTAAGTACATTTTATTATTATTATGCATTGGCCAGTATTTCAATTGTTTTTAATAGGTCCCTATAAACGGCATACAGACAAACATTCATTTTTATATATATGAGTATAGATGAAGGAAATTCAGTGTTTTCTCTGATATCTTGGCTACTTTTTTCAGCTTCCTGACATATGAGATCATGATTTCTTTCATGTGTTTTTCAACTATGTTGATTAACCATAATTTTTATTATGATTGTATTTATAGAAGTGAGTAATTTTCTTACTAATGTACAGTCAGATATTAAGAACATTTAAATCTATCTTGAGAAACAAAAAATGATAAAATAAGCTAGATTTATTATAAGCAATCATGCAAATTATAAATACATGTCAAGGCTGACTATGAAGGTCTAACCTATCAAAACATGTTATTTAATGAAAGTCTACTCATGATACTTAATGTTGGTGGGTAGATAAATAAACAAAAAAAAATGTTTTTTCCTCGTCCTCTTCAGCCTTACACCAGCCTTGGTGAGATTCTGAACAAACATCAACAAGTTTTTTCCTCATCTCAGGTTGTTCATATTCAAATTAACTAAGTAATTTGAAATTGTTTTTTATAGGAGCTTTACTTTTCTGTTGTGTATCAAATGAGGTCTCATATTTATTTTTTATTATTATTCAAATGGTCAATATTAAAAACCATTTTAGCAGTTTTCTATTTTCATAGAGGACAGATTGGTTAATCAGTAAAGTTAAGGAATATTGGTTTATAAGGTATACCTGGTTACATGGGTTACAGATATTAAAATATTATTCTTACCTTTAGCTGAGATCAGGAGCTGCGAGTCAACCACTTTGTTAGGCCAATATTCTTCAAACTCAGTTCCAGGTGGGAAATAGCTTTTGATGTCTGATAAACTTATTACTGAGCATGTCTCACTCGCAAACAGCTCATTTCTTATCCCTTGTACCTTACAACAAAACTTTAGGTATGACAAGTCCCAGCCTTTTAATTGATCTGCTTTTAACTTTAAATTGTCTGTTTCACCCTCAAAGTAGAATAATGGGACAAACTTCTGGTTATCTCGCACTGTATATGGCACAACTGACTCTTTATTTATCCGAATAAAACCACATTTGTCTTTACTATTTGTTGTACCACGTAGCAATTTGTTATAACATACATCTAAGAAATTATAGAACTCATAGGCATCCATTAACCTCACAACTAGATCCTTTTGAGAGAATGGTTCTCGACCAAACTGTCCATCACAATGCCTGTTATTTATTTCATTTAATAACCGAGCTTCCATGTCAGTTATGTAGTAACTTCTTATGCATGTGCAGGAGTAAATATCTGCATGAAGGTAGTTCAAGTACTTATTAAGGAGTTTGATTTCTACCATTCGGACGGCGACATACTTTTCACCCGTACGGAAAATGTATGGTATGTGGCATTTACCAAGCATATCCCAGCCAAAGTGGCCTTTCCAGCTCGAGTCGTCATGTGGAGAGGTTTTCTTATCTGCATCGGCGGAGGGTCGCTGATCAGCAGTGTTCACACCAGGTTTTCGAGTGAGGAAATTTAGGATGCCCATCTGCCCACCAGTGCCTGGCTGCGGCGCCCCTAGAGCTCCGGGCGGGGGCCGTGCCGCAGCCACTGACGCCGCTAACGCCTTCGCCTTGTTAGCCTCCACCATTTTGGCGGCCAACTCCCTGATCTCCGCCTCATCGGGCCGCTCCGTTTTTACCTTGACGTGTGCCTCCGTCATTTTGGTGTCCACGCGTTAGCTTCGAAGAAATATCTTAATTGATGATCTCTCTCAGCTCGCACTAATCCTTGGCTACATTCTGTCACACCGCACTAGTAGGTTTCAGTCAAAAACTAATAAACAATTCCACTTTTCGGTGCACAACATCGAATTATTTATCACTTCACTATTATGACAGATCAATGATGTGTTTAATCTGTTATCACAGGGGAATCAAAATAAAATCACACACATAAACACTGAAAGCATATCAATCGAATCCATGTGCCGAGTCCTCCGGCTTGACGGCGTAACTGGAATATACGTTTCCGCAGTCTTGCCGACTGCAACTTCAAAAAAAATATTTTCGCGGCAATTTTCTTAACACCATGAATTACTCGATGACTCGTATAAATTGCATTAGTTAGATTACAATAAAAATCTCATCTCACTCATCATACCACGCTGTGGTAGTTATGGAACATGAAACCCAAATTTTGTGTTCAGGGAAATGCCCAATACCGTTGTGTAGTCTCGTGGGGAGTGCACGTAATTCATGTTCATTTTTCACCTTTTGGTGACTCAGCAACGAACAAAATGGCCGCCAACGAAGCTTTTCGGCCAATCAGACAACAGCAAGCGGTCAAACATAACTACAAAAAGTCCCGCCAGTGACGTAGCATGCACTCCCCACGAGACTACAATCTCAAGGACTTTTCATTTTGTTCTATTTTCAAACAATCTTTTTCAGAAAAATGTCTAAATTATCAATACAAAATATCAAAAAAATAACCATACAAATTATTTAATAATTCTGGCCTTAGCATGTACAATAAACAATAGCCGGAATATCTTAATATAATTTATGAATGTACTCTTACAAAGTAATCTCTATTGGTAGTCTCGTGTCCGCAGTTTCACAGCTAATAAGGTGTTCTCATTCAACTAGCTGTACAAAATTGAACTTTATTTGTATGACGTTAGAGTTTAAGCATTTAATCAATTTCAAAAACCTCCGCCTTACGTTCTCAGGGACACGAGACTAGTCGACGCGCGCATTCCTCGAACAATAATCCCCAACATGAGTAAAAGAGATAGCAACATGTAAAAAGTAGATGTCAAATGTTTAGGTATTTTACTATGAGACGTAAAGTGAACGTAGGTAGGTATATAATGCAATTACAAGCTTACGTAAGCACTTCTAACCTACTTTGTTACAAAAGTTAGTACTTATATACAAAAACTTTGCGGTTTTGGTATGTTGACCTACCACTTATGGACAGATTGGATTGGTTTTCCATATTTACAGTACACAATAAGTTGCGAAATTACAAGTTTCTTAAAGTTAATAAATAAAAATCGTAATGAAAAAAGGCCATGTAGGATATGACCTGTGCTTTTTTTTTAAATCTATGATAATGAGTAGCAGTGAGTACCTATCTAGTTCCGTTATAACATATTAAAATGGAGCCTGTCCTTTATTCAGAATTATTAAACAAACTTTAAAAAGATAGTGAAGTCCGAGTTCTAGTGACGCGTAGTGGGTTCCGTACATAGGTATCGTAGTGGTATACTACACAATCCTATATTGCTCTTTTGAGTTCTAAAACAAATGGAACATGGCAAAATAGGAACCGAATTAATACATATAATAATATGAACAATTGTAATATAATATCTCAAAATACAGAAAATGTTTCTACTTATGGCCGTTATAGACTTTGAAACCATCCAACCGATGTAAAAAAAATATAAACAAATAAAATTTCTTCTTTTTTACAACAAATAAACAAAATGTCCTTCATTGTTTAGCGTACTAAAACACGCCGGGTGTCCGCTAGTATCCCAACTAATATTATAAATGTAAATGTAAGTTTGTTTGTTATGCTTTCACTTGAAAACTACTACACCGATCATCATGAAACATTGTTCACATATTCTTGGAGGTAGTAGAAGTAACATTTTATCGCAGAAAAATATTACATCCCTAGGGAACGCGGGTGAAACCGCGGGGGACAGGAAGTATAATATAATATAAATCGAAAAAAAAATGTTTTGTTCAGTTACAATTTTCAATGTGTATTTTTCATTACCCATAGATCAAGATCAGATTATTTATAGCAATTACGCCACGAATAAAGATAACCGGATTATTTTAAAAGATAGATTTAGCGGATTTTTCGGTGACGTCGAAAATGCTACGGCGAGAGTCATGGATTCAGATGATACAAATAGTTTTAGTTTTGAGAGAAAGAAAACATCATGATTTGTCATCAATAAGTAAATATCACGGGGTTAGCTATTTCGTAGTTACCTGCCTGACTGGCTATACACTCAGTCGAAAATCTAACAGCCTGTTCCTTTCAAGGCTAGGTATGCTTTTCACCATCGACTAAATCATCACGCATACATGGTGACATTATGGTCATGGTAAAAAAACCTTCAATACATTTGTGCCAAAACTTAAAAAAACTGTAGCATACCAACGATAAATCGGAGTAAAACATTTTTTTATATATAATTTTTACCTAAGTCTTTGTAGGTGGGGGCACGGTGAGTATTTCTTTATTTTTGAAATGTAGATCTACAGCTAATATAATAAACTAGAATTTTACATTAAAAAAAAGAAAACTATTAACTAATCCTTACGGTATTAAGAAACGGCTAACGGAACCCTAAAATTATATGTATGATCATACGATAACTGCCATTATATCTTGACCTCTCACTGATAAGGGTCTTTATGGTACCACAAATATAAGACCGAGGTCAAGTTATCATGGATTTTAACTATGGATCTCTGGAACTAACTCTTTCTTGCCAGATCCGTTACTCGAACTTCATACTTATTCGTAGATATCTGTTTATAATACTACTGCTGACTGAACCTAGAAGCTTGCGATTTAGGTATTGTAAGTAGGTAATCAAAAATATATAGGTAGGTAAGTTATTAAAATAAGGTAGATATACTCTTAATATTATCTGTTACTCTGTGGTAATAAATTAAATGCGAATGTTTGTCTGTGTGTGTTTAATAACTTAATACAGCTCGATAATGCCTGAGCGGATTTTCATGAAATTTGGTCTCTACTTAGGTACGTACCTACGTTCTTTCCATGTCTCTTGATGGTAGTCAAAATGGCGGATTGGTTATATTTTTATTTTGGATTCGATTTTTTTCATAATAAACATAATTGTAAGCAAGTATGTTAATTTCAACGAGTGGGTACACTGGGAGTGACTTTACACAGAGCCCTTTTTAGGAGACTATCTTTTAGGGAGAGTTTGTTGAACAGTCATTAAGGTGTATTTTGAGTTACCTAGATGTTATATTAGTATTTCCAACATGACAATCCCAAAAATATTGTGTAAATGTTTGAATATTTTGGTCTTAATTACGCATAAAGGGCTGATCGGATTTTAATGTAATTAACCTAATAGATAGATTGTGTTTTGAATCCGGATATAGGATACTTTTTACCCCGGAAAGGCGTTAAAACCCTCATTATAGAGTCTCTGGAACCACTGTTAAAAATACAGGGCAAACCTATTAGGTACCTAAGTACTTTTACTCTTTCATGTAGGTATATACCTAATACCTAAAATGTCGTCTGGCTAATCTGAAATGAGAGCTAGATAATATTATCTTGTTTATTATCTATCGCAGTCTATATCTGCTGTCAAATTAGAACCCGTTTCAACTGGCATCCGGTTGACGTCATAACGTTGATAAAAATAGATAGGTATCTACCTACCTACATAAACTGGCGTAGGTACCTACATTAAAATAATAGAACATTGTACCTACCTACTGTATTCAATTATAGTTAGGTACATAATGTATTGATTGATGGCTTCACTGGCAGGGCCACGATCTTTCGCATGCGTTCTCTGCAATCTATGGCCCTCCAACGCCATCTATTCCTTTGATAACTAGGGCCTTCTTATCCATTAGGCAATCTGGGCAAGGGCACACTTGGTTCCCCTTGGGCCCCTTGGTTCCTGTCAGATCACCAACTGGTAACCGACGTCACGGGAAGAATGGAAGGCGTTGGAGGGCTATAGGTTAGAAGTAGGATTAATGTGACTAATAATAAATAATAAGGACTATAATAGAATAAGTAGCGGCCATTATTCTAAAGTGACCAGGGTCACCAATAGGTTAAAGACGGCCCTGTTGATAACGTCGTTTATCGCAGAAATTAAAGGCCTCTATGGATCGCGGGGCCCTAAGGCAGTTACCCAGAGTGACCAGTTGAAAAGAACTAACAGGTGGGACAAAGGACTAAGTACATAGGTACTAAAGGCAGCAATAAAATTGCTGGGACATTAAGAAAACTTACGTGGAAACTTTGAGAAGACAAAGCAAGGACGTGAAGAAGACTAAGAAGTTTAAAGAAGTCCCAGTCACCCAATGTTCGATGAGAGGTGGAAAATACTTTCGCATTTTCCAGGGATGAAGTCATTTCTGCGGAACTACTCTGAAAGTTCTGCAAAATCAATTGATTGCCCACATAACAGAAAATAGAAATATCGCGCAACTTTCCTATTTTGTAGAGCATCCCCTGCATATTCCAAAATAAACCTTGTCGACGACCTAGCCTCGACCCAGCGTAACGATTTTCCAGACAGCAGATACAGATAGATCTTACCGAATTGCGCAGTTAACGACAGATCATTGAATTTTGACCCCGCAGATAACGAAATGTCCTTCTAAGCCCCGAGGTTACTTAGATCCTCACTTGCTATGATGCTCATTACTCAGATCTACTCGGTTGTCATTCGTTACAATAGAAAGAAGCTAAGTATTTTATTGTAGGCATGCAGGGCCGTTTTAGGTCTTAGTATAGGATCATTTTAGAAAACAAATAAGTAAAAAGACTGAATGAAATCATCAGAATCATCAGTTTTAGAGTAGTAGTGCTATTAGTGCAGAATTCGTCCGGGGAAGTACCTTACCCATTTCCAGTGTTTCGTTTAGAAAGGTAAGGGGGCCGGTGAAATTACAGACCTATGCGACTTAACAACTTCACGTCTCAGGGTGGACAACGCCCTCGTTGCAAATGTACATAGGCGACGGTGACCACTTACCGTCTAGTGGACCGTCTGCATATTTGACGGCCCATGTGGTATATTAAAAAAAATGCCTTTGTAAGCCAAATGAATTAGTTTGTCAAAAACCATTATTTTATTTATGTATGTTTTATAGGCAGAAATTTGTCGTCGAATTAAGGGAAACTTCTGCTAGGCAATTAACTGTTATGTAAACTAAAGCCAGTATTTTATTAACACGGTTTTATCAGCTGCACTTGTAACTAACATGGTAATAAAATCTTACAAGTCGATTTGACCTTCTAATTGTTGTATAGATTTGAAACTTGGCAAGAATGTGGGATTTGTAAGACGATTCAATAAATTGATGCTTTCGAGCTGATCTTATGATGGTATTAGGAGGTGTAGAAGGTAAATAATTATACTCTGGGTAAGCCCCTTGAGTTTGGGCTCATTTGTATTTTTTTGGCGAGTCCTATACATCACATTTGATACCGATTGTCTGATGATGTCGGGAAGGGGTAATGAAATTCTTCAGTGGCAACTAGTAAACCCCTAGAGTTTGGACTCATTTATTTGGTTATGTCCTATATATATACATTACATTAAGTAACGAGGGCATATAGCGGTTTCTTTTTTGCACGCTCTTTATTAACTTCACCTGTATGTTTGAAACCGAGTCCTATGGGCGCGATTTTGACCCACTTTAAACGGTCAAATTTCATTCGAACTTTGAAGATTTATTGAGGACCGATGACAATTCAATATTTTAAACAGTTAGTTATCCTTACTAGGAGTATCATGATTAGCGATGTACAAAATGTAAAAAAAATATAATAAATAATATTTAAAAAGAACTAAAAAACACACTTTTATAGAAAATCCAAAAAACATGCTTTTCCCACAAAAAAATAGAAAATAAATTTTATTGTAAATAAAATACATTCTTAATTCCAATTCATAATTATTTTTCTTTTTTTAGTTGGATTTTCTATAAAAGCATGTTTTTTAGTATCTTTAACTATTATTAAGATTATATTTTTAGTTTTTATAATTGTTATGATTATTTGGACTACCGTCTGCCAAAATAGGCACACTTTTAACCTCCATCACTTTTAGGCTGGCTGCATGTCTACGTTTAGGTGCCCACTCCGACGTCCCTCATCGCTGTCTATTTGGTGAAACTGCTAATCCGATTGAAAACTGAAAAACGCGGGCAGTATTGCTAGATACGTGGACCTTAACGATGTCATACGTTCGTATCGTAATCGTAACGTATTGTAATCTTGTTTACAATTAATTAAATATTTGTATTGTGTATCCTAAGTATTTGAAAAGTCCAGTCATTATTGTTTACCATGCCCTAGGAGGCTCCTGAGGTCTCCCATGACATCAATTTATGATTGGAGTACTGATCCCTTGGACGTTCGGACGTTCAAAACTTGCCCTAAACAAAAATTAGTCTAATTGTGTATGGGCGTCCCATTCCAACGTACGCAAGTATAGTTTTGTACATCATAGTCCCCGGCTGACAATCTTCAACTCCTCTAAAATAATTTTTAGAATAGTAGAGCTCTTAGTGCAGAGTTCGTCCGGGGAAGTACTACCACCTTACCCATTTCCGCCGTGAAGCAGTAGTGCATTTGTATTACTGTGTTTCGGTTAGAAAGGTAAGGGGGCAAAAATTACAGGCACATGAGACTTAAAAACTTCACGTCTCAGGGTCGACAACGCATTGGCGATGCCCCTAGTGTTGCAAATGTCCATAGGAGGCGGTGACCACTTACCATCAGGTGGACCGTCTGCATGTTTATCGGCCCACGTGGCATAAAAAAAGGTTCATGTCGAGCCATGACCCCAAAATCTGCGTTACTACCAAAAAACCAATCGGCCCGAACTACTACCCCGGTGATCAGTACAAAGCTCCAAAGTCCACCTATCCAAAGTGTTGTAGCAACAGGGAATACATAGAGTTTTGATTGTTTTATCGATAGCATGTTTAATGAATAATATTTTACAAAAACATTTTCAAAGATTCAAAATTCAAAACCATTTATTCAGTTTAGGCTCTCGGAACGCACTTATGAAGGTCAACTTTAAAGTAACTGAGGCTACAAAGCTTTAAAACATGGTAAAATACTGAAAACCTCCACGTGATCAATATACGTTTAACCCCACTGGAGCTCAATGAGAGAAATTTTTAGGTAGTAAGTACTAATTAGAAACCATGGGCATGAATTTTTCTTTCCGGTTTGCTTTGATTTATTTTTGTTTAGTTTGTTAGTCACTATGCATTTATAATAACTTAAATAATGGAAACCGAACCTATAATTATTGTTTTATTTTAAAATAATGTAAGTGCTGTGCATTTTCTAAATAAAAGATATAATTAACTTTCGCTTAAAGTTTTGCTGCTTGGTTAAATCCTTTGAAAGATTCCATACCTCAAACGGCAAATAGGAACCCCTAAAGGATCACTCCATTGTCAGTCTGTCTATTTGCCTGTCTGTCAAGACCCTCTTTCCAGGAAGAGGACTGAAGACTGCAATCCCTTAGAGCTATGAAAAAAATCAACCTGCTGAGTTAACGCAATCAAAGGATACGGTTATGCCGCATATTTTGACATTTACAGGCAATCAACCTATAGGGTATTTCTCATTGACTTTTCATGGAATTTGGGAAGAAGCAATGTTTTATTGCACAAGTAATGGGAAAAATAGGAACTCGCACTTCTTCTGGCTTTATACAGACTATCTATAGTATTAAATAAAGCTGTAGAGTTTATTTGTTTGTTTGGTTGTACGCGCAAATCTCTGGAACAGATTCGAAATGACAAAATATTTTTGTGTTGAAATCATTTATCGAGGAAGGTCATAGGCTATGTATAGACTAACATCACGGTACGAGCAATAGGAGCGGAGCATCAATAAAAAATGTGGCAAAACGGAATAAAATAATCCTTTTGAGAGCTTTTCTCTAACATCTTTCGTTACCAAAGCTATCTTTGAGGACAGAAACTACAATCCTCGGGTACGCAGGCGAAACTGCGGGGCACATCTAGTTTATAATAAAATTACAACGTCACAACTGCAACTAACATTTCTATGTTTGAGATGGATTTCGTTATCGATAAATAATAATAATAATTTATTTTATTTATCTCCACAAATTACATGCAATGATAAAATACAGTTGACAGGAAGATTGGGAAAAAATTGCAATTTGAGGGAGATCTGGAGTCCAAACTAAGCCTGGGCCTGTATTTTGGAGCTCCAGGCTAAATGGTTAGGTTATTGACGTTCTTATAGAATACTATTTTACATCTAATAATGTCATACTTAGTGGTGCTTAGGTGTGACCAGAGACAATTATTTTCATTCCAGAAGACCAACAAACTAGCCTTGACGTCAATTTAAATACACCATGCGGGCACGCGGCTATTGCGTGTAATCAATTCAACATTTTGACTACATATCGCTAGGGGCGCTACCATTGCAGCCACAGCCACCAGTTGGCGAGGTGGTTAAATACCCTGACTGCAGGCTGTGGGTTCGCTCCCAACCCCGTTCAAACGTTTGTGTGCATGACCATATCGGTTTGTCTATGAATTCATGTAAATTCTATACTATATTAGATACTATACTATGTAGAGGTAATTATCTGAATATTTAAAACCAAAAAAGTTTGAAACCCATCTAGGGAACCCTACTAAAGCAGTAGAGCTCATCGTGCAGAGTTCGTTCGGGGCGGTACTGCCACTGATCACTCATTTCCGGCGTGGAGCAATAGCGCACTTGTATGCTTCGGTTAGAATGGTGGGGGACCGGTGAAATTATAGGCACATGCGACTTAACAACTTCACGTTACAGTTATGATATTCTGCCATCAAACTCGACCACGAATTCACGCAGTGACTATTCCTGTCTCACTCGCGACTCCACAATTAGACGAGAGGTCCGCTATCCGCGTGTTCACCTGAGTGATCACTCGGCTAGTTTTGGTTTGTGAATAGCACTGCTTACCATGACCACTTGCCATCAGGCGGATGTCTGCCTGTTTCTCTGCCTAATTGCCATAAAAAAATAATAACATATATGTACAAGATAGATAAGTTCGTTACCAAAAACATTTAACAGCTTCGCAAAGAAGTGAGATTAGAGAGAGGTAAGACAACGGGCAGTCCACCTAGTTGTAAATAGTCATCGCCGCCTATGGACGTTTGCAACACCAGCAAAGCGAGTGTGTAGTGCTCGCGGAATCTTCGTTGCAGTCAATTTTGTATTACATTGACGGCGCTACGACTGTTATCCCATACTGTTCGCTCCCCGAACCATCAATGTATTAGGCTGGGGAAAAAGTCTTTTCGCATTATAGTATGTATGAACTTGAAATAAAATCTCTTTGGCTATACTATTTGTATCTGGCTGGTTTTGGTATCATTGCAAAGTTTAAATTTTAAAGAACATAATTCCAAATTCAAATTAGGAAAATGTGTGATTTGCATTTGTTTTTCGTACCGCCAAGATGAGTGAATCTAATGAAGAAATTCGATTCGTTTTAAAATTTTACTACAAAAAAGGTAAAAATGCAACGCAAGCCGCGAAAAAAATTTGCGATGTTTATGGACCTAGTGCAGTGTCTGTGAGAGTAGCATAAATTTGGTTTAAGCGTTTTCAATCCGGAAATTTTGATGTCAAAGATGCACGTCGCTCTGGTCGCCCCATTACGGATAAAATGGATGCCATTTTTGAAAAAGTGGAGCAAGATCGGTATATCAGTAGTTACGACGTAGCTGAAGAACTGGGAATTAACCACAAAACAGTTTTGGCGCATTTGAAAAAAACGGTACACAAAAAAGCTAGATATTTAGGTACCTCACGAGCTCACTGAAAGAAACCTAATGAACCGTGTACTCATTTGTGATTCTTTATTACGACGTCATAAAACCGAACCATTTTTGAAGAAGCTGATAACTGGTGATGAAAAGTGGATCACGTACGACAAGAACGTGCGAAAAAGGTCGTGGTCAAAGGCCGGTCAGGCTTCACAGACTGTGGCGAAACCCGGGTTAACTCGCAACAAGGTGATGCTGTGTGTGTGGTGGGATTGGAAGGGCATTATTCATTATGAGCTGTTACCACCAGGCAGGACCATCGATTCTGAACTCTATTGCGAACAACTGAGGAGATTAAAGCAAGAAGTTGAGAGAAAGCGGCCGGAATTAATCAACAGAAGGGGTGTGGTTTTTCATCATGATAACGCCTCACACATCTTTAGCCACTCAGCAAAAATTAAGAGAGTTTGGTTGGGAGGTATTAATGCATCCGCCGTATAGTCCTGACCTTGCACCTTCAGATTTCCACCTGTTTCGGTCTCTTCAGAATTCTTTAGGCAGTGTCAGGTTAACATCACGAGAGGACTGTCAAAACCACTTGTCGCAGTATTTTGATCAGAAGTCCCAAAATTTCTATTGCAATGGGATCATGTCCCTACCTACAAGATGGCAAAAAGTTATCGAACAAAATGGTACCTACATACTTTAGTTAAATGTAAATAAACTATATTAAAATGTTTTGAATTTTCTTAAAAAATGCGAAGGAACTTTTTCCCCAACCTATTATATTATGTAGCACTTGAGACGTGAAGTTGTTAAGAACGACCAGTCCACTAAGTGTTCTACTACTTCTGAGTGTGTTATGTTCTTTGCTTCTCAATAATGCAATTTGACAAGTTTTTACTCAGTAAACTTTAATTCTTGAGTTTAAGAACAGTTTAGTTAGAACTGTTTTAGAACTAGTGTAAGAACTAGTTGGAACTGAAAAACCACACCCCTTCTGTTGATTAATTCCGGCCGCTTTCTCTCAATTTCTTGCTTTAATCTCCTCAGTTGTTCGCAATAGAGTTCAGAATCGATGGTTCTGCCTGGTGGTAACAGCTCATAATGAATAATGCCCTTCCAATCCCACCACACACACAGCATCACCTTGTTGCGAGTTAACCCGGGTTTCGCCACAGTCTGTGAAGCCTGACCGGCCTTTGACCACGACCTTTTTCGCACGTTCTTGTCGTACGTGATCCACTTTTCATCACCAGTTATCAGCTTCTTCAAAAATGGTTCGGTTTCATCACGTCGTAATAAAAAAACTTAAAAAAAATAGAATTACGGTGGAGTTTCGATCGCTAGGCGACCACTAGTTAATAGTAATAATTTAAATATTTAAAGGGTGTCTGAAGTAGAGTCAAAGGCATATCAAGGACTTGAAATGTATATTTAAATTTAAACTTTAAATCTTGAACTTTGTGTATTAGATGTAAAGTTCAAATTCAGATGACAAATTTAACAAAAAGAAAACTTGCCAAATTGCGCTTTTGAGTAACAAAGAACATTGACAGCGACTATTTAAGGAACTTCAAAAATACTTGGTATCGTGTTAGTTCTTACCTCTTTTATAAGCGGACCTGTTCCACCCGAGTTCTTAAGTTACGAGATTTTTTTTTACTTACTTGGCTACTAGGTTTTTCCAAGGATATTGGTATCAAGTTACAAATAAGTTCTCCTTAATTAGATTAAAATCATTACATTAACAATTAATTAGTTCAATACATAATGTTTCAATACATAATGTTTCAATACATGATGTTGTGATCGAATTAATAACTTTTTATTCTATACCAACCCAGATATCATCACATGATATCTGACATTTCTTATACGTTCAATGTCGAAAGTGGCCCGAGATGATTCGAATAAAATAATCTACGGTCGCCCGTTTGCTTCGAGAACTTGGCTGGCGCACTGCAGTGTGTCTAGATGACACAAATACAATTGCAGGCTGGGCAGAAATCTCGGAGAGCGTTTGCACTTGTCTGTTTTTTATTCAGTCAATCGTCTGAGATTATATAGCACCATTGGAAATCTTAAAAAGGATGTAGGATTTAAAAAGGATATTCTGATCAAAAACCTTAGGAGGAGAGAAACCCACGTGTTAATTTTTGAGCCTGGTGGGTTTCTACATTATTGTCCTCACCACAAGCAACAATTACTTCTTAATCCACATTTAATGATAAAGTAATGGTGTCTTTGACAATCTCAAAACTTGACTCGTTTTTTTCTGCACTGCACATCTTTCGGGTTACTACTAACTACTTTATTTTTTTTAATCCAGCCTCCAACCTGTTTTAGTTCAACATATCAATAAATCTGAAACACCAAAAAAAAATATTAAGTATCAAGGAGCTTAGTGTTTATCGAATTTTAATTGTAAATTATTTTTTATTTTTTTTATACCACGTGGGCCGACAAACAAGCGGACGGTCCACCTGATGGTAAGTGGTCACCGCCGCCTATGGACATTTGCAACACTAGGGGCATCACCAATGCGTTGTCGACCCTGAGACGTGAAGTTGTTAAGTCTTATGTGCCTGTAATTTCACCGGCCCCCTTACCTTTCTCACCGAAACACAGTCATACAATTGCACTACTGCTTCACAGCGGAAATGGGTAAGGTGGTAGTACTTCCCCGGATGAACTCTGCACTAAGAGCTCTACTACTCTAAATAAAATATTATTCATAGCTTTCAGCTCCAAATAGATATACTAGTACTGTACTTCGTAGCTTTATTTCGGATGTGTGCATCAGACGGAACTGTGAAGGTTCCGTTGAATGTAGATAGATCGTCCATCATAGTACATATTTTGGTGTTTTAAAAATTCTCTGCCAAAAAGCTACTTATACGTCACAGTAAATTTTTCGAACGTAAAATTAAGTAGGTTAGTATAAAAACAGTAGTTTAACAACAAATTAAAGAATTTCGGATACTTTCCTCTATATGTACTGTACCTACTGTAATATATAATATAAATATCCTGGGACATTCTTTACACACAACCATCTGATCCCAAACTAAGCAGAGCTTGTACTATGGACACCAGATAACTGATATACTACATATATTACTAGATGTTTACACCCAGACACAGACTAAACAGACATGTTCATGCACACAAATGTTTGTCCTGGGTGGGAATCGAATCCGCGACCTGCGACTTGGCAGTCAGAGTCGCTAACCACCAAGCCAACTGGTTATACCTTGCTTCTAGCCGAATTTTATGATTCTAGGTCAAACTGAAGTACCTATAGCTTTTGATTCCCTTGCGAGTGTCAATATAAGGGTCATAAACACTAAACAGCCTTATCTTTTGGTTGGGTTGACTTACGGCTTGAATTAATATACGATCCCGATCTAAAATCGCAAGAATGAAGTAGAATTTTGACATTACGTGTATTAAAATTACTGTCAAAGGGTTCCTCAATCCATGGATTTTCGATCAGGATTGCATATTAATTTTCGCCGTTAGAGGTATGATTTTTAAACACCTCCAAGGAATTTCAAACCAGTGTATTTACCTGATATTGTATGAATTAATAATATATACTAATTTCAACTTGATGTATCATTAACAGACCGGCGAACAAAAAAGTAAAGGCTTAATTTTCTTCATTTGAAGAATGAAATAATACCTGATTGTATGTACCTAATACATCGCGGTTGTGTTTATACACATTCGTAAAACAATTATCTTCTTGTCTGTGGATTAAACTTTAATTAAGCGATTTGCGTCAATCAGAACCGTACGAACAATGCTGGCGGAAGCGCCCTACGGACTACGCGTGGCAAGTGTTGTGGTATGACGTCATGTGCGGTTGACGCAGCGAGACTCTGAACACTCTAGCAGATAGCTTTTTTATGAGTTAGTCGATAGTAGATAGCCTTTGAACGTTGGATCATCTTTACACGGACAAACAACTAGAGTGCCAAAGGAACTTTCTGCCGCGCACGCTTAAGCTGTGGAATGAGCTCCCCGCCGTGGTTTACCCAAGGGAGTACAGCATGTGGTTCTTCAAGAAGGGTGTGAAGAGATTTCTGCAGGGTCGGCAACGCACGAGTGATACCCACGGTGTTGCAAGCGTCCATAGGCTGCGGTGACCGTTTACCATCAGACGAGCCGTCAGCTTGTTTGCTACCTTAGTAGCATAAAAAAAAGTAACAACAAGCCAATAACAATCGATATCTAGCTTAATAAATATTTCTAGTCTTTGAAACCACCTTAAAATCCAGAGGAAGACTTGCAGATTTATTCAAGTTAACAATTTCATTTTGTTTTTCAGAATTTACTGTCTGGATAGACCTTTTTTTACCCCTTACCATCAGGTTGACCGTCTGTCTGTTTGTAAGGTTGATTTCCATCATCATATAATTAGCATCATGCACTTTATGCTTGACGGAATAAAGGTAATTTTTCTTTGTCATTGTTAAACGTCAAAACGGCCATCATAGCGTGCCGTACTTTCTAAGTTTAATTTATCAAAACCCAACATATTGTTTGTTAGGTATATAAAGTAAACTCTAGGTATTACGCGACCACGTATAAAAGGACCTAGAACTCACAAAGGCACCTTAGTCTGGATCAAAACTTGATTAGTGAGAACAGCTGGAGTTAACCACATGTCCTTCCTATGACCGAGTTGTGCTTAATTGAATAAACGACACCGATGACTCAACGTGCAGTCTTGAATGTCGTGAGATCCATATTGGGTACCTATAGACAAAAAACGCCTGATAAAATATAGGACTTCTTCTAGGGTTCTGTGTCAGCTTCTCGGGTCAAAAATAATCCCGTGTTAATCCAGAACATATCCTTCATGCCTATACCATTATAATCCATCCCGGAACAGAATGACAACAGACACACAGACTTCTTCATAAGAATATTATTAGTATGTCACAGGCTTACTTAGTTTAGGCATTAGGTGCTCAACAATGCAACTTTATTGAAACCAGCTGGCACAATGAAGATTGTAGTAAGTAATAGTTGCAATTTTTGTATGTACCCAATAATGAGTCAATAAAGAATTTTTATTTATTATTATTAGTAAAGCAAGATATGCCGACTCATCATCTTCGTCATTGTCTCTGCGCGTGCAGGAAGTTCAGCAGTTCTTCAGACGTGACAATTAACTACAAACACTTCCTCGATGTACATACCATACCTTCCGACCCGCGCTTCTAACCGCGTTTCCAGGATAACAAGTAAAACTATACCTACCTACTTATATCCTCTTAACAAAGACCTAAAGTACCAAATCTCTTGTAATAATTATTCCCCGATATATGGACACAAAATGTAACAACAGCTCCTAGTGTCCCAACAGTACAGGCAGATGATTATTTAAAGATAAGATATATCTATAGATATACAAATTTGAGGAGGCAAATCTCGCGAAAAAATTTTACACTGTATGTATGTCTGCGCCGCAGGCAGTCGGAGGGGTCAGCTAGGTAACCTTGAATTAGATACACACTATAGATTTTGTAACGAACCTATGCATAGACAATGATATATGTATAAACTATAGATGCGTTGTCCGCGTTTAGAACTGGCAATATAATAGGCTCATAATTGACCGAATTTATTTTTGTCGCGCTCAATCTTAATGTAACTAAATATATATATTCATCTCTCTCTAACCGTGAAGTGCCATTTATTTTCATTCCCTTTCGCCGCACATATAAGCTATCTAGTATTTGCGTTGTTTTTGAGAGCGGTGGTGTTGTTGAATGACATGTCTATGTTATAATACGTCATTGTGTCTATACACATCTATACATTACGTATCTATGATACGTAAATGAACCGAACGTGCGGAATGGTAGAGAAAATAAAATCTAAAAATTACAACTATACCTAAAGAAGGTTGATCGGGAAGTCCAAGAAATGAAAAGGCCACCTTTTGTCACATTCGGTTGTCTCAAGATTATCCATCTCCATAAGAGCTGGAACCATAAATGAATGATGAAAAGGGCTCGCAAAAAGCTTTATGTTCGCCAAACGTTAATTGGATAGGATTAGGGCTTTCGGGTTACTATAAAATGCAGGTAGACGACAGGTAGCACCCACTGAATCAGTGCATAACGTAGCCTAAAAGGGCAAGTGTAAGAAATAGAACTAAATATACGTAGCCTGTGAGAGAAAAGGTTTGGAATATAGCCTCTCAATAAAAGCTAGCGAGAAGATAGGATAATCAAAATAATTAAAAATAATGCACACTATTGAGAATGAAACCAATCGCTTTGCATGTAAGCAACTTTTTTTTAAACTACCATCTTATTATAGTAGATAATAAAGGCATGTATATGAAATAGATTCCTTGGTTATTTTTTACGTGCACGGAATTATACCCCTAAAATTTAATAAGCTGCGAACCTGCTTTACTTGTTACGAAACGAAACGTATTTGTTGCAACAAAATAAAAATATTATTTTGAACATGTATTGAACAATTGAACAATCAGATATATGTACTGAATTTTTGATTTCATGTTAAGTCTTATGAACTTTTGCTGTTAAATATTACGTCTGTTTATATATATGCGATGTGAAAACCAAAAAATAATAAAATTATAGATCATCCGATCCATATATTCGTCATTGCATTGCATTAACAAAACGTATATGTCAAAACAAAGATGGAGATGGCAGCGAGTTGGCGTCTTTTGTAAAATTAGACATTCTTCACGTATTTCTCTGATTTAAATCTAAATGTTATTTGATTTAATAATTATATACTCAACTATATGTCTATTAAATTAGTTCTATATAGTTTAACATTCAGTGTTTGCTTACAAAATACTTTTTTAATGATCGAAATAGTCCGTTGTCGACGAATAGAACTTCTAATAATTTATAACTCTATCATGTACCGCGAATCTATGAATTTTGTTTATTATTTTAAATGAATTAAATAATTAATTTTATAACATGGAGGAGGAGAAAATATGTCGAGTGTGTCTTAAAATGGATGTGAAGATGTTCGATTTAAGGTCGTATCCCTTGGATACATACTTTGAGGCGATAATCGGCGTTAGTGTAAGTTCCCAAGTCTCTGTTTGTCCTTTAAGTAAATTCAAAATATAGAACCTTAAATTCTTTTATCTTTAAATGTCTAAAGAATATTTATTTACTCAAATTATCTAGAGCCTTCATGCTCAGTCCAGGGTATTTAATTGCTGTAGGTAACTGAGTATCAACTTTTTTGACAACATAGAAATATTTGTGTTTGATCACATTCACACCATGGTTACCTGGAATTGCTATGACTCTTTTATTGGTTTTTGTGCGAACAACTCAATAGTAACTTGCCAATGTTCATAAATATTGGTCTGGTAGCTTAATAAAATTAACCAACGAGAATTTATTTTCCTATTAGATATTTTTTTCCTATTAGGTTTTTGCCACTATATCCTGTATTACAGGCTTTTTGTCTGCAGATGCTTAGCTACTATAATTATAACCTAGTCTAAGATATTTTTGTCAAACACTACCTTGTATTAAATTAGCTATGAGTCAAAATATCCACAATATATGTAAGGAAAATAAGTTTCTTTTGACACACCAACACTTTAAATCTACTGAACATATCAGGATGGGACTGCTACCACTTGATGCAGAATTTTTCCTACATGGTTATAGGCTATATATGGTGTTGATAAACATGGGTGAAACCGTGGGGGACAGCTAATATATATATAAGGAAAATGGTGTTCCTTTGACGCACCATCACCTCAAAATTACTGAACATATTGCAATGGGACTGCTACCACTTGACAGGGAATTTTTCCTAGATAGCTAGATAAGCTAGATAACTAGATAGATAGATAGATAAGCTATATATGATATAGATAAACTAGGTGAAACCACGTGGGACAGTACTATACAACATGTTACAAAAAACTTACAAAATACACCGTAAAAATATAATTAATTATCAAAGCCAACAACTCTAGTAAGCTGTCATGCCAGGGAACTAGATTGTTTAACAGAAAGGCCTACGTACCTATTTTACTGAATAATTATCTGCTTTAATAGTTTTTCTATTTTTCATTCATCATTTTCTTTTTTTGGGGTATTTAATACAGCATTACTACGGTTCTTAAATATTGTGAATTTCCTAAAACATTGCCAATTTGTACCGTAACAATATACATGATCCAATATTGTTTTTCAGCCCTTAAACACAATGGAGATACCTCCCTATGCCTGTGGTGAATGTGCAGCACTGGTTCAGAAGTATTACTCGTTTAAGGAGAAGTGTTTGAAAGGCCAGTCAACCCTCTATGGCATGCTGCAAGCTACTGGAAAGGTTTGTCTTGACATATTTGCTTAAACTTTACTATTATTATTTAATTTATCTGGCAGGCAGTTGATTTAAGTGATAAGTACTGTAAAGAAGGTATATGCTAGCCGTTATTACTGTTGTAACTGGCTGACAATTATTTAAATTGATAAGTAAATATTCGTTTTATAAAAAAAGAAAGAGAATGACAGTGTGCGAGCACGGATAAAGATGTTTGTTTTTATAAAATAATTTTATGGACTAAAATATATTATTCATATTTGACTCATCAAACACACACTGTCATTCTCTTTCTTTTTTTATAAAACGAATATTTACTTATCAATTTAAATAATTGTCAGCCAGTTACAACAGTAATAACGGCTAGCATATTACAGTACCTATATCCGATTGTTCTCTGCTAGTTCTTCTCTTTGAGATGCTTTTTGAGTTGGTTTTTGTATTGATTAACATTTTGGGCTGTTACAACGTCTTCAGGGAGGTCATTCCACACTTATTTAATCAACCTAAAAGTCACAGCTGGATAATAATGGAGAAGGGTAGAGTGTGATAGAACCCAGTGGAAAATGCTGGAACTAAATTCTGGGATGTATTGCAGAAAATAACCATAAATTCAGCATTAATATGTTAACCCACTATTCACAACAAAAGGGATTATTATATAATTTTAAGAATTATACAGTATTTGAATTTATGTGAATATTTAATTTATATTTATGTTCATATACATATTTAAATGTAATGATTTCTTACCCTAATTAATTATAATTATCTCAAACTTATCTCTGGCATTGTACAGCAAAATATGATATTTATTATTATAAATAACATTTATTTTTGTGACATGCATAAATGTCAATCAGGTATCCAGCTCAGCCCCCTTATTCAGCTAGTACAAACTTCGTTGGCGAGCCGCTCCTCGGAGAGCTTATCTCTCACGTGATTAGTAGTATTAGCGTAGTTATTGAAAGAGAGAGCACGGAGGCCGTGACGAAACATCCTCGAGTTAGTGTCATTTTCTTTACAGAATCGAGCCCCTGGATTTAAATTAGACCAACAAAATAAATACAAATTCTTACTGAGTATAATATGCTACTGTGCCCTTAGCACGAACATCTATCGCAAGCGTATCGTTATCGTATCGAGTGCGCCAAAAACAATGCAATGGGAAATTGAACATCGCGCAACGTCACGGTATGCGCGAAGTTCTATTTTCTATACAAACCATATAAACGATAACGCTACGCTTGCGATAGGTATTCGTGCTTGGGCCTCTAAGTATAATACATTACTAAGTCAGTGGCGTAGCTACCGGAAGGCTAGACGGGGCAGTGCGCCGGAGCCCCCAAACTCAAGAGGCCCCTCGGACTCTGACTTACAAACAGTGGTGTAGCTACCGGAGGGCTAGACGGGGCAGTGGCCCGAGACTTCACCTCTTTTGGGGGGAAAACAAACGATTTTAAATAGTTTAGTTGGGGCCCTATACATTTTTTTGTCCCAGGGCCTTTGGTTACCTAGCGACGCCACTGTACTAAGTATAATATATTACTGAGCTATAATACATTACTGAATCCTGCTTAAATAATTTCTAGTTCAAACCAGCCTTTTACTAATCTAACCATACTTCTCAGATAACAGCAACAGCAATCAAAGAATTAGACCGACAATACCTAAACCTAACGTCCAATCTCAGCACAAACCTAGCACAAGAAGGCAGATTAATAACTTATCAATATAATGATGATGATCAAGTCATCAAGTCTGAACCAGAGCAAGATGATAGCATACCCAAGTTTGCTATAGAAATTGACAGTATAAAGCAGGAAGAAGATTCCTATAATGACTTCCCATCACCTCTAGGCAGTAGTGATGATGATGAGCCACTATCATACCATAAGAAAGTTAAAAATAAACAGAAAGAAAAGAAAAAGGAAAAGAAAGTAAAGAAGAGTAAGGATTTAGATGTAGTATTGGATGGAGATGATGGACAGATATTAGAGGCAAGTTGTTAAAATTTTGTTGATTATCCTGATACATTTTATAACACACTAGCTGTCCCCCGCGGTTTACCCGCGTTCCCGAGGGATATCACATTTTCCCCGGATAAAATGTAGCCTATATGAACGGCTAAAAGGTATTACGATATTGACGGGTAAAAGGTGACTTGACTCAACCGCCATTTTTGACGAATGTAAAATTTTTCTCAATGAATTATACTACTATGATGATGGCCCATGCACGAATTCGTTGAAGTTTGCATGTGGAATGTTAAGAAGTTTAGATGCAGTATCTGTTTTTGGGAATTAACATTTTCAAATAGCTCTCCTGTAAAGTTTTCAAAATCGTGCTTAAATCCAGTCGCCTTTTAACCGTTGATATTATTCCAGGATACGCTCTATCTATGTGCCAAGTTTCATCCATATCCGATTAGTAGTTTTTGCGTTAAAGAGTAACAAACATACTTACATACAAATCTTTCCTCTTTATAATATTAGCATAGATGGCCATTTAAAGGCGATTATATCTCAAGTGGTAGTGACATCGAATGCCGTGATGACAGTCGTGGGTTCGAATCCTACAATGAGCTTTTCGGTGAAGGCAAACATCATATTATATGGTAGTTCAAAATTCAAATTCAAAATTCAAAACCATTTATTCAGTTTAGGCCCTCAGAAGGCACTTATAAAGGTCAAATTTAAAGTTACTGAAGCTACTACCGGTTCGGAAGTCAGCCTTCAACTGAGAAGAACCGGCAAGAAACTCAGCAAGGTTACATTCTTTTTTATTTTATTAAATTCTTTTTTATCTATTCTGACTTTTTGGCTATTTTATAATATCAATTTTACATATTTTTATATTTAACAATTACAAAATGCTTAATAAAGCTAACATTCAAAAACAAAAAAAAAAAAAACAAAAAAAAGAAATAACTAGACTACAAAATAGAAAATGACAATAATTACTTACAACTTAAACAAGAAAATTAGAGGTGCACTGTGCAGAGAGCAGCTATTTCCATACATTTTTATCTTCAATATAATGAACTACCTTGTAATACGCTTTTTCTTTCAAAACTTTCCTAATATAATTTTTAAATTTATGATCAGACATTTTGGTTACTGAAAGCGGTATCTTATTATAAAATCGAACACAATTACCAAGAAATGACTTGTTTACTTTAGTTAGTCTAAAATATGGAACAACTAACTTCTCCCTTTGTCTTGTATTAATATTATGGATATCCAATTTTGACTCAAACATTCCTATGTTCCTACGTATAAACATTATATTTTCATAAATATATAATGAAGGCAATGTCATTATATTTATTTCCCTAAATAAATCTCTTAATGATTCACGGGGACCCATACCGTAAATTGCACGAATTGCTCTTTTCTGTATAATAAATATTGATTCTATATCCGCTGCTGCTCCCCAAAACAAAATGCCATAGGACAAGAGGCTATGAAAATATGCAAAATAAACTAATTTGGCTGTCTCAACATTCGTCAATTGTTTAATTTTCCTAACAGCAAATGCAGCCGAACTTAACTTAGCAGCTAGAGTATCAACCTGAGGTCCCCACTGCAATTTATTGTCTAATGTAAGACCCAAAATACCGTTTTATTAACAAGATCAATATGGCGTAGTAGAGTACTTTGTAGTAGCCCCTGGCTAGTAACCATCCCCAAATCAAAAATATGTCGCCAAGCACCTGTTGGTGTGCTCTGATAGCTGCACTTGAGAGCCAGTTCCCTTCTAGAGACCTGGGTTCGATTCCTAGTTCGGGCAAGGTACAGTTGGCGTTTCTTCGTCTGGAATGATAATTTGTAGCGTTCTGACAAAGCACTCTACATGTCACGTTAAAATGTCTTAAGTGAAATGCCGGTTTCAGAACTGAGACCACTGGCTACCTCTTAAAGGGCGGGTTATATGGAAGGAACTGCGGTATTTGGAGTTCGTATGAAACCGCAGAAAATATTTCAGCCTTGGATCGACCAAAATATCCTACTTCCTACTAATATTATAAATGCTAAAGTTTGTATGTTTGGATGTTTGTTACTCTTTCACGTAAAAACTACTAAACGGATTTGTATGAAACCTGGCACATAGATAGTATATAACCTGGAGTAACACATACAATACTTTTTATACCGGGAAAATGTAACATCTCACGGGAATGCGAGAGAAACCGCAGGGGACATAATATTAGTCACCTATTTCATGTATTACAAGTATTTCCCAAACAGGAGTCAACAAAACACCAGGAAATTAACGAAACATCATCAGCAACACTAGTAATAAGCAAACGCAAACGAGGCCGGCCAAAGAAGACTGATAAGCCAGTAGAATCTAAAGTGAAGATCCGGAGGACTAAAAACACTGGAGGCGTTGTATCTGATGAAATTGATTTGGAGGAATATGTCACAGTTATTAAGTTATCGGTAAGCCAGCCAGTACCGGCCTTAGGACCAATTTACACACTTAACTATCACAATCGAGTGTTCATTTTTTGCTTCACCAAATGTGTATAATAAGAATTTCATCTTTCCTTTAGCGTTACCCAGAGATAACGACGTGACGTTAATCACGTGAGGTTCGAATGGGGAGCAAGGGGGTTCGGCAAAAATCACGATGTATCACAAGGGGGGAGGGGTGTGTAGTAAGATATCACGTGTATTAATTTTTTCGTCAATCGCATGACCCAGATTCTCTGCGTAGTGCGCGAAAATGATGATCTTCAACAAAGCATAGTGCCAACAACTGACTTGCAAGATGCTTATTATTTTTATTTATTAAGTATATTAGCAGAAACACGAAGGGGGGAGGGGGGGATTCTTAAACCTAACCACGTATCACCAAGGGGGGGGAGGAGAAATGCTAAAAAAAACATCACGTGATTAATGGCAGCCCCTAACACAAAATTGAGACAGGAGACCCCAGACTTCAGTACCAAATTTGGCCCCCGGACCGTCGTCTCACCTCGTTCCCCCCGCCCCTAACGGTGGCACTGAAACCAGCAGCAATGTACATCTTTAATGTTGTTGACGGGGCGGTCGGTGTGGTGGTTAAATACTTTGCCAAGCCACAGGTTGTGGGTCCGTTCCTTACACGATAATATAAATGTATTATGCATAAACCTTTCGGAAGAAATTCTCTAAATGGTGATAATTGCGTCAAAATCTATTGCATAGTTCAAGGAATATAAGTGGACCAACAGACTGCCTGAAAATGTCTTTGTTTACTACTTAGAGAAGGGATTTAGACATTTAAATGTTTTGCAACAGAAAAGCTTTTGAAATTATGCCACAACAAGCTGAAGCACTTTTCTGCTGCAAAAGAGTTTGGTTACCAGATAAAATTAAATTAGAAAAAAAACTTGACTTAGAACGGGCATTTAAATTAGAACACCTCTTCAATTTGCTAAACATGACAACAATATATGCGCAAGATGTGCATTTAATTAAATAAATAAATAATGTACCTATCTCAAATTATTTCAGTTAAAAGAACAGATGGAGGAGATCACAAAGCGCAAAGACTCGTCGAACTACTTGAACACACCCTTCCAATGCAACCTTTGCTACAAGGGGTTCATCGACACCCACGCGTGGAAGCACCACGTCGGGAAACATGACCTGGTGAGAACAAATTATAAACGACTTATTGCAAATATCCGTTTTGATAGCTAAGTGTGTTATAGAAAAATCATCTTTACTTCACTGGAAATAAGGTTCATATATGGTTTATTCTATGGTGATGCTGATGTACCTCATCTTAAAAATAGGGGTCATTTTTCTGTAACTCCGATAACTAATAAACATATACTATTTTTTAAATATATACTTGTACTCATATAGATATTTACAAATAAACAAACATGCTCATGCACAAAAATATTTGTACTGTGTGGGAAACGATACCACGAGCAAAACACCAAGCCAACAAGCCCGCCAAAATAAAAATAATTTTATTGCAATAGGTATAAGTTAATATGTTGATGTCTTCTGAGGAGTTTAAAGTCTAATTTTAATAAATTATCGAAGTTAGGTTTCCTCGATACAGGCTTGCCTAGTGAGGAAACCAAAAGATATTTTTTCTCATAGTTTAGATCTTCAAAATTCTTAATTAACCTTATATTACTGTTTGAATTTTGTAATAACTGTGTGTTTTGCTGAAATAAATATTATTATTAATTATTATCTTGTCCCACAGAGCGCGGGTGACATCGAATGTCCTGTATGCAAGTTCAGGTTCAAAACGAAACGTACCCTACAGAAACACGCCGCAAACCACGAGAAGAAATATGCTTGCAAGTCATGCTCGTATGTCTCCAAAACTACGTGAGTTTACTACTTCATTATCGCTATGCGCTAAAAATAACTTAACCGAACCTATTTAGAACTCGATCGCAGCGCCATCTAAACCATCCATGAACCCACTCAAGCGCATCAAAAAATTCATAAAAATCGTTTGGGAGGAGTTCAGTGTCATAAACACGTACAGAAGAAAAATATCCATACATAGTATAAAACAAAGTCGTTATCAATCTTATCTTCATAAGATTTTACTGTTATTAAGTAAAATAGTTATTTGTTATTCAAGAGTGCAAAGTTGCTTTTTAACCGCGTGCTCAATTTTGATGACCGAGCAAGCGAAGGATTCAAAAATTATAATCCTGAGCATTAGCGAGTGAATCAAAAGGAACAATGTGAAAAATCTTTGCACTCGAGTGCAACACGTAACTTTTCATTCCACCTCAGCGAGGAAATTACTAAATGCAAAAGAAAATGGCGCGCGCAAAGCAAATAACAAAAAAGTACACCAACGTTCCGAGTCTGAGTCTTTAACAAATTAAATATGTTTTATGACAAATTCGGCACCATGGAGGTAGAAGTAAATAGGTTTAAATGATGTTTTGAATTCACAAAAACACACACACGACACGATGTTCTAAATTCAATTTACTTTATCTTTCTAGAGGATAAAAACGGATTTTGCACTCAGTTATCGAAGAGCAAAAATACTCTTTCCGATATGGGGGGGATGAAAAAAATATTGTAATTGTGCTTTTTTTATATATTTTATTATTGTTATTATAATATGCCACATATACAACCTTTTAGTTAACGTTTTATTTAGTATAAAAAGTAGTTTAGGCACAATAAGGGCACTTATCAAGGTCATAGTTACTTAAGTTACCACTGACAAGAATCTTAGCAAGATTACATTTATTATCATACATTTTTTACACAATATGTTAAATAATGTAATATAATAAACAAAACACAAAACTGACTTAAGTACCAGTTTTAAATATGTTTCAAACTTTTATGGTGGACTGTCCGTCGGTCGAGGTAACACGTCTGTGGTGCTCATGCGTCGACTCAGTGACAGCGGGTCTAATACATCCTGAAGATGCTTCGTGTAGAAGCGAAACACGTGTCGATTGTCTGTTGATTTTCCTTGTCTGGTACTTGACAGAGAAAGAGATCCAGCGGAATTAGTCACTAGATATTTGTTTTTTGTATAATCAAACATCTTTGTATTTTGAATTGCAGAACTCAAGCAAAACAACATCAGAGGTGGCACAAAGGTGTTACGTACAAATGTCAGCATTGTGATGAAGTCTCAACGTAAGTTTATTTTTCAATACACTATGACATTTTCTCAAAATAGTATGCAACTAAGCCGCTATTTCTGTCTGGTTGTTTCTACGCTTAGTTTTTTTAAACTACCTAATAGATTTTGATGTACTTCATACCATTATTTGATAATTTCTTTAGATATGTTCGTTTGAATAGTACATCATATTGTCCCTATATACAATCAATAGGTACAGAACCAAGTCCTAAAAAGAACCCTCGGTGTTTTTCTAAAAGTTCAAACTATATTTTCAACGTAGTAGTTAGTCTACTACGTTGAAAACATGCGGGTATTACCAAGTACCGTAGTAGTACAAGTAGTAGAGCTCTTAATGCAGAGTTCGTCCGGGGAAGTACTACCACCTTATCCATTTTCGCCGTGAAGCAGAAGTGCACTTGTATTACTGTGTTTCGGTTAGGTAAAATTACAGGCACATGAGACTTTACGTCTCGGGGACGACAACGCATTGGAGATATCGTGTTACAAATGTCAATAGGCGGCGGTGACCTTCTGCTTGTTTGTCGGTATGTCAATGTGGTATAAAAAGAAAAAAATCCCTCGACATTTTTCCTCACAGAAATGTCAAATGTCAACGTGACGCTTCTTAACACCCGGTATCAAGCTGCCTATTCGACGTTAATATATTAAGGACCCTACTATCTCTTAGCCAGTGCCGGATTAACCAAGTAGCAAGAGTAGCAATTGCTACGGGCCCCGCGCAAAAGGGGGCCCCGCGTGTCTAAGAACGCCCACCACGGATTGTTTTTTTGCCCCTCGACAGAATTTGCTACGGGCCCTGCGCTTGCTAAATCCGGCACTGCTCTTAGCTATGATAGCCTTATACGATAGTATTGTTGTGTGTGGGTCAGATTGTGGACGTCGTCTCTAGAAAGCTAGACGGGTACTGGATACCCCCAGTGTTTTCCATTTGCGTCCATCTAAATATTTTTGAAGTGAAAACATGTTTAGCCGTGTTGGGCACTTTTGGATAGGGGAATGGGTTCGCGTCACCGACATGCTCATGACTGGCGCACGCGCAGTGTGCTGACACTTCTTGGATAGGTGAAATCTCGTGCGTTCGCGTATGCGCAGCTGACGTATAGTGTTGTGTATATCTTATAAGTGAAATTGAATGGATTTAGTGAAAAGTTCAACGTGTATACGAGTATACTGTGCATTGTTGAAATAGTGTTTTTGTTTGATTACTATTTGAATCTTTTAATTGAAGAAACATTGTGCAGTACAATAGTGAGTACTAAATAAAATACAAATATTTTATATTATTTTAAATCTTCGTATTTATATTGGCGTTTGGAATTTAAATTGTCAATAATAAAATATGTGCTTTGCTATTTTTTTGCAAAATGGTTATCTATAATTTTATATCATAAGATTTTATGATTAGATGTTTAAGAAAAAATATTGTCATTGAATTAGGATTATTTAAAATATCTGGTTTTTCATATTTGTTTAGATCTTCGATTCCAAAGATGTCATCAGACGGTGGTAAAAGAAAAAAAAGAGAAGAAAATGAAGAAGAATTGGTTGAAGCGGTTTCCTCGGCTAATGATAAAGATCAAAGGGAAAAATCTGATGAAATTGAAAGAAAGAAAAAGCTCCAAAATAAAGTTAGGTGTCAGCGATATAGAGATAAAAGAAAACGTGATAAAATAATTAATTCGCGAATTACACAACATCCAACAGCTGAAGAGGAGATAATAATTAAACGTCGTAAAGAAAAAAAACAAACTAAAAAGTAAACGGTATAGAGATAAGAAAAGAGCAGCTAATTTGATTAATTTACAGACAGGTCAACCCTCAAAAACAATTGCAAAGCATGTTTCTGAACGTCAGAATTAACATAACTCACAAATTCCAAGCCGGTCAACAAAAAATGTTCCATATATCCCACCAACTCATACAACTAACGCTGCTGGCCCATCAATACGAAATTAATTAAATTCAAAACCATTTATTCAGTTTAAGCCCACGGAGGGCATTTATGAAGGTCAAATTTAAAGTTACTGAAGCTACTAATTTATTTTACTAGTTAATTTTTATTTTATTTTAATAAATTTTATCTATTTCTGACTTTTGCGCTTTTTTTATTATTTCAATATTATATTTAAAAATTACAAAATACTTAATATAGGTAACATTGAAAAGGTTACAAAACAATACACTACAAACGGTCACCAAAACTTTTCTAGAATTCATCTCCAATATGAAAGGATTATCGATACATATTTTCATTCAATTGTCAAAGTTTGCATGCGCATGCAGCTGACCTAAAAAAATATGCTATTGTAAATAAGTCAACTAGAAGCATTGTTGTTAATGTTTCTGATATAGGCGAAATATACGTTGTTCGGTGCAATTCCGAGAATGAGCAATACATATGGTTGCCGTTTATATTACGCCTGGAAAATATATGAGACAGATACATTCTTGTTCAAAAATTTGATGATTTATACAAAAGAAGGTTCTGGGGCTCGATTCTGTTAGGAAAATGACACTTACTCGAGGATGTTTCTTCACGGCTTCTATGCTCTGTCTCTGTCGCTTACTACGCTAATACTACTAATCACGTGAGAGGTAAGCTCTCCGAGGCCTCCGTGAAGCGGTTCGCCGACGAAGTTTGTATTAGCTGAATAAGGGGGATGAAATACTCGAAAAAATATTTGACGAAAAATATGATAATGTACCGATGATTTTAAGTCGATGATAAAAATCTACCTCTAATTGAATATATAAATGAAACACTTAATTTAAATATGTCCAATGATCGAAAACTCATTACTACAAAATATAAAACGACAATCGATGCGGTTTTTACACGATACTTAGATACATTTGTATGGAAGAGCGAGGTATGAGACTCCTCCACAAAAAAGGGATCTTCCGCCAGGCTAAGTGATCATGCCTGGGAACCGCGGTCCAACTGTTGATATTGCTGTTGGATTGTATATGTCAAATCCTGAGAGAATATCGATAACGCGATGTAGGATACTTTGCTGTTTCTACTCGTTCATAGATGTCGCCACTTTACTGTGTGAAGAATTGTAGGCGTGTTCATAGATGTCGCCACATTCGAAGCAAATATTTTCATTTCTTTCTTTAGTTACCATAAGCCTATTGTATCTTTTTTAGAACAAAATGAAATAATTGAAAGTACAAAAAGTCTAAGTATTGTTGAAATTAATGATGACAATGATGCAAACTATTAAAATAATGTTCAAAATCAAGTAGAAATTTAAGTAATTACAAATACTATCCATAAACAATATTATATTTTATGGCGCCATTTTGAACAATTTACAGGAGAGCTATTTGAAAATGCTAAAACCCAAAAACATATACTGCATCTAAACTTCTTAACATTCCACATCAAAGCTGTTGAATATTAAAACTAAATGCAAGCTTCAACGAATTCGTGCATAGGCCATCATCATAATAGTATAATTAATTGCGAAAAATTTTAATTTCGTCAAAAATGGCGGTTGAGTCAAGGCGCCTTTTACGCGTCGTTATGATTGTATATTAATTGTTATTTCAATTGAATTGTATTTATATTTTGTCATTATCTTGTACCGCCCGTAATATATTTGAATAATAAAAAACTACATAAAAATGCATATAATTGTTGCTCGGAGTGTCAATAGATGTGTAAACCAGATTGATGTTGATAATTTTAATTTAAACATTATGAAATTACAAATTTTAATACTAAAAGTTCCAAGTTTTCACTTCTATCGGCAGTCTCTATACCTGCCATTTTATTTGTCGTGATGCTTATTGCTCTCCAACTTGAACCGTCTTGAACCATTCTGTGTATTGATGAAAACTGCATCAAAATCTGTTGCGTAGCTTAAAAGATCTGAGCGTACAGACGGCGGGAAGCGACTTTGTTTTATACTATGTAATGATTAAGGATATTACTACTAGACATGGGTAACTCAACCAAAATGTATGAGCTGCGGTTCAGCTCATGGCTCACGTTTGTGAGCCGGAGCTGCGAACCGGTTCACAGATCAGCTTAAATATTGCAGACCGATCACAGAGTCTCTACGCCGCTACCGCGCCGCAGTTCGACAACGACACAATATGACAGAATAGATCACAGATTGTAAAATAATAAGTGAGTCGAGAGCTGTTTAGTTTGCTCTTGAGCCGCAGCTCGACAGTTCAAGTAGGTATGATCTGATCTGTTGAACCGGTTCAGAGCTCAGTTACACATGTCCAGTTGCTACTAATTGCCTATAAGATAGCCTAACAATGATGTCCGTGTTCGTCAGCAAGTGGACGTCGTACCTGAGCCACGTCCGCATCAAGCACCCGTCGGAGTTCATCTGCGGCGCGTGCGGCTACTCGTTCGTGAGCCGCCTCGGGCTCGCCATGCACCGCACCATGATGCACAAGGACCTGCTCGTAACTATCCTGCCTTGTATCTCTGTTCATTCTGCTGTCAACGCTGGCCCTGGTCGCGGTCGCTCTAGGCGTCAAGTGACATACAGCGCTTAAATAAATAGCTTATTACATAGCGGTAGGAACTATGCAAGAAGCACGAGTTTATTTAGGGCTTCTACATTTGACTTCTATAAATGTTGTTCAATAAATTTTCAATAAAGAACATCGGCTAAAAGGCGCCGAAAGACAATCCCTCTCCACGGGAAAGGGCTTCTAGGACCGGCGCTGTCTACTATCCAAATAATATTATAAATGCGGAGGTTTGTTTGGTTATTACGATTTCACGGCTAAACGACTGAACCGTTCTTGTTGAAATTTTATACATACATAACGTATGAGGGATATAGGTATTTTTATCCCAAGAACGTGGGTGAAACGTTGGGGACAGCAGTGTAATAAAAAAAAAATTGCTTACGTTCACACTGCTAACATCAGACGTAATGACGCAGCTCACGTATGATTTTAGAGACAATAGAACCTCAATAACATCCAAACCTTTTTTTTAATTACATAGGCCACTTTTTATCCCGGGGAACGGTTAGTAATAATTGGTAAAGTTTGCTGCCGTTTTGGAAATTTAGATGCTTGTTACACTTCCACACAAACGCTAGTCAACGGATTTGGATGAAACTTGGCATATAGTTAATAACATAAATGGAAAATAGGATACTTTTAATACCGGGAAGATGTTACATCCCTCGGGAACGCGGGTGAAACCGCGAGCACAGCCGGTATAACATAATTTTCACTCTACATTTTATCTATCAGGAAAAGACAGATGACGAAACGGAAAAAGAACCGGGACCATATTGCGAAGAATGCGACGTCAAGTTCGTATCAGTGGAGGCTTGGAAGCGGCACATGGTGACGTCAATCAAACACATACAGAGCACGGACTTTAAGTAAGTAAAAGTAAGGTTCAGTTTACTATAACAATGGTGATTAATGACTCAGGCGTGGCCTTGCGGAAATCCATTTTAAGATTATACAAAAAAGAAATATCTTGTAACTAATTCCGCTGGATCTTCTTCTCTGTCAAGTTCCAAACAAAAGACTTTGTATTAATCTTATAACAATGGAGGTTCTAGCTTGATTGATTATGTTAGCTAGGAATATGGTGTAATACGTTTTCATGACTGTTAATGTTTGATATAAGGCTCAAATTAAAATAACTGTAAATGTGGTCTTTTGTCGGATGTTGAACGATATCTTAAGATACAGTTCAGTATACAATAAGTGTCATGGTGGTCCTGTCAGCTAGATCTTTTTTATTTATTTGAAATTTGGTTTTATACATGACAGTGTAAGATTCATTTTAATTGATTACCAATTCGAAGTAGCAGCGGGCCCCAAACAAAGTAGAGTTTGTATCTTGGTGACCCATCATCGTAGTACGGTTGTGTACATTACAATCTTGTAACAATTTAGACAGGCCAGTAGGCTTGGTGGTTAGCGCTCTGACTGCCAAACCGAAGGTCGCGGGTTCGATTCCCACCCAGGACAAACATTTGTGTGCATGAACATGTCTGTTTGTTCTGTGTCTGGGTGTAAATATCTATATAAGTATGTATTTAGAAAAAAAAAGTAGTATATGTAGTATATCAGTTATCTGGTTTCCATAGTACAAGCTCTGCTTAGTTTGGGACCAGATGGCCGTGTGTAAAGAATGTCCCATATTTTATTATACGAATTTGTTTATTTTATATTTACAGCAAGCAAAGGTTTATTTATTTGGTCAACCAACAGTTGTTTATAAAATACCATCACTGTGTTTTCTAATAAATGTAATATTTAACTAACAATTACTTATAGGCTAGCGCCACATGCACAAATACCAGTTAACAAAAAAAAAATACAATACAAACAATCAGTTTGACAGGCCAGTTGGCTTGGTGGTTAACGCTCTGACTGCCAAACCGAAGGTCGCGGGTTCGATTCCCACCCAGGACATTTGTGTGCATGAACATGTCTGTTAGTTCTGTGTCTGGGTGTAAATATCTATATAAAATATGTATTTAGAAAAAAAATAGTATTTAAAAAAAAAACCAAAATCAAAACCATTTATTCAGTTTAAGCCTTCGGAGGGCACTTATGAAGGTCAAATTTAAAGTAACTGAAGCTACAACCGGTTCGGAAGTCAGCCTTCAACTGAGAAGAACCGGCAAGAAACTCGGCAAGGTTACATTCTTTTTTATTTGTTATATAATTTTTTATCAATTCTGACTTTTTGGCTATTTTATAATTTACATAATTTTATATTTAACAATTACAAAATACTTATTATAGGTAACATTAAAAAACAAAACAAAAAAAAAATATGACAAGACTACAAAATAGAAAATAACAATAATTAGGTACTTACAACTTAAACAAGAGATTTAGAGGTGCACTGTGCAGAGAGCAGCTATTTCCATACATTTTTATCTTCAATATAATGAACTACCTTGTAATACGCTTTCTCTTTCAAAACTTTCCTAATATAATTTTTAAATTTATGATCAGACATTTTGGTTACTGACAGCGGTATCTTATTATAAAATCAAACACAATTACCAAGAAATGACTTGTTTACTTTAGTTAGTCTAAAGTATGGAACAACTAACTTCTCCCTTTGTCTTGTATTAATATTATGGATATCCAATTTTGACTCAAACATTCCTATGTTTCTACGAATAAACATTATATTTTCATAAATATATAATGAAGGCAATGTCATTATATTTATTTCCCTAAATAAATCTCTTAATGATTCACGGGGACCCATACTGTAAATTGCACGAATTGCTCTTTTTTGTATAATAAATATTGATTCTATATCCGCTGCTGCTCCCCAAAACAAAATGCCATAGGACAAGAGGCTATGAAAATATGCAAAATAAACTAATTTGGCCGTCTCAACATTCGTCAATTGTTTAATTTTCCTAACAGCAAATGCAGCCGAACTTAATTTAGCAGCTAGAGTATCAACCTGAGGTCCCCATTGCAATTTATTGTCTAATGTAAGACCCAAAAATACCGTTTACAAGATACAAGATCAATATGGCTCCCATCTATTATTATTTGGCTATCTACTTGTGCTACATTTGGTAAAGAAAACCTTAAGCATTTAGTTTTCTTTGAATTTAGTAAAAGATTATTTGTAGCAAACCACCCACAGACAATTGTCATAGTATGATAAACTTTAGTTAGATCCTTGTCTTTTCTATTAACTTTAAAAATTAATGATGTATCATCAGCAAACAAGACAATATCTGTGAGGTCATTTACAACATAATATGGCAAATCATTTATAAATACTAAGAACAAAAATGGACCTAAAATTGAACCCTGGGGCACCCCCATTTCGACTAAAGAGCCCTTGGATGTTGTGCCGGTAATCCCTACCTTTTGCTGGCGATTTGATAAATAAGATAAAACAAGATCATGAGCAGTTCCACGAATTCCGTAGTAGTCAAGTTTTAGTAGTAGCGTAAATGTGCCTCAGCAATGTTGCTGCCGCATCGGATGTAGATCTTCCCTTCGTGAAACCGAACTGATGACCTTGCAATATATGTATATGTAGTATATCAGTTATCTGGTTTCCATAGTACAAGCCCTGCCAATCTGAATAAACTTAATAAAAGGTTGCACACTTTTATCTTTTTTTTTTTATTAATATTTATAGCAAAGGTTGCCGCGTGTGCGGGGAGATGTTCAAGAACAGCGAGGAGCTGCGCGTCCACCACCGCAAGGAACACGCCAAGAAGCGCCCCAAGAACTACGGCAAGAAGCCCTCCAACACCGCCTGGCCCGCCAAGTGCGACCACGTCAGTCTCATCTTTTATTCTACTTGTCGAGTTCTAATACATCTGTAGTCACATCAAGTCTTATGGAAAAATAAACTCAATGCGGTTATGATAAGGTTGCAAAATACAATACAATATACTTTATTGCACAACACATAACAGGAGAAAAAGAAACATAAGGAAGTGGATTTGATGATTTGAGATTTGTGACACGCTCCAAGATGACGTAAAAAAAGAAATTCAAATAAGTTCTATGCGTTGATATACTATATAAAAACTAAATAAAGTTCAAACTTGATATATACTACATCGAATTTCGATAGGTAGGCGAGCATTAATATAAATGTATATTCGTTCTGTGTTCTCTGGAAAAAAAAAATACTTGGATCCTATTACTTTTTTTATAGAAATTAAACATTAAATATTTTCAGCAAAAAACAAAACTAGGTAGAATTAGTAACTCATTTATTGATAAGTTTCAGTTAAAATTGAAAACTGTAATATTTCAATGAAATATAAGGCTATTTTTATTTTTTTTATTATTCGTTCAGTGTGCAGAGGAGATCGGCAGCGCGCGCGAGTACTGGACGCACTTCCGCCGCGCGCACCCCGACAAGGACTACCCCATACAGAAGAACTACGTGTGTGACATCTGCGGGAAGAGCTTCCGGGTGAGTTACGTGTCCACCATCAACCTGGCCGATGGCTTGCACACGGCGAGAGAGCGAGAGGGCGCTATGAGACAAAATAAATAATATTCTATATTATAAATATCCTGTAATATTCTACAGACAGCCATCTGATCCCAAACTAAGCAGAGCTTGTACTATGGAAAACAGATAACTGCTATACTATACTATTTGTTCTAAATGCATACAAAATATCCCGTAAAAATATAATTAATTATCAAAGCCCACAACCCTAGTAAGCTGTCATGTCAGGGAACCAGATTATTTAACAGAAAGGCCTACGTACCTATTTTACCTAATAATTGTCTACTTTAATAATTTTTCTATTGGGGTACTGGTGTTATACAGCGTTACTACGGTTCTTAAATATTGTGAATGAACTCGTTATAAGGCCCCATTTGACCTCCTTTCGGCTTTACGGGTAGTTTTGTAACAGCCTGTATAATAAACAGCTGCTCCCGGCATGTATTGCATTGCGTCTTCGAATTGTGAGAGATCTTGAAGTGATATAAAGATTGAAAAAAGCATTAAAGAAATACATAAATGCTTTTTCTAATACATTTGCCGGTTTACGCGCGCCTCCCACATTAACTTCATATCAACACATATACGCCCAGGGATGTCCACTGCTGAACATAGGCCTTCCCCTTCACATTAACTTAATTGTATTATAACCTTCCTATATACATTGCGAGGTATGAGTATAGTCGCATGAACATTATTTCAGCGAATAAAATACAAAAGAAAAAAATATTAGACTCATTTTAATAATAATAAATATCCTGGGACATTCTTTACACACGGCCATATGATCCCAAACTAAGCAGAGCTTGTACTAGCAACCAGATAACTGATATACTACATATACTACAATTTTTATTTTTCTAAATACATATTTATATAGATATTTACACCCAGACACAGAACAAACAGACATGTTCATTGTTCATGCACAGAAATGTTTGTCCTGAGTGGGAATCGAACCCGCGACCTTCGGCTTGGCAGTCAGAGTCGGTAACCACTAGGCATGGCATGATTCACAAGTAGCTTGTGAAGAATCATATCAAATTCTTTTTCATATGTCACACCTGCTGACTGCCTTGACGTCGTCTGTTTAAAATCACTCTGCTACTTTTCTGCTACCTTGCCTACATGATACATCGCACACCGCAGATCATTCGGATATCATCGTATTTCACCGATGACTCACGACGACGTCAGAGAGAAAGAGCGTCTTTCTAACCCAGTCGTGTTAGAAAGAGCAAAATATATACTGATCGTCACTACGAACGGGTCGCATGGCCAAGAGTGACATTAGAGCATTGCGAAAAAAAATTATTGGCAGTGAAATTTCACAGGTGAAAATGAAATAAAAGTAGCAATCATTTTCATGCCTACTAACCACGAAGCCACCTGGCCTGCCGACTCACACATATACATCACATAATATAATGGAATAAACATTAATTCTTCATGGCACACGCGCAGGGCAACGCGTTCCTCGTGTACCACAAGCGGACCCACTTCACGGAGCGCGCGTACAAGTGCGAGCAGTGCCCGAAGGCCTTCTTCAACCGCACCAACCTGCAGATGCACGAGAAGACGCACTCCGAGACGCGCCCGTACCCCTGCTCCGTCTGTTTCAAGGCCTTCAAGTGCAAAGGCGCGTTGGACAGGCATTTTAGGGTATGTGTACCATAAGCTTAGTCATCTGTGACAAAGTTGCAAGGGTTTAATCCCATTGAGTATATAAAAATAAAATGCCAGCTAATCTGGTAATATCCGCAAACACAACACCTATTTAAAAATAAAATGACATAAATTCACTTGAATTTATATAAATCCGTCTATTTTATCACTTCATTATTTATTTATTTTTTTTAAGTCGGTAAACATCGTGGCTCGTGATGGTCGATCATGTTTAAAACTTCTCCCATACGTCGATAAACAAGTTTCACTTCATAAATATTCAACAGATGAAAACTACAATATGGCTATTTTTTAATCCCGGAATATATAATATGCCTAGGGAAAACGAGAGAACCCGCGGTACGGTAGCTAGTTACATAATAATGATCACAATTTCCTTTCAGTGTCACACAGGCGTCAAACCATACGAATGCGAGGTATGCGGCAAAGCCTTCGGTCAGTCGAACAGTCGGAAACTCCACGTTCGGACGGTGCATCTCAAGCAACCGGCGCCGTACATCAGCCGCAGCAGACTTGAGAGGCGAAACAAATCGCACTCACCGAAAGAACTGCCAACACATCAGTTTATATATCAATGAAGAGTTAAATAATTGACAACTTTTCATTATTCACAACATTTGGAAATAAATAGAGGTTACTTTATTTTTCTGTACTGAAGTTGATACAAGTTTGTTAAAGCTTAATTTCGGAGAAAAGCTGTAAAGACCTAGTTAAAATGACATCACCGAGACGGTTGATTGGTGTTGCAGCCTTTGTCTATGTTTATTTCACTATGGTCACATATGACAGAATAGAAATAACACAAAATATCCTATTTTTTTACATAGTTTCATATAAAATTAAAATAAAAAACCCTGAGTGGGAAAATACAAAATGTATTATACATAAACAGACCGGCAGGAAACCTTGCGTACTTTTTGAATATATAAGCAGAGAAACAGACAGTAAAAATAGTGTATTTGTTGGTACTATGTAGTGCGACGGTAAAATGAAAGGTTGTAGGTAGATCGCCTTATTGTAGATAAGAAAACGACAGACAAGTTTTTGTGGGTACAGTTTTACCACGGAATAAATCATATTTGACGGTAGGTACGGTTAGCAAATTAAGTAGATAGCTTAACAGAATTTACAAAACATCAGTGGAACAAAAACTAATCTATAATAGAGTTGGTTTTTGCAGATATGTTTTTAAAATACTTGTAGTAAAGGTGTTTTGTAAGATATATTCAGTTAGTTATGTTGCTGGCTGTACATACCTTATTTCTGATGAAGTTTGGACAAATATTTTAGTCTGATTATATACCCGAATTTTAAGGTCTACGCCAACAACGGCTTGGTCCGTTGATAGCATTGCCTTTGGTAAGAAAAAAAAAAAGAACCACTGTCAAAATTTGTCAAAAGTTGAGTGTAGTGACAGACTTCAACAATACAATCGATAAAACTATGTTTTAATATTTCGATAAAATTACAAAAAGTCAAAATATTACGTAAGTATTATTAATTATTTTACCACCTAGAAAATTATCGGTAACTAAATTAAGTAAAAAGTATATTTTCACATAGCATTAAATTTCGATAGGTAGGTAAGAATTTGTGTATTATTAGTTTAATAATGACTCGTATCGAGCCTACACAGTTTTTGAGTTGTGCAATCCATAGTCAAGGTGCTTATTTACGAATCTGTAAGGTAAAGGGGAGAAAACTACTCGATTTAGTTGTGTTTACGCATTTTTAAGCCTTCCTACGCACTTCGCTGCTGCTACCACTGCTAAATTGTTGGCGGTGGGGGTAAGAAATAAGGCTCACGGTTTGCAGCGTAGTAGAAAGAAACAAACATGTAGCCAGATAATATTGTATCAAACATTACTGACTGTAGCGTATTTTAAGCTCTGTCTGGAAGGCTAGTGGATTTAACATTACGCAATACAGTCGGATTTAAGTTATGGCCCCGCGTTTGTCCATTAATCACGTGAGGTTCGAAAGCGGGGGAGGGGGTTCGGCGAAAATCACGAAATATCGCAAGGGGGGAGGAGGGTGTAGTAAAATATCACATGTATTAATTTTTTCGTCAATCGCATGAGCCAGATTCTCTGCGTAGTGCGCGAAAATTATGATCTTCAACAAAGCGCAGTCCCAACAACTGTCTTGCAAGATGCTTATCCAGTTGTTAGTGTTGAAGAAACATGAATGGGGGGGGGGTTTCTTAAACCTCACCACGTATCACCAAGGGGAAGGGAGGGGATAAAAATGCTAAAAAATCATCACGATTAATGGACAGCCCCTTATAGGGCTATGAGGTAGCTTCAGTAACGTTTACATTTATAAGCGCCCTCTGCGGTTCTATTAAATAAACGGTTTTGAATCTTGAGCTGCGCTGCGTGGAAAGCTTCATTTCGTTTTGACGCCAAAAGCATAGTCAGAAGTCATTCTGTATGTGCCATAGTTTCAATTTACTTGTTCAATTATACTCTAGCTTATTTGAAAAGACTTTCTTATTGTTATGCTAACTAAGGGAATCATGGCACTTTATTTATTCAGACGATAAATTGCTGTGTCTTAAGTCTTGAAGATTTTTTACCATCTTGCTTAAAATTAGAATATATATTGAGAATGATTTACTTTTGTTAATTACATCATTCTTAGTTGAAATATACCTTTTACACGCAATGCAATAATAATAAAATGTCTATTATTAAACCTACTCTTATTATGTTTGTATCTTAAATATAATTAATTGTATTGTATATAAGTATCATAATTTATGTGTGTTTGTAATATTTCAAAATGAATTAATTGTATTAAAATCACATGCTTTACATGAACTCGTATTAAATGAGTTCGTACAAACTGTGTCTTTTATTTCTCGAAATATCATTACTTTTATCTTATCAACATGCGAATGGAGCTTATGATGCACATGTGCAGCCAGTTGGTTGCCAGCCAGAAGATAAGCGATGTACGTATCTATGCACATTTTTAAAGGAATAACTATGCAAGTTTCCTAGAGTATACTGTACACTAAATAAATATTCTGGGGACTATCTTAACACACGGCCATCAGATCCCAAATTAAGCCAAGCTTGTACTATGGAAACCCGATAACTTATTATACACTACCCGTGTAAGGGTGTAAGCCACCAGAGGTTAATCTTCGTCCCATCCAAAAAAATATGTGTATATTAAATATTAGTTTTACATACTTTCTAAATACATACTTAGATCGATATTTACACTGAGTAAGAATAAACAAACATGTTCATGCACAGATTTTTTTTTCTGAGTGGGAATCGCATCTACGACCTGTGGTGTGGTAGTTAGGGTCGCTAACTACCAAGTCAAATGGTACATTAGTTGTGGTTATGGTAACTCATACCATACCACCCAGTTTTGCGAACAATAAGAAGGTGAGAGAACCTGCCGATAAAAAGCAAAAATCAAAGCCAATTTCGTCAATTCATTTATTACATTTAAATAACTTTTCTGCTTAAATTTAATTACATGCATTTCAATCTTGTCAATCGTCTGTAAGTACCAAATTTTCGATAATGCGATCACTTCACTAATCAAATCAGCTGATGATTGTCAATTCAATGTCAAATATTGTCAAACAAACAAACGTCAAGTTGTTGATTATAAAATTTGTATGAACGGTGAGATAGTTACGGGATTTGATCTTTACGAAGCGCTTGTGTGTATACTTCCTGTATATTGCTCAAAATACACAGAATATGCTGAAAAGAGGTAAACTACATAAATAGATAACAGTTTTGTGTTTTGAAACGCATGGAAATGGAAGAATACCCAGATGTGGCGCATCGCCGGTTTTTAAAAAAACCTGATAAAATTTTAATGGGTATAGTATTTAGCTTTGGATATATGGATAAATAAGTCTTGAAAAATATTCGTTTCAAGATATGCTTGATACTAAAAATTTACAATCCTCTGACCTAAAATGAAGCAGTTACTAACAAAAAATGCTCTTTATACTTAAAAACTTCTTTGCTTATTACCATTTAACCTTTTTGTCTCTTGGATAACCTCTGTGTTTGATAACCAACCATTTTGAAAGTATTTAATGTTTTAATTAATAAACGGTTTAACTACTTTATTAATTATTTTAAAACATCACTTTTGTTTAATTTTTGAGTATGAAATAATTCATGGGTGGGCATTGTTGAGGTTGGAAATAACTTATGCAAATATTTCTGTTTATCATATTCATTTCATTCCAATAATTAAATCACATAAATTTTGGATATAAAATCGAAATTTATTCTGAGACATAACTTTAGAGTTTTATGTTTCAGGATTAAAAATTGCTCTTCTCCAGCTGCATGTGGGCCCAGACAAGTCAAAGAATGTAGCCGAAGCTGTAAAGGAAATTTGCAAGGCGAAGGAAAAGGGGGCCCACCTTGTTGCCTTGCCAGAATGCTTTAATTCTCCATATGGCACCAGTAAGTACAGTGAAATAACAGTTTCTGGGCTGGGTTCCATTTCAGTCTGGGATATGTCTACTATGGATGTTCAAAATATTAACTATTGATTAAAAGAAGCATTGTAATTTTGTTTTTAAATATTATTAAAGGTATTTTAATTGACTGACCAGAAGAGTGACAAAAATTATTATTATGATAAACATTAATTCATTTTGTTTCATGATCAAGTAAAGTAAAAGAATTGTATTCACAAAACAAATTATGTATTACTACAGAAGTAAACACACAAAATTAACTAACAAAGTTAAGTGAATAATTTGTGAAATATTTGTTCATGCAGCTGACTTAATTTAATTGTAGAGTACTTCGAGGAGTATGCAGAAGAAGTTCCATCAGGGGAGACCAGCAGGGCGCTGTCCAAGGCGGCGGCAGAGTATGGTGTGTGTGTGGTGGGAGGAACCATCCCAGAGAGATTTGGCAATAAGTTATACAATACATGCACTGTCTGGGATGATCATGGGAAGCTGCTAGCTCAGCATAGGAAGGTTGGTGGATGGTAGTTTGTGAAATAAATGGCATAAAATTTTCTACAATAATCCCTAATTCCCTACAAATATTATAAACTACCTGTCCCCTGCGGTTTTACCCGCGTTCCCGCATGTATATAAACCTTCCTCTTCAATCACTCTATCTATTAAAAAAACCGCACCAAAATCCGTTGCGTAGTTTTAAAGATTTAAGCATACATAGGGATATAGGGACAGAGAAAGCGACTTTGTTTTATACTATGTAGTGATGTGAATGTTAGTTTGTTTGTTACACTTTCACCCGAAAAATATTTAACCAATCATCATGCAACTTTGTACACATATTTTTGGAGGTATTAGAAGTAACATAGTCTTCTTTTTGTCCCACGAAAATGTTAATTCGTCCCTCGGGAAAGCGGGTGAAACCGCGGGGGACAGCTAGTAAATAATAAATAAATATCATTCTTTATATTTGTAGTATGAAAATCAGACAGGTAGCTGATCCACATTTTTTTTTCTAAATACATACGAGTACATCAATATAAACAGAATTTTGGACACAAATGTCTGGCCTGATTGGAAATGAAACCCACGACTGCCGTGGCAGTCTGGGTCCCTAACCACCATGCCTATAGAAAAAAAATACTTTATTGCTTTTGAAATAAGGTACATTCGAAAAACTAAAGTAATCTATGTGCTATTCCAGACAATAATCTATCTCTGTGCCAAATTTCATTTAAATCCTTTCAGCTGTTCTGCCGTGATTGAATAACAAACATCTATACATTCATACTTTTGCATTATAATAGTTGTAAGATTATTTCAGATGCACCTATTCGATATAGACATTCCTGGAAAAATAACATTCAAGGAGTCAGAAGTGTTGTCTGCCGGCGACCAGATCACCACCTTCGACTACCAGGGGGTGAAGGTAGGAATCGGCATCTGCTACGATCTACGATTCCAAGAGATGGCACAAATTATGGCTAAGCAAGGTAAACAATTATATAAAACCAGCTGTCCTCCTCGGTTTCACCCGCGTTCCCGCGACATTTTCCTGCGATAAAAAACGGTCAGGGGTCCATTCAAAAACGGTCCAGCCGTTTTGGAGATTAACCGGACAGACAGACATTGTTTTTTCTCTCGGTTTTTTTTTTACCTACCGTATAATAATTAATCTTGCCATTAAACGCAGGCACTCAAATTTTATTCATGAAATTCTGTCAATTTGGGACAAATTATTGATTAATTTGAGCTTTATTGTTTCCTCAGGTTGCTCAATCCTCATCTACCCCGGCGCCTTCAACATGACAACTGGACCGCGACACTGGGAACTCCTCGGGCGAGGTCGGGCGAATGACCAGCAACTATGGGTGGCTCTGGTCAGTCCAGCCAGGGACACCACAGCTGGTTATGTAGCGTGGGGACACTCGTCTATTATAGACCCGTGGGGGACTGTCGTGAAGAAGTTGGATGAGAAACCAGGGACCGTGCTTGCGGATATTGGTGAGACTTGCTTATTTCTGAGTTTACAGATGAAATGAGCTGGTGGGTGTTGTGTTTAGATACCTGAATATCACGAAACAGATAGGTTCGATTCCCACCAAGGACAAATATTATAATTATCTGCATGAACATGTCATCTATCTGGTTATTAAAGTCCAAGGTCTGCTCTGCTTCGTTCTCAAGAACTTAGGGCTCAAAGGACCGTGTTAAAAGATGTGCCTAAAAGAGGTATTATAATTTAGGTGATTAGCGTGTTCTAACAGACAGACAGACAAAGTTTTCAAAATTGGTCTTATTCTATTCTGTTACTTTACTACAATAATTTTTTGGCAAATATTTTCAATGCACTGACACAACTACAGTTTTATTATGGTATACATTTGAGTATAAATTAAACATTATAAAGTAGATATTCGTTAGTTGTTAATACAATGACGGAATATTTAAATGTCGATTTTAAAGACTTTACTTGCTCATATAGAAAAATCTTCATGTTGTTACTTAATCTAGGTTTGTTTTGAAGCGAGTTTATTAGTCTTGTCTTATCACAAAATAAATAATAATTATAAAGTAGTGCGAACAACCGTGACATGATTAGGCAAGCTATTAATACCTAAGAAAGACTGTATTGTATTTCTATAAAGATAGTCACAAGGACGGGCCAGTTAGCCGGGTGGTTAGACACTCTGTTTATTTAGCTGCAGGTCTTGGGTTCGATTCCCACCCACGAAAAAGGCGGCCGTGATAAGATTGTCATTTATTAATTCATAAGCCACTAGCTGTACCCTGGCACGCTTCGCTGTGGCACATTGTGATTGAATGGTTGAGAAATGAGAAACAAAACAATGACGGTTGCGGATATGTGACTGATGCAAAAAATAGATAAAAACAATCCTTGATGCGGATTATATATCATGCTAAAATTTCAGCTCGATCGGTGCAGAAGTTTTTGAGGCGTACACAAATCAACATAACATTTTTATATATATAGATTTCATGTCATGGGTATCAATGACAGGTTGCCAATCAGCTAACTTCAGTTTTATCTATTTGTTATAGCGTGTAAAGAACGTTTTTTGAACTTAATGTTTTCTACTACATACTTTTTTTATGTTACACCTTGTTTACTTTATTCCAGATCTGGCAGTGGTGGAGGAAGTTAGAAGCCAAATACCAATAAGATCCCAAAGAAGAACTGATGTTTATGACATAGTTTTGAAACTAAAGCCTTAAAACTATTCATAGGGAACTTCGGGGCCAAAACATATTTTTTAATGTACCCGAAGAAATAAAACAAATGTTATTTTACCATATTGATAATCGTCATAATATTATGAACTTTATAATTAAAATAATAAAATCACAAATGCAATATTAGAGTGAAAAAAACCTAATAATAATATTAAGATATTATTTTTTACTTTCATAAGGTGATTGTATTTTTGGTATCAATTTTGTATATTTGTACTTATTAAAGTTTTGATTTATTTACATTGCTGTTGTTTAGATGTGTTTCAAGCTTACTCAGGACCTCTGATGCGCATCCCCAGAATAAAGTGAAACCACTGCCTCCTGGAAAAATATATTTTTGTAGTGACCTAGAATGGCGTGACGAGAGACAGTGAACCTGAGCTTTGGGTGAAGGGAAACATCCTAATATCATAGTACTGTGCGCCCTTCACTGGGTATGGATCTCAAGTTGAAATTCTACCGTCGAGCTCCGACACTTTTCATCCAATCTCTATATTATGTAACTAGCTGTCCCCCGCGGTTTCACCCCCGTTTGTCAATATCGTATATAGCCTATAAGCATCTACGAAAAATTCCGCGTCGAATGGTAGCAGCCCCATCCCGATATGTTCAGTAGTTTTGAGGAGATGGTCCGTCCACGGAACCTGATTTTCCTGTGCGTGTGTATGTGACTGAACTCCTAAATCGCTGGACCGATTTTGATGAATTTTATGCGTGTGTTCGCGTAAGTCCCTGGATGGTTTAGATTCATAAATGGACCCACGCGCCTCCTACCGGACAGAACAACGTCCGCCGAGTCAGCTAATGTTAAAATCTATCGAGACCGTCGTGAGAATAAAAACAGTAATTTAGCCTGTATTTTGAAAATAAAAAGAGTTCTACTACATCTTAACCATAGACAAAATCGACGTACCGTGGCCATAGTTGTGAATGTAGAGTTTTCCATTACGTTGCTCAGCTTCCAGCCTTACTTCAGGTCTCCCAGGACGCAGGCCTGCCCAGTGGTTCACTATTTTTGCGCTCTGCAACATAATAACGACGATGTATCCGGCTCGATGGACCATCATTTTTAAAGCTTCATTAATTTTTAACTAGACTGCAAAGACATTATAACTAGCTTTCCCCTTATTATCGCGTAGAATTCTAATTTTGTGGGATTCTGTTTTCCAGTATTTAACATACCTACTTTTACACGTAAAATAGTGTGATATTTTTTTGCAGGAAAACGAGAGGCGCAATTTTTTGTCATAAAGCGTATTTCTATCATAAGTGTGACATGTAGTTTTTATAGAATAACTAGTGACCCGCCCCGCCTTGCTCTGAGAAGGTAATTTTAATGTATTACCTATTAGTATGAACCTTTCAGAATAAATTCCCTAGATGATGGTGAAAACCGCATTAAAATCTATAGCATACTTTAAAAGATACCTATTAACGTACACTATTTAGAGATAAATAAACAAAAAAATACCTTAAGGTTTGGTATCATGTCGGTACATCCGTTCATAACGAAGTCCGTGTCAAAGTTGTCCACTTTGGTGTTGTAGTCGTGCTCCTGGTGCGTTCCGCCCAGCACACATGTTACAGAACTGTAAAGAGCGTCACATACGATAAAGATATAAGAGAGCTATACAGAATGTTACAAAACTACCCGTAAAGCCGAAATGTGGTTAAAGTCCATTCACAATATTTAAGAACCGTACGTTCGCGTAGTAGTAACGCTGTATAACATACCCAAAAAAAATTAAAAAACTGATTTTTATGAATGAAAAATAAAAAAAAACTATTAAAATAGGCAATATTAGCTAAAATAGGTACGTAGGCCTTTCTGTTAAATAATCTGGTTCCCTGACATGACAGCTTACTAGGGTTGTTGGTTTTGATAATTTATTATATTTTGTTACACGTTGTATACGCTAAAAGAGAAGCAGCTATCATTCTTTAATTTCCTTCTCTTTCACTTGTATGATGCTGTCTCATCAAACTATATATCAATATAAAATATTATAGTATCTTCATCGTGTGTGACTCCCTTAATGAGTAGGTATGTATAATGGAATATATAAGACATCTCTTCATCCTCATCCTGCATCATGATGATGATGTTGATATAAATTTAATTCATTAAATAATATAAATTATTCAAGCTAATCAAAACTTACTTCGGTATAATATAATGCCCGCTATCTTCGTCGATGATTGTCTCATTAATCCACGGTGCAAGTACCTTGAAAAACATTGCATTTTGAATTTCTTGCTTTTCTTCAACTAAATCCAGGCGCTTGTCTATTTTCATTGCGATCGGTTGAACGATATAGAAGTTTATATCCTGTGGTGCCATCTAGTGGCAAGTTAGATAAAAACCTCCGTGAAAAAGTGCTTATTACTTTTTTTGTACTGTAGATGAGTGATGTTTGTTGCAGACTATGCCTCACCTTTGACCATACCTTACATCTGCGACTGTCACGGTTAAACAAGACTGGACAATAGGAAAAGGTTCAAATTAAAAGGTATCAAATTACTAGACTCTAAAATAAGTAGATCCTTACCCTCGTTACCTGACCTCTAATCGGAAATATATTATTATCAGGAACAATATATTTAGCTCCCAGTCCAGTGCAATTGATCACCACTTGGTAACTGTCCAAGACTGGATCTTGTAATGACGTCACTGACGCTAGCACTATCTTTCCATTGAGTTCTTTAAAGCGACGGTAGAAGTAGGCAAGGAGCGTGGAAGGGTGGACAACGAAAGTTGTGAATGAGTGGCCGGCACTGGAAATTAAAGAGTCCGAGGTAAACATTCTGTTGTGACATGACGGATGGTGAAGTGTTAGATATCCTGACGGCTACGAGATAGGTGCTAGGTTCGATTCCCATCCAGGATTAGCACTTCTCATAGTCTGTATGTTCCTGCCTTAGACGGGCCCTGTATTATATTTTGTTGGGATTAAATAAAAGATTATGGATTTTTAATTTTTTGCTTATTTTGGGGCCCCTGTATAATTGATACGGTAGATACGGCGGTAACTAGGCCCCTGGTGAGCACCACTTATGGGGTCCTACTATAGCTAAGAACCGATGCATTTTCGAGGGCAGAAAATATTTTAAAACAAATATAATATAATAGTTGTTAACTTACGTATAATCCCTCGAATAAAGATCATTTAAATACGCCAACTGCTTCTTTTGCAGTTCTTGAAAACCAAAGACAATTTTAGTCCAATCCGGTCGGTAATAATTGTTTTTGTCTGTATACAAATTGTATATAGGTGTAAGGCTTATATGTTTTCCGCCTTCCAACCATAGTTTATGTAGATATCTATAAGTTTCTCCGCCCCATTTACTGTAAATTGAAATACGCAAAAAGTTGCTATACTAAAAGAAATAGGCGCTATAAAATAATCGATTTCGATATAAGCCGTGGATATAACGCCTAATGCGTACTTAGTACTTAAATGGAAAATTTTACTGTAATTATATTGGTGTCTATTAAATTTGAACCTACTAAAGCTACCAACTTTTCCGTCTAGCCACAAGTCGTAATTTTTGTACAGTTACTTACGTTAATATGGTTTCCGAAGTTTTACCACATAAATAGGGGTACCAGAGGCCTCCTGATCCATCACCAGTAGTGTTAGGAGAGAAGTCATTTGATATTAGCACTACCTGCATAAATATATTTAAATATTTGTAAGAAAAAAAATTTTGTACCACTGCTTTTTACGTAAATTGGTTAATATCGTAAATGTGTGTCTCTTGATTAAAATAGAGCAATACATTTTTTGTAAGTCAATTTATTGTTATTACCATGGTCAATTTATTATTTATTATGGCTGTGGTGGTATCTGCTGGCTAGATAGACTATAATTTCGCGTCCAGAAAGTTAGGATATTTGATAGACTCTAAGCTACTCGATGTACTCGAGGGCCGCTGTGACGTTCATGAATATCATAGAAAATAAGTTTATCTGCACAATTAACTATTGAATCAACAGATGGACCTTTACATAAACCAATTGAGTTCATTTTTCCTTGGCATTCTTAAATGTCAAAAAATTCATAAGAACCTGTCGCTAGTTCAGTGATAGTCTTCCGAAGTAGGTCTTGGCAAGTTCCAAGTTATATATGATACATATATATAGACATATACGCAGTAGGTAACTTTAAAATAAGAAACTATAATATAAACAACTTACATCGAGATTTTCGTATTTCTCTTTAATTTTAACAGCACAAGACAAGCCATTAATACCCGCGCCAATAACTGCAATTTTAACCATTTTGTTAAAATATTATTTTACATGAATTTTTAAGTTTGGTACAATGCGTCTGAGCGCATTAAAAAATAATTACTGGACTGACCACAACGATCCGATTATTATAATTTGTAAGAGTTAGTGCTTATGTAAATATATGATAGATAGAAATAGTACTTCGCTTATCTGGTGTTAAAGGTTACTTAGAAGTTATTAAATTGATAAGCTGACAATGCAATGCACTTTTTGCAGTCAACTTAATATCTTAATAAGTTTTGATATAAAATATCAGAAGAATTGACTAAGGGTATAGTTGTCTACTGTAAACAATCATAATGAAATTTAAGTAGGTATATAATTACGTAGTTCTCATTAAATTCCTTGAGAAATGGTTATGATGAATGCTAATTAGGTAAATTAAACTACTAGTAGTAATCACCACACAGAAATTTTCATTGCATTGTTTCAAACTAAAATTATCTGTTGTTTTAAAGTCGCGGGGTAAGTATTGTTTAAGTGCATTTACGATGTAGTATTTTAAAATCTCGATATATATTATAATTCACTTCAAAATGCGAAATAAAATCACTACTTTCAAACATTATCAATGCTTATTGTTAGGATTTATTTTTCCACAGTGTAACTAGCTAAAACTATGATTAAAAAATATATTTTAAGAAATCCACGGAATGATCTTCGTAAATGCTTCGTTAATGTCAGCGACGCAACTGCCAAGTGCCTGTCATTAATTACCTCAGTTTTGTATTTTTCGTTGTGTTGATCACCGAAAGTCAAATATATTTTAGTTGTTTTTAAATAAATAATAGTTATTTCACGATGAAGTAAATACACTTATTACTCTAGAGTATCCAATAATATGTTTTACACATCTTTTTTGTGTATTCATCCCTAATTCCTTGTGAATTTTATGATTTCAGGTTAACGGTAGACGGTTTACTTGTTTATTTCCCATACGATTACATTTATCCAGAGCAATATGCGTATATGCTGGAGCTAAAAAGGGCACTAGACGCTAAGGTGAGGTTATATCATTGTTGTTTGAGATTTGGAATAAGAATTGAGACTTAAAACATATAGGTTATGTTATCAGTAGTCTTATAAACAATCCAAGTATATTATGTTAATTAATTACTATGCTTGATCTCTCTGTCTAATAGGGCCATGGATTACTGGAAATGCCTTCAGGAACTGGCAAGACAATTTCACTTCTGTCTCTAATTGTTGCCTACATGATACAGAACCCACATAATGTCAGGTATGTTATTTATCGAAACTTATTATCAGGTGACATAAATAAGTATCCCGGGACATTTCTTGCACAGCCATCTGACTCCAAACTAAGCTGTTCTTGTGCTGTGGAAGACAGATTAATTCTTATATGTATAGATATTCACCCATACACTGCAACTTTTTGTTGTTGTTTTGTTGTCCAGGGTGGGAATTTAACCCACAATCTGTGGTGTGGCAGGCATGGGCTCTAACCCCCAAGCCATTTGGCCTGTCAATAAAAGAAGAACATAATCCTTTTCTTGCCTAGCTAGCTCCCTGCAGCTTAAACTTGTATCAGCATTACAGCTACCACTCTGCATTGGATTGTTTTAAATTGAATATCATAATATATAATAAATATAAAGATAACATGGGTAAAAATCTAGGATGCCATCTATAATATAGGATATATCCTAGGTGTTTTTAGGGGAGACAGTAGTTTCTAGAGTAGTAGAGCTCTTAGTGCAGAGTTCGTCCGGGGAAGTAATACCACCTTACCCATTTCCGCCGTGATGCAGTAGTGCACTTATATTACTGTGTTTCGTTTAGAAAGGTAGGGGGGGTGTTCAAATTACAGGCACTTGAGACTTAACAACTTCACATCTCAGGGTCGACAACGCATTGGCAATGCCCCTGGTGTTGTAAATGTCCATAGGTGGCAGTGACCACTTACCATCAGGTGGAACGTCAGGTTGTTTGTTGGCCCAAGTGGTATAAAAAAAAAACTGGGCCTTTAGGAGCTAATAATATGTGTGATTAAATTTCAGAAAATTAATCTACTGTTCCCGTACAGTACCAGAAATAGAGAAAGTTATGGAGGAGTTAAAGAATCTAATAAAGTATTATGAGAAGAGTCAGGGTGAGAAGCCGAATATCACAGGAGTGGTCCTCAGTTCTAGAAAGAACTTGTGTATCCATCCCGATGTGAGGTTTTATTTTTTATTTATCATATCAATTATAAAGCTAAGTAAATTAAGTATAAATCCTAATTACTTTTTACTTACCATTGTAAGTTTTTAAAACTCATTAATGAGATATGAAGTAGTGCATACCTGACAGTCAATCAATACTTCAAAGTCCTTTAACGAGACTTATCAAGTCTTCTTTGTACCTCTGGGTCTAGGATATATATAAAATGGCCATCTGATCAGAAGTTAAGCAGAGCTTGTACTATGGAAACCAGATAACTGATATACTACATAACTCTTTAAATTCAAACTTACATCCAGAGAAAGAATAAATAGACATGTTCATGCACACAAATGTTTGTCCTGGGTGGAATTGAACCCGGAACCTGCGGCTAGACAGTCAGAGTATCTAACCACTAAGTCAAGTGGCCCGCATAATGTAAGATATAAATATAGCATAATCAAATATTGCTCAAATCATAAAACCTGTCTACATCAATTCTCTTGGCTGTTGTGGTCTAACAGAAGGATAGGAGAAGGACATAGTAAAGAAAAAATGGGCACTTGCAATTACTTACTTTTCTTTTTTAGGTATCAAGGGAAAGAGAGGGGAAACTAGTGGATGGGAAATGTCACTCTTTGACAGCCAGTTACATAAGGGAGAAGCATGAACAAGACGACTCTGTGCCCACATGTGAGTTGTACATGTGAATAATAATAAATACCTCAAGAGATTCATAACATACAATGAAATTCATCTCTCAGAATTCTTATTCAATTCTTATTGGGCAATTGTCACAAGGCATAATGCACAATCAAATCGTATTGAACTATTGGGTTTTGGCAATGCTTCTAACACTGGCTGCCTGCCTGGCGTCAATCCTTTCTGGGAACGCAGTTGTTGACCACAAGTTGCGAGGTGTTGGATGCAGGTGGTGGAATATATTCCAATTTGTTGTTTTTTCTATCGTGTTACTGATGACTGCCAATGTCAAAGTTAGAACACACAATGGTAAAGCAAAAGTAGTACATAAGTAGGTACATAACAGAAGATATGGCTATTTAATAAAACACACTTATGACTGACAGTAAATAAAAAGCTAGAGCCGACCAGCACCTGTTCATAAATATGACCCATGTGGCAGCCATCGCCCTCGCAGCCATATTGTAGGTGAGCGAATCGAGCTGGCCACACGACGATACCACATACGTACCAAAATTATTCTAAGAAATATATTGTATCAGTCCCCGCGTGTTCCCCAGGGATGTTACATTTTCCCTAAATATAATTATTTTTATATTATTATACGTTATATTATATATTTTAATATTATTGTGAATTTTCAGGGATAAAAAAATATCCTATGTGTTATTCCAGGAAATAAACTATCTCCAACCAAGTTTCATACAAATCTGTTTGTAGTTTTTGCTTAAAAGCAAAACAAAACATCTAAAAATCCATCCCCACAAACTTAGCATTAAGAATATTATTAGTATAGTTATTTTAGAATTTGTGGTAACATTTCTAGGTCAATTCTACGAAGGTTTCAACCGTGAAGGCAAAGAGTCGATGTTACCATACGGAGTGTACACGATGGACGACTTAAAACAGTATGGTGGTGATAGAAACTGGTGCCCTTACTTCCTTGCTAGATTTGCTGTAAGTTGTGAACCTAGTTTAAAATCTATGCTCTTGTAAAATAATAAACGTAAAATTAAAATATCAATTAATTTACTGTAATTTTGGACATAAATTTATCAATTATGGTGTTACTATTTCATTGTTAATCTAACTTTTTTCTCGACGTTTTTCCCGCGTTCAATATTATGAAAAGGCTACATATTGTATCTGTTAAATTTATTTAAAATCCAATCTGAGTTTGCAATGCTGGGTAACACACATAAATATAAACTTTTTATCTGCTTATGTAATTAAAACTACTCAATAGATTTTGATGCGGATTGGACCATTATTTAGATAATTTCTTTCGCAAGATTTATGTGTATGAGACATTAAGATTATCCTATTCAGGTTAATCTGGGGCTGGTCGCTAGTTCATATAATAAGAATAAGTGCTACATTATTGTAAAGCTTGTAAAAGCGCCAGCCCTATAGCCCTTGCTGGTGGAGCGAGAATGTCTTTAGGCGCCATTTAGTATTTCAGTTTTGTTAAATAAATAACTTTTATTGAAAATATCAACATTTATTGAAGTTTAGTCAAGAAGCTTTAAATATAACACTTGTGCTTCTTTAACATAAGCATAGTTCCTACCGCTATGTAATTATCTATTTATTTTGGCGCCCTTTGTCACCTGGCCCCTAGAGCGACCGCTCCTTTCGCTCTACCCCAGGACCGGCGCTGGCTAGTAATATTCACTTGAATACAAGCAATAGATTCCTAGGGCCTTGGCCAGTATATGTTTTAATTAAATGATTTAACCCACAGATAATCCACGCGGAAATAGTTGTTTACTCATACCACTACCTCCTCGACCCGAAGATAGCCGAAGTGGTGTCCAAAGAGATGAACCGAGAGGCTGTGGTGGTGTTCGATGAGGCGCATAACATAGACAACGTGTGCATAGACTCGTTAAGTGTGAAGATAACCAGGCGGACAATAGACAAGAGTACTGTTGCGTTGCAGCAGTTGGAAAAGACTGTGGCACAGTATGTATTATTTTATCCTCTCCAAAGTAGCTGAAGAGTCATTGGTGAAAGAACAACAAAAAAGTCTGTTCAATTGGGAAACCTTATTTACTTTATGGTTATGATCAAATATATACTAAAAGCTTTTTACCCTTGTTTTTAAAGATTATACAAAATACAAATATCAAGAAACTAATTCTCTAGTTTCCTTGTTTGGGATTTGACAGAGAAGGAGATCTAGCGGAATTCGTTACTAGATATTTGTTTCTGTATAATCTCACAATATATTTCCGCAAGGTCATGCCTGAGTCAACTTGTAAACTACTTTTATTCTTAAAATTAACAGTAGCTATGAATACTGGCAGAGGTAATTCTATACTTTTAATTCTGACCTATTGAAAACACACTCTTCCACAGTCTCTTGGGCATCCATCTTGACTAAAATGTTTGTGATGAATCTAGAATAAGAGATGAAGATGCGTCGAGACTGACTGCAGAGTATGAGATGATGGTGGAAGGTCTCCGCGAGGCTGCAGCCGCCAGGGACACCGACCTGATCCTCGGGAACCCAATCCTGCCTGATGAGGTCCTTAATGGTACGTAACCGCATTAGCAGAAAAGTATAAAATGGCATATTTCATAAAATAATTTAATTTATAAGTTTCTGGACTTAAACTTGATTAAACAAAATATTAACTTTGTAAAATAGTATGTACGGATGACACGCGTTACAATAAGTAGGTAATAGAGAGGGGCTCCATACCATAGCGTATGTGTGTGCTTAATTTCAACAAGATTGGTTCAGACGTTTAGCCGCGATAACATAACAAACAAACAGGTAGTTCCGAATAAATGTATTTATGGATTTAAATAATTTATGAAAATTAGTTCAATCGTTTCGGAATTGAATGGTGCCAACACACAGACAATTTTTTTAATAAGATTTTATATAAACTACTATTTGGATAATGTATTTAACACATTCTTGTTGGAACACTGGATACAGGTATATTAATTTTTGGAATAAAACATAACTCTTTTCCGGGAACATATTTATTCCCACGGGAAATCGAATAACCGCAGAAGAAAGCTAGCATCTTATATACATTGAAAATAATAACAATATTTATTTATTTCTCCTCACAATGCCACGACTACTAGGCTTACTAGATACAAGAATTTAAAAATATCTATTTTGGTTTCACAGTTTACAGTCTAGTGTATGTGCGGAGCTGGTGTCTACGATAGGTGTAAGCCTGTAGTACAGATCACCAGGTCCTCACCGTACGGAATTTAGTATGACATAATAAAAAATCTAAAGTAGGAAGAATTACGTATAAAAACAATAACAGATTAATTCATCTTTGTGACGCAGACACTATATTACAAGTAAGATTAGTTAACAACAGTTTTTAAAGTCATAAAAGAGTTGAACAATTTAATACGTGGAATGTCCTTACGCATACGGTTATTTAACCCCCAATTAGAGTAGTAGAGCTCTTAGTGCAGAGTTCGTCCAGGGAAGTACTACCACCTTACCCATTTCTGCCGTGAAGCAGTAGTGCACTTGTATTACTGTGTTTCGGTTAGAAAGGTAGGGGGGCCGGTGAAATAACAGGCACATGAGACTTAACAACTTCACGTCACAGGGTAAACAACGCATTGGCGATGTCCCAAGTGTTGCAATTGTCCATAGGCGGCGGTGACCACGAACCATCAGGTGGACCGTCGGCTTGTTTGACGGCCTGCGTGGTATAAACAAAAAAAAAAACATTTAAGCCAATCCAGGGAAAAGAAATCAATTTTTATTTGTATGATATATAATAAATATAGTATATACATAGTCTACATATATATAAATATAGTCTTATACAGGACTAGTCTTAAACTCTTGAAATAACATCATTCCTAATTTGTTACAGAGGTGGTCCCAGGGAACATAAGGAATGCAGAGCACTTTCTCAGCTTTCTGAAACGATTTATAGAATATCTGAAAACAAGACTGAGAATACAACATGTGGTACAAGAATCTCCAGCTGGTATGTAATTAAGATATTATTTCTGTTGTTTTATTTTTAAAGAAATTTTGATTGATGTATTGGATGTCTATTTCACTGTTTTAATTTTATTAATTTATTTAAATTTGTACAATAATAATCCGTCCTGGGGCTTGATTCTGTAAGGAAAATTACACTAACTCGAGTATGTTTCATCGCGACCTCTATGCTCTGTCGCGTACTACGCTAATACTACTAATCACGTGAGAGGAAGCTCTCCGAGGCCTCCGTAAAGCGGCTCGCCGACGAAGTTTGTATTAGCTGAATAAGGGGGTGTTATAGCGTGAGAGAGTAACAAAGAAAAATCCATCGTCACAAACTTTTGCTTATATAAAATTAGCCTAGCTAGAAGTATATTCGCGGTGTCACCTGTTACCTGTGATTAAGTAGGATGTGTCCGACCTGTAGGGTTATTGTGTAGTGCTCTCATAGGCTTCAACACGTATAAATAAATGATAAATAAATATCCCGGGACATTCTCTTACACACGGCCATCTGATCCCAAACTAAGGAGAGCTTGTACTATGGAAACCAGATAATTGATATACTACATATACTTTTCTTTTTCCAAATACATACTTATATAGACATTTACACCTTATAAGACAAGCTCGCTTAGTTTGGGGCCACAAGTAAACGAAACAAGGAATCAATTAAATACGTAACTATGGTATAAGTAACGCTCAATGTTTGTAATTAATTATAACATTTTTTGAAAATAAATCAACTTAATTTTTTTCACACTGAATCTGAGCTCGTGACACAATGGTGGTGGTGGTCAGGGTTCCTGAAGGACGTGTCGTCGCGCGTGTGCATCGAGCGCAAGCCGCTGCGCTTCTGCGCGAGCCGGCTGGCGGCGCTGCTGCGCACGCTGCAGGTGGCCGACCCGGCCGGCTTCGCGGCGCTCACGCTCGTGGCGCACCTCGCCACGCTCGTCGCCACCTACACCAAGGGGTTCACCATCATCATCGAGCCCTTCGACGACAAGACCCCCACCGTCTCCAATCCGATACTGCATTTTTCGTAAGTAAGCCTTTCTTTTTCGGGTGGTACACTTATCCCTACTGGTAAGATAAGTGCATGTTTACAGGCACATCTTACTGAGACAAGTTCACGTAAAATTATAATAAAAAAATACATTATATCAACAATTTTTTTTTATTTTTATTATGTATTGTATCACTAATAGGTTTTTTTGTTACAACTAGATGAAAGTTTCACGGGCCTCTAAACGTGCACTTATGCCTACCAGTATTAATAGCTCGGTAGGGATATGTGTACCACCCGTTCTTTATGTGTATGTTCCATTTATCATAAATAAATTCATTATTTTCTTCAGACGAAAACTTTTCTAAGAGTATGTCTCTTTAATTTTTTTTAAATCTTACTCTCGAAGAAATAGTTAATGGGTTAGAACTGAAACCCACATTCCGCCGAAGATATTTTAAATCCATTGTTGCTGTTGTTGTGCAATCAATGTTTTTCTATATTTTCTTCTAATAGTGATCAATTGCGCAGCTGAAATCGAACCTAAGCTTCAAAGTCCATTAAAAAAGACTAAATAGATTATTTTGGCCATTCTTTCCATCTATGGAGGAGCGAGGTATGAGACTCCTCCATTTAAAAGGGAAGATCTTCCGCCAGGCTAGGTGATCTTGCCTGGGGACCGCGGTCCAACTGTTGATGTTGGATGCTTGTATATATGTCAAATCCTGAGAGAATATTGATAGTGCGATTAGGATTCTCGCGTCTTTATACTCGTTCATAGATGTCGCCACATCACTGTAGTGCGGGTGAAGGATTGTAGGCGTGTTCATAGATGTCGCCACAAATCTGTTATTTTTTAAAGTACAGTAAAAGCTCCGTATTCGCGCTTCCTTCATTCGCGGTTTCACTATTCGCGGATAAAAAAAATGCGACCCAATTCCTATATTCGCGTATAAAGATTTCTTTATTCGCGGATCTAACCTGTACATAGGTACATGTATACGTATGTATTTAAAAAGGATTCGGTATCCTTTGTAAACGCGACGTCAAATGGATTAATAAAAAGGTAAAATATACCTTATTACAACTACGCCTAAAGTATGTTGTAAATGATATCGTCGCTGTATTGGTTCCCCTTTTCCATTGACATAAGCCGCCTTCGCCACGGTCGGTTTTTGAGAATGTACACAAACAGAATGTTTAAGTAAAGCAACATATTAGACGTTCAATATGGTCATAAACTACTAATTGTAGTTTTTTTATATATATTTTTTTTTTATTTTGTCACCTAGGAACGTATCCCCTACAATCCCATATAAATTACCATTCCATATACACGGTTTCTGTATTCGCGGCATATTAATGGAACGTATACCCCGCGAATAAGGAGCTTTTACTGTACTGATAAAGAAAAAGCTTTTTAATTTTATAGTTTAGTACATGAATAGTGAACTATATTGTATTCAAAATATATTATCAAGCACTAACCTAACCAATGTGTAGAACATTAAAAAAAATACAAGGATACCACTAATATGATCTTAATCAATATAATTATTAAGTACCTATCTAACCATAGAGGATATTATCTTTTAAAGCTTTACAATTATGACGTCACAACATTCTACTCCATATAAAACTTCATAAAAACGTTTTGACATTTAATAAAAGGTTGCTGATTTTACATATCAGTCAACATCCCTATTAACTGTATTGAACAGTGATATATTTGTTCCAGATGTATGGATTCCTCAATAGCAATGCGACCTGTTTTTGCAAGATTTCAATCTGTCATCATTACGTCAGGTAAATAAACAAATATCCTGAAAAAATCACTATACCTACACAAAAAAAATCCAACTAAAAAATTGAAAATAAATTTGAATTAAGAATAGTGTAAAGAAGAAAAAAAAAATTATTGTAAAAAAAGAGCGTGGGGTGCATGGTGTCATAGTGTGGGTGCAATAGTTGTGTTAATATTTTATTATGAGTAGAAGGATTATCATTTTGATAATATTTTAAAAAGCACCCCACGCTTTTTAACAATAAAATATATTTTTTTCTTTTTACACTATTCTTAATTAAAATTTATTTTCTATTTTTTTTTTGGATTTTCTATAAAATCTTAGTTTATTAAACTTTTGTTTATTTTTAATTTTTTAGTTAAACCGCTATACCTGATCATCCTAGTAAAGATAACAGGTTAAACTATTTAGAATATTGAATTGTCATCGGACCTTAACAAGTATGCCAAATTTCGAGCTAATCCGACATCTTGAAAGGGGTCAAAATCATGTTCAAAGATTCCGTTACATATTAACATACGTCTGAAGCTAATAAAAGCGTATTAAAAAAACAGAGCTTGTTCTATGAAAACCAGTAAACTGATGTTCTACATATACTATTCATATTTATTTAGTAGTAGTAGTGCTCTTAGTGATTATAAAATATATAAAAAGCTTTTTAATTATGCTATCTTGTTTATACAACATGTTACAAAATACCCCGTAATAATTAATTATCAAAGCCAACAACCCTAGTAAGCTGTCATGTCAGGGAACCAGATTATTTAACATTTTTTCATTCATAAATAGCAGTTTTTTTATTTTTTTGTCGTATGTTATACAGCGTTACTACGGTTCTTAAATATTGTCAATGAACTCGTTATAAGGCCCCATTTAACCTCCTTTCTGCTTTACGGGTAGCTTTGTAACAGCCTGTATAACTACAATAAATGCTACGAAATAAATTAGTAAAATTTTGTATTTTAAACAAAGATCCAATAGCGAATTGATTCAGGCGTGGCCTTGCGGAAATCCACTATAAGATTATACAAAAACAAATATCTATTATATCAAATTAGTTCCCAGATATTTGTTTTTGTATAATCAAAGATCAAATGCTTAACGTTAAAATTTAAAACCAATTTTTTTCAAATTAATGCAATCTTTTTCTGTTGTATGTAGACTCAATTAGTACATTAATATATATTTGCCAGGAACATTGTCACCTCTGGACATGTACCCGAAGATCTTGGACTTCAATCCAGTCATCATGAGCTCGTTTACAATGACGCTTGCGAGGCCTTGCTTATTGCCAATGGTGAGTTTAACTATTACATTTTACCCTACGGTTTCACCCAAGTTACCTGTCTAGAAACCCATATACTGTACTGTAAGTTAGCAAGTCTTTGACTTGGACATATGTGTTACGCCTTTTTATGCTGACGCAGATTTTACGGATATTTTCTTCATGTGAAAATAAAACGACGTGCTCGCTTTTCAATGTTTAAATTTATGTGTGTTTTTCCCTCCAAAAGTGACATGAATAAAAAGAAATAATAAAAATGTTATGCGCCAGGATTAACTTTTACCGCTATCTAATGGCAGTGAATAAAACCTTTTTGGAGTTTTAAATAGCGCCAACAATATGTACAGGCAGACATGGCGTTACTATAAGGTTTTCTTGTTGACTACAGAACCCTAAAAAGAGAGTCAGATAAATAAGATTTTCCGGTGTATTTTCTTTCCTGTAGCAGGCGACATCTCAGCGAACATACTTCTAGTTAGTCTTACTGATATTATAAATCCGTAAGTTTGTGAGGATGTTTGTCACTTTGTCACGCAAACTACAGAACGGATTTAGATGAAATTTATATTACACATTATAGGCACATTAATAGAGTATTGAAATTACATATTTATAAACCTTTAATCCGGGATAATGTAACATCCCTCGGGAACGCGGGTGAATCCGCGGGGGACAGCTAGTCTTACAAAAGTCGACGGAAAATCAGGCTATGAAACATGTTTTCAGATTGTGTCAAAAGGAAGCGATCAAGTCGCGATATCGTCTAAATACGAGACGAGAGAAGATGTCGCCGTCATCAGAAACTATGGGCAGTTGTTGATTGAGGTTAGTGGATACCAATTTATTTACATATATAGGCACATGTTGTCGCGACTCATTGGCTAGTCAAGGGTTTATTATGTATTAGAGAAAATAATCTATCTATTTTTGTACAGGATATACCTATTACATTTAGAGGAATATTTTTAATGTTTGTATTGTTAATTTTGTAAGTTGAGTAAAATTGTATTTAATTGAATGCGGTATTGGTTAGAAATCTTAAACTTATTAATTTATATGACGGGCCTTACCTTGTAGTCATTTTTCAAATCACGGTTGTGACCGCAGCATATAGTAAAATAAACTTGGAGATCACAACATCAGTCATTCGTCTTGGTGACGTAATTTTTGCAGTGTACGAAAAATTTTGGGGCTCATGAATTTTGAAAATTTTTAAACAAATATTTGTTATTCCAGATATCGGCGTGTGTACCAGATGGTGTAGTGTGTTTCTTCACTTCATACTTATATTTGGAGAGCGTGGTAGGAGCGTGGTATGACCAAGGTATTTATAAAAACCTAAACTTGTGTGTACTATAATTACAAGTCCATTAAATAAAAAATACTGTGTTTCAGTTAGAAAGGCCATCTGCCTGTTTGTCGACATACTTGACATGAAAACAAACAAAAATACTTCTTTTATTCTCAGGTGTAGTGGCGAGTTTACAACGGCATAAGTTACTGTTCATTGAAACGCAGGACTCCGCCGAAACTAGCTTTGCTCTCATCAATTATATAAAGGTCAGTTGGTACTTATTCGTTATTATTTAAAAAATAACATATAATATCTTCTGAGATGCGTATCTGATTCTTAATTTTATGTATGGCAACCAATTTGTTTTTCGCGACTTATTTCTAGCCAGTGTCGAGTTATATTAGGTTGGGGAAAAAGTCTTTTCGCATTATAGTATGTATGAACTTGCAATAAAATCTCTTTGGCTATACTATTTGTATCTGGCTGGTTTTGGTATCATTGAAAGTTAAAATTTTAAAGAACATAATTCCAAATTCAAATTAGGAAAATGTGTGATTTGCATTTGTTTTTCGTACCGCCAAGATGAGTGAATCTAATGAAGAAATTCGATTCATTTTAAAATTTTACCACAAAAAAGGTAAAAATGCAACGCAAGCCGCGAAAAAAATTTGCGATGTTTATGGACCTAGTGCAGTGTCTGTGAGAGTAGCACAAATTTGGTTTAAGCGTTTTCAATCCGGAAATTTTGATGTCAAAGATGCACGTCGCTCTGGTCGCCCCATTACGGAGTGGAGCAAGATCGGCATATCAGTAGTTACGACGTAGCTGAAGAACTGGGAATTGACCACAAAACAGTTTTGGCGCATTTGAAAAAAACTGGGTACACAAAAAACCTAGATATTTGGGTACCTCACGAACTCACTGAAAGAAACCTAATGAACCGTGTACTCATTTGTGATTCTTTATTAAGACGTCATGAAACCGAACCATTTTTGAAGAAGCTGATAACTGGTGATGAAAAGTGGATCACGTACGACAAGAACGTGCGAAAAAGGTCGTGGTCAAAGGCCGGTCAGGCTTCACAGACTGTGGCGAAACCCGGGTTAACTCGCAACAAGGTGATGCTGTGTGTGTGGTGGGATTGGAAGGGCATTATTCATTATGAGCTGCTACCACCAGGCAGGACCATCGATTCTGAACTCTACTGCGAACAACTGATGAGATTAAAGCAAGAAGTTGAGAGAAAGCGGCCGGAATTAATCAACAGAAGGGGTGTGGTTTTTCATCATGATAACGCTAGACCTCACACATCTTTAGCCACTCAGCAAAAATTAAGAGAGTTTGGCTGGGAGGTATTAATGCATCCGCCGTATAGTCCTGACCTCACCCCTTCAGATTTCCACCTGTTTCGGTCTCTTCAGAATTCTTTAGGCAGTGTCAGGTTAACATCACGAGAGGACTGTCAAAACCACTTGTCGCAGTATTTTGATCAGAAGTCCCAACATTTCTATAGCAATGGGATCATGTCCCTACCTACAAGATGGCAAAAAGGTATCGAACAAAATGGTACCTACATACTTTAGTTATTTAACTAAAGTAAAATATTTTGAATTTTCTTAAAAAATGCGATGGAACTTTTTCCCCAACCTATTATTAATCCCATATTTAAAAAAATGTTTTCTAAAGCCTCAGTATTTGGAAAATAACAATAAGAAATTTCATTTTTATTTATTCAAATAAATATGTTTAAGTACATTTTATATCTGTTATAAAAATAATACAATCTATGCTTAAAATCTTATGCAATTTTATATTAATTGCATGAAATAAAAGATTTTTTTATTGAAATGTATATGGTCAGACTTAACGTCGGTTCGGAAGTTTTTTTTTCTGCGAAGGGCCGGCAATATTTATTTATTATTTGGAGTACTTAGTGATACAAATGTGTGTATGTGTGTGTGTATGTCAGGCTTGCGAGAGCGGTCGCGGGGCGGTGTTGCTGTCGGTGGCGCGCGGCAAGGTGTCGGAGGGCGTGGACTTCGACCACCACCTCGGCCGCGCCGTGCTCATGTTCGGCATCCCCTACGTCTACACGCAGAGCCGCATCCTGCGGGCCAGGCTCGACTACCTGCGCGAGCAGTTCCAGGTCACTCACATCTATCAAATATAATGCTCATTCATGTCTACAATAGATCTTTTTGTTGTTATTTTAATTTGTGTCTGTTGTGATTTGAAAGTCGATGAAACAAAACATATACAACAGGATTTAATCTGCGAGAGGATGAGATAGACCTTCCGTACCTTCCTAACCTTAAATCTTATTTTTTTCGGACGACCAGCATTAACTAGTCTCCCAAGTCAAATGTTAAAACAGATTAATTAGTTAATATTGTAACGTAAAAAGTAAATAATTTAAAGTATTGAATTAAGCTAATTCTATCGAAGTATATAAGTAGAAGTGTGTCAATTGTTTTAAAAGTACAAATTGCTGGCTATTCCGTGCGCTCTCTGCACTGTATAAGTGACATCATTTTACGGTTTTTATAGTATTTATCCAGAAAAATATCTAATGGTTTCCTGAACGAGGCTTATATAGAATGAGATTTGAATTATAAGTATTGTTATTTATATGTTTTTCATTTTACCTCATTTTAGATCCGTGAAAACGATTTCCTCACCTTCGACGCAATGAGGCACGCGGCGCAGTGCGTGGGGAGAGCTCTGCGGTAAGAATTTTAAACTGAAAACGTTTTTTATCATCGTTGTGATTTGAAACTCGATTAAACGAAAAACGACGCTAAGAAGAGACAAATATATACCTCTGTAGGATTTAGCCTACGAGAGAACTGAGTTTTAGTACATTTATTATTATACTTTTTAGTAGATATAATTAGTGGTTTTGATGAAACCGTTCTAATTGTTACAATAAATAACTAACATTTCCAGAGGCAAGACAGACTACGGGATAATGATATTCGCAGATAAGAGGTTCAGCCGCGCCGACAAGCGCACCAAGCTGCCGCGCTGGATACAGGAACACCTCAAGGACTCCTTCTGCAACCTCAGCACTGAGGAGGCCGTGCAGGTCAAACTATACCCTCTTTACTAGTAATAGAGCTCTTAGTCGAGTACCACCATGACCAGTTACACCGTGAAACAGTAATATTACTGTGATGGCCAGTGAAGTTACAGGCACATGAGACTCAACTTCTATGTCGGACTACTTACACTAATATTTTATAGTCTAGATTTGAGTTGAGAGTAGGTTAGAATACATCGATCCAGGTATTGACTATATTTTGGTCTTCTTGCAATTCAAGAAGAATACTGAGGAATGATGGCAGCACTGTTAATGCGTTTCTAGAATTGTATAAAACCCTTAACTTTATTGAGTCACAAATAATGAAATGGCACTTATTTTGTAATGTTCTTAAATTTCCATTTGAAATGACATAGTCGATCGATACACGATCGCAGTTAAAAATAACGACATTTACAGCATCAGCAGAGAACACAAACATTAATATTTTGTGCAAACAGCGTTGCTCTGAATATAAACAAAAGTTCACCTTAAAATCTATGTAATAAGGGATATAATAAGCCTTCCTATATAAACTTTAACAATCGGCGTTCCCTGTAAAGTTAAGGCAATAACCTTATTGCTTTTCATCAGATATGCAAACGCTGGCTCCGTCAAATGGCCCAACCTTTCACAAGGGAGGACCAGCTCGGCGTCTCCCTCCTCACGCTGCAACAGCTGCAGTCACAGGAACAGCAGGACAAGATAGAGAAGCAAGTCATACAGAAATGATCGACTTCCATTAGGTTATTACCACTTTGTATATAGTCGTAGGTTAAGTTAATAATAAATTGTTTTATTATGTATATTTGTTTTTGTAGAAACCTTGGTATAAGACCCTTCATCATCTGTCTGACTTGTCCCTAAGCTTGAGGGCCGGCGCTATATATATATATGTAGTTTCCGTACGATTGTTGCATTACATATTATTGAATGGAAAACGTATATTGACAGCACAATTTACCAAAGTAACAGAAATAAATTAACAAATCTCTTGTAATTATTTATTTATTTACTATAAGAAATTTGGTAATTGTTTTACAGCTTTACGCTCACCTACCTGATGCTAATCCTCTTTAGGAATGGTACAACCAACACCCGTGACAGTATAACTCAGATTTTTACATTCATAAGAAACGGGATTGTTCTTGGTTAATAAAAATACAGATATTTTGTACATTAATTTATTAAAAACTAAACAGTTCACTGCATAAAATCGTGGGTTTATTTATCATAACAATTTCATAAAACTCGCTTGCATTATCTTGTTAGAGCATACATTAGTTAGAGTTTAACGTAAACATAGTAGCGTTTATAAATTAAGTACCTATTATAATAAAAAAGACAGAAGGAACATTTATACTCGATCCCGATACAAAAGCACTGGATTGATTGCAACCTGAGGTAGCACCAACATCTACCGCAAGCGCAGCGTCATCATATCGAGTGCGCCAAAAAGCTGGTTTGTATATAAAATTGAACATCCCGCATACTGTGACGTTGCGCGATGTTCGATGTACCGTTGCATTGGTTTTTGGCGCATTCGATACGATTGCGATAGGTGTTCGTGCTCAGGGCACTGATCTGGCGATAGTCTGAATGAAACAATTGATTTCATAAAGTCAATTGTTTCATTTAAATTCGTAATGGGATACCATACGAGAATCTACATCAATGCAACAATTTTAGATACTGGACCTTATTAAATTTTTGCCGTTATAAAGTCAATACAATCAGATTCAACAAGCATACATTTTCGTTCACAGCGGGAAGAAAGATCATATCTTAATTTTTTTTTAAAGAATATAATAATTTAAGTTATAATTAGCAGGGATGTTATGGAGCTCCATAACCGTAACCGAAACTATCGGTAAACGGAAATTAAAAAACTATTCGAAATCGTAACTGGCTCCGATTTTAAAGTTCAGGATATACAGGCTAATACAAAACTATCCCTAAAGCCGAAAGGAGGTTAAATGGGGCCTTATAACGAGTCCATTCACAATATTTAAAAACCGTAGTAACGCTATACATATAACATACCCCAAAAAAAAATAAAAAAAACTGATGAAAAATAGAAAACCTATTAAAGTAGACAATTATGAGGTACAACAGGTACGTAGGCCTCTCTGTTAAATAGCATGGTTTCATGACAAGACAGCTTACTAGAGTTGTTGGCTTTGATAATTAATTATATTTATACGGGGTATTTTGTAACACGTTGTATAAGTAACCGATATAATAGTATTCAGATATCCAGAACAAAAACTTCATATCCGTAATATCCCTGAAAATTAGTTTTCAACCCCACGTGGGTAGTTTTCCCTAGACAAAAGTATTAAGACAATTTCACAAGCGTCATTTTGCTACTTTGATACTATAACTTTTATATTATAATGCATAAATAAGTTTGTTATCTCTTGTCTCTGACGCTTGTGAAATTGTTCTTAAGCTATGATTTATCATTCATATCACCTCTATCAAACAAGAACTTTTAAAAACTAAGCGTTAGTTTACTCACTTGCCAGCGTCGAGTTCAAGGAATAACAAATTTCTATTATAAAAACTGGTACGAGTGGCGATTCGGTTGTGCGTTGATACACTTAATCAAATCTATGTAAATCTCTTTCAATTTAATTAAAATAAAAAGAGAAAGCAGGTCTCTTTATTTAGTCCTTTCAATCTGACTTTGTTTTAGTGATAAATTATTTATTAAAACCATGTAGGTTTTTATCAAACTTACAGATCAAAAAATTTTGAAACAGAAAGGAATATTCATAGATTTAAGTAAAGACTCATACATACATCCTCGTACGTGACGCGAAATTCCGTTGACATCGACGTGAATAAGCGAGTAATCAGCATAAATCATAATCGTATAGTTATTACAACTGCAAACGATCCCGAAACAGCTTAATCTAGTTCACTCACTAAACACTAAAACACAAACGAAATAAAACAACCAGTAGTATGTGGAAAAGCTAAAACTAATGTAGGAAATTTATAACTAACACTTCTATATTATTCTGAGTTACCATTGAAATCTGGGTGCATAGAGGACCTACGTTTTCTCGAAGCATTTCCACGCTGCAATGGTTGCAATATAGACATTCAGGCGAAAGGGCGTCCATTAATTACGTGAGGTGTTTAGCCAAATCTCACGGAAAATCTCATGACATCTCACCAATGGTTGAAGGTGGGGGTCGAAAAATCGTCAAAATCACATCACGTAATCAATGGATACCCCCCAATTTACCGGCCACCATCGGCATGCCTATAGTACTTAAAACTATAAAAACTTATTAATATTCATCAAACTTCATTTATTAAACAATATTTGCTCTGTTAACAGTTTTTAAACTCTCACGATCTAACGGCTCTGTTACCCCTTCCAATGGAGCTTTCTTATCACAGTTTGTATGGAAACGCGTTGTACCCATTCAGTTGTACATCTCTTTCTGTTTTAATAAGATGGAAAGAGTAAGAAAGATTTTATAGTTTACTTTTGAAAAACTCGCTTTAGTAACATGCGCATTAAAATCGTTTAACATAAATGGTTGATCAAAATGGAAGAAATTAAGATCCCCACACCCTTTTCAAGTCTAGGGAATAGAAAGAAGTTCCTAGATTTTAAGTCTAGTCTGATTTACATCAAAACTGGCAGTATTTTTCGCTTCAAAGACCCGTCTTATGACCAAAATAACTCGCTCAACGACAATATGTTGTTTCTATAAAATATATATCAAGTAACTGCACAATTGATGCTAATAGTATATAAATATTATAGTATAAACATCTATATATACAATATATAGTAAATAAGTATCTATAGTATATATATTATATAATGTAAGTTGAAAAGAACAGGAATAGACTATTATATTCCAATGAAACATGTTAAAATATATGTCAATAAATTTCACATGCACAGTGTAATAACTGCCTTAAGAATTATTCAAATACTCAAATGTGTATTGTTTTGCAACCTTCGATAAGTTGAGTTGCATACGAAACAACAAAAAAAGATTTGCGTTCACTTGGAAAACATAAGATAGATAAAAAAAAGGATTTTTAATGATACTGTCTTCGTTAAATGCTTTTATTTGAGCTATCAATAAATTAATATTATTTTGTATTTTTCAAGAATGCTTAAAAATAAAATAAAGAAAAATAAACTTTTTCCGACGGAACGCAAACTTTTTTTAATAATATAAAAATATGTTAACAAAACCCCGTCCGATCCGTGAAGGTATAATTAAATATCGAGATTATTTTTTATTTATATTATACTTACCAGATAATAAGTAAAAAATCATACTAAAAAACTTTCGTGGCAATACTGAGGACGCGGGCAACGGGTCACTTCCTTACACTATGGAGTGTAGAAGTAAAGGAGGACCATCTTGTATGGGGGATTAGTCGAAAAAGTGTCCCCCTGTAAACAGCAAATTAGGTTTCGAATTCTCACTGAAATAGCGCTGGTGTAGCAACTGGAAATGCTGGGTTGGTTTCCGGTAATTCTTTAAAACTATTTTCTATTTCCTATTTACAATAAATTGGGATACTTAAAATCACTGTATAATTTTATTACATACTCATGTTTGTCTATATATTATAAAAAAATGCGTTGTAACAAAACGGAAATGTTTCTTTCCTTTTTTATTAATTTTCTATCCTACTCTAATAATTTGTGGCGCTCTATTTAAAATTCTTCGACTTGCTACAGCAGCGCCGCGCCACCTTAATTTGTTCCCTTTCAAGGGACACTTTTTAGTACACTGAGATGGTCCTCCTTTACTTCTACTCTCCATACCTTACACATACATACTACTGACCATCTTAGTGTTGCATCATTTAAAAATAAATGATGCAACACGAATGTGCTAGATTTTGGGGAAATTTCGGCACATATCACTTTACTTCCATGAATTTTATGTGACTTATTTTTATTTGGTAATGTTATTGAGATACCGATTTACTACATTCGAATCTGACAGGGTTTTTCAACACATTGTATTTTGCTCGGAATATGCAAAAAAAAAAAATAACACAATATAACATATTGCTTACAACCTACACTGTAAATAGTAAATTTACAATACAACACGCTTGCCCGTATAGTTATATAAATTTAAATTTATTTATTTTTATATACTATATTTAAATACATTTTGAATAATATATCAGTCTGAACAATTAGGGTGCAAATATACGAAACTACGTAAGATTGATCAGGCATGGGCATTATGGTAAAATGGTTAGATATAACGTTTCCATAGAACTATAAATGTGTTTTGGCCCACCAATTACCCCCACAATTACGCCACCAACCACGCTTCTTTAAAAAATAAATATCCCAGGACATTCGTGACACACGACCATTTGTGCCCTAAGCACGAACATCTATCGTAAGCTTATCGTTATCGTATCGAGTGCGCTAAACCAATGCAATGGGAAATTGAACATCGCGCAGCGTCACGGTGTGCGTGATGATCAATTTTCCATACAAACCAGCTTTTTGGCGCACTCGATACGATGACCCAAACTACGTAGAGCTTGTAATATGAAAAATATGTGTGTAAAATAATGTCCTTGAATATTATTTATATAAATAAAAAATCTCTTTTAAATTCTATTCTTCATCTTTGGTGGAAACGCAGCCTTCATGGGATGAGGACGATCATAATTAAATCAAACCTATAACTATGAGTGGATAATATATGGAAATGTTACATAGTTACTGTTATAGACATGGATTCTTTCCAACAGTTGACAATGCCCACAAAAGCCGATCCAGTAGATCAATATGTTTTCACCCAAATTCATTACGTTCACTTTTACACAATACATGTTCAATAACCATATTTAAATGTACTTATATCAGACAATATTTAAACAAAATTAAAGAGACGGCATTTATGTTCTATAAGAAGTGAGATATTTAAAAAATCAATTCTAAATAGCTGCAATTATTTTAAAACATTTAACGCTTCGAATATATACTAACGAAATTTTACCGTTAGATTTGATTGCGGTACAGATATTGCACGCGGTAAAATTTACAAAATTTCTTATTACTTATGCACGTAGAATTCAGTTAATAAAACTTTGAGAATATTTTGTCCAACATTCAGTAAACTTTTTTGAACAAATTTACTAATTCGTGGGCAAGTACTGCCTACGATCTCTGGCCACATTGTGCCGAGTGTCAAAACACTAGATTAGATATCCTGGACATACGACATAGGGTTTGTTTTCGATAAACACAATGCGGGCCTTCAATATTTGCAGCGTCATATCCGAATTAAATTCGAAAATTGAAAATTGGTACGTTTATTTTTAAAATACAATTCAGTGGCAGTTTTTTTTTTAAATCAGATATGAAGCTGTGAAATTGAACCAGTTGACCCTTCAGTGTCCATAGGCCCTTTAAATCATCACGTCACAAATTCGTTCGGTTAAGATTAGTTTACCTTATACCTAATTTTAATTAGAATTTAAGTAGGGAGAAAGGCTCCATGCCATGACATTCCATGGAATGTAGGCATTCCCAAAAAGGCATAGCGTTTATTCTATAGCTGTTCGAGCTTTTTATACAGGAATATTTTTTATTCAGTGCGCAAACTTTGACAAATTAAACTTCGATGAGTTTTAATAAACACCAAATTTTTATTTTGATAAGTTTTAGTACAAAGAAATAAAGTTATCGTTAACGAAAGATATAGACTTTAAAATTGATATTATGGCTACTCAGTCGCTCGGGTCGGGCGCCTAAAAAATACAAAAAAATTTAAAATACAAATAATGGAAATGTGTTCTGATACAGATCCAACAAAATATTTTTGCGCATTGCTTAAAAAATATTCCTGTATAAAAATTTACTGTAGACTGGACGTCCACGACACAGTAGTAACTAAAATAATTTGCATAATAATAATTTCGTCGTAAGATATTATTACTATATCCACGCGAAACGACGAGAGCTACTCCATACGTGGAAGGACGAAATGAATGCATTTTTAAATACTCATTTAATTTAAATGCGAAATACAGTCCTATACGCTCCCTAGGGGCCATCCAAAATTTACGTCACACGAATTCTATGATTTTTTAACCCTCCCCAGTCCACGGCACAGATGGCCAATGGCTCGTTAGGCCCCGTCCCCTCCTAGGGTGACGTCATTCACATATTTTATAATTAGAAATAGTTAAATTAAAACAGCAATCATAAAGTTATTCTTCGATCGCGTCCCCCCCATTAACATGTGACGCAATGTAACGTTATGGATGACCCCCTGGTCCTAGCCCCCGTAATTCCACCACATTCCTAGGTACCTAAACATCGCAGTCGTAGGGTTCAAAATTGAACGCCCTCCTTTATTTCTAGCCGTCGACTCACCATTTAAGACGGAGATCGTAGCATGAACTAGCCGGGGAGGCTCGTTCCCCGATAGCCGAGGTCGGGCGGCTACTGGTCCGGGTTATGCTTCTGTATGGGGCGCGGGTGCGGGTGTGGGTGCGGCGGCGGCGGGGGGTGCGCGTGGGGGTGCGCCACGGCGCGGCGGCGCGCGTGGGGGTGCGCGTGGGGGTGGGCGTGGGGGTGCGCGTGGGGGTGGGGGTGGGCGTGGGGGTGGGCGTGCGGCGGCGCGGGGTGCGCGAGCGCGGCGCGCAGCGCGCGGCCCGAGGGCGCGCACAGCTCGGCGCCGTCCCGCGCGCCCCACACGCGCCCGCCGCCCGCCAGCGAGTTGGCGATGTGTCTGTGACCCCACCAATTATAAAGTTAAATTCGTATACAGGGTAATGTCTTTTTTACGTGTACTCCAGTAACGTATTATTTTTTTAAACCGAGTGAGCCGGCAAGCGACCGAGACGGTCCACCTGATGTCGAGTGGAATTGTATGAGTGACACTCTTTTTAGAATTAGCTTGAATGCGTTTCTCGCTTACATGGATGGTAGCTCAGTGACGGTGAATCTCACGATGAGTAGTTCTCGCTTTTAAGTAAACGAAAACATCATGAGAAAACTTTACGGTGATACAATACTTTAAAGTTCGCGATTGTCGACAGCTTACCTTTAACGTAAAAGCCTGCTCCTTTCTACCGTGGCGAGATTGTCTCAAAATCACTTCCAAAAATTAAATCATCGACTCATCCTTACAATGCCTTCGATAACTTACCGGACCATATGGTAGGGGACGTGGTGTGTAGAGACCCACTCTAAGGCGCCGCTGGCGTCCTGCAGAGTGGCGCATCCGACGAACTTGGAGCCACTAGCGCTCGAGAAGAACAACGTCACCCGAGTTCCCTCCTGGAGGCAAATTGATAAAACATCATCGAGAACAGCAGGGTAGCCGTGAAATTTCAATTTGAAAGTTGGGGGAGGCAACATTTTATGGTCATAAACCAAATATATTTTCTTTTCGGATATCATACTGAGTTACAATAACTTGTTGAATGTATCCTCACCTGTTTAACCTTTTGCAGCTTCTTGGCTGTACTCTGTGTGAAGGGGTAGGTCCCCGTGGACTGCGCCAGCTCCACCACGTGGGCGTCGTCCGCCTTCACCACGAAGTACCGCACGTTCCCCTCGCCGCTTTCCGCGTACTTCTCTATATTAGCCAACAGGGTCTTCCCATTGGGGCTGATCGGACTCTTGGGGCCGCTGTACTGAGGAGAAAACCCTTGCCAGCCCGGCCTGCCCTGCCCGTTCCTATACCCGTAAGGGTGTTGATAATAATTCTGCGCTGAAAATTCAGCTTGATTGTACTGCTGTGGATAAAACTTGTTGTCGTGTCGGTACTGCTCCTCGGTCTCCACCCGCGTGCGCCAATTCGGGGAGTCCACCGTCAGGGGCTTGGGCCGCTGTCCAATTCCACTGGGCTGGTTCAACCCCACGTTCTTTTCCTCCGCCCCCAGCACGTGGACGACGGTGCTGAGGACCTGCTCGTCCGATACGGTCAAAGGTTTGGCCGGATTCGACATCCGACGGATAACCAAGGCGCATAACTTCTGTCTCAAATTAAATACGCTAATCGCGTCCGATGCGTCCGCGGTGAAGGCCATCCAGTCATCCAGCGTGACCACGGCGGCGTCCGGAGACGAGTTGTTCTCGTCCGCTTCCGAATCCGAGTCGCTCGACAACCCCGGCGGGTTGGCTCGTTGGGTCAGCGCCGCGTGCGACAGTCTCAGCGGTCCGCCGAACAAGGACACGGTGAGTGGTGTTATTAACGTATTGCAGCGGATGAAACAAAATCTACCCGCGCGAGATATCTCCTCGAAGACGACCCAGTCTGTCGGCAAATTATGTACAGATTTCTGTGAGCCGACGACTCCGCCGCCTCGGTGCAGGGTAGAGCTCGGGTGGAATGCCACTTTGACTTCTTTCGAAGTCCTCAGCGTGGAAGAATCCCGGTCGACCCTCGCTATGGACGGGTACAGCCCACTGACGAGAACGGCCTTCACCACGTGCCATTTTTCCGAGTTGAGATTGACGTCTTTAATATCGCCCGAGCCTCTAGCTTTAACGAGGCACAGAGCCCGAAGTTGCGCGAGCAATTGCGATCGATATCCGACGATCATTTCCATTGTAGCGCCGCATATTAAGTTTTTAGCGCAAAACGCCCTCTCGGTGCCGTTCGACCTCGCAGTCTGCCACGCTTGGAAAGCCCTCAGAAGGGCCATGTGGTCGGAGTAGCTGTCTGCTGCGAAATCCTTCCGAGCCATACTACCCACCTTCCTATTCTCGGGCTTCATCGAAATCTGAAAAGGTTCCTTGTTCGCCAAACTGCAAACGATCGTCAATATGGGATCGAGACACTTCATAACACATGCGTACAACAGCATCTTACCTAATTTCGGTTCCACTGTCAAATCTAGCAAGTGCTGTCCGATTTCTGTTAAATCCTCCATTGGAGTCAAAGCCCCGATCGTCTTGAGCAAGGTTACGGCATTCCTGACGGCTAAAAACGAGGGCGGCTCCAGAGCTTTCGAAAGGAAATCAGCTATTGGAGTATTACCGGGTGAGAGCAATTTAGTGTGTAGACACAGCTCTTGCAATGGGACGCGTAATATCTCCGGTACAGAATTGAGAGGGAGTGTTTTAAACCGCCTTTTGGAGCACATGTGGAAGCAATGCCCCGGTTTGGTCCTTCCAGCTCTGCCGGCCCGCTGCTGGCAGCAAGCTCTAGATGTCCAAACGCATTGTAACGAACACACACCACCATTAGATTCGTAATACTTCTCCTTGACTTTACACGAGTCAATGACATACACCACGTCGTCAATGGTAATCGACGTTTCGGCTATATTCGTTGAAATGATAATCTTCCTCGCGTTAGGTAGTGGATTGAACACTTTCTTCTGATCTAGAGTCTGCATGTTACTGTGTAAAGTGAATATTTGGTATTTTAACACATTCATTTCGGTGCAGGATTGTACTAAATCACGTAACGTCACTATATCATCGTACCCTGGAAGGAAAATTAAAATGCTTCCTTTAACTAAGTTGACGTGTATATGCTTTATTAATGCCAGCATAAGATCGTGGTCGATGAGCTCCTCTGATGAGGTATGATGGTATACGTCCAGGAGGAAGTTCTCAGCTGCTGAGTCATCTTCGGAGTTCTCCTTGGACTCCTCGGTGTGGTTGAATGTGGATAATAACTTGGCACACTCAGTGTGACCACCTTCCATTGCGTAGTCGTACGCTGTTTTGTCGTTGTTGTCTTTCGCTGTAGGATCGGCACCTGTGAAATGTTGCCGTTGAAAAATATTGTCGTATTGAATTTTAAAAAAGTGGGACATTATTATTTTTTAAAGAGAGTTTATAGAGAGAGGGATTATCGTTAAATTTCAAAGAGATTTTTTAAATTTTAAGAAGATTTTTCAAATACTATTTTTTTGTTGAATAAGGCAAGTTTTGCGTTATCACATTAGAGGTCGGTATCAGCGTATGCTTCTGACAAACTAATCAAATTAGGGGTACCTCAAGGTAATATTTTAGGTCCAGTTTTGTTTAAATACTACATTAATGATTTTGACGACCTTGGTATTCATATTTTTAGGTATATAAAAGGTTATATGGTTTTCAAAGTATAAGCACCGCTCAGTTTCCGATTAGACAAGCGTAAAGAAAGTAGTAGGATATAAACATGCATAGCAACTGAAATTAAATATATTTGAAATACTTCCACTTATGGTTTACAATCCCAGAAATCTCTAAATATGGGTGACCGACGTTATTTTTTCGGGGTATTTTTTTACATAAACTAAAAGCCTATCTAAATACAAATTTTACCAGGCGTGAATAGGTCGATAAGTCGACTAGCATATATATATTTTTTTACATCTTAATAGACATTAGGATTGCTGATTTTTTTTAAGAAAAATAATTACTCACGTAAATGCCAATTCAATTAATCACATTCAGGTAACAAAGTAAATAAAGTAAAAATAGAATTTCATATAAAACGTAAACCTAGAAGTAGGCTGGTCTGAAAGTGTGCATTTTCGAGTAATCAAGCTATTGACGGCCGGTACGTATATAGGTAGTAGTAGCGGCAGCAGTATGCAGTAGTACCGAGCTGCAGCATCTGCGCGGCGGCCTCGGTGAGCCCGCGCGCGGCGGCCGCCATGAGCCCGCCGCGGCCCGAGCCGCTCTGCGCGCACTGCACCGGCACGCCCTCCGACAGGTACATGTACAGGATCTGGCAGAACGAGTCCTGCGCGCCGTGCGCACACACACAACACAACATGGCTTTTAAAATAACGTTTATCATTTTAAACCATCATGGTTGGGGAAAAAGTCTTTTCGTATTATAGTATGTATGAACTTGTAATAAAATCTCCTTGGCTATACTATTTGTATCTGGCTGGTTTTGGTATCATTGAAAGTTTAAATTCTAAAGAACATAATTCCGAATTCAAATTAGGAATATGAGTGATTTGCATTTGTTTTTCGTATCGCCAAGATGAGTGAATCTAATGAAGAAATTCGATTCATTTTAAAATTTTACTACAAAAAAGGTAAAAATGCAACGCAAGCCGCGAAAAAAATTTGCGATGTTTATGGACCCAGTGCAGTGTCTGTGAGAGTAGCACAAATTTGGTTTAAGCGTTTTCAATCCGGAAATTTTGATGTCAAAGATGCACGTCGCTCTGGTCGCCCCATTACGGAGTGGAGCAAGATCGGCATATCAGTAGTTACGACGTAGCTGAAGAACTGGGAATTGACCACAAAACAGTTTTGGCGCATTTGAAAAAAACTGGGTACACAAAAAACCTAGATATTTGGGTACCTCACGAACTCACTGAAAGAAACCTAATGAACCGTGTACTCATTTGTGATTCTTTATTAAGACGTCATGAAACCGAACCATTTTTGAAGAAGCTGATAACTGGTGATGAAAAGTGGATCACGTACGACAAGAACGTGCGAAAAAGGTCGTGGTCAAAGGCCGGTCAGGCTTCACAGACTGTGGCGAAACCCGGGTTAACTCGCAACAAGGTGATGCTGTGTGTGTGGTGGGATTGGAAGGGCATTATTCATTATGAGCTGCTACCACCAGGCAGGACCATCGATTCTGAACTCTACTGCGAACAACTGATGAGATTAAAGCAAGAAGTTGAGAGAAAGCGGCCGGAATTAATCAACAGAAGGGGTGTGGTTTTTCATCATGATAACGCTAGACCTCACACATCTTTAGCCACTCAGCAAAAATTAAGAGAGTTTGGCTGGGAGGTATTAATGCATCCGCCGTATAGTCCTGACCTTGCACCTTCAGATTTCCACCTGTTTCGGTCTCTTCAGAATTCTTTAGGCAGTGTCAGGTTAACATCACGAGAGGACTGTCAAAACCACTTGTCGCAGTATTTTGATCAGAAGTCCCAAAATTTCTATAGCAATGGGATCATGTCCCTACCTATAAGATGGCAAAAAGTTATCGAACAAAATAGTACCTACATACTTTAGTTAAATGTAAATAAACTATATTAAAAATGTTTTGAATTTTCTTAAAAAATGCGACGGAACTTTTTCCCCAACCTATTATTATTAAGCCCATATTTAAAAAAATGTTTGGCACTTAGTTATTCATGTTACTTCAATAAAGTGCTATTTCTGTCTAAAAAACTGTTGAAATAAATGACATGGGTATAGGAAAGAAAAAAAGAATTGAAACAGAAAGAATATGATTTTTAAATATTCAACAAGTCATCAAGTTCATCCTAGGTTTGACCAGCGCCTTTCGGCAAACTACGAAATATATTTTAATTTCGGCCTTTAACTGATGTATTTTTAGTCTAACCTAGAAATACCTAAATTTTTAGTCAAAGTTGAAAGTTAACGCGTCACCTTGTCAAAATAAATAGTAATTTGTTTATTAATTATTGTCTTAATACAACATAACAAAAAATATTATTACTTATTCTAATTACTTATCAATCCATTCTTGTAGTATTGAAACAATAAACATTCAAATTTAAAAATTTGCTCTTATTATACCTAATCTCACAAACTAACACAGCCCTGTACCAAATTTAGGTCTGACTAGTCAAACCCCGATTTTAATAAAACATATATGTTATAGTCAAACATCGAAGCTTCGGCGCTTCTAGGTTTGGCTAGTCAAACCCTAGGTCTGACATAAAGTCTTAGGCAAAGTCCAAACCAATATCGTTTTTTTACCTTTGACTAACAATTTTTTGTCTAATCCTAAGAGTGACTAGTTTGGACAGTCAAACGCCGAAACTCATTTTTATTAAAATCGGGGTTTGACTAGACAGACCTAAATTTGGTACAGGACTGTGTTAGTTTGTGAGATTAGGTATAATAAGAGCATATTTTTAAATTTGAATGTTTATTGTTTCAATACTAAGAATGGATTGACAAGTAATAAGAATAAGTAATAATATTTTTTGTTATTTTGCATTAAGACAATAATTAATAAACAAATTACTATTTATTTTGACAAGGTGACGCGTTATGGCATTTTGAGTTGCAATTTGGTTCACTCATCTTTAAGCTTATACACCTGCACGTTCAATGTCCAAATATGGAATAAAAAATGAATTTATTAGAATATCGCAAAGAGTTAGACTAACATGTATAAACCTGTTTGAACATGTAACAAGTGCAGTACAAGTTAACGTTTGACCGCATTTGCCTTAGTCGCGTCTAGGATAGACTAGGCAAAGCCCGAAACAGATTATTTTACTTTCAACGTTTGACTAAAAATTTAGGTATTCCTAGGTTTGACTAAAAATACATCAGTTAAAGGCCGAAATTAAAATATATTTCTAAGTTTGCCGAAAGGCGCTGGTCAAACCTAGGATGAACCAGTTATTTCGCGAAGAGACTGCACATCGATCTTTGACTATAACATATACACTAGTCCAACATTCAAACTGGACAAAAACCTTCCTTTCTCTTTTCTTTAAAAAATTTTAAAGAAAGAACATACATAATAAGGTGTTGATATCTGCAACAGAATAGGTACGACAATTTATCCACTTACCAAGCTCCCTTCCGTAAAGCATTCCTCTAGAAATTCATCCATATCAGCCTGCAATTGTGGGTCCAGAACATTTTCCTTCTCTTCTTTAGTGTCCGGAGTCTTACTACTGGTGCTCTCTTCTGGAGTTTGCTTTTGACCTGTGGTTCCTTTATTGTCCTGTCCTGAGATCGATAAAAAGAAATTGTATTATGACTGCATAGATTTTTTATAATGTTACATATACCATGTAACAGAGATTACGCACTAATGCGTACAGATGCCAGCCTCTGTCATTTTTGCGATTGGATATAAGAATAATTGTGTATTATGGCTCTAATGGTAAAGACAGAATTGATTAGGGCATAGGCTATATTACACTCTGGATAAAACCATGTACAACAAAATATCTTTACTGACCTTCCAAATGTGACCAGTAACTTTTTCCGCTCTTAAGCTTGGCTTTGAGTTCCTTCTCTACTTGTACCATCTTCTTAGTCTTGTACTGAGTGATCTTGAGAACGTCCTCTAGGTAGTAACGTTGGACCTCGTGCAGGCGGCCCGGGATCGTGATCACTGGGCAGTTGTTGAAATACCTGATGTGTGATGCGAATTGCAATTAAAAAAGGTTACATGTGAAAATTAAGATATATTGTACAGTATATAATATATATGTATTTTTTGCCTTTTAAACTGGGTAAGTACCTACATACAATCTATAAATAAAAAAAAGAACATATACTCTTCTTCACGTAGATTCAGCTAGCTTATCATTTTAGGCATAAATACTTAAACTACCTGATTATTAAATAGGATAGTGTGTTAAGATAGATGTTTGACAAACCTTACCTGTTTAGGTTTAACTAATAACATATTGCCAAAAGTTGATTAACATTACAATTGAAAATTTTCAAATTAGAACATAACCATTTTTTTAATGTCAATTAGGACGACAAACTGTCAGACGGTCCACCTTATGGCAAGTGGTCACCGCCGCCAATGGACATTTGCTATACTAGGGGCATTGCCAGTGCGTTGTCGACCCTTAGACGTCAAGATGTTAACTATCATGTGCCTGTAATTTCACCGACCAGAAGATGACAGTATATTAAAAAAAGCAATCCAAAAAGGTTTATTTAAGTAATGTTTGCTAGTTTATATACCTGGAGAATATCTGCGTGTCCATGGTGGCCGACATGAGCACCAGCTTGAGGTCCTTGACGCGGGGCAGCGCGTCCCGCAGCGCGATGAGCAGGAAGTCGCTGAACTTGTCGCGCTCGTGCACCTCGTCCACGAACACGTGCGTCACTCCTACACACACACAGAGCACATGGAGCACATGGAGCACATGGAGCACACAACTACTTTAACTGACTTAACTAAAGCTGACTACCACAGTACTACCAGGTACATTCAGTAATTTTGACCTTCATGAGTGCGCTCCGCTAATGAATGAAAGATTTTGAATATGGTTTTTTTATGGGGATATAAACTTAGCTTCTTAAATTAGGTTATACAAAAACAAATATCTAGTAACTAATTCTGCTGGATCTCCTTCTCTGTCAAGTCTCAAACAAGGAAACTCAACAGGAAATCAAAATTAGATTAAGCAGAATTTTACGGGCGGTAGCTAGCCTGACGCCAACTGTAACTATGTTAGGGGATGCTTTTGTTGAAAGTAATAATTTAATGTTTGGAAAGCTTTCATTCAGAAGGGTTGGCAATAAACTCATTATTCTTTTTAAATAGCACTAGAAACACTAACCAGTGAGTGCAGAATCACCACCCATGAGCGTCCTCAGAAGCACCCCATTGGTGCAGTATGTGAGCACTGTGCGTGGACTCACTCTGGACTCCAGGCGGATCTGGTACCCGATGGACTGACCTATCTTCTCCATTCGCTCATAGGCCACCTGGAAAAATAATTAGAGTTTAATGATTCTTCTTTACCATGGGTACTCAAGGTGGCCAAGTGGTAAGGTTTATACATTTGGTTACTTTATTACAGACAAGGATTCAATAAATTTAAACCAAACTAATTTTACATTTTTTTATTTATTTTTCTGGGAATGTTACTTTCCCCCAATAAAAAGATTAAAAATTCGATGTATTAGTACAGGTAATGGATAGAAGACTTATCGAGAGTAAAAGGACAATATCTCACCCTTTCCGCGACAGACACGGCGGATATCCTCCGCGGCTGCGTGCAGTAGATCCTGGCCGGCTGCTTGTGCTCCTGGCAGTAGTCTAGTATAAGTTGCGGCAGCTGAGTCGTCTTGCCGCAACCCGTCGCGCCCGCTACTATTATCACCTGTAATTAAAATATTTCGTTTTGCTACATTCATTTGTCGAAACAGTATTTTTTTTAATCAAAATTGTAGGAACCATGAACTATAAAGTACCCACCATGCATTTTCTCCAAAAGCATGTTGTTAAGGGTCTCTTTAACAGACCCTTATCAGCATCAGACTCAGTCAATTATTTCTGACTTTTATTGTAAGGGGCCGTTCATAAAATACGTTCGCATACAGGGGTCCGGCTGAGTGTCACAAGATGTGAAAGAGGGGACGGGGGGTGTAGACTATAGTCTACGGCAACGTGACATTCGCCGTTCATAGTTTTTGTGACGAAATATTTCTAGGGGGGTCACAGAAAGTGTGATGCAGCGTGACAATAGGGTCAAAGAAGGCTGATTTTAGTGTGACGTAATTTATGAACGGCCCCTAACTACTTATATAGTTTTTCAGAACTAGTGATTATTGGTTGCTCAATAAATGCCTTTAATCCAAAACAACAAATGTTCAACTGTATGCAGGGCCAGATTAACCATGGTGGGGGCTCCTAGACAATGGAGGCCCCTTTACTCTTTTCTAACTTCCTTAAATATTTTTTTCTAGCACAACGCAATTATATTCACAACTAGCTGTCCCCCGCGGTATCACCGGCGTGTCCGGGAAAAAAGTAAGTCAATGATAATATAAAAAAAACGAGGGAATTATTATTATCTTTGATGGTTTCTTACATAGAAATCTCCAAATGTAAGTTCAGTGTTCAGTAAGGTGCGGGGCCCCTACCGATACGAGGCACCTAGGCAGTTGCCTACACCTACTGCCTTATGCATTGTTTATTGCCTTGTGTATACGTAAATGTACTGATAAACAAACCTGATTGTGTGTGACAGCATTGATCAGGTCCTGCCTCTGTTCATACACGGGCAGCTTCTCCCTAAACTTGAACAGATCTGTGTTGTATGATGTATTAGGTACCTGGAATAGAACATAACTCCTTACTGTATTATAAATGCAAGAGAGACTATGTCTGTTAAAGAACTGTTGGAGATAGAGGTTATAAATAATTAAGCCAGACACTCGGGCCGACAAACAAGCAGACGGTCCACCTGATGGTATGTGGTCACTGCCGCCTTTAGACATTTTTAACACTAGGGGCATCACCAATGCGTTGTCGACACTGTGACATGAAGTTGTTAAGTCTCATGTGCCTGTAATTTCACCACCCCCCTTACCTTTCTAACCGAAACACAGTAATACAAGTGCACTACCACTTCACGACAGAAATGGGTAAGGTGGTAGTACTTCCCCGGAGGAACTCTGCACTAAGAGCTCTACTACTTGTATTTTAGAACACACACAGATTAAAATTTAAGAATAAAAAATAAAAGTTTAATTATTTTTTATATAATTATGTTACAATGTAACAATGTTAACTCGTACAACTTACAATAGAACAGGTTATCATAATATATTCATGGACGTACCAGAGACATGCAAAATAGGCTGGACAGTTGACATGTTAATATAAATAATTACCTTCCACATTCTTCCACATCCTTTAACTCTTTATAATATTAGTGTAGATTATGAAAAGGGAGTAGTACAGGCTACAAAATATGATGGTACATACCTGTGCTACCCCATTATTTAGCTGGCCAAGGCTCTTATGAGCTAGCTGGGGGCTCCTTTCTTTCTCCACACATGTACTGAGATCATCTTTCTCTTTACTAGTTACAGGGCATGCACTTAATAACTCAGCAATACTGCATCGCATATTTGAATCCAGTATGAGCTTAGCATCATTCTGAATTATTGTTGAACCAACTCTTTTGTATATAGTTAAAAACCGATTCACACCTGAAATATTAAGTTAAATCAATTAAATTTGTGTTATCTGCCTAGAGCCTTATAAAAGTGTCACAGCTTAAACACAGCCTAAATAACTATGTGAAGAAAACATTGTTAGTATGTAAAATGGGAAGTGGAATGATGGAATACTCATTAAGTAAAATGAACAAACAAAATAACAACAATTACTCGTAAATATTGTTTCGTAGATACTTTTGTAGTTCTTACCTTTACCGCGCGATTTAGACTTGAGACCCAGCTTGGCAACGGTCTCATGAATAAAGCCACGCTCCTGAGCCGATAAAAAGGTGGGAAAAGTGAGCTCAGTCTCATTTTCATCGTTGATAAACCTATCCAACTGGATCTTCAAAGCGATGCTCACCGACTCCGCGATTGGGAAATGCTTACAGTTTAAATATCTTTTACCCTTCTTAGAACTCATAATGCAATCTTTATAAATTAATAATAAATACAGAGCATACTAAATTGTTTGTGTAAGTATAAATCGTAAAACTTATTTATTTTTGATGAAGCAAATTTAGCCAACAGACGTTTAATTATTTTGAGGTTAGCGTTGTGCCATACAGTTAGGGTATAGTAATAACAAGATTAGTCGATTCACAAACAGAAGTTAGTTGCTAATCAATAATTGTCACCAAAACTCGAAAAATGGTCATTAAATAGTGCATTCGGTTTGGCATAATTAGAAGTGATTAGAGGTGACTTCAGGTAAGTCTCGTGCCGTACAACTCTAAATTAACGTAGTGCTGTGCTTGTAGAAAATATATAGTCGTAATGTCTACCTGAATCTACATTATCTATAATCAGTATCAAAACGACTGCCGCATCTAATATTGTTCTGTCTGTGGTCAACAACTCACTTTGATTGAAATGAGCTCAATCAATTTATTTCAGTTGTCAATTGCCAAAGCAGCACGTGAAGATTTGTTTTTATTCCTAAAAAGTTTCCAAAACTAATTTATTTCATGTTGTATTTGTTTCAATAATTTGTATTCAATATGTCGAAAAAAATCAATCATTTAATTGTGGACACGACGGCTTTTATCAAGGCTGCTAACCTTCAAGACATCGCTGAAAACGTATACACGGTTCAAGAGGTTATTGACGAAATTACGAATGATAGGCAACGAAAGAAGCTGGTTGTGCTCCCCTACGATTTGAAAATTAAAGATGTTTTCACAGAAAACATTAAGTTTGTCACAGAATTCTCAAAAAAGACTGGTGACTACACAAGTCTTTCAGCAACAGATATCAAGGTGATGGCGCTAACCTATCAGCTAGAAAAAGAAAAAATTGGTATTCAACATCTTAAAACTAAGCCTACTATGCAGAAGTCTCTAAAGGTTACTGGTCTAGCTAACTTTAACCCACACCCCACAAATGAAACTTCTGCAGAGAACAGTGAAACCAGTGGAATAGATAATGCAGCCACTAAAACAGAGTCAATACTAGTAGAAAAAGTGTCAAATGAAAAATCAGAGGATGAAGAAATTACAAAAACACAGGTGGAAGTTCAATATGAAAATATTAGTGATGATGATTCTGATGCTGATGATATTACTGAACAAATTAAAAATATGGATTTGAAAGATGAGAAACTTGATGAGCTGATGGTAAAAGTTTCTGAAGAGGAAAACGAATCTGATAGTGAGGAGGACTCGGACAGTGATGGTGGAGACTGGATCACATCCAAAAACTTAACAGAGAAGAAAAAACAAATGGAAATGGGAGAATTTGAAGACAAATCTGTTGAAGTTGCTTGTATTACATCAGATTTTGCAATGCAAAATGTACTCAAGCAAATAGGTTTAAATGTTACTGCTATTGACGGTAGAATCATTAGGCAGCTACGTACATTCATTTTTCGTTGCACAACATGCTTCAAAACCACAAGTGTGATGACCAAACTCTTCTGTCCTAAATGTGGTCATTCAACACTCAAAAAAGTGGCAGTGAGTATTGATGATGAAGGGAACCAACACATTCACATCAATGGACGTAAGCCACTCACAGCTAGAGGAAAGAAATTTAGTCTGCCCACACCAAGAGGTGGTCAGCATTTCCAATACCCAATTTTAAATGAAGATCAACACATTCATAAGAGATTTGTAACAAAACAAGCACGTAACAAAACAAATGCCTTAGACCCTGATTACACAGCTGGTTTCTCCCCATTTGTCATGAAAGATGTCAACTCTAAATCTGCTGTACTCGGTGTCAGAGCCAACAAACAAGATGTTAAATACTGGATGAAGAATTTTTCTAAAGGAAAGAAAAAGTGAAATTATTTATTCTTGTATAAAAATATAGTTTATTTTTTTTATATGTAAAGTAAACAATTTTAACAATGTACATTTTGTTTTCACTATAAATTGATACTGGATATAGACAATCTATTTTTTAGCAAGTTTTTCATCAAAATATTGGAACACTGAGTTTATACATGTGCAAGAAGTCATCTCATGTTTCTCATGGCCTGGAAAGAAAAAAAAACCATTATAATATACCCTGTATAGTGTATATTTTATATATTAAAACAAATAGGGAGTTTTACCTGCTGAAACTCTTTTAACATCAAAATCTGGGGTTTTCAAGGGTGAATCTAAAGGTTCAGGACTTGATATCCAGTTCCTGGCAACCTGAAAACATGAAACACACCAAATTAAACATTTGCTTGGAGAAATTCAATGATTTTAGTTTTAAAACTGACAAAGCACTTCAGAAACAACATGCAAAATTTTAATACCTGTTTCATATACTTAGAAACCTTTATATTTGAATATCCATGTACTGAGTCTGTGAATGCAATAGCTTTTACTCTTTTCTCAAAGTCCTTTTTCCACTTATCAGCCATTGAAACAGTAACTACACCTCCATAACTGTGTGCCACTATAACAATAGATGTAGCTTTAGTTTTGGATATGTATGTATCCCACACATAGTTTCCATGCTCCTCATCTGAACCACTCTTTGGTATTTTCTTGCCATTCTCTAAGCAATTGTCATTTGTATTAAGAATTATTATTCCAAAGTCTCTTGCAATTCCCCTTCTAATATATGGTATTTGTGTACCCATGTCTATGCAATCGTTTATGATGAGTCTGAAAGCAAAACAGATAGATATAAAACAAGGTTTTATGATTTTTTGACTATGCATTGTTCAATGTTTGACAGGCCAGTTGGCTTGGTGGTTAACGCTCTGACTGCCAAGCTGAAGGTCGAGGGTTTGATTCCCACCCAGGACAAACATTTGTGTGCATGAACATATCTGTTTGTTCTATGTCTGGGTGTAAATGTATCTATAAGTATGTATTTAGAAAAAAAATTGTATATCAGTTATCTAGTTTCCATAGTACAAGCTCTGCTTAGTTTGGGATCAGATGGCCGTGTGTAAAAGAATGTCCCAAAAAAAAAAAATGTGCTATGATTTACCTATATTTTATTTAAATTCCACTTACGATCTAGCCCACTGGCCAGCACGTACAGCTCCCGATCCATGTATCAACACCATTAAATTATCCTTTGTATCATAGTCTTTAGATGCAAATATGAATGTGCCAACTTTAGAATTTTTTGGCACTGGCAGCCTCATTAGACCCTCCTTGGATTCCAGTAGATAGTAAACATAGTCGGTAACAGCATCTCCAAGCTCCTCATAATGAGCTTGGCATTCTTGATGCTTGTCGCTTACATTAAATTGAAATGGTTCGTCTCCTGGTTGGCCATCTTCACCAATCTTCCTTAGTTGCCCTTCTGTAAATTTTGGATATTTACTTATACTAACAAAATAATTTAAATTATAAGTTTATTATTAATTAGTTTATATAAGAGTTTAAGAAGTTTATTATAAGATAAATAGGTTTTATTTACATTAATATAATTATCAAAATTCGTGACCGTAGGTAAATATAATAAGAATTTTGCTGTACTATCAAACTAGTTTAATTACCTATAGAACTGATCATCATGAAAAAACGATAAAGGAACTATTTTCGAGTCAGATGATCAAAAGTCAATTACCTGCATTGAATGCGTATCCTAATGTCTTCATTTTCTCCACAGATTCCATTTTTGGTACAATTTTACTGTACTTAAGAACTAAATATCGAGTTAAGGATACTTTCAAGGGTAAATATTTAATGCGATGAATATATCGAAATAGCACATTTATGGAGATATATTGTGATACCATGAAAACTAAAAATAGTAGAATTTATTAGTCCACTGTTATTATAACATTAGTTGACGCGCTTAAGCTATTATAGTAATGAAATGAAATCATAGTTTTATTCTTTTGCGCTTCTTTGATAAACCTAATTGACACTATTAGAGATGGCCATTTTTCTTAACGTTGCCTACCAACGATGTCAGTTTGTGATGTTGGCATCCGTTGGCGAGAAGTCGAACATCGGATACCAACGACACCCGAAGTTATAACGAACATTACCGAATCAACATGCCGGCCGACTAGACACCGATGTCAACCGATCGCGCCCGATGCGACGAGCCAACCAACGAACGCAACGAACGAGTGGCGTCAACATGTTGAAGTTGGTGGACGGCACGAGACGCACGAATCTAAAATGGCGCGAAATTGAATGAAGCTGAGCTCGTCTATTTTATTTATTTGGTAGAAAGGTCTAAGTATTTTATTAGATTATTTTTGACCTAGTGCTTTGAGGTATAAAATATACGAATGTAAATTAAAACAACGAAATGTTAGTGAACGAATATAATTACGTTTTTCAAAGGTAATTATTGTTTGTTTTGACTACTCACAGACAATGATTTGATGCTGGGATGTAACGGAGATTCGATTCCGACTCCGTTAAGTCGGAACTTCCGATTATTATTACACCTTCGGTTCCGACTTCGGCTCCGAAACTTTTAAATCGGAGGTAACAATATCGAAGCATAACAAATAGCAGCGGCGGCCTGCGTCGACCGACCGCTACGCACAGGTTTATACATGTCACGGGAAGAATTACCCCGCCCCCGCTACGTGCGCTCTATCGTCGATTGTTTTTTTAACTTGTTGTTAGTTTGTTACCCACATGACGTGTTTATACGTTATAGTCATTTGTATTGTATTTGCGGCTTAATATCCATGAAATCAATTTGTGTTTGTGTTGGACAATGAAATCAAAATCAAGTTGTATTTGGAATTTTACTTTGATTGTCTGTGTAAATTTATTATTTTATAAATAAAACGAAAAAGGTTGATTTTTTGTTTTATTTGTCCTTTAATAAAAAAGGAGAGGGCTCCTGCCACCACTTTCGACCCTGCCTCCGCCTCCGACTCCGGTTCCGACTCCGACTCCGGCTTCGGTTCCGATAAAATTACCACCGTTACATCCCTGATTTGATGAATGTCCGCTTCTAGATAACTCTTTACATACAAATACATATTAATATTATATGCGCAATTTTTTAATGCAATAACTATAAATAGTAATAAAGTAGTATAATAGTTTTCTAGTGTTAATAATAGTTAAGTGTGTAAGAAATTAACTTTAGTGATCATGTCAAAACGACCAAGAGGGCCTAATAATCTGTTTGAACATTTTGACAAAAAGGACGAAAATATAGCAATTTGTAAATATTGTAGTGTAAATATTAGTTATAAGTCAACTACTGGCAATTTGAGGTTCCATTTTAAAGCCAAACATCCTGTTATTTTGGCCCAAGTGCAACCTCAGTCGCATCCACAATCGCAACAACAGGAACAGCCCTAATTAAACCTTGTACCTAATTAAATTAAAATTATTTAATTTTTCTCTCTGTCCTGGAATAAATTCAGCAACGAATGTTTGTTGTGGTTCCGTAAGTTATTTTATTCGTAAAATAATAGGTTTTAGTAATAAAATATCTTTAATTTTAATTTGATCTGGCGAGCACCTTTCACTTTATCCCTACTCCGCGGCCGACCGTCACGCGACATGCAACATACAGACCAAAAAGTTTGAGACGATCTACATCGTTGACGAAAAAATCCGACAACGCCCACGACTAGACACTATTGACAGACCACTGACTTTTCTTTCTAGTGTTTATTGACAACAAAGGATCCATTTCTTAAAACTACCAAGACAAGTAAGAGTAATAAAATAAATAAATTTAATACATACACAAAATTATCAATTTGTATAAAAAATTGCTGGGCATGGGGGTTTATCTAAGTTGACAATACTTCTGCGGAACACTGTCCCATCTGACAGCCAGAGCTTTCAGCACCTTGTTAGAGCTACCCTCTTGAGAGTATAAATGTTCTATGGAGAGCTATCCAGCATTATCATTTTAATAGATGCAACATTTTTTCGTATTATGGCGTTAAAGTGGGCATCGGGCAAACATGTCTGACGCGCTGCAGAATCTAGGTAGCCCGAACAAGGAAGATTTGAATAACAATAAATCAATTAACTCAGGAACGTATACTTTTATGGAGGAGCGAGGTTTGAGACTCCTCCATTTAAAAGGGGAGAGCTTCCGCCAGGCTAGGTGATCATGCCTGGGGACCGCGGTCCAACTGTTGATGTTGGATCCTTGTATATATGTCAAATCCTGAGAGAATCTTGATAGTGCGATGTAGGATTCTCGTGTGTTTCTACTCGTTCATAGATGTCGCCACATCACTGTAGTGCGGCCGGTGAAGTATTTGTAGGCGCGTTCATAGATGTCGCCACACTTTTATATCAACATCCTTGTTTCTAAACGGTTTTATTTAGTTTGCCCTGTTTGTTTATGTTCCATGAAATATTCACCCCATAATATATTTTTTTAGTTTGAGTTTTTTACTTTGTTGATTAATCGTAGCGCAGCAATTATATTCGTGAGAAACCGTGATGGGAGCTGAAAAATAGATTAACGATTAATCGATTAGTATATAGTTTTGTATTCCAATCACGGAATATTTCAATGTACAATTATTTTCATCCAAAAAAACAAAAATTCCATTGTTTCAAATACTTATAGTAAAAACCGCCTCATCTCTTTTACGCAGTCAACTAGTTTCTAACTCACTCATTTATAAAAAGAGAGTGAATGCTTTAGACTTGTACAGACATACATAGTAAACGATTGCGCAGTTTGATCAATATCGGTTTTGTTTTTGACTAGAATCTGTAGGTTATTGAAATAAAACACTAATTTAGATTAATTTATTGACTCTTATTTGATATTTGGAAAGTCAATAGAAAAGTATCGATATATCATGTATATACTAGTTGTCTCGGTAGACGTTGTTCAGCGCAGTAGGTGGAGGTATGAGTTTATGATAAAATTAAATATATTTAGAAAAATATATATTAAATAATCCTAGAACTCGACCGTAATTTTACCTACCATATCCAATTGTGAATCTAAACCATTCAAAGACCCACTCCCCCGATTGTATTTGGTCCAGACATTTCGGAGTCTGTGGCATAGTCACATACAGGAGAATTATTTAAATAAAGATATGGTACCCACAATTAAGTATACTAGTCATACATTTTATTATGTTAGTGCACTTCTAAGGTATCATACCATATACTGCTCACTTTAAACCTAATCTTACTAAATAAATTCAAACAAAACATATAAACAGTATCATTTAATCATTATACCAATCTAGGAAAAGAAGACTGAATGACATAACAAGCAAGAAGAATAAAATATAAACTCGCAGTCCTGCATTCCTTTGAATAGCTTGCTTAATCTGTTCATTGGCATCTTTGACATTCTCCGTTGCACCAACAACAGTGTTTGATATCCTATCTATGTCCTGTTCTTGTTGTAATACCTAAAATAAAATAAAAATGTAATAATATTATTATTAATTAGAATATCTACAGTATCAATCACTTTTAATATTTACTATGTAACTATTGGAACCACAGAAGGTAAGTGGTCACCGCTAATGGACATCTGTAACACTAGGGGCATCACCAATGTAATTCTAAAGTCTCACATGCCAGTGATTTTACAGGCCCTCCTTACCTAAACCAACCTCTACTGAACTTGATATCGCTCAACAGGGTTTCAAGATTCTTGTCTGTTTAACTGTGATGTGAGATTGACTGAGGTGGTCAAATTGCAATATTACTGTTGAACAGTCATTTTCATATGAATTTTCTTGTGACTTTAATAATATGATAAGGTAGTATGTAAGATTTACCTTTTCAGTGAAAATCTCTTGCAGCTCAGCTATGTGAAGTACTTTACTCTCAATCTGTTTCACCTCCTCTGTCATGCTGTTCAAATCATTCAAGAGCTGAACATTTTCCGATTCAAACATCTGGAGCTCTTCAGCACTCAATTCTCCTTCATCTGACATCACAGCTATTTCATTCTCCGATAAATCCAATTTTGTCTTTGCAGTATCTATTTCTTCAGTTTCTATAAAATTTTCTGTATCTGCTTCTGTCTGTACTTCTTCTTTCTTTACAGAAAATGGGTTTGGAATGCTAGATTTAGTTTGGGGCTGCTCCAAACGCGATAACTTTCGCATGTCAAGTGCCCTCTTTACTCTTAACGCTTTTAACTCACTGTGTATCTTACAGACAGCCTTTAAATACATGTCTATGAGGTCAATAACAGTGTCCATGTACTCCCGGGTCTGCGCGGACACTGATAATTTGCGGTTATCACTCCGAAACTCTTTTAATAAGTGGGAACAGGTGTTGATGATTCTTTGGGCCCCTGTATCTATTTGATCTCTTTCAGAGTCCGACATCTCGTCTCCGGTTACATTATTAAAGAAACTCAAATACCTTTCCCTGTGCTCCAACAGAAAGTCCCGTAATCTCGTAATTTGGGACAGAATATCTTTCGCTGTGATGGTGAATACATTTTTGGGCTTTGTCCGAAATAAACGTTGTTTATCTTCGCTTGATGGACTTGGTATTCCAAAAGCTTTGTTTCTTGTTTTGACGGTTTTTATACATGCTTTAAAAAGTGGTGTGATATCCATTATTTAGAAAATTCATTAAATTTGAAGCGATTGTTGATTTGAAGTAAATAAATCAATCACGTCAATTGATCCTACTTCTGACCAACTGTCTCCGAGTTGTCTGACAGACTTGAAGGAAGACAATTCTTAATGCAGTGTTACCATAACATCAACTTATATCGGTTTATTTGATTTTTATTTGGCATTTTCCTAAAAGAAATCCTTTGTTGTTTTGTTGTATGTTAAGGTTCACCATTAAACAATAACTCTCTTACTTTGAAGTAACTCTTCGATGACAAGATGAAACCTCTTTGTTAAGGGTGCGCCTACGAGTATTAGGCCGCGCGTGAATGAAATGGATACGTCGCATGCAGTAAAAATTAAACAAAAACAGTAGGCACAGTCACTATAGGACGATGCTCCATCATCATAATCAGTTTTAAATTGATTTAGCAGAATCATCTTATCATTAGAACACGAAAACATACTAAAAGCTTGTGAAATGGTGTCACATTTTCATAAAATTTTCAGATATCGATAGTATTTTATATGTCTAACAAAAATCTATCATATACTTTTGTGCTAGTGTTACTTTACGTATTGGGAACTTGTTTGAGTGAGAGCTTGCAAAATTGACGTTAAGTTTTCCTTCATTTAGACGCTTATGAGCTTACAAATAGATGAATTTCTGTACATTTCCGGGCAAAACATAACTTCGCAGTTAGCATTCTTAATATCTCGATCTCGACACTGAAATAAAATAAGTACTCATAAGAGGAATATGATTAGCGAAGTGAAGTGTGCTGTCAGTGTTATGTCATGTCATTTCAATTTAATATCTGTGGTACTCTGCCTACGCAGGTTACTTTACAAAATAAACAAAATACAAAATTTGATAATTTTCATTCGTATTTTGGTAATTCTCTAAATAGGTTAATATATTATATATAAATTGAACAAAATGGGATCAACTCCAGCTACTAATAATTCCAACCACCACCACAACAAGCACTCGATTCCTATTGACATTCTTGACGACCTTTGCAGGTAGAGAAACTATTCTATGATCATTGTTTTTATCCATTTTTTCGTTTATTTTCAGTACGAAATACCATGCAGATCTAAATCCACACCAAAGATATTCATAATTTTCTTATGTATTATTACAAAATAATACTTAAGTTATAATGATATAAGAACACTTATTTAAAATATACTTTAAAACATCTACCTTTATATGAATAGTAGATATAGTTAGGTGAAATTCAGAAATAATTGCCGACCTTTAACTTTATTTACAGTCGCTTCATAATCAACCTCCCTCCAGAAGACAGGGGCAACTTAGTGCGCATCTGTTTCCAGACTGAACTTGCACACTGGTTCTATTTAGATTACTATTGCACTGACTCTCAGACCAGGCTGTACCCCTGTGGTATAAGAGAGTTTGCTGCACATATATTTCAAGTAAGCATATATTTGATTAACTTATGTAGTATCTCTCAGATAAAGATATCAGTCAAATAATGGAACAACCATGTAGTACATTACATTGTTAGAGAATGAGCCCATGTGTTTGTATTCATAAATGGGGTTTAACACTTTCACTGCACTTTGCACTATATAGCAGCAGAAGAGCATTTTTAGAGTAGTAGAGCTCTTAGTGCAGAGTTCGTCTGGGGAAGTACTACCACCTTACCCATTTCCGCCGCGAAGCAGTAGTGCAATTGTATTACTGTGTTTCGGTTAGAAAGGTAAGGGGGCCGGTGAAATTACAGGCACATGAGACTTAACAACTTCACGTCTCAGGGTCGACAACGCATTGGCGATGCTCCTAGTGTTGCAAATGTCCATAGGCGACTGTGACCACTTACCATCAGGTGGACCGTCTGCTTGATTGTCGGCCCAAGTGGCATAAAAAAAAAAAATTTTTGATCTAGCTGTAATGTCCATGTACATTATGTAATGCATTCACCAATGTTAACTCATACAACTTACAATAGAACAGGTTTGCATGTAATACCCAAAGAATAACAAAATACAGTCTGACAAGAAAGCTGAGACAGTCAACATGTTAATAACACTGCTAGGGATAGTGACATCCACCTCAGCCTACCAGTGAGACACGACTTACACACTATAAGGAAATTCTTTGATTTATAGTGACATGAGAGTTTCAAGTACTGTCAAACCTTTGAAACCATCCAAACAAATGGTGGACTATGGTTTATTAGATTTCCATATCTAACTGGTAAAAAAAGATCATTCATCAGGAAATTTGGCATAGTTTTTGAAGTTGCTTGCCAATTTTATTATTATAATGTACTTGCTTTTTTTAATTTTTTTATTTATGATGGTTTTGCAATTGAACTCAGCCTCACCTGATGGTAAGTGATGATGAGGCTGAAGATGGAGCTCGCTTTCCCATTAGTAGCCTATTCACTTTTTTAGAGCTCCAAGTTGTAAGGTCCTGGGAACACAGGGGGAGAGAATTCAAATCTTTAGCTGTGGGCATGTGGAACAAAGCTGCCAAGCTCCCGGGATTTATTTATTTCAACAACAAAATTATAATAACATAGCTTATGTAATTTGGGAACTGTATAGCTTTCTATATAGTTATGTATTTAAAAAAGTAGTATATGTAGTATATAAGATAGCTGGTAGCCATAGTACAAGCAGTACACTCTGCTTAATTTACAGAGATATTTATTCTATTAGTGGATTTTTTTTTATAAATGGGATATGGTAGGTTTGGAGACTACCTCCTACATACAAACTTACTTTTTAATACTTTACATTTTAATAAATAATCTGAAAATGGATTCAATAATGCCATTGGAGTCTTATGTAAAGGTCTGTTTCCTCATTCCAAAAAAAATGAAAAACAAAATCTTGGTTTGTTAAAATCAAACTTAAAACATAAAAAATGCATATTTTGGTTTTATTATTATTTCAATTCAGTGTAACTCACACTTGCCCAGATAATTTCTAATAAGAATTAATGACTGACCTCCTTGTCTTTTTGTAAGGCCACAAAGTATGTTTAATTGTATGTGCTACTATATATATATTTGATTTATTAAAAAAAACAAACAGCAATTCATTTCACCTAAAACTAATACAATTCCCAATAAATAAAGTTTTATGTTTACATTTCACATGCAATACAAGGGAAACCTTCAGAAAACTAGCTATCTCATCATCTCCCAGGCTAAATCTATAGAGACAAACATATTATGTCTCTTTTTGCTGTCGCTTTTCGTTTCATCAAGTTCCAAATCGGCTACTAACGGGAAAGGGAGTTCCATCTTCGGCCTCATCTTCACTTACCATCAGGTGAGATTGAGGCCAATTGCAATCCCGTCAGACATAAAAAAAAAACAGATTGAGACTAAATAATTTTTACTAAAAATAAAAATATACTCATCCCCAGCATGTCCCACAATTAAGAGAACACGTGAGCAGCCTCGACTCTGTCCTCGACAACTGGCGGGAATACAAACAGACAGTACCAACATACGGAGCGATCCTGCTCGACGAGGACTTGTCGCATGTGCTGCTGGTGCAGTCCTACTGGACGAAGGCGTCGTGGGGCTTCCCTAAGGGGAAGGTCAATGAGGACGAGGAGCCGTGGAAGTGTGCTGCAAGAGAGGTACTAAAAAAAGCTGTGTTATATTTTGTTTTTCTTTACCTACCATTTTATACTACTACAACCTTGATTCAGAAACTTTGCAGGATTTTATAGGAATATGACTGGCAGACAGTCGATTTTCAACTTTTAATCGAAATCGAAAAACGTCATGAAGTCAAGTTTCGAATTATATATTATGTATATTGAAAAAACAACAGCATAAAAATAACCTCTGAGTGAAATGGCTATAACAGACGTGGACATGACAATAGGGTTGCATGTTTGTTCATGTCAGCCAAAAATGGGTTTAGATTCTTTGAATTCTGACTTACCTTATAGAGAGACCTTAAGCAATTCTAGGTATGAAGGAGTACAAACAAAAAACTACAAGAAACAATATTTTCATCAATAAATGCTAATCGTCCGCATATTTTAAAAACTATTTTGTTTTATTGCAGGTACTCGAAGAAACAGGCTTTGACATAAGCAAGCTAATTAACAAGAACGAATACATAGAAGCTATGATACACGAACAAATTGTACGTCTTTACATAATAGGCTCCATTCCACGCGATACTAAATTCCAACCGCGAACCAGGAACGAGATAAAGGCATGTGAATGGTTCCCATTGGCCGATTTACCTTCGAACAAGAAAGACATGACGCCAAAGGTCAAAATGGGATACAGTCCAAACGCATTCTTCATGGTGCTGCCGTTCGTTAAACGTATGAGACGTTGGGTGGCAGAGAGGAATCCAAAAGTGTTTACGAATACCAGGAGGACGCGACACAAGTCGATGGGTGATATAGAGTCGGCGACAAGCAAGACTAAGCCCAAAGCCATATCTCAAGGTTTGGAGAGTGAGATACAAGAGTATCAACAACAAAATCCAGGTCAGGCCTTAAAAACAGCCCAAAGTCAAGGCACTAGCACCAGTAAGACCACCAATGGTAGTAAGAAAGATAGGAAGTTGGCCAAGAGACAGCTGTTCACCCCTCAGAATACTCACACGAATACTTTCTCGCCGGTGCAGAAAGAAAAAAGTCCAAATGTCGAATCTTCAAAAGAGGATGCCTTTTTCGATTTTGTTGCGCCGTCTTGGGCTAACTTCAAGTTCGATAGGCGAGCCATTCTTGACTGCCTTACTTGAATATTATTTTTAAACTGTGGTAAATCTCATTGTCTCTTCCCTTGACTACAAGACTATGTCTTTGTCTATTTTGTGATTAAATAATTACAAAGAGGAATATTTTCGTTTCACTGTTTTGGAAAGTCTCATAGTTTTCGTGTGGCACTTCCTGGCAGGGCCACCATCACGGATTTGAATTCCAAGTAGATTTCCTGCCAGGAAGCATGCTTTCTAATAAACCTAATAAACCCTTATAACTTTTGAACCAGGGCGCGACAAAATGTGACAACATTGGACAAATTCTGGAAGCAAACAGATCTTCGCTAGATGCTCTGGTTGTTGAAATAAAAACCCCTATAACTTTTGAACCAGGGCGCGACAAAATCTGATATTCGAGGACAAATTAGGGACAAAATAGCGACAGACTTGGAATTCAAATCCGTGATGGTGACCCTGCCAGGAAGTGCCACAAATAGTTTTCACCATAATTTAGAAAATTACTTCCAGGTTTTCTACAATACTGCATAATACTACCTAATATATCGGTATTTCCAATACTCTATAGGAAATACCGATCTTCGTCAATGTCTGGGTAAATAAATGAACATTGCCTTCTTGCAATTAAGTTTGATTTATGGTTAAGTGTTCGCTCGTGCCAGGTTATCGGGGTTAAATAAGACAACTGCGTATTTAATACGACCTGATACGTAAATTGCGTGTCTCTTTGTCGTTGACTTATAAGCACGGAAATATTTGATGATATTATTATTTTTGAACAATACCTATGTATAATATAATATATATAAAATTAATAAATACCTGTGTCTATAACGAGGAAGCGTCTGAAGATATGATATCTCCGATATTGTGACCTCAGGGTTGTAGGATAGGTTTGAGCTTTCGGTAAAGTGCGCCTCAACATCAAAGATTGCATCACTGTTTACCATCAGGTGGCGATCATATATGATGAAAAAAAATAACATTAAAAAGGTTTGTTTCGTTAGGGGGGGGGGGGGGGGGGGACTAGCGCGTGCCGCGTGACTAGATCAACTTAAACAACAAACACCACGGCGGAGTATAATATCCACATTTCACTTTTTTAAGAGAAATTTTGGTCAAAACCTTATTTTATTATATCATTTTTATGAGTAATCCAGGGTTGATCACTTTCAGCCATATCATAACATAACGTAGTGAGACTATGGTCAAATTGAAAGCTATGTTAAGAAAATAAATTTGCTTGATGTTAGTGCGATCTGACATTAAAAAAACATTTATTATAGGGCCTTGGCTTAAAAATGTTAATTTTGTCTCTTGACAGCCAAATGAAAGGAAAGAAAAGAACAATTTGTATCTAAAATTATACTTTTATTAAAATTCATATCATTATACTATAGACACATAATACGTCAGATAATAGAAATTAATATCACATCAAAGTAAAAAACTAATTATAAAACTAAAACACACATAATCGTCTATAAACAATTGAAGCATAGCTTTATTTTTTTTGCGAAGTGGCAACATTTTTATGTTTTATATACATCATTGCGAAAGAGGGTTGGCAATCTTCTGTAAAAACTCTTTCTTTTTTTATACCACTCAGGTGACAACGGTCACCGCAGCCTATTCACGCTTGCAACACTCGCGTATTGCTTTTTACACCCTTCTTGTAGAACCCCATGCTGTACTAACTTTCTTTTTATATATTCATTTATCATCATTAAAACAAGTAGTAGTTCGAGTCAAATTAAACAATATTACTTAAAACTAAACCGAATACACAATAGACAATTAAATGTACATAGTAGGTATATCTTTGTGCTTTTAATTTTCACTAATTCAAAATACTGCTCATCACATTGTTTCTATTCTCATAATAACATTATTTAAATTTTGGATTATGAAAACTGTCACGCACTTATTTACTTGACATTTTCAGACAGAACTGGTCCTTATTCTTTAAAAGATAAGTTTCATTTTCGGCTATTAATCCAACCACGTCATGAATAAATTGGTCTACATAAGCATCATTATACACAAACAATGAATTAATAATTTCAATAGATTTTTTAAATGGCAATATTCGTTTGGTCGATAAAACTTACTCAGCTATTGTGAAAAAGGCTCTATATCCTTGTTAACAGAGTCTAATTCATATGTTAATATAGACATTTAACAAGATGTCTGTGATAATGATTAATATTTATTAATATCAAAATCCAGTAATATGTTAACCATGTATTATATATTTATAATTCAAACTACAACAACATTATATACTTTAAATACATAATTAATAACTGAATTTTATTGGTTACCATAATCTTTTTCACATAGGATGAGTTGTGACTGTTGAATGTTTTTTACTCTTATCTTGTGATATAGCACTTGATTAGTCTGAGATACTACACTAAACAGTGCATGAGATCTTGCTCCATTAAGGTATCCCCTTATTATGTCGAAATAAACATAAACCATTGAGAAATCTTATAAAACACCATGTGTCACCCAACTCAAGCTATTTGTAAAATACTATGGATCAAACATGAAAAGAAAGACACGAACTCTTTTTGATGAATGCCGAAATATGATACAAAAGAGAAGATAAGAATAAAGAAAGATTTAATAGCTAATGTCTCAATAATACCGTAATCTATAAAAAAATAAATAATATTTGGAGCACATTTAAATTTACTAAATTAAAAAAATCTATATTTATAAATTCATCAATAACTAAATTGTCTATGATTTAAATTACATTATAGAAAAATAAACGATTATTTAAAGCAATGTCACAATAAAGGAACTTGATTGTTAAAAAATAATTCTTAAAATAATGTGGAACGTTAAGAAATAAATAAGATTTCTATAATATAATCAAAAGCAATATGAATAAAGTTACCTTTACGTTTTAGATGTTATGCCTTATTCGACAGCTAAGAGTGTTATTGAAAAAAGTACCTTATGGTGTTATGATAAGATTCATCATATAACGAATTATACAATCGATAGATGCACTTTATCTCCATTGAAATAAAGATGATCTTTCAATGACATTTTTAGATGACAAAAACGGACTTTTTAATTCTGAACTATTTAAATGTTTTATACAATATATCATCTATTAAACTATGTTTACTGAAAAGTCCACTGCACTACTACCTTGTGAAGAACGTCCTAATATAACATTATTAGATTAAAAATATACATTATAATTTAAAGACTTCAATTTTGATTTTTGTTCACAGATTTAAGTACCATAAATTTTCATTGGTCAAATATTCATATATACTTTTAAAATCTGTTTGTCATCTGGCATAAACCACAAAATTAATATTGATATTCATAGGAATTGTTTTATGTTTACTTCAGAACGACGTCAATATGTCAAACAACATCAGTTATACAATATACATAAATATATGTTAACAATATATTTCGTCTAAACATGTCACTCTATAAAAGTTCTGGAACAGGTAGCTTCCGTATAACATATGCCATACCCTTACCCGACTTCAGTTTAGCCTTTCAAACCGCTTTAACAATCCCCCCCCCTCATTAACATAGCCTAAATCACACGTTACTAAGCATAGTATACCTGTATAGTCAGTGTTCGTCATACAGTCTCGAAGGCGGGTTACGGGTAGTCTTGAACCGTTGCACCAGGATATATACGATGCCGGATGTAGCCAGCAGCACCGGCACGCCCAGGCCGATGCTGATGATGATGATGACGAACAGGGAGAAGCTTTCGAGGGGTGGCGAGCCGTACCCAATTGTGAATGACCTGCGGATGGAAGGTAAGTTAGTCGCTTATTCTGAGATTCCCTAAAAAAGCTTGTAGAATTTTACAAGTGCTTTTCTAAAAACAAAAATTACATTGTATTCAAAATCCATTTAGTGTATGCATCCCAAAATTAACAATAACAAATCATGAAGATTATCTGTATTATTACTGTTTTTTCTAAATACTTTTTTGTCTGCTTTAACACTAAACATACCAAAACCGGGTCAAATGACCCATTTTGAACTTTGCATTGAAAATTCACGTATCATCTTATTGCTTTTGCATATTTGACTTCATGACTTTTTCTTACTAATTAATATACAGTTATACTATTTATTTCCATTCCTAACAACCTTATTTCATACATACAAGCAGGAAATATAAAGTCACATTTGACCTGCTATGGTAGAAATTGGTACCTAGTAAGTGTTGGTATGATTAGTGTTAAAATCTTGGTACAAAAAAAACGAATTAAAAATATAAAAACGCGGTAATAAAAATTACAATAACTGACCATGCGGTAAAGTTGTGCTGTGTGTAGAACCCGTCGCCTGGCATACCAAAGGAGATGAACATGTCCTCAACCAGCAGGTTGCTCTCATTGAACCCGGTGTAGAATCGCCTCAGGGGACTGTGGTATGGTAGTGGGACACTGTTGATTCAAAACAATAATTGTGAATTACCATCTAACTGCTGTCTCACAAGATGGCCTGGCCCAATATAGCATTCGACCGAGAAAAGAGGGATTGATTAAGTATTTTGACAGGCCAATTGGCTTGACGGTTAGCGACCCTGACTGCCAGGTCGAATGTCGCGGGTTCGATTCCCACCCAGGACAAACATTTGTGTGCATCAACATGTCTGTTTGTAGCTTCAGTAACTTTAAATTTGACCTTCATAAGTGCCCTCCGAGGGCCTAAACTGAATAAATGGTTTTGAATTTTGATTTTTTTTGAATTTTCTGGGTGTAAATATCTATTATGTATGTATTTAGAAAAATAATAATAATAATAAATTTATTCTCTTTCTCCTTACAAACTAGTATAACCTACTTAAAACTTAGACAACATTATTTGAGCCTTTTATAGTTTGTAGGAGAAACTGGTATCCTAACTAAGCCGAAGCCTGTGTTATGGATAAAAAGCAGTATATGTAGTATATTATTTATTTGGTTCCCATAGTACAAGCCCAGCGGTGGGGCAGTGGGGCTATCTATACCCATAAATAAAATTATATGTCTGCCTGTGATCTCTACATCTAATAACTCAGTGTATAACGGTGAATATGCTTTTTTATAAAATTTAAGCCAATTTCTTTTTGTCTCTCTGTATGCCCAGATATAACTCAACTCCGGATAGACTCATATAGCTTACCTGTCGAAATTAGATATATGCGCGTTGGTGGAGGATGAGACACCTCGCTCGGGCTCCGTGTACGCGACCGGCCGGAACTGGATGAAACCGCCGTCGGCGCTGCGGTACGACTCAGGAGTCTTTATCTCCATTATCTAGAAATCATATTTACTGTATATTGGTATAGAACAAAGATTGATGGACTAAAATTAAAAAGATTAGCGTCATTAGTAGCTGAATTGATTAAAGTAGGTAAAAACTTTTTTTTCTGGTATATTTTTTTACCACCATGGCAAGAGACGATAGGGCACAACTAGCTCTTAAATGAGTGACAAAATGTAGGTCGTGGGTACGATTCCCACCCAGGACTAACAATTGTGGACATGAACATACGTTTGTTCTCTGTGTGGTTGTAAATAAGTCGATATGAGTTATCTAGGTTCCAAGTACAAGCTTTGCTTAGTTTCGGATTTCCCAGGACATTTATGTACTAGCCTAAGTCCCTCTCTAAACCAGAGGCTATATGTGTGCTTAATTGCAACAAGTTCGGTTCAACCGTTTAGCTGTGAAAGCGTAACACATTTACTTTTGCATTTATAATATTAGTTAAAAAAAAATTCACCTCAAAAACACCTGGCGTGTGTTCATCATCTAAACTTTTCCGCATCGTGTACCGCATGCTGTCCATATTACTGTCCGTGCTGACCATCACGAACCGGAGCGCAAACCGTGACGACTTGAAGTCTCTAGACGTAGTCAAGTTCACCATCCTGACGTCCACGAGGGTCGAGTTGGCCGAGTGGATGAGATGGGGCAGTTCCACCGCGTAGTCTTTGTAAGGGAGGAGGTCCAACTGGTGTGTAATGAAAATATTCTTAATTTATGTAGGCTTTCACAAGCATTTATAAATCGGCTCTATCTATTTTTAAATAATTAAAATTCCATAAAGGCATACAAAGCCATTCACGGAACTGGGTTTCAAGCACAGATTCATAGCTGTTATATTTTTTAAAGTACATTTGGTTCATTGCCCAATGATTTAAAAAGTTATTTGGTTACATTATTATCATGCTACTAAGTTTGGCTCTCTCTCAGGATCAACAACCATGTGTTATGTGAAGAATGTCCCATGTAAGAGACATGAATATATCAGTAGGTAATTGTTTACACACGGCCACCTGAGTCCTAATTAGATAGATCCTGTACTATGCGTAACAAATACCTGATATACTCCTATTTTTTTTTCTATTATACATACCTACTTATCTCCAAATAGTATAAAACAAAGTCACTATTTCTGTCCGTCTGTTAGTCTCTTTATTACTTTTTAAACTAAGCAAAAGAAACTTCGCCATAATTTAGAGAATTATTTTCGGATGTATTTAGGAAATAAAAAACTGTATTTTATATATCAGTTATCTGGTGTCCATAGTACAAGCTCTGCTTAGTTTGGGATCAGATAAATAATGTTCTAGAATATTTATCTATATCTTGAATTCCAAATAAATACTTCATCATGGCCATTGGCATTTTTTTGTTTGAAATACAAAGTTTGCAATAAAATGTTGCAGTAAACAGCAAATTGCATAACACTGGAGTATCGAGTGTGTCAAGGCAAGGCAATTAACTTGAGAGATAACTTATTTGAAAGGTTAATAAAAACATTATCGCATTACAGCTCTGTACTCTATAAATGTTTATTCCTTATCCTATGGTTTAATTAATAAGATGTATGCACTTCTATTACTGTATTTCGGTTAAAAAGGTAAGGGGGCCCGTGAAATTACAGGGACATGAGACTTAACAACTTCATGTCTCGGGGTCGACAACGCATTGACAATGCAGAGGCATTGCTGTGTTGCAAATGGCTATAGGCGGCGGTGACCACTCATCATCAGGTGGGCCGTTATTTGCCGGCGTACTTGACATATTAAGTATATTTGTGATGTCACAAAGGTTTGATGTTAATGTTTTTAATACATTTGCTTTTATGGGTATCAACCGTCGGCATAAAAAACACTCCATGAGTCAAAGTGTCTATACCTATTAATTAATTTAACAAGTGTTTCTTTGTTAACAGTTAATATAGCAGTCATTGTAAATATAGAGTGGGTTTTCATTATTATGCATTGTTTTGAACTTTAAACTACCTAATCTCACAGGGAGTTTATCGTTATTTATTAATACGTGTGTATGTCGAAACTATTTACCGTTTCCCTGGCTTGGTAATGTTCACGAGATATCATTGGTGAAATCCTTTAGCTTTTACAAACTTTTATATCAGAACACAAAGGAATGAAATATAAATAAATATCATCAATTCCATTATCGCCCAAGAGGTAGGCAGAGGATTTTACCCAAGTTATTGTCTCAACGAGACAATAACTTGGGTGTTGACCACTCTCGCCGACATTAACAATTCCAGGATACAGAAAATCATTTTTGATAAAGAAACTACAACCCTATTTAGCCCCACTTGTTAATCGAACCCAGGACCATCAGTCCTTAACCCGAGCTCTACACCTCTTGACCACCGAGGTAATTTTATTTTTCACTAGTTTTCCCCCGCGGTGTCATTCGCGTTGGAGAATGTTAAATGTGTTATTCGATGTTAATCTATCTCTGCACCAACGTTCATGCAAATCCCCAGGCGATTGTTTAATGCTATCGGGTTCGTCATTGCAGAAAACTTTGTATTACATTGACGGCGCTACGAGTGTCGTTCAACATAGCTCGCGCGCCAAACCATCTATCTATTTCGAAATATGTCTCCACATCGTGTGGCGGGTCGCTCACTTCCCTACAATATGGCGAGGAGGGCGATGGCTGCCACATGCGTCATACTTGTGAACAGGTGCTGCTTGTGGGGGCTGGTCGGCTTTAGTTTGTTTGTATTTTTTTTTTTTTCATTACATATTTATAATATTATATTATTGTTAAATAATTCTGCAATATTGCCATAACACACAGGTATTGTCAATGAGACTAAATAATATTTTATGTAATAAATCTAAGTTTGTTTTTTTTTTTTAAAAGAGTAATTGCTGAGTTTATTGCCGGCTCTTCTCAGTAAAAAACAACCTTCCGAACCGGTATTAGAGTCAGACTATTCATAAGTGCTTGTAAAGGCCTATTTGAATAAAAATATTTTCATTTCATTTTCATTTCATTTCATTTCATTTCATTTCATTCAATCCGTGGGATGTACGCAATTCGGGTGCCGTTTTTGCGTGAAAAATATCAAACATCAATCCATCCATTCTCACAAACTTTGGCATTTATAATACAAGTAGGATAAGAATAATACATATCGTCGGTTAAAAGGCGAATAGATTCAAGCGCCATTTTGAAAACTTTACAGGAGAGCTATTTGATAATGTTAAAACCCAAAAACAGATACTGCAACTAAACTTCTTAACATTCCACATTGAAGCTGTTGAATATTAGAACTAAATGCAAGCTTCAACGAATTTGTGCATGGGCCATCATCATAGTAGTATAATAATTTGAGAAAAATGTTACTTTCGTCAAAAATAGCGGTTGAGTCATGTCGCCTTTTACCCGTCGATATTATTAAAGTACAAGAGGTTTTAAAATAAATGCACATTAGAATGTAGATCAAGTCATACTTTCTTTATAAATTACAGTGCCAAGCTATAGTTTCCAAATAAATGTATATAAAATGTTAATTTCAGTGCCCTTAGCACGAACATCTATACAAGGGTAGCGTCATCGTATCGAGTGCCCAAAAAAGGTGGTTTGTATAGAAAATTTTACACCGCGCACATTGACATTGCGCGATGTTCAATTTCACATTGCATTGTTTTTTGGCGAAAACGATACGCTTCCGATAGATGTTGCTTAAATTAAAATTACAGTATAAATAGTTTCCAGTGTCCACATACCTTAACATCAACAATACCGGTCCTCCATTGGTCTTTATAATGGCCATGTACCCTCACCATAGCTTCCTTATCAGTCAGTACGCTGTCGTTTAGTTGCCAGGACAAATGCCAAAGGGGGTATGGCCGATTCGGGCAGTGGTTGTCAAAATGACCATAGTCTTGTTTATCATCATATTCATACAACTGAAAAGTTATACATGATTGAAATAATGTCAGCATTGGCGTATCGGTATTGGTTATTTCTAGGGGGGGCCTGGCCCCTGAGATGCCATGGCCGATGTGATCAAGCAGTATCGACATAAATTGTTGTTATGGACATACCATACATAGGTAGTAACCACAAACTGAGCATCACATTAAAAAAACAAAAGTGTTCATTATTAGGTATCCTAGAACTTCGAATCGCTTCAAAATCCTGGAATGGGCACTAGTCCCACCGGGGTGGGTACGGTGCAATCCCCTATATACAACTATGAATGTCACACCAATTTATGCCTTATGCACTAAATTGAAAGTTTCTATTTCGTGTGCAAACCTAGTGTACACAAGGTTGATAATTGCCAAGACAGTTGTGAATAAATTAATATGTATGTATAATAGAATTTAGGTTAACAATTTGAACAGATAAACAAAGGATGACCTGTGACTCATTTCTAGCAATATGTTTTGTTTTTAACTGGTGCATGCAACGTTTGAATCAGCATTATCATGTTACCATTATTAGATGTCTGTTTTCGAAACATAATCAATAAAGTGTAAATCAATTGAGAATTTCCATCAGGAGCTTAATGGTGATGGTTTTTTTTACTACTAAGCACAAAACATCTTTACTTATTGAGAATAAAGTTTAATAGGGTGCATGTTTGTCCTATGCATGACATACAACAACACTGTCCCAAAACAATTATGTGTTTATTTCAATAATTAAAAATTTATTACAGTGGTGGAATTCTGGCTATATATAACAACAGTTATAAAAAATAATCAAATAAATACCAAAAGAAAATACAAACTAAAGCAGACCAGTCTCCAGCAGCACCTAAAGCGTAAGCGCGACATCTATCGCAAGCATATCGTCTATATTGAGTGCGCAAAGAATCAATGCAATGGAAATTGAACATCGCACAACATGATGGTATGCGCAGTGTTCAATTTCCCATAACAACCAGCTTTTTGGCGCATTCGATATGATGACGCTATGCTTACCATACATGTTCATGGTTAGACCTCTGTTCTCAAGTATGATACATGTGGCAGCCATCTACCATATACTTACTTCAACAATGGCAGCTGCAAAACTATACACAGGTTTCTCAGACAGCGTAAAGTTGACCGGGGTGCTATCATGCCATGATATATTTAGTGAAGAATTCAGACTGGCTATAGCATAGATTACAGTTGGAGTGCCGTGTGTGAAGTCCCATACTTGGTGAATAGTGTCTTTTGCACCGTCAGCTCTTATGTACACTAATGTATCATTTGTAGTGCAGTTACTACATCCTGGATTTAATATTGGATGTATCTGAAAGACAGGGAGAATTTATATTAATTATTAAAAAAAAAAAACATTTATTCAGATTAGGCCCGCAAATGGCACATATGAAAGTTAAATTTAAAGTTACTGAAGCTACCACCAGTTCAGAAGTCAGCCTTCAACTAAGAAGAACCCGCATTCAAGTCAGCATGTTAACACATTCAAGTCAGCATGTTAACACATTCAAGTCAGCATGTTAACACTTTTATTTTTATTATTATTGACTGGATGGTCGGTGAGATAGATTGGTATCCTCACTGTGTTGCAGAGGTTGTAGGTTAAATTGTCTATGAGACTCTTGTCTTTAGTGGTGGTTTTGAGTCTGGGTGTTAAATTTTAGTAGTTTCTGTTATCTAATCACCATAGTGCCAGCCCTGCTTAGTTTGGGATCAGATAGCTGTGTTTAAAAATGTGTCCCACAATTTTATTATTTACTGTAGAACAAAAGAAAAATAATCTTATTATTCCTTATTTCTTTTTAATATTCATGACAGATTGATATGACATAAGTAATTGGTCTGTGATAAATAAAATGTTGGTATGTATGAAGAGTAGCATAAAGGAAACAAATTAACAGTTTCCTGTTCCAAATTGTGTTCAATGACTCAGACTTAATCAATAAAATATTTTTTTATTGGTGTACAATTTCTTTTCATGATACCATTATGATCACATATTGTGGTAGAAATCAACATTTTTACATTAACAAGTTAAGAAATAAGTAGTCAATCGTTTGTAATACCTCGCATTTGGTAATACAAAAGCCTTTTGTTTTATTTGACCTTCTAAAAGAAATTCTGTATGCATAAAAAGGGGTGGTTTAAATTCAATCATACATTACAGAGAAACACAATACTGACCTTTCTTTCTTGTCCATTCACTAAAGAAAATGTTATTACAATAAATAAAGTCCGGACACACATGTTTATCTGTTCAGGAAACATGTTTATGAAGAATAATTAAAAAATAAATAATATGCACTTGTCACTTTCGCTGCGAGTTCGTAAACAAAAGATAAAATTATATCGGCACGTGTCGATATGGCTGGACGCGTACAAATAATTCTCCAAAATGATAACGCGTATCACGAAAAATAAATAATTTATTACTTGCTTTCTTTTCTTGCACTGTACCTATTCGCAGTGACGAAAGGACGGCAGCCTATTTGCGTCATTCGTGCTACGGCGCCAAATTAAGTAGTCTCTACTATAAATTAACGGTACATGGAGCATAAAACTGAAGTAGACATTTCAAAGTTACCTACCACTACTTCATAATTTTTTCGTATTATTATTCGTTCGGAAATCTATGCTAGCTGGCTGTCACTTATTTGACAGTCGGGGTCAAGGATCATACTTCATGTTTTACTATAATCTGTTGATAATTTGAATGTTTATACAATTTTACCATTGGATCAAAAGAAGAACCTTATTAAAAACAATTTATAGCAAAATTTTATATGACATTCTTAAACATCAAAGGGACTACTTGTAAGGAAAGGTCATTATTTTATAAGTGTTCGCATAGCGCGAAAACGCATTCCGTTCAGCGTTATATTATTACTAGCTGACCCGACAGACGATGTCCTGTCTTAAGAAATTATAAATTAATTATTTTATCAATTTAATTCAAACCCATGACTCTGTTTTAAACGATATTGTCAAACGACTGACATTTATGTCAAACACCATAAGGTTTATATTGTCAAAAGCGATAAGGTTTCATTAGAAAATATAATAATATTAATATGGTCGTTATGTTTTCTTAAATTTTCCTCGCAACTTTCTTGATTTTTTTCTTTCGTAAGAATCTTCACTTGACAATAACGAACACAACAAAAAAAGAATTGGTGAAATCGGTCCAGCCGTCCATGCGTGATGCCGTGACTATGGAGTGTAGAAGTAACACTCCATAGCCAGTGATCCCTATTTCGCTAGTGACCAAGGGAAATAAGGATTAATCTATATATATAAAAATGAATCTGCGAAATATATGTACGCCCATAACTTCAGAACGGCTGGACCGATTTTGCTTATTCTTTTTTTGTTGTGTTTGTTATTGTCAGGAGAAGGTTATTAAAAATAAAAAATTAAGAAAGTTGCGCGGAAAATTAGAAAATTTAAGAAAACATAACGACCATTTTAAATTTTCTAATGTAACTGCTTTTCACAACATAAACTCTTATAATATAACCTTATGTTCCTTGTTCCATGTTCCTATGTACCTTGTAGCTTCAGTAACTTTAAATTTGACCTTCATAAGTGCCCTCCGAAGGCCTAAACTGAATAAATGGTTTTGAATTTTGAATTTTTATGGTATTTGACATAAATGTCAGTCGTTTGACAACATCGTTTAAAACAGAGGCATAGGTCGGAATTATATTGATAAAACAATTAATTTATCATTACTCAGTGCATATTTCACAGTCGATTCAATCGGATAATTTATGAACATTTTTACACTTAGTATTTGAGAAGTGTGTATTCATCACAGTTAGTTCAGAGCAATCACACCTCATATTAAAAGTTCAATTGGACGTAGTTACGCTAACCAGAACCAAGTCACAGAATGACAGTTTTGAGATAATTAAGATTTTTGTCATGAGACTCTTCGAGGGCGTGCCTCGGTCTGCGAACGCGACTGATACCAAAGAGTATATAATCACTACGTTTTAACTGATACGGGACGGAGTGTAGGAGGCGGTCTTTATTATGAAGGGATTTTTGTGGTTAATTGCAGAATCGAAATGGTTACAATGTGCTAGATCGTCGCTTCCTGTGTGGATACCGAAATTGTACGACCACATTTGCCTTTTATAGACCTCTCTTAAAAATAAAAGAAATATGGATCTTTTTCAAATTATTTATTTCACTAAGAATACATGCCTCTTTTTAAAATAGTTTATTTACCTCAGAATTCGAACTTATGCAGCATGGTTCTATTTTCCTATTTATGCAACATAGTTTATGTGGTTTGGGATCTTAGGTTGATAGTATTTTTTCATACAAACAGTCACTCGGCGGCTTAGGTCTTTTTACCACATTATAAAATACACTTTTTGGACTCGTTTGGTGTACTTAACTTAATATGACCAAAGATATGGATTGGTTCCAGTTTGCATAACTACGTCCAATTGTTATGTATCTTAAAGCATTAGATTCATTAATACTATGTTTTTGGATTTTAATTTTATAAATTGTACCAGTTCGAATTCAATATTCATAGTTTAAACAGGGCAACGACTGTCGGGTCAGCTATCGAATATAATAATTGTAGTACGATAAATTTTCATGTATAGTTTTTAATAAAGTAAATATGGCAAAACAACGTTTGCCCGGTCTGCTAGTTTTTATATATATATAGATGTACTATCTATGCGTTTAGAACTTTTATCTGACATTACCTCCTATTTAGACGTTTCTATTGGGAATGAGGGATACAACAACAGTTAAAGCAACAGAGCATCAGAATTCAATACAATTATCGCTATCCATTGCAAGAGGAATCGATTAGATTCTGATTAAATTAAATAGGTCGGATACACATTAATGCTGAAATTCACAGACCGCACTTTACTAAGTTCCTAAGCAGTATGAATCTTATAATTATACAAGTAATACAGAATCTTGTCATAGGCTGCATTTCCACCCGAAATGTGTTAGCACACTTATGTAGTCCCTTCATTATAGCTATGAGGTACGCTGTGAAAATGAAGCGGTCCTATTGGCGGGTTGAAATAAATCCATCGCTACTCATCTCCGATAGAACCACAGCCGATGGATCTACGTGTCTTCCATAGTGTATTTATTATCTATGGTGTCTTCTTTATTAGCCTTCGGAACGAGGCCTTTTTTTCCGTTCATGAGAAAGACAATGATGGTCAATAAATACTATACGCGTCTACGAGCAAAATTCTAAATCATTACTTTCATTTACATTGCAGGTTGGAAAATAGGAAAAATAGAAAACGTCGTATTTTCAAATAACGTAGGAAGAGATATGAGATAATAAAAAATACAAAATACTTATTTAATCGTATATCAATTTATTACAATACAAAACATTCAATCAAACTGAAGTTTCCTGAACTTCAACATTAGGTTTCTTATTTGTCTCGTCACCACTGAGCGGCGAGTGTTGCCTTTTCTCATTTTTCTTCGTCTTATTTGTATACTTATTCTGATTACGCATTGATTTTGAAATCTTATCCTCAACAACACTGTAACAAAAAGAAAAAATGCTTAACAATTGAGTTACGGGCCAGTTGGCTTAGTGGTTAGTGACCCTGACTGCCACGCCGCAAGCCCGGGGTTTGATTCCCACCCAGGACAAACATTTGTGTGCACTGCCACGCTGCAAGCCCGGGGTTCGATTCCCACCCAGGACAAACATTTGTGTGCACTGCCACGCTGCAAGCCCGGGGTTCGATTCCTACCCAGGACAAACATTTGTGTGCACTGCCACGCTGCAAGCCCGGGGTTCGATTCCCACCCAGGACAAACATTTGTGTGCACTGCTACGCTGCAAGCCCGGGGTTCGATTCCCACCCAGGACAAACATTTGTGTGCCTGAACATGTATGATATCTATATTAAGTATTTATTTTAAAATGTAGTATATGTAGTAAATCAGTTGTCTGGTTTCCATAGTATAAACTCTGCTTAGTTTGGAATTAGATAGCTGTGTGTAAAGAATGTTCCAGGATATATATTTTTAAATTAATTATTTGCCTTTGATGGCTCTTACACCCTTATATGGACGAGTACAGTCGAGTTATTGTATATATTTGTATATATGTTATATCTGTATATATACTATCTGTACATAATCCCATAAGTATGTAACTACTGAAAGTTTTGCAATATTATCTGATATTATGATTAATAATTTCTCCTCTTTCATTAGTAGATGGCTCAACTATTACAACAACTCTGTCGCTGTAGGTTGTAACAGTGCTGTTGCATTATGTGAAGGGTGCCAGATATTATTTGCGAACTCTTCTTTGTTATAATGTTTATTTATTAAACTACGCAAGAGATTTAATATGGTATTTACCATCATTTAGAGAAATTTTACAGAAAGGTTTATGAATACATACATTAATATAATGGAGCATTATGGAGCGGGTCGATAATATATACACAACTGAGAAGAAATGGCCAGAAACACAGGCAACAATTTCCTTACAATTTCGAATTCAATTCGAAATCGTGTGGAATAAAACGAAAATCTTTTGAACAGATTTCCTTTTGCAGGTAAGGTATATCATAAAAATAGGTGTGGTTACTTGACAGCGGCCCGAGAGCCAGGACCCCAGTGGGGAGTGGGGTTGAACTGGAACCGTAGACGGCCGTCGCGCCGGCTCGTGGGATTGGCGTCACCACGCTCACTGAGATCCACCACGTTCTTTATCTCCTGCTTCAGTATGTGCTTTGCCACTACGTTTGTTTCTAACCTGGAAATAAAGACGTTTTTTTAGTGACGTGAAAACCTTAAGAAAAAGGAAAATATATACATACATTTAATTACTCAACTAGCAATACAAAACGGCAAACATTGTTTTGCCATATTTACATTATTATCAACTATAGCTGACCCGACAGTCGTTGTCCTGTGTCAATCATGAATATTGAATTCGAACTGCTACGATTAATAAAAAAATCTAAAAACATAGTATTTATGTATCTAATTAATATGAGGCGTGATTGCTCTGAACTAACTGTGATGAACAAACACTTCTCAAAAACTAAGTGTAAACATTTTCATAAATTGACTGTGAATATGCACTAAGTAATGATAAATTCATTATTTTATCAATATAATTCCGACCCATGCCTCTGTTTTAAACGATATTGTCAAACGACTGACATTTATGTCAAAAACCATAAGGTTCGCATCAGAAAAGTTAATATGGTCGTTACGTTTTCTTAAATTTTCCACGCAACTTTCTTAATTTATTGTCTCATAAGAACCTTCTCCTGACAATAACAAACACAACAAAAAAAGAATTAGCGAAATCGGTCCAGCCGTCCATGCGTGATGCCGTGACCAAGGGAAATAGGGATTCATTTTTATATATATAGATTTGCTTGTTTGTCGGCTTAATTGTCATTAAATCGTACTACTATTATAAATGTAATGGAAAGATGTTTGTCAATCACGGCAGAACGGCTGATCGTATCTAGATATTTATCACAGAGATAGATTATAGTTTGGAGTAGCGCATTCTCATAGACATCTCGGGAACATGTAGCATCCCTCGAGAACGCGGGTGAAACCGCAGAATAAATATATTTCATATAAGTATATAAATATATGTACTAACTTGGCAGGCTTGACAGGGTGCGACTTCTCCCAGGTCCTAATGATGTCCCAGATGAGATGCGCGGGCGCCGCCGTCTTTATCGACAGCTTGGACGCGTGCGAGTACGACACTTTATAGCCAGCGTTTATTATCGCAGACCTGAAGATGTAAAATAAACAAATATTGTTTAAAGAACTGTTTTGTAGTGCCACACTACTAATGAACCCGTACCAGGCGAGGATACGTTGATAAGTAAAAAAATCACACTTGAGAGCAGCCATTTTTAGGGTTATATTTTATCTGCAAATTTGACCCGCATTTATTTATTATATAGCCTATAACCATCTAGGAAAAATTCCCCGTCGAATGGTAGCAGTCCGAGCATCTCGATATATTCATTGTGCTTCAAAGGAGCCCCTATTTAGCTTATAAGTAAAGATTATCTTTTTATGGAATTTTCAGACAACATAAGAATACTTTAACAATTACTGTATAAACATTACACTATAATAACTGCATAAAAATTATGATCTAAAAAATGTATATATATATATATATATATGATGTATGTCCTTTATCGCTTTCGCGAGCATTGGTAAAATAATTGCCAAACCACTTTTAGATTCCTTTTAGATATAGTTTATGATCTGAGATTGTAATCATATTATAATATTATGTAATTCAAACTGGGCATTGGCAATTACTTTGCCAAATATGTAGTCACAAACGGGCATTGGTAGAGATATTGCCGTAGCCGTATAATATACATAATATATAAAAAATTAACATGCAGTTTAATTTATCTTTAGGTTATATATAGTATATAAACACAAACCTCATTTTCAACATAGGCATCGTCTCCACATGCACTGTCCCAAACAACTTATCCATGTTGTAATAAAGTGGCACATCCTGTAGCTCCTCTACTACCATAGATAGGACACCCTCTAAACGCTTGGCGGTTCCGAACAGATGCGGGTAATTTTGTACGTGGAAGAGTACCCGCATGACAAACGACTCGTCGTGTATGGGTGCCGACCAGATCGGTCCACCGAGCTGGGGACAAGATATCAATTAAGATCTTCCCGGTTCTTCTCATTGGAAGGCTGACCCAATCGGTGGTAACTTGAGTAGCTTTGAAAATCATAAGTGTAAGCGGCTTTTTTTTTTCTCTTTCACGTAAAGAGTTATTATTAGTAGTAGTATTGCCGCGTTCTGATGGTATGTTCGTTAGTATGGCTTTTTCTGATAAAAAACTATCGATAGTTTGACAACACTACTCTGAAGGGCTATATTTAATTTTGTTTAATTGGATTTTTATCTTGTTTTATCTATTTTTCTATTCTTATTTTACCTTTGTCTACTTTGACTTTTGATTGAATTTAAATTATTTTCATTTCATTTGTAATTTTCAATACATAGGAATTAGTTAGTAATAGTTCTTTGTGTTTGCTTGTAAGTGGATGTGCACCAAGTTTGCTCTTTTTATTTGAATTTTTTTATCTTTTTTTTTATGCGTTGGCAACCCTAATAAATAAATAAATAAAAATATATTCAAGCTTATTAAAAAATATTGTATTTGTTAATAATGATGTACACACTTACATGATGCCTCTGGTTACAATGCACGCAGCGTTCGGCCAGCGGGGGCGGCAGCGCGGTCGGCAGGAACCCCTTGAACTGCTGCGGCTTCTCCGTGGGCCTCACCCCCCCGAGGGGCTGCAGGGTTATAGTGTCGCACCCCGTGCAACGATACACCATTGACAGTTTACTGGAAGGAAGAAGAAGTTAAACACATCATCTGCACGCCCTGCAATCGAATCATGTAACTCTCTCGGATTTAATGATGAAGCCAATTTCATAATCAATTTATAGTTCATCGCACGAGCAGTTTTGGAAAACAGTCGTAACGCCGTCAACGTAGGTAAAACAACATTGACGGCAACTACGATTCGAAGCATTACACAATCGCTCTACTGGTTCAAGTAATTTGGGGTTTGGGCACTATGTGAACATTTTTGAAGAGAAAACATCTTTACTACACAAACATGGCACATAATAGTTAGCAACTTTACGTGACAGGTGGATCAACTGCTTGTTTAAAAGGTGGTGGGAGTTATAATCTTTGTTTAGCTGCTTACGTTGTGGACTTCTTGCAGTGTATAGCCCCCGAGTAGATCTTCACAAACACCCTGATGTAGAAGTCAGCTGATATGCTGAGGAGGGGCACGATGTACCTGCTGTACCGAGTAGCGTGTTGCTCTATGCATTGTAACATTATTCTTAGTGCCTGAAAATTTATTAATTATTAATAAATTTATTCATAAATAAATAGTTAAAAAAAAAAACAGAAAAACACGGTTTTATAGAAAATCCAACTAAAATATAGAAAATAAATTAGATTTAAGAATAGTGTAAATAAGAAAAAAAAAACGATTTTCTAAACTTTGTATTATTTATTTTTCATTTTTAGTAAAATCGCTAATCCTGATTATCTTAGCAAGGATGGCGGGTCTAACTATTTCAAATATTGAAATGTCATCATTAAATCTACAAAGTTTGAATGAAATCTGACTGTTTAAAGTGGGTCAAAATCGCGCCCAAGGGAGTCGGTTGCACACAAACATACAGGTGAAACTAATAAAAGCGCGTTAAAAAGAAAAACCTCCATCAAATAATACCTTAAATATTTTCGTTTAGAAATGATTACCTGTAGTTTGGAATGGTACTGGGCCCAAAAGACGTCAATCATGCTCACTATTGGGTTGGGCCATGAAACTATCTTCGGTGGAATGTGGGCCTCAGTACTAAGACTTTTGTCTACCTCTTCGGAAATAACGATACGACATTACATTATCAAATTCCTTACCATCTCGTGACAGCATTTTGTTTTCAAACTGATAGCACCATATTTACAGTAACACGTCTCCGGTGAGTTACCAGCCAGCACAGCCATGTCTGTGGCCGTGACGAGCAATAGGCCGCCATCTTGGACACTCTGGACCGCCGCGTCCAGGAATATCGACGGGCACCCATACGGGTCCAGGTCTATAGCCGAGAAGCGTTTCAATGGATGCTTGTGTTTGTACATGAGCATGCTGTAATATAATATGTTGTTAAATAAATATTAAAACACATTGTCTACATACAGTGGTCTGATGCGACACTAATGGCCCATTTTCAATAACCTGTTAGAATCTTAGGTAACGGTTACAAATAGGTGATATTGTGATATCGTTAACAACGACCAATGGATATAGCATCCTTAGTTGAAATGAAATATTTATTCAAATAGGCCTTCACAGGCACTTATGAATAGTCAGACTCTATCACTGGTTCGGAAGGTAGCTTTTACTGAGAAGAGCCGCCAATAAATTCACCAATTATTCTTTTCAAAATAAGATTTTGTACATAAAGATGTGTCCTGCTGGAGCGAGCGCTACACCTACACTGTCGTCATTAAAATCGTTTATGTTGTAGAAAGCCTATTGTACTACGTTGTTGCTTCTTCAATGTTGTTTCCACATTTTCAGGTTGTCCGTCTACCTGATGTGAGGTCATCCCAACTTTGAAAGACATGTTCACACACAAATGTTTATCCTAGGTGGGAATAGAACTCACAGTCTGTGAAAAATTTATTCATAACCTGTATATTTCTTGTGATATTAAATCCATACATAATCTTCAAAATCTCTTACCAAGCATCATCATGGTTGGTGTCAATTAATTGTTCCACCTGATTATGAATTATGTTAGCCTTGATGGTTGCCACTGCTTGCTCCGACAAATCATTGGCAGTTATTTTTGTCACATTGGGCACTTCTTTAGCATACCGGATGCTTCGCAACCCAGTTGCTGATAATGCTTCTAGTATAGTTACTTCAACCTGCAAATATTTTCTTCTAAGTCAATAAGGAAGACTATTTGATTGCTTTTTGGCACAGCAGGTAGGTACAGTTCAGATAATATTAATTTAATGTCCCTGCTATTAGTTATGTGCTGACTTTTACTTATAGGAATCTAAAAACATTGGATTAAATTCTAAATCTTTGTGATTTATATGTTTGCATTTGTATACTGCATGTATAAAAAAATTATAAATAATATTGTAACCACTTAAAATAATGCACATCCATAGGCTGAAAAGCTTAAAAAAACACACAAATATTTCAGGAACGGCCAGTAAAGAGGTTAGAACAAATATTTTCTTGATAAATACACTTGTTTTATTGGGGGCCCCCTATATTGAAAACAAATGTATAAAACAATGTGGCATCAATCATTATTACTAAGTCTATTTATTTGTTATCTTATTATTAGCTCTTTATTAATTCAATATTGAATTCAAATTGTTTTTGTATTTATAATTATCTCAATTAAAACAGGAACTGTTTAACTATTAAGTGAGAGACTTATTAAATATAAATAAAAGTCACAGACATGCAGACAATAGAGATTGTAGATGTATTGGATAGAAACTAAGTTTATTCTTTTTTGTTTTCCTGTACAATGAGTTACTCAAAAGTAGGTAAGTATCTATCAAAAATCAAAACAGACCTCAGAATTACCTCCAACTTTGTCCTCTACAATTTCAGCCTTCTTAGCTTTCTGTCCAGCTTTGGCCAACTTTTCAGCTCTGTAATCTTCAGTGAATAAACTCAGTACTGCTATGCTGAGGTCTCTATTAAACTCTTGTACAGGATTGTAAAATACTTTCTCTGTTGTAAGGAATATCTCAGCCTGGCCTTCCTTTATTGACTTCTGCTTAGTCGTTTCCATTTTCATACTCTGAAATGGCTGAATAAAATGGTTGCAATGTAAGGTAAATCAAAGTTTTTAAAAACTTTATTAAATTATAGGTTACATTTAGAAGGAATGACATGTATAGGATATAGGTACCTATGTATCATAAATCATTTCATATTTTACTTACACGTACAATTGAACTACAACGCCTTATGTTTTTCCATGAATTCATTCATGAAAGAGCAAATCTACAATAAATTATTATTGATTCACACGCCGGTTTGCATATAATACGTCAACAAAATAAAATATAAATAAGGTACGAAGATTTTAATATAACCAAAGGTTTAACGTAGTGATTATATACTCTTTGAAAGGTTTCTGAACGAATATCATAATGGACTAGGGATGCCTGACAACTTAAACTGCATGAACTAATTTGATTGTATCGAGTTATAAAAAGTAGAAAATGTCATCGAAGCAATTCAGATGTAGAATTTTTCGGCTTTATACGACTTTATGAGTATACTAGCGGTCCCCCGCATCAAAATCCGTTGCGTAGTTTTAAAGTTTTCAGCATACATAGGGATATAGGGATAGAGAAAGCGACTTTGTTTTATAACTAGGTAGTGATGATGATGATGAAAATTGTGACTCGACTGGACATTTTTATACCCAAAAGTTTTTGTTCAACATTATAATTATATTACAAAGTATTATTTTTTCATTAAAAGCCTATAAATTTATCTTCGGAAGCAATTCTTTTAGTTCAAATAAAATACATTATAAGCTGGAAAGTAGAAAAATTGATTAATTTCTAAACAACCGATTATTTTATGAAGTTGGGTATCCCTTAACTGTCATATCAAGTGTCAAATAACAAACCCTGAAGAATCTGGAAAAATAACCTATTTTGTGATAAAAAGTTTATGACTTTTAAATGAAACACGTTAAATAAATCTTAGAACTTTAGTGGAAGACCACAAAAATGCATACAGCAAGCGTTTTGTTACGGAATACTGTGCTGAATCCGAAGTTGAGTCCATCCTCAGCTAGACTCGTTCGCAACTTGTCGAAAGTTGCATCATACCGTAAACCGGCTGTAAAACTGCTTAGTTATGGTGTGAATGGGGAAAGGAATGCTAGGATATGCAGTTATGGTGGTAGCTACTTAAGTCTTTCAAAGCAAGTTGGGTCTACGAGGCTATTTTCGAGCGGAAACAAAAATGACCCAGCAGAAGAGGAGCCTGACATCAAAGATGAGACACCGCTGTTCAGCAGCCAGCTGCCGGCAACGGTGGCGGTGCCCGAGGTCTGGCCGCAAGTCCCCGTCATAGCTATCAATAGGAACCCAGTGTTTCCTAGGTTCATTAAGTTAATTGAGGTAAGGAAAGTATCTTCAAAGTTTTGGTGAAATAACAAATGAGAGTAACATTTTGGGATCTTAAGAATATTCTATAAATATATAGGAATAAAAGTTGTATTCTGATATTCAAGCCCGGTGACTCAAATCCATATCCCTTATATCCCCAGATTTAAGGTCTAAAATCATAAATAAGCATCTTATAAGAAATCCATTCCATTTAAAGCCTTCTGCAATAAATACAGAGCAGTCTGACTACTCTTTATTTATTTAGAACAAACTGAGTTATTTTACTTCACTATAAGGAAGTTCATCTATATTATTCAAGAAGAGAGAGCCAAGTCTTCCCTGTACAGACACCAGTCTCTCACAAAGGAATATATTATTGAAACTGCACTGTTACCTTTAATTTGTAATCGATATTTTATAAAAATATAATTCAACACATTTCTAAAACCGACTGGACATGTCAAATTTACCTTAAAATAGATTTTTGTAATAGTATTATTAATCATAATAAGTTATTATTTACCATTTAGTTTGAGTTATTTCTTCAATATTTTTTTCTTGACTAAGTTTATTTTTTAATATTGATTAATTTATAACACTGTTTTTTTGTAATTTTAATTGGTGACTGCACATGTGGTGTTGGTGCTTGTGCCTATAAGTAATTTTTTTTACACTTTAATATTACATTTGTTAGTGAAGCAGGGCTTGTATTATATAATGAATTGTTGGCTGACCTAATAAATATAATTGCCTACCTTTGTGCATGAGAAAAAATACCTTACTAACATTTTCATCCTTACATCGTTTAAATCGCATCTGGCGTTTGTATGCTTAGATCTTTTAAACTATGCAACGAATTTTGCAGTTTTCTACAATAGACAGAATTATTCAAGAGCACCTGTGTGAAGCCAGGAGATGTGGCTAGTTATTATATTTATTTATTTATATACGAGCAGCTTGGTAGCTGATGTGTCTATAAAAAAAAAAAAAAAATATTACAGTGTTGAAAGTCACTTCGCACTTTATAGTTCTTATATATTATCTTATTTCAGATATCAAATCCAGGACTAATAGAGTTAATAAGGCGTAAAGTTAAACTAAACCAGCCATACGTTGGAATCTTCTTACGTAAGAAAGAAGATGAGAAATCAGATGTAGTTTCAAGCTTGGACGACTTACACCATGTGGGTGTTTTTGCACAGATCCATGAGATGCAAGATATGGATTATAAGTTACGGCTGGTTGTGATGGCTCACAGGCGGATAAAAATTACGGGGCAGTTTATAGAGGAGGAAATTGAGACAGGACCTGCTGGTGAGAGTGTTTCTATTATTATATTTTTATATATTAGCTCCCAGATGGTGTTGCCAAAGCCCAAAATGTTAATCAATTCAAAAATCGACTTGTCAAGCATATCAAAGAGAAAAACTAATAGACAACAACAGGATATAAGCTTATCATTTGAATCAGCTGCCTGCCTGATGAATAAATTCAGTAAATTCTCACTAATTCGACACTAATAAAACTACAGGGTGCCGGATTATTGGAATGTTCAGATAATTGGATGGCATAGAAAAATTCATGATATGTCTATAAAATAAATCCATTTTATCTTTCATAGATAAGATTCCTATGGTCTTGTTAACTTGAAATTTTATGCTACAAATTTTTTACATTGAAAACAACATATGTAAATATGTATTGTGATATTTGATGACAAGCGCGGGACGAGAGTAGAGAGGGGTGAGGAAGGCGTGAGCGTAGGGTGCCGAATTATTGGACGTACCGGACTACTGAAGTGCCCAATTAGTGAGATTCTACGGTAATAACAAAATTGACAGTTCTGACTGGTATAAATACAAATTGTGTCACTCCATGAAATACTTGATGCTGGCAATTAGTCAAAATAAAAGTTTTCTAATCTAAAATTATGCTAACTTGAACTATGGATACCAGATAACTGATATGACAATGGAGATACATACTTATATAGATATTTACACTGAGTTACAGAACAAACACAAAAAATGTTTATTAGCTCTAATGCTTGTAGAGTCGCAACTCTATCTATACCTACTAAAACACTTAATTTAGATTCCCTGGTTAGATTGTGAACTGAACCAAATTTTCCAAAGTTTTTTTTTTTTTTTATACCACATGGGCCGGCCAAAAAGTGGACGGTCCACCTGATGGTAAGTGGTCTCCGCCGCCTATGGACATTTGCAACACTAGGGGCATCGCCAATACGTTGTCGACCTTGAGACGTGAAGTTGTTAAGTCTCATGTGCCTGTAATTTCACCGGCCCCCTTACCTTTCTAACCGAAACACAGTAATACAAGTGCACTACTGCTTCACGGCAGAAATGGGTAGTCTTCCCCGAACGAACTCTGCACTAAGAGCTCTACTACTCTAAATCCATCTCATCTAAATACATATAAAACCCTGACACAGTGTAAACAGACAGTTCATCACCACAAATTATAATCCTTGTTGGGAATTAAACCCGCAACCTGTAAACTAGCAGTGGTGCTCTCAAACCACTACACCAACCAACCTGTCAAAAAGCCCCTTAGTATAGCATCCCTTAGCTTTGCTTCACTTCTGAAATGATGTCAATATCATTTCAGAAATGAAGTTAAAGTTTCCACTATTTAACGTGGAACTTGACGTTACCCGCGAAGAGTCAGATGCGGAGAGGCGACGCAGGAAACACCGGATCACCAGGAAGCAGCGCGTTGAGACTGAACCTGAACAGAAGGACGACATCTATAAAGTAGTCGGAACGAAAGAACCCGAAATACAGGTCAAACCTGACACCGAGACACCCCAAAAAGAATCTGCACAGAAGGACACTAAGAAACCGGTCGATCAAGTCATGATGGTGAAAGTGGAGAATATGATCCATGAGAAATTCAAACAGAATGAAGAAGTAAAGGCGTTGACGCAAGAAGTAATAAAGACCATACGCGATATTATTAATATGAATCCTTTGTACAGGTAAATATTTATTTATTTTTGGCAACAATTAGTTTTTTAGATTATTATCTTTCTAGACTGTTCCTAATAGCACACGATGGTCGGATTCTGATTCAGGGGAAATGCTTTTCTACATCATCAATTCATCATAATTTGGTCACTTGACAAGGTACCCAGGGGCTCGCCATGATGGCCCTACAATCCTCCCAAAATCGAAAGGTAACTAATGCTCCTGTTTCAGAGAGTCCCTCCACCATATGCTGGCGCAGGGGCAGCGCGTGGTGGACAACCCGGTGTACCTGAGCGACCTCGGGGCTTCGCTCACCGGGGCCGAACCGGCCGAGCTGCAGGGGGTCCTCGAGGAGATGGATGTAAGTCTAGATTGGCCTATTCATATAAAGTGATTCGTAAAACTTGTGTAATCTATGACGACATTATCAGAAGAAGTAGTGTCACTTCAGTAATTTAAATTTGACCTTCATAAGTGCCCTCCGCGGGGCCTAAATTCAATAAATGGCTTTGAATTTTGACTGAGTAATGGTCAAAATTTACAGTCGACCCAAACCCAAAATCTCTGAATAGATGAAGGTTTTCAACATTGCCTGAATTTATATTTCTGTGTTTTATTTACACAAACTAAAAGTTAAATTTATATGTTTATTAAATAAAGGCTTTTAAACTTAAGACCTTCAAGGAAAATTATAAAATTAAGTTTAACGACTGGGCAACAGTTGGTATTTACACAAGTAGAGCTATGTTGTATGAGCTGTATGGTATGAAGAAATACAATCAAAATGTCGATTTTATTGAATATGTAAGAAAATATTCCAAAGTGTTTATAAAAGCTTGCACTTCGGCAAAATCTATATATCTGAGAAATAAGATAAGCCAATCAAATAACAAAGTAAAAACTACTTGGAACATAATTAATTCAGAAAGAGGTAAAACTCAAAACAATAATAAGCGCATTGAATTAAATATTAACGGAAATATTATCTGTGATGATGATCAAATTGCACTTGCTTTTAATAATTTTTTTACTGACATACCTATAGCCACAACCAGCTCCTTGGATTCTTCACCAGCAGATGCTGAATCGTTGTTAAAAACTAACGTATCAGAGTGTAATGAATTGTTTAGGTTTAGGCATATCACTCCTTACGATGTCATCAAAACTTTCAAAAGTTAAATGGACTGGCGACTTATGGGGTATATCAGTAACAGTTTTGCAGGGTATAATTGATAATATTGCTCCCCATTTAGCTCAAATTTTTAACCGATGCGTAGATTTTGGTAAATTTCCGGATTTAATGAAACATAGCAAAGTTATACCTTTGTTCAAGGCCGTTGATCCTAGTGATCCAACCAATTATAGGCCCGTTTCTATCTTGCCAGCCCTAAGCAAAGTATTCGAAAAGATTATTTTAACGCAACTACTTGCTCACTTTAATTTAAATAAACTTTTACATAGTGAGCAGTACGGTTTTACTAAAGGTCGTTCCACTATTGATGCCGGGGTAGCACTTTTGAAACAAATTTTCAACGCTTGGGAAAAGTCGCAGAATGTTATTGGAGTGTTCTGTGATTTATCTAAAGCTTTTGATTGTGTTGACCATCAGACACTTACGCGTAAATTAGACTATTATGGAGTTAAGGGTGCAGCACTTAATTTGATGAAATCGTACCTTAGTGAGAGAACTCAAAGTGTTAATGTGAATGGAGTTAAATCATCTGGTTCTCCTGTGCATATGGGTGTACCCCAGGGCTCTATTCTAGGGCCTTTTCTATTTTTAGTATATATCAATGACCTTCCATTTTATGTAAGAAATACCTGTGGAATTGTACTGTTTGCTGACGATACCTCACTGATTTTTGGTGTTGATAGACTGAAATACAATTATGACAATGTAAACGGTGCATTAGCCCAGGTATTAAATCGGTTTACTGTTAATAATCTTGTTTTAATTGCAAGAAAAACTAAATGTATTAAATTTGCATTACCCAATGTTAAAAAACTAGGCTGTAGTTTAATGTTAGACAATGAAGCTCTTAGCCTAGTTGAGTCAACAGTTTTCTTAGGAATTACTTTAGACTCAAAACTTCAATGGGGGACACAAATATCATGTCTTGCGGGAAAACTTAGTTCAGCAGCTTACGCAGTTAGAAAAATCAGGCAGATTACAGATGTCGATACGGCTAGATTAGTTTATTTTAGCTACTTTCATAGTGTTATGACCTACGGCATTTTGCTTTGGGGTAAAGCTGCTGATATAGAAACAATTTTTATATTGCAAAAAAGAGCAGTTCGAGCAATTTATAATTCGAGTTCTCGAGCTTCCCTCAGAGAAAAGTTTAAACAAATTGATATCCTCACAGTTGCATCGCAGTATATTTATGCAAACATAATATTTGTACATCAAAATATTAGTCTTTATGTCAAAAAGAGTGATATGCACTGCATCAATACTAGAAATAAGGATAAACTTGTCACTTCTGCATATAGACTGCAAAAAGTGCAAGGCTCATTTTTAGGACTTAGTGCACGCATCTATAATAAAATCCCTGCTGAAATTTTAAATTTGCCTTTACAAAAATTTAAGGAAAGAATTAAGACTGTTTTAGTACAAAAGGCTTTCTACAATAAAAATGATTATTTTAATGACGACAATGCTTGGGTGTAGCGCTCGCTCCAGCAGGACACATCTGTATCATCATGTACAAAATCTTATTTTGAAAAGAGTAATTGCTGAGTTTCTTGCCGGCTCTTCTCAGTAAAACCAATCTTCCGAACCGGTGTTAGAGTCTGACCATTCATAAGTGCCTGTGAAGGCCTATTTGAATAAATATTTCATTTCATTTCATTAAAACTATGTTAAAGTAACAATTGAGTATGAAAACCATTGTTTCTTAAATTAAGCAAATTACTTAAATTGTGCCTAAATATACTATATATAAAAATAAAGAAATAAACCTTTTAAACAATTGTTCAGGATAGAATATTATAGACTACATTAATAAAACGATTTGGAATTCCGCCCGTTAAAAAACCGGATGCAAAACGAATAAAAATTCGGATATGAATTACCATTAGAGAGATGATAAAACTCTATTTTATTTTAATTTCATTTCTTACAGATACCAAAAAGACTGATGATGTCTCTTTCATTACTGAAGAAAGAGTACGAGCTATCTAAACTGCAACAGAAGATCGGCAAAGAGGTCGAGGAGAAAGTGAAACAACAGCACAGGAAATACATATTGCATGAACAGCTGAAGGTAAATAGATGAAACACAAGTTTCATTGAAAAAGTATATTTTAATTAGCACCATCACCTCAAAACTACTGAACTTATAGGAATGGGACTGCTACCATTCGACGCGGGATTTTTCCTAGATGGTAATAGGCTATATATGATATCGATAAACGCTGATGAAACCACGGGGGACAGATAGTGTAATATGTATACGACATGGCGAAGCTATAAGGTAACGTGTAGTAGCGGCGACGAATTCTACCACTCCAACTCATTTCTGGAGTGTCATAAGAAACGACTAAAAAGATATACCAAGTGGTCATCGAAAGCATTTCCAAAGGGAGTTGATGTCAGGCAGGTGGCCGGCGGTAAAAGTCTGCTAAGTCTATTGTAATACGTAATGTCAGTGCATGGGAAGAAATCATACGTATTGCCCCAACTACAAATAATTAGGAACAGGGTTGTCAGATGATGATGTCGAAACTATAAGAATTTCTTATTTATTAAGCTACAGACCCTAATAAGTAATCATTATAGCACACTCTATCGTTATAAATGCTTTACTTTTTAATAGGTTATAAAAAAAGAACTAGGACTAGAGAAAGATGATAAGGATGCTATAGGAGATAAGTTCAGAGAACGGTTAGCCGACAAGCAAGTGCCTCAGGCAGTTCAGACTGTCATCGATGAGGAACTGAACAAGCTCAACTTCCTCGAGAGTCATAGCTCGGAATTCAAGTAAGTTTGGACCTTGAGGGATGTACATTAACTTAAATACAAAATTATATAAAATAATAAAATTGACAAAAAATTAGATTACATAATACTTCTGTATATCTTCAATAATAAAAGTGAAAAAAAATATGTTTATGTGTAACCTTGCCGAGTTTCTTGCCGGTTCTTCTCAGGTGTCCTTTCGGTGCTTTTTAGTCTATGGCTTAAATCACATAAATTGTTTTTCAGTTTAGTTAAGTAAATAACTTTTACTGGAAAAATCAACATAGGACAAGAAGCTCTAAATATAACACTCTTGCTTCTCTAACATAAGCATAGTTCCTACCGCTATTTAATTTCAATTAGCTATTTATTGGCGCCCTTTGCCTACTGGCGAATAGAGCTCTTCTCGCTCTACACCTTGGCCAGCGCTGTTCATAAGCTTCCTCCCTAATATTATTTATTATTATTATTAAACTAATTAAATGGTTTTGAGTTTAGAACATCTCAATGTGCTTAACATCTTCTGCCACATCATAACTTAGCTGTCATCCCATCAGAAGTTATCTGTTAAAAGTCACATCACCTCATTTATGTCAAATTAAATAAAATTTCCTCATCCAGTGTTACCCGCTGCTACCTGGACTGGCTGACTTCCCTCCCCTGGGGCAAGACCTCTGAAGAGAATCTGAAGTTGGAGGACGCCCAGGTGATCCTGGACGAGGATCATTACGGCATGGAGGATATCAAGAAGAGGATATTGGAGTTCATAGCGGTGTCACAACTGAAGGGCAGTACCCAGGGCAAGATATTGTGCTTCCATGGTCCCCCGGGGGTTGGCAAAACGAGTATAGGTGAGTTAACTTATCTAGTATAATTTTCTGTCAGCTAACTCCCCTAGGAATAGCGTTATATGTATAACTGACTTTCCACCGCTGTTTCACCCGCGTTTCTAAGGTATTTGTTAATAGAATAGAAATATTGTTTATATTATAATATATTTTTAAGAGCCTTCACAGGCTCTTATAAATCGTCTTTACTTGATTTTTTTAAATATTACAAACAATGATATCCAGATAATAATCCAGAATATATTTAAGCTGTATTCCAAATTCATTTAATTTCATTTTTAGTAGATTCAGCACAACTTGAAAAAAAAAATGCCTAAATGTCAGATTTGATAACCTTGCTGAGTTTTTTCTCAGTTGAAGTCTAACTTCCGAACTCTCATTAGTTGCCATTAGTCCCTCCTTGAATAAATGGTTCAAAATTGTGATCAATTTTATTGGTAATTTGATCTGATGTTAACAAACCTCGTTTCAGCTCGTTCAATAGCCCGCGCTCTGAACCGACAATACTTCCGCTTCTCCGTGGGCGGTATGACTGACGTTGCTGAGATCAAGGGCCACAGACGGACATACGTGGGCGCCATGCCGGGGAAGCTGGTACAGTGTCTGAAGAAAACTGCCACCGAAAATCCGCTGGTACTGATCGATGAGGTTGATAAGATTGGCAAGTAAGTGTTGTGATAACAAACGGCAGATAGTTGTGAACTGATGTGGTACTGTGAGACGCGCGAGTGACTGGTTTAGTTCTTGTACATTTATTGTTATCATTTTTAGTAGTAATTGGTGTTCCGTTCTAATTGTTAAAATATACAAATAAATCTTTACCTTACTAAAATAAAATATATTATCTATATTGATTAATTACGCCTACGACGATGCTGGCACAGCTATTTTTATTATTTTAGTTGGTATTTTTTTTTATATTGCATGGACCGACAAACTTGCAAATGGTCCAGTTGATGGTAAATCGTCACCGTTGGGAATGTCGACCCTCAGATGTGAAGTGGTTAAGTCTGGTCTGCCTTTAATTTCATCTGCCTCCTTACCTCTTTATTTATAGATGGTAGTATTTCCTCTATTAGTATTAGTATTACTAGTATTACTATACTAGTACTAGTATTTCATCTAGATGAGCTCTTAGAGATTATGAAGGAGCGAGGTATGAGACTCCTACATTTAAAAGGGAATATCTTCTGGTGCTCTCTGTTGTATACATAGTCAAATCCTGAGAAATCTTCGATATCGAGATGATTCATCGATGTCGCCATAAGCTCTACTTCAAATGATTATGAAATAACTAGAATTTCTCCTAAGGGGCGTCCACGGTGACCCATCATCGGCTCTCCTAGAATTGCTGGATCCGGAACAGAACGCTAACTTCCTGGATCACTACCTGGACGTCCCCATCGACCTCTCCAGGGTGCTGTTCATCTGCACGGCCAACGTCATCGAGCACATACCGGAGCCATTGCGGGATCGGATGGAGCTCATCGACATGTCCGGTGAGAATAAACGAATCATTAGCATGGCGTGTACTGAATCAGATTTTTGGTTTACCGCAGTCTGGTGTACATGCTTTGCATAGATTAAAAAAAAGCCAGAATATTAATAAAATAAAAAAAATCTTAAAACCCATAATCCTTAAAGGTTTCAGTTACTGAAACCCATATTCCACAGAAGATATCTAGGGCACATTACTAAACGAAGAATGGTTAATATTACATTGCCCAATCCGGGAATCTAACGCATCCGGTCCCTAGCTGTGCTTCATACCACTGAACTACCGACCAGTCCGACTTTTATTAATCCAGCCATAATAGTGAATCTTTGGTCACCCAGGGTACGTGGCGGAGGAGAAGCTGGCGATAGCTCAGCAGTACCTGGTGCCGGCCGCGCGCAGGAGCTGCGGCCTGGCGGACGCGCAGCTCGACCTCGCGCCCTCCTCGCTGCACGCGCTCATCAAGAGCTACTGCCGCGAGTCCGGCGTCAGGAACCTGCAGAAGCATATCGAGAAGGTAGCTTACCTTCTACCACTGACCGACATTAGACGGACCGGTTGGCTTCGTCTGCCATGCCGAAGGCCTAATTCTAACTAATATTATAAATGAGAAAGTGACTTTGTTACCCATTCACAGCTAAAAAACGGAAACGATCATGCTGAAATTTGGCATACACGTAGCCTTATTGTATGAAGATAGGCTATACATTGACTACTTTTTGTTCCGGGAACGGGCGTGAAACCGCGGGGGACAGCTTGTATTGTAATAAACATATGTTGAAAAAAATAAAATTAATTTGTCCTCAGATAGCTCGCAAAGTGGCATACAAGATAGTGAAGCAGGAGTCAGAGACGATGTGTGTGACCGAGGACAACCTCTCAGAGTTGGTCGGTAAGCCGACGTTCAAACACGACCGCATGTATGACGTCACGCCGCCCGGCGTCATCATGGGCCTCGCCTGGACCGCCATGGGTATGTGATTGTGCACCTTGTATTGTAGCTTTTAGAGTGGGAAATTCAATGGTTCCAATAATCCTCACTAAAGCTGTCATACTCCGTTTTGCGACATGTACATGGCACAATAGGGTAGCGGACTGTATTAAAATTAAATTGCGAATTATCATTCATCAAAGCACCCCTATAAATGTCCTTCAATTCAAATTTTGCCATTATACCAATTTTTTTATTAAAAAAAGAAAAATAAAAAGTCCAGCAATTGAGTATGAAAAATGATGACGTCATAAGTTAGTACTCAGTACATTTTGCATACAAAATTTGCATTTTGACAGATGATAAAAAGTAACAGATTTGATAAGGCAGTCCGGTACCCTATTGTGATGAAAATTGACATGTATGTAGTCTTGCCGGCCCTTCTCAGTTGAAGGTTGACTACCGAACGGGTAGTAACTTCAAAAACTTTGACCTTCATAAGTGCCCTTCTAGAACATAAAATGAATAAATTGCATTGTATTTTGAACCTCCACATAGTTCGGGATCAATTGACCTTGTGGCTAAGAGTCCCAGGATATTATTACAAACAGCATGTCTTTATAATCCCCCGGCAGGTGGCAGCACACTGTTCATCGAGACCGCACTAAGGAACACCATACGCGATGAGAAGTCTCCCTTCGGGTCCATGGAGCTAACGGGCCACCTCGGCGACGTCATGAAGGAGTCCGCCAGGATAGCCCTCACTGTTGGCAGGAACTTCCTGGCTACATACTACCCGGATAATAACTTTTTGAACACTAGGTAAGATGTTTATTTTTGTTAGGCTTGGGTTTTAAATGGCGTGAACCATGCCCAAGGCTACGTGTGTGCGGAATAGTAGTAGCTTCAGTAACTTTAAATTTGACCTTCATAAGTGCCTTCCGAGGCCCTAAACTTTTAAAAAAAATTCAAAATTCAAAACCATTTATTCAGTTTAGGCCTTCGGAGGGCACTTATGAAGGTCAAATTTAAAGTTACTGAAGCTACAACCGGTTCGGAAGTCAGCCTTCAACTGAGAAGAACCGGCAAGAAACTCAGCAAGGTTACATTCTTTTTTATTTGTTATATACATTTTTATCTATTCTGACTTTTTGGCTATTTTATAATTTCAATTTTACATAATTTTATATTTAACAATTACAAAATACTTATTATAGGTAACATTAAAAACCAAAACAAAAAAAAAAAAAAATATGACAAGACTACAAAATAGAAAATAACAATAATTAGGTACTTACAACTTAAAAAAGAGATTTAGGGGTGCACTGTGCAGAGGGCAGCTATTTCCATACATTTTTATCTTCGATATAATGAACTACCTTGTAATACGCTTTCTCTTTCAAAACTTTCCTAATATAATTTTTAAATTTATGATCAGACATTTTGGTTACTGACAGCGGTATCTTATTATAAAATCTAACACAATTACCAAGAAATGACTTGTTTACTTTAGTTAATCTAAAGTATGGAACAACTAACTTCTCCCTTTGTCTTGTATTTATACTATGAATATCTAATTTTGACTCAAACATTCCTATGTTTCTACGTATAAACATTATATTTTCATAAATATATAGTGAAGGTAATGTCATTATATTTATTTCCCTAAATAAATCTCTTAATGATTCACGGGGACCCATACTGTAAATTGCGCGAATTGCTCTTTTTTGTATTATAAATATTGATTCTATATCCGCTGCTGCTCCCCAAAACAAAATGCCATAGGACAAGAGGCTATGAAAATATGCAAAATAAACTAATTTGGCCGTCTCAACATTCGTCAATTGTTTAATTTTCCTAACAGCAAATGCAGCCGAACTTAATTTAGCAGCTAGAGTATCAACCTGAGGTCCCCATTGCAATTTATTGTCTAATGTAAGACCCAAAAATACCGTTTTATTTACAAGATCAATATGGCTCCCATCTATTATTATTTGGCTATCTACTTGTGCTACATTTGGTAAAGAAAACCTTAAGCATTTAGTTTTCTTTGAATTTAGTAATAGATTATTTGTAGCAAACCACCCACAGACAATTGACATAGTATGATTAACTTTAGTTAGATCCTTGTCTTTTCTATTAACTTTAAAAATTAATGATGTATCATCAGCAAACAAGACAATATCTGTGAGGTCATTTACAACATATGGCAAATCATTTATATATACTAAGAACAAAAATGGACCTAAAATTGAACCCTGGGGTACCCCCATTTCGACTAAAGAGCCCTTGGATGTTGTGCCGGTAATCCCTACCTTTTGCTGGCGATTTGATAAATAAGATAAAACAAGATCATGAGCAGTTCCACGAATTCCGTAGTAGTCAAGTTTTAGTAGTAGCGTACGGTGGTCAACGCAATCGAATGCCTTGGACAGATCACAAAAAATGCCAATCGCATCCTGGGAATCCTCCCATGCGCCATAAATGTGCCTCAGCAATGTTGCTGCCGCATCGGATGTAGATCTTCCCTTCGTGAAACCGAACTGATGACCATGCAATACCTTATGCTTAGTAAAGTGACTTGACATTTGATTAAGCAGCAATTTTTCAAAGATTTTACTAAGTGCTGGCAGAACGGAAACTGGTCTGTAATCAGATGGATTCTCCCTACAACCGGACTTGAAAATAGGTACTATTTTACTATATTTCATTAAATCAGGAAAACAACCCTGATCAATTCATTCATTAAAAATATTTGACAAAACAGGTGCAATCACTGTTATTATTGATTTTACGATTGTTACTGATAAGCCCCATAAATCTTCAGTACTTTTCATATTGAGAGAATTAAAAGTTATTATGATATCGCTAGCATTAATATGGTCAAATTTAAAACTTGGAAATGTATTATGAATATGCTGCTTGAGTAAAGATTCCGCTGCTATAGGACATGATTTAAGGCTTTTAGTAGTTTTACCAGGTATACTCGTGAAGAAGTTTTCAAAAGCACAGGCTACATCTAAATTATTTGTTAGAATTTTTTCATTAATTTTAAGAGTTACCTGTTCATTATTATTTCTAATTTTACCAGTTTCCGTATTAATAACATTCCAGACTGTCTTTATTTTGTTATTAGCATTACCTATTTTATTACATATAAAGTAAGATTTAGCTTGATTACACTTGATTAACTGCATAAATGGTTTTGAATTTTGAATATCTAAAGTACTTTCCAATTCCAATTTGTTGTTTATGGCTCCATCGTGTCACCGATGACTCTCCCAATGTCATAGTTAGAAGTAATAAGTACTATATTAGTAGTCATAAGTAGGTACATAATAAAAGAACACCTAAATTAAATAGGAGGAGAAGTATGAGAGATGAAAGCTGTTAGCATATTATTTCAAGATTAGTAGAGTTAGATAACAAGTCATTATAATTTTTCCCGAATTTTCAAACTTTTCATCTTGTTCATTAAAATCCCCTAAAAATCATGCTTCAACTATCATATTTTTTAATAAAAAGTTCGGGCACTTGATCGAAGCGCCATCTACTGGGTCCAATTGTGATCTAAACCTGCACTCAAACATACACAACAAAAATTATAAAAATCCGTCCAACCGTTTAAGAGGAGTTCAGAGTTATACCCAAGGACAGAAGTAACGCGTGTGTACGTGTGCGTGTTGCAGCCACGTGCACCTGCACGTGCCCGAGGGCGCCACGCCCAAGGACGGCCCGTCGGCGGGCTGCACCATCGCGGCCGCGCTCGTGTCGCTGGCGCTGCGGCGGCCGGCGCGCCGCGACCTGGCCATGACGGGCGAGCTGTCGCTCACCGGCCGCGTGCTGCCCGTCGGCGGCATCAAGGAGAAGATCATCGCCGTCAGTACTCACTCGCTTACATTCCCCTTATTAATGCCTACGATGGAATTCGAATGACAATGTTCCGATTTTGTTGTGTAGTGAATCAACCTATACTCCACTCGATTCAGAACCCCTCAAATTTTTCCTAAGCTAAAAAGGTTGAAAAAGTAGTTCAGTTTATTTTGTGTCTTATGTGCTTGCAATGTCTCCGGTTCCCAAACTTTTCGAACCGAAACATAGTAATAAACGTACACTATCTACTCCTTCACGGCGAAAATGGTGAATATTAGGCTTCTCCTGTCGAATTCTGCTAAGAGCACTACTACTCCTGTCTTATGTCTCCTTAGCAAATTTCATCCAAACCCATTCAGTTGGTATTTATGCATATTTCATGTTACAGGCCAAAAGGGTCGGAGTGACCTGTGTCATCCTTCCGGAGGAGAACAGGAGGGACTACGATGACCTCCCCTCCTTCATCAGAGAAAACATGGACATCCACTTTGTAAACACATACGAGGAGGTGTTCAAAGTGGCATTCGAACAAGAACAGGTTTAACACCCACTTGTACTAATCTGGACTTTATACCCCTTGTGCTAAAGTTGTATTTTGTTTGTATCTTAGCCGTGAATGTTGAACGAATTTGGACTTTATTGTGTTGAGTTTATGTTTGGTATTCCATTTGATTTGTATAGTTGGTTAAGTTTAGTGTAGACCGTAGATTTTAGATTAACCAGTGATTCTAGTTCTTGCGTAGGACTTACAATAGGGTTCCGTAAAGGATATAGAAAACCAAAATCGTATTTTATTAAAAAGATAATAAGGAATGGTATTGAAAAGAAAATTATGCGATAATCTAAGTGTTACAAAAATTTCTGTGATCGTATTTCAGTTGATGTACTATTTTAGATATGCTTGTTTGATATACTAAGTGGTGATGTGGCCGAATGTGGTGAGCACAAGGAAGAACTAGCTATCAAGTGCAGGTACTGGATGACATAATAAATTTAATTATTTATAAACTATAATAGATGCGTTATCCGCGCTCATAAATGGCAACATAAAATCATGGTAAATTGACCTAATTCCATTTAGTCGCGCATCAACCACTGTCGCGACAACACGTGTGGCGCATGGACCACTCAATCTTAACGTAGCTAACGATGAATATACATCTCTCTCCGGTAACAAGTACACCGTAAAGTGGAATTTATTTTCTTCGCGCATATAAGTTAGCTATCTAGTAATTGAGCTGTTTTTGAGAGCTGCGATGTTGTTGAATGACATATCTATATTGTAATACATCATTGAATATGTTTTACATGGATGGCTATTATAAATAACCATGTCACAGAGTTATAACTTCCTCCTGATTATTGGAAGCTCATTGTAGGATTTGAACCCAAGACCTTTGCTTTGGCATTCAACAACACAGATACTGAGATATTGCCTTGAAATAATATTAAGATTCTAAAATTAACATATTTTCGTAAATGTAAGTACACTTCAGCTTAAATTGCGGTCAATTTTGAACTCTATTATCTTGTATTATAATTCGCATTTTATTAAGACTTAAGTAAAGTATGTATGTAGTGTATATTAAAGTTGTTCAGTGCATGTTTGTTATGTAATAAGAAAGATTTATTTATGTAAGTAATTGTATTGATAATGGTATAAAAGTTGTTATGGTATAATGAGGTTTTATTTTTATTTTGTTGTCTTTGTATATTAAAAGAAATACTGACAACAATGTCCGATATTAACAGTCTGTGGAACTTGAAATATCATGATTCTAATAAAAAAAATGATATATATAAATGTGTATGTTTGGATGTTTGTGATTCAATAACTCATTAACTGATGAATGGATTAAGGTGAATCTTGCCATACAGTTTGTCTCAATAATTGAGTGGCAGACTCTACTATGATACTAATATTTGAAAAACGAGTTTGAATGTATGTTTGTAACTAATTTACGGAGTAGTGGCTGTAAGGATTTCAATGAAATTATACCAGATTTCTTGCAATATATTTGGAGGGCGGGTAAATTTGAGGATTTGTATTTAGGTATTTCCCCTATCAAATAATTGGAATTATTAAATATTTATAAAGATTGACATAACATTTTCTGACAATTTCATAGAGAACTTTGGGTGCCTTCGAGTGAACTAAATAATAGTTTTCCTGCGTCAGATCGCGGACTACGACGACATCACATCGTCGGCGTTTATTTAGGATACAGTACAGTGAAGCGGAGTCAAGATGTTATGTTTAACAAATTTTATTTCTTAATAAATATTTCAACAATAATATTGTGTTTGTTATCTTATTAAATAGATGGCTTTAGTCTATTTCTTTAACGCCTGTCTACCATCATCAAGTAATTGCACCAACACTGGATAGACCTCATCATATGTGGCAATCTGGTTTTGTCTCACATGGTTCTGGTATCTCTGCAATGCACCAGCAACAAAGTCCAATCTCTCTCTTTCATTTCTGTGTGTATCCAGCCACTGCATTAGCTTATGTACATTCCATCCAGCACATGTATGCGGAGCTAATAATTGATGACCAGCAAAGGAAAACAAAAACATTAGGACTAAAGAATAAGGCAAACATGCCCCTTCTGACTGACTTTTAGCAACTTCCTGAGGGGATTTATCTAATAGCAGATGTAGAGATTTCAGCTGCCTGTAATGATCACCCAATTCTGTCATATCACTTACCAAAGGTGATAAAGCAATCTCCAAATGCTTACAATCTATTTGCAATTTAACCCTTCCAAATTTACTCAAAGGTCTTATGTTACAAATATGGTTAATAAACCTTTCAATACAATTTCTTGCTATATTACTACAGCACTCATAAAGAGCTGGTTTTTCACTGAACATTGATAGATAGATGTCTTTGCATCTTGAAACAAATTGTTGCAGCTCCTTCATGTATGGTGAACAAGACAATGTCTTACCAGTAGGATCATCAGCTCTTATCAAATCAGGTTCATCATGCATTGTAATCAAAATTATGAATAGGGAGTTTTTGATTGAATCAGCAAATAATTGTAGGACAGGCATACTTGAGATGTCTTTGAGGCAATTTTGGACTATCTGTATGCTTTCTGGAGGCAACATTGAATTCATATTGACAAGTACTCTCTTTATTTGTGTTGTGAAGTAGTATAGTGAGTTACAGAGATCTGCATTCTTCTGTTGTGAGCTTGTTGGGGATTCTATAATCTGTCCCACATCACTATCCAATGATATTCTCTGTTCAGCTTCCATATTCATTTGTTTTATTGACTTGGCCACACTGTTGGCCAAACTTATACTCAGTTGCTTATCACCGAGGGAAATGCTTAGTGCCTCAGCTATAACTCTAACAGCATTATCAATTTGATCCATATTAGGCACTTGGCTCATTTGCCACATGCTTCTGACAGGCTCCAGTAATTTACCCAAAGATTTGGATAGAAAAGAGTTCTCCCATTTGGTCAAACAAGAACGATTCATCTCCAGATCTTTCGATTTCAGACGAGAGAGTAAATCATTGAAACACTTGAGGAGTTTTGGGAAGTCAATCTCAACAGCTTGGTTGACCGTCAAAGAACTCTTTTCAAGTTCACTACTGAATACCAAGAACAAGTCAGCACAGAAATTTTTGGCAATGTTCCTGAAGTTTCCAATAGCATGGAGTTCATTGATCACATTCTGCAACATGATGACTTTAGTGCAACTATTGTAAATGTCAACTTTGAACAGTTTCTCAATGTTATCCCAAAGTTTCATTTTAAAGTCTTGTGCATTCATAATATTTGCTTTGCCAGGGGCAATCCTCCCAGAGCTTGATTTCTTCACTTCAATTGATACCATCTGAACATTTAATGCCACACTTATTTCCTTTTTCAAGTCACTCAGTATGTTATTCACAGTGTTCTTAATCTGTTCATCAGTACATTGTAAATTGTGGAACACTTTAAAACATTGCAGGAGTTTCACTTTATCTTTGTTCAACAGACTTGTTTGTAGTAATACTGTTGATTCATTCAACAGCTCCTTTCTCCTAGAATCCACCGCGTCAAGTACTTCTTCCAATATAACGATTCCATCAAAATCATAGTCGCTAATCAACTCATTCAATTCAAAAAGGATAATTGCTTCTTTTGAGGGGTTATCCTTGATTCCATTCAGTTTATTCCATAAGTTTAATATTTTCGACGTATGCCTTAGTAAATTGCAAGTAGTTTGGACTCTTTCAAGCATCAGTGTTTGATTTTCGAGAGCATAGTAGGGCGTGTGAACACGATCTTTCAGTTTTTCGGCGCCGCGTAACAAACTCTGCACTTGCACTTGTACAGACTCTAAAGTTGTTTCTAAGTCGGATATGTGACTTGCCTGTGTTAATAGATCATTGTGTTTGGCCAACACTTGCTTCTCCAAGCTTTTGCTTAGTTTTTCAATGCCCAGAGCGAGTTTGCTCACTTGGTCGGTAACAGATATATTCTCGGTTACCAACGGTTTTATTGTATCATCAAGAAATTTGCTGTAGAACTCGTCGTTTTCTATTTCCACACACACGTCTTTAGCTTCCATTATGTAGTCTTTAGGCCTCAATTCTTGTTTATTTTCTAAGTATCGCCGTATTTACAAAGTTAAAATTATGATGACATGTCAGACAAGTGACAGATTAGTTAGTGTTTCCATAACTCTTAAAATTAGTGTTGCTCCACTATTATATATTTAATGGCTGACCAATATGACGAAGGCAATAAATAATTCGATATTATATATATTATTGTTATATGGGGTTTTTATACCACCAATTTTTCCATAAAGCAGCAGCTGAATTTTATCAACAGGTTGCTCTAATGGATGACTGTCAACCTAGCTAGGTTGTTACTACAATCCACTCACTTTTGATAGAAATGAGTCTCTTACCAACCCACAAACTAGACCTACCTACGGCTCCATATTATCAACATAGTATAAAACAAAGTAGCTTTCTCTGTCCCTATATATGCTTAAATCTTTAAAACTCTCGAGTAGTAGAGCTCTTAGTGCAGAGTTCGTCCGGGGAAGTAATACCACCATACCTATTTCTGCCGTGAAGCAGTAGTGCACTTGTGTTTCGGTTAGAAAGGTACGGGGGCCGGTGAAATTACAGGTACATGAGACTTAACAACTTCACGTCTCAGGGTCGACAAAGCATTGGCGATGCCCCCAGTGTTGCAAATGTCCATAGGCGGCGGTGACCACTTGCCATCAGGTGGACCGTCCGCTTGTTTGTCGGCCCATGTAGTATAAAAAAAAAAACTACGCAACGGATTTATATGCGGTTTTTTTTAATAGAAAGAGTGATTGAAGAGGAAGGTTTTTATGTTTAATACATGTGACATCCCACGGGAACGCGGGTAAAACCGCGGGGGACATCTACAATATATTGTAATAAAGACTAGCTTTCCGTGCCGTAGGCTCACCCGTGTTCCCGAAAGCTTTAATGTATCTTGATCCGGAATAATTTACCTTTCAAATGGTTAGTTCTTTTTCATCTTAAAATTCTCACCACCTATATAAACATCTGCCAACAGGAACTATTACGTACTATTTTAAATTAGAATAATGAAATAAAACGCATCATCTCGTCAATTTTATTTATTTCAATTAGCACACATTCTTGTGCTATTGTTACAGAATTATTTTATGATAATATACCAACTATTTTCAACAAAATTGTGCACTAGCATGGAAATTTTCATTTTATTTACTTACTATAAAATATTACAGACTTCATCGTTATAATACAGCAGCGTTTTTGTAAATAATGCGTAAGCTTTTAAAAATAATTTCGTTAACACAAAATTATGGCTACAAAATGGAGGAAAATATTTTCATGGCAAAATATTTCTGGCTGACTTCAATGGCAGCATGTTTGACTTTCGTTCGTAAGTAAAATTATACAGAATGTGTACAAAAATACACTAGAGAAAAGACGTCTTATGATTTTTTAAACATAATAACATGCACACAACTAAGCTTATTATTGGACTACATATTTATCTGGTGTATTTTTGTACAACACACTGTACACACACGTACAAGTACACATAAAACTAACTTATTAATTATTAATATAAACTAAACGACTACAGAAACCGGTCATAATTAAAAATTGAAGATATTGATAAATAAAAAAATTCGTTTAAATAATTCATTGTACACTTGTCTATATAGAAAAATCTTTGCCAATAAAGAAGCAACACATAAAATAATTCAAAAAATTATAGTCACTTCGGAAGCAGAATTGACACTGTATATTCATGTCATATTATATTAATAATCACTTGTAATGGCATTTATAAGAAACTGACTCGTTCGTCGGCAAAGAAGTCTTTACAATCGATTAAATTTTATAATGTTTCATGAGTAAATATAAATACTCTGATAGTATAAAATCTAAATACATATGAAAATCTACGTAAATATATCTGATTGAACAAATATTAGACTGTTATATTATAGTATGTATCGTAAAAAAGTCGCGGGAAAGTGTGTAGCAATATTATTTTTTAATATTAACTGTATCTAACTTTTGTTGATAAAGACTTACTTTTTTACTTTTTAAGGACCAAAAACCATAATAATAAACAATGGTTAGGTCCAAAATACCTGTTACTATACCTATTCATTATGGTAAATACAAACAATACTTGGCTTGGCGTATACATACAAAATACATGAAATATAGAATAATTTATCAATATTGAATAAATCGAACGGTGCTTTCAGTATTTTTTTTTCCAAAATCATCGCGTTTTAATCTAAGAAGCATTGGATAACGCACATATCAAATGTTGCCACACGATAAATTGGTAGTATCTTTACTTTAAGATAGTATAATATTTTTCTATTAGTAGAAAACATTTAACAATGTTATTTAAATAACACTAAATTAACAACAACTTTTTCATCATATTTTGATTAAATACATTATTTAATGGGAAATATTCACTTACAATACTACTTTACAAAGTATTTAATGCAAAAGTCGGTTATATAGACATACGTTACTGAATTATGAACGTTATTTCAATAAAAGAGGATTGAAATATGATGCTGGCATAAAAAAACCAATGTTCATAATTTTTATTTGTGTTGTAAATTGAGCTATACTTTGTAAGTAACTAAATACAATGATATGATTATTTGTTTGCATTTAAAAGAGATGTATCATAACATTGTAGAAAGCAAAAAATACTTCAATCGATTTTTTTACACATAGTCTGCATCGTATTTAAAATTAAAAAAAAACACCTGTCGCACAGTTGGTACAACTAACAATAACCCTTATGTTGCAGCATAATTTGGTTTAAAATAAACTGATTAATTTATTTACAAGAACATTCTATTGAGTAATTTTTTTTATGAACATTAAACCAGTTAGAGGTAAGATTTAAAAAGCTTAGTAACTCCCCCAATTTCACATCACATCACTATCTACAATATATATGTAGAATATAGAAATAGTATTCAGTACACTTCAGCTTTTCACTCAAAATACTTTTAATAACGCCATATCATGTACATATTTTTAAACATTATGCATTTCCGATCGAAAGTAGTAACACCTCTGTATTCATAACAGTAATATAACAATGAATATACTAACATTCTGAAGTCTCTATCTAACACGTGATGGTCTGTGTACGTAAGAGCGAGGCGTATATACCACTGATTTTGTATCAAGCTATAATATCTATAGAGCTGGAAAAATATTGTGATACTCTAATGTATAATATCGTGGTATCGGAAAGGTTGCGTTCGGAAATAGGCACTGGCCCTTTTGGCCCTGTACTTAGACGGCGCAGAAAATCTTATGTGACCTAAAACACACAACGTTATAGCTGAAAATTCATGGACAATACTACTGACGTGCCGAGAACTGCAGCTCTTTTTCTATGTAGTTAAGGTTTATTTTGATTTAGCAATAAACTATTTGGGCTAAGAAGTCACATTATTATGAGGATGTTTGGTCTAATCGGACAACTACTGCAAGAGCGCTATTATAGATAATAGCACCTTGAGATTGATGCCCTAAGATTTAGTTTTAAACGCCAAATTGACGAGCGTTAAATATAATATGTGATTTGTCTTGATATGCAAGTAACAAAGGCTAATTCATATATTTAGTTGTAATTTTGAAATAATATTTTGTACTAATAATTATTTACTAGGCCACCAGTGTTGCAATGTGAAAAATAATTTCACATCTTTACTGAAATTGTAGCTTCATCAGTAATTTTCTTTATCAATGAACAATTAAATTAGTTCAATCTACATGAACAGTTAATGTATTATATAAACAAGATAGGTACTAATATAGTAGACATCATTTTCATTGAATTAAGTCTGAAATAAAGATATACATAGTAAAGCAGTATGATGTATTTTTCCACGAATTAAAAACACAATAAAACCAATGGTTTAACATTACTAAAAAATCTTATCACTCTTTTCATCTTTAGTAAAAGAAAGAGAGGATCATAGATTTCAGTTTTAGTTTGAGGCACACGAGAATCGGAACTGTTGTCATTTGAATTTCGGTTACTATTATTAAATTCTTTGAAAGCTAGGGTCGATAAATTAAAGCTCGAAGTAGTTCTCATATAAACAGCACATAACCTCATACTGATTGGGATTACACTGTACAAATTGTTTAAGAATTAGCTGTAGAAGAGTAACTGCCTCAATACTACATTATTAACTAATATATGTGGATATTTCTCTTGTTGTAATCTACAATCGTGTAGTGTAGATATTTAGTCGGGACAGTATTTGTGTACACGATGATAATCGATCAAAACTAACAATCTTGGTTCAAAACCTCTGAAATGATGTGGATTTTTGACTTTAACCCTTTCATTGACAATGGCAATATGTATCATTTTTATAATTTTGAACAGTGAAGACATGACTGAATGGTTGCTATAAAATTGTAATAGAGAACAGAACCTTTAACAAAAAAAAATATGACAGACGATGTCGATGTCATCTGTCAAACGTTTGTCATCTGGTTTTCCTAGAGAAGTGCTTATTTTGAGGTTACCGGTTGCATCTCGATTTATCTCAACATCTGGAGTGCTATTTTGGTAAGCTTTTTTTGTATTTTATGATTTGATTATTATATTTGTTGGTATGAGTAATATTTTTGCGTAATATTGAATATATTTCATACGATTTTAAAAATTCATGTCGGCAATATGCATGCCGCTATCTGTATGAGGCAGTTTGCCAGTACTGGTACGTAGTAGTGAACTAAGTTTTTGAATATAAAATAATATTATATAAAAAATAAATATATTATAATTATATACCTTATACATATTGTCTGTTTTTATAGAAAAATGAAAATGCTGAGACCTGATGAAATAGAAGCAGCTTTAGAGGACTTATTTGGTTTTACTGACGGATATGAATCTGAAGATGGAGAGGATGTTGAAGATTTGGCTACTATGCTGTCGTCAAATAAGAGCTATGAGCCAATAAATGATAGGATTTTTCCAGAGCTAAGCCCTCGTCCAGAGTCACCAGTTCAGCAACCATTATCACCTCAACCAGGGCCTTCAAATCAAAATACTGTCCAGCCACCTGTACAGGATTCGGATTTGTCGGATAGTGACGACTCTAATGAATCTGATGAAGACGAAGAATCGTGGAAAAAAGTAGCCTGGCCACAGGACCCTGTAGTTTCCCTTTTTGATTCGTCTGTTTTAGAACCAGTACGTAATATAGCGAACAGGACGAGGCCACTTGTATTTTTTGAAATGTTCTTTGACACAGAAGCTATTGCCATGATTGTAGACCAAACTAACCTATATGCATCTCAATGTCAAGATCAGAATTGGGAACCGGTGTCGGCAGCGGAAATAAAGGCATTGCTGGGGTTGCTAATTCAAATGGGTATCCACAAACTGCCCTGCATAGAGGACTATTGGTCCAGTGACCCATTGCTGCATGTCATTGAGATTGCCGAGACAATGACTTTGAAAAGATTTAAAAAAATTATGAAATATTTACATCTCAATGATAATTCCAAAATGCCAAACAGAACTGATGATAACCATGACAAATTATATAAAATACGACCACTTCTTGAACACATAAATATGAAATGCCAAATGAATGCCAAAAACACACATTCTCAGTCGATTGATGAATGTATGATCAAATTCAAAGGGAGGTCGACTCTCAAGCAATATATGCCAATGAAACCTATAAAACGAGGTTTCAAAGTTTGGGCTAGGGCCGATAGCCTCACTGGCTATTTGTATCAGTTTCAAGTATACACTGGGAAAACAGAAAATGTAGAATCAGGATTAGGCAGCAATGTTGTCATGAAACTATGCCAGTTACTCATAAATCAAAACTATATGGGTCATATTGCTTTTGACAACTTTTTTCCAGTCCAGCTCTACTACAAAACTTGTATGATAATGGTATATATGCCACTGCCACAGTCCGAAATGATCGCCAAGATATGCCACTACTAGTAAAAAAGCCCAAAGTGACTGGTAACAAAAAAACTGATGAAAGAATAACAAAGGCTGTGAAAGATGCAAACCAAAAAACAAAAAAGCTGAAAAGAGGAGAATGGAAATGGAGGGTGAAAGAAAATGTGGGGTTTGTTATTTGGAAAGATAACAAATTGGTAAGTGTTTTGAGCACTGCATTTCATCCGAAGCAGAAGACATCATGTGGAAGAACTCAGAATGATGGCTCTAAAAAAGCATTTGCTTGTCCACTGTCAATTTTAGAATATACAAAACGTATGGGTGGGGTAGACCGCTTTGACCAAAAAAGGACCACATATGCTATTGGAAGGAAGAGCTCGAAATGGTGGAAACGCATATTTTATTTCCTCGTTGACACCGCTATAACAAATGCATATATTTTATATGTCTCAAACAAAAGAAACCACTCGACGATGACACAAAAAGAATTTCGACTGACGTTGTCACGAGAACTAGTTGCAAATACAACATTTCGCAAACGGTCCTTTGCCTCCATGCCGAAGTTCGCTTCTAAAAAAAGTAAGTCTGCACAGTCACAGCCGAGTACATCTAGGCAAAAGAATGTGTTTGGCGTGCCTGAAGAAATTCGATTTGCTGAAGTGGGTCAACATTGGCCAGTAGAAATAGCCACATACAGAAGATGTCGTTTGTGTAGCAATGCACAAAACAATCGCCGTTCCAAGATACAGTGTGATAAATGTCTGGTACCATTGTGTGCTGTACCCTGCTTCAAAAATTACCATCAAACAGACAAATAAGCACTGCTTATATTTAAAAATTTTGAGCTCTAGACTGATGGTGGCATATATGTTGCCATCATGTTTTTTTTATATATTCCAAAAAGATAAAAATTTAAACTATACTTTAATAAACAAATAAAAATATATAATAAACATATAAAGGTTTTATTTCAGTATAAATGTTCGCATATCCTCTACCAGTGAAAGGGTTAACTCCATGTCAAGACCACTATGCGAATTAACTCTCAATTAATCAAAGCTTTTTTGTGTCATAGAATGTCAGAATATATGGAAGTGACATTTGACAGATAAATAAACCATTCCAACCATTCGGCAAAGTTAAAAATCGCTATTTTATCCAGTAGAGAGTAATCTTCTTCTTTTTTATAAAAACAATTACTGTTGATATAATAGTTATGTAATGTTGTTTTTCGTTTGTTTTCTAACTATGGAATTGGCAGTCATCGGAACACATTGGAACCATAAACAACAAATTGGAATTGGATTCGAATCGCAAAATGAGGTATCTTAACTGAAACTGTCATCGCAACAAAGCTTTTCAAACACGATTTATTACTAGCAAATCTTAGAAGTCAATTGTACCTACCTTCTAATCGTCCTATCATTCTGAAACTTTGGAAGAATGTGGGATCCATGTTACGATACTATAATTTGATGCTCGAGATAATCGTGATGATGGAGCTAGGATAGTGGAACTCTTTCATGATTTTTGGTAAAACCCTTGAGTTCGGGCTCATTTGTTCCTACATGTTGTACATTTGGTAACGAGAATCTATAGCATGTTTTTAACAAGGGAAATATCCATTAATATTGAAGACTAAAATTATGTACCAAATTAGAGTAGTGTGCACTTGAATTTGCGTCCTGATCCTAGTTTATGTCCTCTCCTACATTTCTTGCCGCGGCTCTCTTTGTCCTTGCGGATCTCGCGGACCAGCGTGTAGAAGGCGTCGTCGACCCCCATGCGGGTCTTGGCTGATGTCTCGACGAATGGCACTCCGTAACTCCGCGCCACCTGGAATCGCCAAGTAATATTATTAATAGCATATCTTCACGCCCTCCCGAAGAGGTGGAGTCAGTAAGGAGACTGTATTCCACCGAAAAGATTATAAGTCCCAACGTGTGTGTGATGGCAGTATTAATAAATTACTATTAATAAACATATATTCTAAAATCAAAATTACATAAAAATTAACAACACAATTATATTATGAAGATTCTGTTAATCTCTACGAAGAATATAAAAGAAATTGTAAATTGAGATGTGAGGGTCATCATAGGGGTCTTTAAAAATTGCCCATTATGTTTATTCACGCGGTGTATACTAACCCCTAAGTAGGGTATAGTAAAATTAGAAATACCATTACAGCTCTACAGGGCGATTGCGTTATGTTCTCGGAATCGAAAGTAGCTGTTAACCGATTTCTAAAAAGGAGGTCGTCTGTATGTATATTTTTTAACGATGGTCAACGGTATTGTCTTCAATTGTGGACCAATATAATCTTATTAATTTATCGGGCCTGTGACAGAAACTGAACAATCAATCATTGGTTATATCGGCTGCAATTTGAATAGCCTATGACCTGAATTATTTAACTCTCTGGTAATTTACCCGAGAGGCGGCGAAAATACTAACCATATATCGCCATATGTTCGACTGAAAATCAGTTCATGACGTATTTAGTTGTACTTACTTAGGGGGCGTTCATTATTTACGTGAGGGATTTATGGGGGGGGAGGGGGGTCTACCTGGATCTCACCGAATCTCACAGGGTGGGAGGTGGGGTGGGGGGTTTTATTAGCAAGAAACAATGTAAAATTGCAAGAAAAGGGTTTGTAAAAAGTATTCAGTAAAAAAAAAAACCAAAATATTTGGTTCAATTCCAGTTTGAGAATACCATAAAGTAACAGTATCAAATCTCACGTGAGATTAGGGACAGGGGGTCCGAAAAATCACTAAAATCACCTCACGTAATTAATGGATGCCCCCTTATCTATGAGTAAAACTGAGCCAAATCCTTTTTTGGCATTACACAAAATTACGGTTTTTAAACACACACATGCCAAAATTAATTTATTACTTTCTGTCTCTCTGATATTGCTAATTCTGATTTCTTCGATCAATTGCAGGTCTCAATACTAAAATCTGCATTCAACTTTTTGGGAAATTTGATAAGATATAGGTATTATTATGTAGGTATCTATTTAGAAAAATAAATGTATGACTAGTATATTCAGTTATCTAGTTCCTATACATATAATACAAGCTCTGCTTAGTTTTGGATCATATGGCCGTGGTTAAAGAATGTCCCTGGTTATTTAACGGCTGAAAGCTACTTGTGTAAAATTGCCAGATGGCTAAATTTAAGATTAATATTTAATGCTAATTTAGTGCTTTATTAGTAGCCAAAAAAATAACAACAATGCTAGCTATTTTCATGATGATCGTTGTATAGTGAAACATCATAATAAAAATAACAACAATGCTAGCTATTTTCATGATGATCGTTGTATAGTGAAACATAATAATAAAATTTGATTAAAAATTTAGGCTAATACACCATCAATTAGCGCTCATTGATATTATATTTCGGGTATATAATGATCACCTTGAAAATAGCTAGCATTGTTGTTATTTTTTGGCTACTAATTTCACTAACTAGAGCACTAAATTCGCAAATCTAGCACATCATTAGTACTAAATATTAAGCCCAAATTTAGTAAATTCCGCCATATTTACACTGGTAGCTTTTCAGACATGGATATCTTTTTGAGACATTGTCAAAATTAAAACAGCTGCAGTTACGGTGTAAATTAATAAATGAGTAATGCACCATGCACTTTCTCAGTGTTCCAGTAGCTGGACAGATGTGTCACTCAATTGACACAATGAGTAATATGTTTCAATTAAATAACTACTATTTATATGCTGCAATAATTTGTTATTAATAGACTAGTAATTTTCCTACTTACAATAGGTATTTTGCAATATTATTGTTGTCAGTAAGTGATATTAATACATAATAAAGGATAATATTTTTTTCTGAACATGTCTGTTTGTTCTGTATGGGTGTTTGGGCTCTTATTACTATTATGAATGTTACTCAAGCAAAAGATCTTGATGAAATTTGGCACAGATATATTATAATCTGTAGTAGCACATCAGCTTTGTATAATTCTGGGAACATGTAACATCTCTCTGGAAGATGGTGAAACCATCGGGAATAGCTATTATATGTATCTATTTAGAAGAAAAAACATCTGGTTTTCATAGTAAAAACTGTTTAGATGGAATGAAATGGCTGTGTGTCATGAATGTCCCAGGATGTAGGTATATATTTTTTTTATATTTTTGGGCAAAAATTTTGCTGCTTGGTATCTGTGACCACCCTCTTTTCCGATGGGCACCTGAGTGCACCCCATAATCCATGGATCCCCAGTTCCTCCAAGTTAAATGCTACTGCAAAAGATATGGAAGGCTTATGTGGACGGCCATAGATTACAGAATGCATGCAACAGTTCATGAAGTGTTGAGTTGCCTCACGCATCCCCATGATGTCATATCAATCTAGGGAGCCCCATAATTCTAAATTGCGCCCTAGGGCATTGGAGGGCCTGTGCTCCAAAGGCTGTGACAAATACTAGCACCCAGTTACCTCCAAGGTAAGGGGCCATCAAAGGAAATTCTTGAAATTTAAATCAATAACAATAACTAATTGACCCAGGTGTGATCATATTTGTGGTGCTAGTGCATGGACTCAGTGATAGGGGGTCTTATACATTCTGAAAATGCTTTGTGCATAAGTGAAACATGTGTTGATTTCGTGTTAGTTTCCTTGTTTGGGACTTGACAGAGAAGGAGATCCAGTAGAATTAGTTACTAAATATTTTTTTCTGTATAATCAAATAACAATAGTTGTTTCTCAAATAGACTTATCAATTTTAAAGATATGTTTGTATTTATATTTCTTTTTCTTTAAATATATTTTGGACACAATTTCTTGGTGATAGACAGCCATACCAAATATTCACATTAACACTCATATTAAAAAGAGGTTATGTTTGTAAGATTGGATGGAAGGGGTAAGAGAACGTACCCATACTACGTGACCCATTCAGGGGGGGGAGTGAGGGAGGTCTTCGGAATACCATGCTTAGTCACAGGGGAGTCATATAGTCAATAACTTTTAAGAAAATCTCGCGCCTTTTAGTTTTATTCAAATATGGAGTGCCTTATTAAGTAATTTTTTTGTCCTTCTATTTGCGTTGAAAGCCGAATTTATAAATTACTATGCACAAATTAATCTTGGCATATACTACGTGTGGTCCACCAAGAGGGGCGAGGGGGGTAAAAATTGTAAAAGAATGGGTCACATAGTATGGGTATGTTCCCTAATCCACTCATCCAATAAGAAATAATTCTTTCATGGGTAGGATGCAATCCTTTTCCTAGGAACATTAGATCCCTTGGAAACAGGTGAAATCACAGGTCAGTGGCTAGTTTACTAGTAAATAACTTCCTGCCCATTTGGATTCCTGTAAAGGCTTATGTTTCCATGGGACCAAAAGTAGTCTTTGTGCTAATCTAAAATACTTTAGATCTGTATGATAAGAAAATGGTAAGATACCCCATATTTCCTTAGACAAATAGGAGAACATATAAGCCAACAGACAGGAGTACAAAGAAATAGAAAGAGGGTGGCTAGTCGTACACTCCTGTACTAGGAGTTTTCGCATTTGGACTACAGTTCTACTTTACATCAGGTAGACTACAGTCATCTGTTTACTCAAATAAAAAAAAAATCAATTACTATCTCTTGTCTTTGTCTAATTTTCTCTACAGACTTATTTGCTGTAAAATATGTTTTATCTCCTTCTTCCAAAGTATTATACACAGATCTGTCACTGCAGATTTAAGAGTATCTTACTGAAGCTTTTATTTTTTGGGAAAGAATACAGATCATGGTACCTATAGACAATGCTGGTGATTTTTTTGTCTTTTATATTTTGACCCAATAAAAAACATAAGTAATGAGGATGATGAGCTGACAGATATTTTACGTTAGTGCTTAAGTACTTGTTCTGAAAACTAGAAATGAAAGAAAAAAAAAGGTAAAAATGCATGTGTAAGTGTAAAAACGAAAAATATATCCCAGCTTATAGACATTACACTATCCATCTATGAAAAATATAAATAAGGTCACTATTTTTGTCTGTCTGTTTGACTTTGTTGATAGATTTTGATGCAGATTTAACTATTATTCTTATAATTTTTTCCAGAAGGTTCATGTGCATTATTATCCCACTCAGACGAACCCAGGACGATCACTAATATCATACAGGAGCTGCAATATAATTGAGTCTATGCTTGGCTACATGCATATAAAAATATCCTAAATTCAAAGTCAATAATTTAGTTTAGGCCTCAAAGGAGACTTTTAAGGTCAAAGCTACTGAAGCCACTGACGGTTGAGAAAGTCAGCTTTCTGACTTTGATATAATACTTGTGTGGCAATCTACAATGTAATGCTTTACAGAAAAGCAGGAAAAGATTATGAATTTTGATGTACAAAACATTTTAATAGATGTCATTATTAATTTATCAGCAGTACTTTATTGTTTTGTGTTTTATTTTAACACTTTTTGCTAAGTAATGTAACAATGTAAAAGTAGAATGAACCTAACAGATAGTTTATTACCAAATACCGGTTTAAAAAATTCAATAAACCACAGCTGTGCATGAATTTATGTAACTGGGCCAATGGAATTTGTTACAGCACACTGGTAACTTTGAAATTATAATTACAACATTCCACATAAAAAAGAACAAGGTATTACACACTGGTCAACTAATGTTCTAAAAAAAGTAAAACAAAGAGCAGGGTTCGAATTTGGAATTCCAAGTTCACACAGCTAGTATTATTTAACATGAAAATCAATAATTTTGCCAATGTGCAATATGTTGTTATGTAAACAAAGCTTACCTCTCTCGCCTGTGTCATGTCGACGGCCCACGCCTGGAGGTCGCATTTGTTCCCGACTAACACCATTGGCACTTCTTCCGCATCCTTCACGCGTTTGATCTGCTCTCTATAAGAGCCAATGTCCTCGAAACTCTTAGCACTGTTCACTGCAAACACGAGCAAGAATCCCTCCCCCGTTCGCATGTACTGGTCCCTCATCGCCGAGTACTCCTCTTGACCAGCCGTGTCCAATATATCTAACAAACAGGTCTCGCCGTCTATCACCACTTGCTTACGATACGAGTCTTCTATCGTCGGATCGTATTCGTCCACAAAGTGATTCTGTATCAATTGTATAGTCAATGCGGATTTACCGACGCCTCCAGCGCCGACCACCACCAATTTGTATTCGGTCATCTTGCGAGATAGGCAAAATATTTTTCACACTATAAAAGTCACTGTTACGAGATGAAACAACGCGGCTCGTTGTGCCACACCTCTTGTATTACTCACATCGGCATGGCTGTCGCGACCTATGTTATTGCACTCGCTGTGTCCGTAAAACGGCTAATTAATGTATTATTAGAGGCAAATGCAATAAATAACAATGAGGCGGGCGGTTCACTCACCCTTTTACAGGAGTGCGTATGCGTTCGGAAACTTTACCATCGATGACTCATACATATTATTCAATAATTTTGGAAAAAATTTAGTACCCTTTTGAAATTGCGTAGTGAATGGTTAAATAACGAACGCACAAATGAAAGTAATAAGTGTACTAAAAAGTTTTCAGAATATATAATAGTACATACTTTAATCGAATTAATCATATATATTTTATTACATGTGTAAATATTTGTTAGCTGTTTCGAACGCACCCAATGGCTTGTTAGGATTTATCAGCTGGTCGAAGTTTGCACACAAATTGTTAGATGGCGCTGTAAATCATTGGATATTTAGAATTTTTGACTTACTGTGATTAATTTATAGCTTTATTATCAAACATATTAAATTAAGTAATTATTTATTTGAAAATGTTAATAACTTTCTCTTAACAATGATTTTGGTAGTTTAATTGTTGTTTAACAGCTCATGAAAATTCAGCATGTAGGCTGTGAATTATGTACTTACCTACATACAATATAACGATGATGAAGCTTTTTCATTATTACAGAGTAAGCTTAAATAAATTCGTAATGGCTGGAAATAAAAAATAATAAAAGCAGCTATAATTTATAAGGAAAAGAACATAATTGTCAATCGTATTAAACGTAGCATTTATTTGACAACAACTTCTTGATAAGTCACAACTTGCGCACACATTTGTGTACAAAAATTTTAATCGATGTCGACTGAAAAAGCAGAAGATGACTCAGCTCCAGAAGGAATGGAAGAAGCAGGTGCGCTCGAAGCAGATGTTGGTGCGAGATTGTTAGTGTGTTTTATTATTGATTCTGTCTGTTAGCCCACATAAGTGTCGTTTCATTAGGAGGAGCTCCCGCAACCCCTTGGGCTGACGTTAGCCGGGGGCATCCTCAGCGCGATGTTGCATAAAATCAACACCTCACCTGAGAGCCTTCTGTGTTCGCCGAATTAGTCCGTTTAAGTGTGTAAGAGCCATCACAGACATTATGAGGTTGATAATGAAATAAAATGAAATATTGATTCAAATAGGCCTTCACAGTCACTCATGAATGGGCAGACTCTAACACCGGTTCGGAAGGTTGCTTTTACTGAGAAGAGCCGGCAATAAACTCAGCAAATATTATGCACTATGATTGGCTCGTTACTTTCAAGCTATCAAGAGAATGCAAAGAATTCTGTCGCCAAAAATCTACATGTGTGTTCCGGCAGCTGCGGCAGTAACTGTTCTTTTGTAGTCTTTGTGTTCTTACCACGATTAGCCACAGCCAGCTGCATAGGGCTAAGTTTAGGTAATCTCTGGCCTCCGCCTTGCGGTTTCACTACTAGCACGGTAGGTAGTAATACAAATAAAAGCATGTTTATAAATGTCAAATTACTCATGAAAGGGTAAATAAGGGCATACGAATTGTGTAATGTAATTTCCAGTGACCAACAACTGGCAGGCATAGATCCCAGGCTGAAGATCGACATGGATCCCTTCGCCCACCGCGACCTGAGGCCGGAGATGATGTTCATACGCGAGGAGTTGCGTCAGGCCAAGTGGCAGACGCTCGCTGTGAGTCACTATGTTATTAATCCATTCATTAAACTGACGAAATAGTACCAAAGTTGTCGAGATCTAAGAGGTCCCTTTTGACAGCTAAGAGTTATAGGAAAATGAACCTTATTTAGTTATGATATGGTTCATTACCATCATCGTATAATTAACCATTGGATCAGTAGATGCTCTTCTTAAAAGCAATAGGGATGATTTCTCTTTGACAATTTTTACCTGTCAAAACTCTGTTTTTGGTGGTATTCTTCAAATGTTATAAATGCGGAAGTTTGTATGTATAGATGTTTGTTACTCTTTCACGCAAAAACTACCGACGGATTTAGATGCAACTTGGCACATAGGTAGAGTATATCTTGGAATAACATAGAGGCTACTTTTTATCCTGGAAAAACGTGACATCCCTCGGAAACGTGGGTAAAGCTGCGGGGGACAGCTAGTGGTTTAATAAATTTGAAAAACGTGCAAGTGGTAGATTTTTTATATAAAAAGGTAATGTATTTAAATATACATATAGCTATGTATGCTTGTACAGCTATGTATGTATCAGGGTTACCATATATGTAGAACTTGCCTTTGTTTGGGATCAGATGACAGTGTGTTAAAGGAGCGTCACACGTTGGATATTTATTTATATTCCTTTCTTTGATCCACGTAATCCTTCTCGATTTTCAGTATCAGAAAATAATTGAAATTTTAAGAAAAAAGATCTTAACTGAAAAAGATTGTGTGGAACCATAGCAAGGTGGTTGGGGTCTTGATTGGAACCCGTCTGGGTTCTATAGACGGGTTCTGGTAGCCTTTTTTGAGAGGGCCCCTTCTGGGTTTGGTGTACCACGCTTCATAACATACCATGGTTAGATTGTGGTAAAACGGAAGCCTATAACTGAAAAACTAACTTTGTATGAATACATTAAATGCGACTAATTCGATTAAGGCTAAAAAAATGGAAAAATAAACGAATATGACAAACCATATAAAATATTGTATTTTAATTAATTAAATTCTAAAATAATTAAATTAATTTCTTATTTTTCTATTATTTATTTACGGTTTGGATGCGGTTTTTATCAATAGACAAAATGATTCAAAAGGAAGGTTTGATGAAGGATAACCCTCGGGAACGCGGGTGATACCGCGGGGGACAGCTAGTACATATATAGTATCTGTATGTAGAGGTACATATTTAAGGTAATTATCAAAGCCAACAACCCTAGTAAGCTGTCATGGCAGGGAACCAGATTATTTAACAGAAAGGCCTACGTACCTATTTTACAAAATAGTTGTCTACTTTAATAGTTTTTCTATATTTCATTCCTAAAAATCAGTTTTTTAGTTTTTTGGGGTATTATACAGCGTTACTACGTGTCTTAAATATTGTCAATGGACTCGTTATAAGGCCCCTTTTAATCTCCTTTTGGCTTTATTATTATTGCATATTATTTAATGCAGTGCTTTCCTTTAACTTAGATGCGTGCGGGAAAATAAACTGTAATAGTTTTATAAGACACTGTTATGTATTGTTGGTAAGCCATTAAATAAATAAATCGTTCATCAATCACTTTTGAAAAGCATCGATTGTGATAATCGTTCATTTATTTTTCGTTATAAAAGTTTGCGAACCAGAATTTCAAAGCCGTCCTCTAAGAAGTTTCGCTTCAAAAAAAGTATAAGTAATGACAAGGAATGAGAAGAAAACTCATTCAAATCATTCATTCATTTAGTTAATCCCTAGAGTTACAGGGCGAGTGTTTATTTGTAGTGTTAATATTGAGTGTTGCTATTTTACGTGTAAAATTCTAGGAACACAGTCATTATATTCTCATATACAGCGACGCGTCCCGAGAAAATCTCCAATTAAAAATAACAATAAAAGAAACCCTTTGATACTCAATCACAGTTCTCAAACTTGTTAGCGAGAGTAGAAAAAGTCGGTATTGGAGTCTATTAAAATCCAGATTAAACTAGATATTTCCATCTTACTGATCTTCACAGTGCCGGATTAGGAGAAGTCTCTCGGAATGTCAGACTAGAAGCCCATTACCTTAATTTGCTTTAGATATTAAAGTTTGGGATTGGGGTAAAAGAGACTGGGGTAATACCAGTGTATGTGCTCCATTAATCAACAGAAGTTTTTGGACTGTAGGGAGGAGAGTGAGTGAGTAAATATTATGGGAGTGAATATTATAAATGCGAAAGTTTGTAAAATGAATTTATAGATGCTTGGCACTCTTTGAGGGAAAAAAATAATGAACGAATCTGGATGACATTGACAAATATAGTTAACCTGGAGTAGCACATATAAAATCCCTCGGAAGTGCGGATGAAACCGCGTGGAACAGCTAGTATGCTGATGGTAAGTGGTCACCGCCGCCTATGAACATTTGCAACACCAGTGCGTTGTTGTCCCTGAGACGTGATATAATTAAGTCTCATGTGCCTGTGATTTAACCTACCCTTACCTTTCTAACCGATGCACAGGAATACAAGTGCACTACTGCTCGGTAACCCCAACCCATACAAGAAATTTTCTTCTTTCGGTATTTTGTTAAATATTGATCGGTGGAACGTAACCCGTCATGTGCGATTCTGACTCGAAAAGGCTAGTTACGCCACTGCCACATATTTATTTATAATCATTTATTACGCGGCAAATCCGCCACTGGATTCAGATTATTTCCGTCCATACTAAAATGTGGTAACGCCTTTGATACAGTTCATTCAATCAATACAGACTAATTATGTTCCCTCTACGTTTGTTTAGCTGTCTGTTCACACACCGTTGGTTATGTAATTTTGGCATTTAGATATTAATTAAGCCACAGAGCCAATGTTGCTCACTTGTACTGTAATGAAAACAAGGATTACAAAAGAATAGCAAATAGGGAATTAATGAAATCATACCTATAAAAAGTTTTGTTCAAAATATTTTAAATATCCACCAGAGCTTGTAATATGGAAACCAGATAATCAGTTATCTTGTAGGATAAATATTTACACCCAGACATACAGACATTTCCATGCACACAGATGTTTGTCCTCGGTGGGAATCGAACCCATGACCTATGGTGTGGCAGTCAGGGTCTCTAACCACCAAGCCAACTGACCCGTCATTACTACAAGTCGAGCAGAAACGAAGAATGTCCGAAATAATGCTAAGTGAAATGAAATAACAGCGCGGGGTCTCGATGCGAAGTGGTGGGCCAACCGCGAGGCAAAGCTATTAATACCTATTAGAGAAGAAAATTAATTGACTGTGAAGGAATCTCTGTGTACACATTCAGGGGCTCGATTCTGTAAGGAAAATGACACTAGCTCGAGGATGTTTCGTCGCGGCCTCTATGCTCTGTATCTTTAGCTAACTACGTAGTCACGTGAGTTCAGTTTCCGACGAAGTTTGTATTAGCTGAACAAGAGGGCTGAAGTCAGTGCAAGCGAAGCCGCGGGAAAAAGCAATTTACTAATAAAAAGTTGTCGGTTGATTTTCAACGGTGGCAATTTCAGAAGCTTTGACCTTTTATTGGTGCCCTTCTGGATCTAAACTGAATTAATGTTTGACGTCACGTTCGGGTTAAGAAAGTAATCCCAAACAAACAAAAATAAAGTTGCGAATGAAGTTCCTCTTTGACGGAGGCTTTGACAGGCGACTGATTGTTTCTATTTTATATAGTGAAGCGATGGGGATTTCCATTTCAGGACATCTAAGACTTGATGATTAATTATCATCATTATAATACAGCTGTAGATCTTTTTTCTTTTTATAAATATCCCGGGACATTCTTTACACGGCCATCTGGTCGTGGCCATGAAATCCAGATAACGATATACTACAAACTACATTTTTCTTCTTGATTCATACCTATTTAGATATTTATCATACAAAAATGTATAATACAAGTCCACTGCTGCTAAACTGTGTAGTTAGTTATATAAATGTAATTCAAACTGTTATGGAAGAGCGGAGTCTCCTAATACAGGCATTACATGCTTAGAAGGAGACTCTAAGAACTATAACAGTATGTATGTAAAACCTATGTATCAAAGATGAAAATAAAAATTATTATAGCTTCGCTGTGGAAATGGGTATGGTTATAGTACTTACCTGGACGATCTTTACACTAAGAACTCTACTTCTAATTATTGTATTCCAGGTCCGCCGCACTGCTCTAAAGAAGCTACTCCTCAACGATTTCATGCAGGAAGACTGCGAGTTGAGGAACATTGGGTTGGCTTATGCACCACCTGATCCTTGAACTGTATCATTATGAAATAAAAGCAAAGTTTTTCTGATGTCGTTTTTATTATAAAGCTCTTCAATACTACGTTTTTAGTGTAATTGTAGCTTGAGCTCCGCTTCGTTTAAATGGACAAAAAATCTAATTAAACTTCGCATTTATAATGTTGTAAGTATGTAGTTAAGGTAAGTTATTGTAATCTTTATTTGTCGTAATAACATGGGAACATTAAATAGTTTCCATGACAACCGAATAATGTAGATATTACCCGTTTATTTCATTCCACAGAAAAAGGAGTTTTCTTTGATGATTCAAAATTCAAAATTAAAAACCATTTATTCAGTTTAGGCCTTCAGAAGGCACTTATGAAGGTCAAATTTAAAGTTACTGAAGCTAAGGTTCGGAAGTCAGCCTTCAACTGAGAAGAACCGGCAAGAAACTCAGCAAGGTTACATTCTTTTTTATTTTATTAAATTCTTTTTTATCTATTCTGACTTTTTGGCTATTTTATAATATCAATTTTATATATTTTTATATTTAACAATTACAAAATACTTAATAAAGCTAACATTCAAAAACAAAAAAAAAAAAAAGAAAGAAATAACAAGACTACAAAATAGAAAATGACAATAGTTACTTACAACTTAAACAAGAAAATTAGAGGTGCACTGTGCAGAGAGCTGCTATTTCCATACATTTTTATCTTCAATATAATGAACCACCTTGTAATACGCTTTTTCTTTCAAAACTTTCCTAATATAATTTTTAAATTTATGATCAGACATTTTGGTTACTGAAAGCGGTATCTTATTATAAAATCGAACACAATTACCAAGAAATGACTTGTTTACTTTAGTTGGTCTAAAATATGGAACAACTAACTTCTCCCTTTGTCTTGTATTAATATTATGGATATCCAATTTTGACTCAAACATTCCTATGTTTCTACGTATAAACATTATATTTTCATAAATATATAATGAAGGCAATGTCATTATATTTATTTCCCTAAATAAATCTCTTAATGATTCACATATTTTAATGAAACCTCAATTAATTTCTGGTTTTGAATATTAGGAAAGTTGGATAGATATATATACTAGTAGTAATCGCCTTTAGTTTTGGTTTACCTTGAAAAATATGTATTTTACAGCGATTCCCGCTTAAGGTGATCATCTCTTACTACTTTCCCCTACCGTAAATTGCACGAATTGCTCTTTTTTGCATAATAATTATTGATTCTATATCCGCTGCTGCTCCCCAAAATAAAATACCATAGGACAAGAGGCTATGAAAATATGCAAAATAAACTAATTTGGCTGTCTCAACATTCGTCAATTGTTTAATTTTCCTAACAGCAAATGCAACCGAACTTAACTTAGTAGCTAGAGTATCAACCTGAGGTCCCCACTGCAATTTATTTGGCTATCTACTTGTGCTACATTCGGTAAAGAAAACCTTAAGCATTTAGTTTTCTTTGAATTTAGTAATAGATTATTTGTAGCAAACCACCCGCAGACAAATGACATAGTATGATTAACTTTAGTTAGATCTTTGTCTTTTCTATCAATTTTAAAAATTAATGATGTATCATCAGCAAACAAGACAATATCTGTAAGATCATTTACAACATTTACAACATTTAGGTAGCTATACCGACAAAATGAAGGTTTTTTGTAATGTAGAGTCTATTCGAGGTTAGTCGTTATGTATGTATGTTAGTTGTTATGACGAAAAATATCATTTTATCCAGGAATATTAAGTAACCACCTGTCTATTTCTAATCAAGTAACTTATCTGCTCAGTTTACAACTGAGTCGCTGTCAATATCTGGTAACAGTTGGATCATGTAATTTACTGCGTATCACTTCTATTTATATTTAGTTAGCTGTCCCCGGCACTCATCCTCATTCATTCGCTTTCTTGAGGGTTATTACAGTTTCTCGGAATAACAATTATTCATCCGGATATCTACTATCTATATGGAAGTTTCATCCAAAGCCATTTACGGCCAAAATTTATATGCAATCCCGATCGCAAATCCATGGATTGGTGTTACCTTTTGACAGAAGTTTCAATACACGTAATGTCGAAATTCTATTTCAATCTTGCGATTTTAGATCGGGATCGTATATAAATTTTGGGCGTTAGTCGGTTTTGCGTGACAGAGTAACAAACATCTATACATCTATCATAAAAAAATTTGTAATATTATTATAGTAGGATAGAAATGATATGATTATTGTGTTGTGTGTGTCTGAATAAATGTAATTTTGATTTCTTTTTCTTTATACCTGACTAACCACTTTGGGTAGTACAGTTTTTAGTGCAGATTTCGTCCGGGGAAGTACTACACTTACCCATTTCCGCCGTGAAGCATTTGTACTCTTGTATTATTGTGTTTTGGTCAGAAAGGTAAGGGGGCCGGTGAAATTACAGGCTCATGAGACTTAACAACTCGCAAGGTTGACAACGCATTAGCAATGCCTCTGGTGTTGCAAATGTCCACCCACTTATCGTCAGGTGGACCGGTTTGCTTCTTTGTCGGCCAATGTAGTATAAAAAAAACCACAAGCTAACTCGGAAAATAACGAAAAAAAACCGTAAATTTAATTTGGACTAACATGTCATGTTAACTGGGCATGTTACATTCGCACTTATGTTGCGCAATAACTATCCATAATAGTGCTCAGTCAATATAACCAAAGTGTCAAAGGTCAGATGAAGATAAAAAAAAAAAATGAATCGGCCTGAAATAATACATAAAAACAACAATTACACATGACTATAGCTTTTATCGTTGTGTAAAGAGATGTCATTTCTCGCCGTTACAACAACTTCAGTACCAATGTCAGAGCACAGTGGCTCAATTTAGTTGCGGCCGCGCAGGTCCGAGGTCGACCCGTCTCGTGAACAAAGCTTACCGCAAAAACATCAACTGTCTAAAAATAAAACAATCTAATAAACACCTTGTTTAAATAGTAATAAAGTTGTGTATTTAAATTATACATTATATAAAACACACATAGATATATAAAACCAGTCTGTTAAAGCTGGTTTTCTGTTAAGATTGTGTTTAGGTACGTCGGAATATAAACAATACTAAGGAACTTGTTACAACGTGGATAAAAAGTGTTATGTTTAAACTGGAATTGGCATTTATTGATATATAAATAATCTGATGTTTGGTTTTGAATTTGAGTTTGGAAATAGAGTGGAGAAGTGAAGACTGGAACAGAATAAAAATTATAATTGGTAAGTGTTGAAGGCTGAAAAATGAGCTTCGGAGATTATGGATGTTGGCCATAATAAATATATAGTATAGTGCTAGTTGTCCCTACAGACGTCCTGTCGATACGGAATAACTTCAAAACGCAGGAATTTTATCGCAGCGCCACCTACCGGGTCCAATTGTGAATCTAAACCATTTTCAAATCCACAGGATAATAAGATAAAGTGAAATACATCATAAAAATACTGATAGGAAATGTTTATTAGGAGTTAAAGGAAACACTAGAATACCTAATATTTGATCTAGATTAACTCTTATTTCATTTGTAACCTCTTCCTTTTCTTAAAGTTAAAAAGAGTGAGTGATAGTTTATGCACACCAGAGGCCTTACCATTAAGACTTACTTCGATCCATTTCATTTTATGGCAAAAGCGAGTTTGGCAGAGTACAAATTTTAAGACATGGTTTTTCTTTTCATCGTATTTAAATAGAAAGAGATGTTAGCAACACACAATAGAATAGTCACCGATATACAAATGGAAAATCTGAGCTACAAAAGAAGACTAAATTTTACGTATTGTTATAATTAAATAATAATTAAATAGACCCACATTTCAATGATTTTTTGAAGTCTCCGTACCACTTTGTTATCATTCCCGACCTGAGAATCGAACCCAGTACCTCAAGGTTTCTATACAAAATTTATTCTGCTCCACCGAGGCGTATTGTTATAATAGGCAATATCAAAATGGTATTGGCAGCTATTTCCAATATAATCTATGCAAATATCAAATCATCCTAGTCAAACATTCATTCCATTTCACTCCATTCGCCTTTGATAACTGGTGAGCTCTAGTTTTATCCAGATTATCCCATCTATCTATATATTAGGTTGGGGAAAAAGTCTTTTCGCATTATAGTATGTATGAACTTGTAATAAAATCTCTTTGGCTATACTATTTTTATCTGGCTGGTTTTGGTATCATTGAAAGTTTAAATTCTAAAGAACATAATTCTAAATTCAAATTAGGAAAATGTGCGATTTTCAATTGTTTTTCATACCGTCAAGAATGCACTCAGCATTTAATGACGAAATTCAATACATTTTAAAATTTTACTACAAAAAAGGAAAAAATGCAACGCAAGACGCGAAAAAAATTTGCGATGTTTATGGACCTACTGCAGTGTCTGTGAGAGTAGCACAAATTTGGTTTAAACGTTTTCAATCCGGAAATTTTGATGACAAAGATGCACGTCCCTCTGGTCGCCCTATTATAGATAAAATGGATGCCATTTTTGAAAAAGTGGAGCAAGATCGGCATATAAGTAGTAACGACGTAGCTGAAGAACTGGGAATTGACCACAAAACAGTTTTGGCGCATTAGAAAAAAACTGGGTACACAAAAAAGCTCGATATTTGGGTACCTCACGAGCTCACTGAAACAAACCTAATGCACCGTGTATTCATTTGTGATTCTTTATTACGACGTAATGAAACCGAAACATTTGTGAAGAAGCTGATAACTGGTGATGAAAAGTGGATCACATCCGACAAGAACGTGCGAAGAAGGTCGTGGTCAAAGGCCGGTAAGGCTTCACAGACTGTGGCGAAACATGGGTTAACTCGCAACAAGGTGATGCTGTGTGTGTGGTGGAATTGGAAGAGATTGGAAAGGATTTCATTATGATCTGTTACCACCAGGCATGACCATCGATTCTGAACTCTACTGCGAACAACTGATGAGTAACCACTTGTCACGGTATTTTGATCAGAAGTCCCAAAATTTCTATAGCAATGGGATGATGTCCCTACTTACAAGTTGGCAAAAGGTTATCGAACAAAATGGTACCTATATACTTTAGTTAAATGTAAATAAACTATATTAAAAAATGTTTCGAAATTTCTTTAAAAATGCGAAGAAACTTTTTCCCCAACCTATTATATGTATAAGCAAGATAGGGTTTCTTTGACGCACCATCACCTCAAAACTACTGAACATATAAGGGTGGGACTGCTACCATTCGACGCGGAGTTTTTCCTAGATGGTTATAGGGTATATACGATATCGATAAACGTGGGTGAAACCGTGGGAGACAGCTAGTTTTATAATGCTAATGTTACTATATTTTTCACCAATATTTATTTAAGTGCTAGTGCACTTATAAAAACCCTATTAAAACGTTTATCATCAAAGGTTGATCAGCCATACAATTAACCACTGGATCAATAAATTAACCTTTATTTCTAAAGTAGTAAAGGTGAATTTTCAGTGGCATTCTTACCTGTAAAAGCGGGCCTTAAATCATAACAACTTTACTAATTTAAAATGTAAGACAAATTGATTTAGTTAGATAGTTAAACAGATATTAATTCGGCGAAGTTAATTATAAAATTTTAACAAAGTTTATAAATAAATTTAATTATATTTTCTTTACAGTTTCACAATAAATTAATATCGAAATTTAAATTTTTATTTGCATTTAATATTAAACAAGTTTACTTAATGATTCATCTAAGACAAAAATACATATACTTTGTACACATATTCTTACAGGTATTAGAAGAAACATAGGATACTTTTTGGGTCGGGAAGTGTTACATCCCTTGGGAACGCGGTTGACAGGTAGTATGTAATTAATCGATGTTCGTTTTTAAAGAGAGTAATTGCTTAGTTTATCGCCGGCACTTCTCAGTAAAAAACAACCTTCCGAACCGGTATTTGAGTCAGACTATTCATATGAATAAAAATGTTTTCATTTCATTTCAATAATTGTGCGAATTTTTAAAATAATAAATCTAGAATAATGATCAAGCTCTTGTTGATTCTTGGTAATTAGAATTTTTTCTCTGGTCCTTTGAGTTTCAATAATATATTTGTGGTTAGGTCTCTCAGTTATTAGTCTAGCTTTCGCGTTCTCGAGGTATCTAATAATAATAATCAATATATATAAAAACGAATTCCTATTTCCCTTGGTCACAGCATCTGGACCGATTTCACTTATTCTTTTTTTGTTGTTTTTGTTATTGTCAGGAGAAGGTTCATGTGAAAGAAAAAATTAAGGTTGGAAAATTAGAAAATTTAAGAAAAAATAACGACCATATTAACTTTACTAATGTAACCTTACCGCTTTTGACAATATAAACACTTATAATGTAACATTATGGAGTTTGACATAAATGTCAGTCGTTTGACAATATCTTTTAGAACACCCCTGTTCTAAAAGATCGTCGTCATGGGTCGGAATTATATTGATAAAATAATTAATTACCATTTCTTAGTGCACATTTCACAGTCAATTCAATCGGAAAATTGTATTGTAATGTACAGTGAGATTTTTAGGAAGTGTTTATTCACGATTAGTTCAGAGCGCTATTACGCCTAATATTAAAAATTTAATTGTCAAGAATAATAAACACTTTGTTCTTGGTATTTTATTTTTAACTAGCTGACCCGGCAAACGTTGTTTTGAATATATATATTACATATACATATTTACTTTATTATAAACTATTCATGAAAATTTATCGTACTACAATTATTACATTCGATACCTGACCCGACAGTCGTCCTGTTTTAACTATTAATATTGAATTCGAAGTGATATGATTAATAAAATAAAATCCAAAAACTTTGTATTTATGAGTCCAATGCTTTAAGATAGACAAAAATTTTACTTTTAATATGTGGCGTGATAGCTCTGAACTAACAGTGATGAACACACACTTAAGTGTTAAAATATTCATAAATATTCTGATTGAATCGAATGTGCACTAAGTAAAACTTATACTTTATAAATATAATTCCGACGCATGCCTCCGCTTTAAACGATATTTTCAAACGACTGACATTTATGTCAAACACCATAAGGTTACATTATAACAGTTTATATTGTCAAAAACGGTAAGGTTACATTAGAAAAGTTAATATGGTCGTTATGTTTTCTTAAATTTTCTAATTTTCCGCGCAACTTTCTTAATTTTTTCGTTCATAAGAACCATCAACAATAACAAACACAACAAAATAAGAATTAGCGAAATCGGTCCAGCCTTCTATGCGTGTTCCCGTGACCAAGGGAAATAGGGATTCATTTTTATATATATAGATAATGATACCAATTCGAATTCAATACTAATTGAAGACAGGACAACGTCTGCCGGGTCAGCTAGTTCCTTATAATAAAAATATCTGCTACATATGAATCATGGAGCCAGTTTATATCATAAGTAGCATGTAAAATTCGTATCTCTTGGATTTATGAAATGATAAGATAAAGTGAATAAATAATAAAGTATATTTAGTCTGATATTGAATTATTGAGTGTCATTGTTGCATTTCAATTGATTGGATACTATTCGTGGTTGTTGAGTTGGAATTTAATTTACGTTTGTTCAACTTAGTTGAGTGTAGTCAAGCAGTAAATTAATAGTAAAAGAAAACAGGCTTTCTCGTGTCTTTGCTGTAAGGAGTTCCCTCGCCGGAAGCCAACCCTGCAGCAGCCAGGTAATGGTGCTATTTAAAATTGCCAATAAAAATTAATTGTGTTTAAAAAAAGTCATGCCTATGCTGTTGAACGTTGAGTTCCTTCATCTGAAGCCAATCCTGGTAGAATCAGGTCATGTGAACCATAGATCCATTGTCATTGAAACTTAACCAACTTGTAAATTTTTTTCCTAGGAAAAGAAAAACTCGTTTTATTCTGCTCGCAAAACTTGATGTAAAGTAACTAACATACATCTTTTATCTATTCTATATTTTCTTCTAATGTACGAGTATATGTATATAAGTAAATTGGGGTATCTTTGATGCATCATCAAAACTATTGAACTTATCGGGATAGGACTGCTACCATTCGACGCGGATTTTTTCGTAGATGGTTAGGCTATGGTTATGGATAGGCAGATATGATATCGATAAATGCGGATGAAACCGCGGGGGACAGCTAGTAATATTATAAATGCGAAAGTTGAAACATGTGGAGATGTATGTTGGTTAGTCTTTCACGCAATAACTACTTAACAGATATGGTCATCCAAATCCAAAAGTTTAATATTTTGCACATAAATAAATAAAATAAAAATAAAAAAGCCTTTTATTTCACACCTAATAATTAATTATTACAATTAATATTACATCAAATTAAAATTTTAATTAAATATTACAAATGATAAATATATTTACTATATATTGATTAATTATAATTATTTGTATCCTATATATTAAAGAAAAAAAAAATGTGGAAATGTAAATAATTTTGCATTACATTATACATATTAGAAAGTTTTAAATTATTTTTATTTATAAATTATTATTGTTATTGAATTATTTGTTTTTTTTTTGTTTAGCGTGAACCCCCCTATTTGAGGGTAAAGGCCTCCTCCAAAGATACCCAGTAGTCTCTCTCTGTGGCGTTTTCTTTCCACAGTTTGCCAGCCGTCCCTTCAATGTCGTCAGCCCATCTGCTTCTAGGCCTTCCTCTTTTTCTATTTCCCCGGGGGCCCGGCCATGATGTCAGCCGAGAAGTCCATCTATCATCGTTCATTCTTGTTACGTGACCCGCCCATTTCCATTTCAATCTCATAGCATAGTTTAGTGCGTCTATTACTCCTGTTTTTTCTCTTATAATAGAGTTGCGAATCCTTTGAATTTTTCGAATTTTCATCATGCTTCTTTCCATGCTCCGTTGGCATGAGTTTATTTTGTTTTTAACATTGCGTGTGAATTTCCACGTTTGGCAAGCGTATGTAAGTGACGGTAGGAGACAGGTATTCATGACATTACGCTTAATCTTGATTACCATTTGACTTTAGAAAATTTATTTTAGGCTCCAAAATTTTTTCAATGACCCTTTTATCCTTCTTTCAATTTCTTGGTCGTTACTTTTATTTTCGAAAGAGAGTTGTTTGCCCAGATAGATGTATGAGGTGACGAATTCTATCGAAGTATTATCAACTTTTATTTCTTTTTTCAATGAATTTGTCATAATTTTTGTTTTGTTGAAGTTGATTTCTAGGCCTGATCGTCTGCTTGATTGTTGTAGTGTATCTATCATGTGTTCTAGCTCTACGCTGTTCTCAGATAACAAGACAAGATCGTCAGTGAATCTTAAATGATTTATATATTTTCCATTTATATTTAAACCCATCGTATTCCAATTTAGTTTATTTATTATGGATTCTATAACTGAGATGAAAATTGTTGGTGAGAGGGGGTCCCCTTGCCTAACGCCCCTTTTAATTGGAATTCACTCTGCTGGTGCTATTTTCATAGATATATTTTAACACATTGATGTATTTAGCCTCTAGATTCTGAGAGTTTAGGGCTTCCCATATTGATGAATGGAGTATAGTGTCGAAGGCTTTTTGGTAATCTATAAACCCTATGTAGAGCGGTCGCTGGAATTCCTGGTATTTCTCAATAAGTAGCTCCACAGAAAGAATGTGATCGACTGTAGAGTAACCTTTCCGAAAGCCTGCTTGTTCTATTGGCTGGTATGAATCGAGAGTAGCGCTAATTCTATTTTTTATAATTGACGAGAAAAGTTTATATAACGATGGCAGAAGGCTGATGGGTCTGTAGTTGTTTATATCATTAGGATCGCCCTTTTTATATAACAATATAATGTCTGATTCTGACCACTGCTGAGGCGTAGAAGAGGTGTCTAGTATTTTATTGAAGAGAATCGTCAGCGGTGTGGCTATGATTGTGTAAGCCTCTTTTATTGCGTCGTTAGTCATTTTGCACATAGATAGTTTATAATCTGAAATAACTAATAAGATACTGATTATCCTGGGAAAATGGGAACGCGGGTGCAACTGCGGAGAACAGCTAGTTGTTTTATTAAAGCAAAGTGTTTGAAATAACAAGACTTTTTAATGTTGGCCCTATATAAAAAAAAATATAAGGTGTAAGCACGCTTCTTTTCATCCTATCAATCTGTCATCTCGATTCTCATTTCCTTTTTACCCTTCACACAATCCATCTAAATAAAGGAAAATATTAATTCTTTATTCAGATTACACAAACAAAGATTTGAGCATTCATTCTTATATTTGTAAGCAAACATATATTTTTTTATATGCTGTAATGTTTTTTTTTATCAGAATAAAATTTATATTAGAACTGGTTCGCGTGTTTTTATTATTTAATAAATGGAAATAAAAAAACTTAACTAGTAAAAACGCGCCACGACCTTTTGATTTTGTTATTAACATAAATATTAATAACATACTAGTACCTGCAGTCGCCTTTGTCACATTTAAAAGGTTAATTCGAAATATGAAGATTTTTATTAGTCGATTTTTCAATCATTGTCAAAGTTTACCTACTCGACTAAAACTCATATGGAATATTCTACACACCATTTCAGAAAAAAATTTTTTTTTTTTTTTTATTAGTACTGTTGTGTTTCTGAGTAAATGTTGTTCAATTAACTTAAATTAAATATTGATTAATAACTTCAATGAAGCAGTAGTGCACTTGTATTTCTGTGTTTCGGTTAGAATGGTAAGGAGGCCGATGAAATTACAGGCACATGAGACTTAACAACTTCACGTCTCAGGGTCGACAACGCATTGGCGAAGCCCCTAGTGTTGTGACAAACGTGATGTGTGTGGTGACGACTTACCATCCGGTGGACGTTCTCCCTGTATGTCGACCTACTTTGCTATTTCCTTCCTAATTCTGACACAACTCAGATCTTCTTAGAATAGATCGTCTAGGTTATCTGTGGGTCACATTACTTAACTGATACGCCGCCCACTCGATCTTGTACGCATTCACTTAGTTTATTATTGGTTCTAACATTTTTGAAATTTGTGAGAAATGTTTGAGAAATTTTCTCGGCACTAAAAGTATCCAATGTGTTATTTCAAGGCATTTTTATATAAGTATGTGCCATGTTCCGACAATCCGTTAGGTAGTTTTTTCGTGAAAGAGTAACAAACATCCATACATACAAACTTTCGCATTTATATTATTAGTAGGATCCAGAGACACAATCGTGTCTCGCGCCAAGTACACGTCCAACATATGGCGTGAGACAACAACGTGTCTCTATTCTCTAACATAAGTCAACATAATAATTCTATACTTACTTTTATTATTGCACATACTTTTGGACATTTCTAGTGATATTCATTCGTAGTTCTCAAAGTTTGAGAGCCTCTATTCTAAGTTAGTACCACAATTCATCAATTCTGTTTGCATTTTGATTGGAAATTCGGTTTTTAAAGGTCAATTGATTTCTTTTTAACATGACTAGGTGACTTGTATACGTCATGAAAGTTTTTTGAAACAATTGAAGCAGCAAGGATGTCAATGTGTTGTCGATCCTGAGACGTGAAGTTCTTAACTCTCATGTGCCTGTAATTTCACCGGCCCCCTTTTTTTTATACCACTTGGGCCGACAAACAAGCAGACGGTCCACCTGATGGTACATTTGCAACACTAGGCGCATCGCCAATGCGTTGTCGACCCTGAGACATGAAGTTGGTAAGTCTCATGTGCCTGTAATTTCACCGGCCCCCTTACCTTTCTAACCAAAACACAATTACACAGTAATACAAGTGCACTACTGCTTCACGGTGGTATAGTATAGATATATATTAGTAGATAATAGGTATGGTGTTAGTACTTCCCCGAATGCACTATGAGCTGAAATAATTCTAAAACCATGTAAAGGGATGTTTGCCTGTATTTATTTATTATGTAGTCAAGTTTAAATAATATAAGTAAATGTTTGTTTTGTGTAAAGACGGTCCAGCTGGCGTGGTTGTTGGATGCCCTGACTATCACGCCATAAGTCGTAGGTTCGATTCCAACAAGAACCAACTCTTGTGTGTCACTTTGTTCTGTATCTGTGTGTAGGTACAAGTAAGTGTTTAAAAAGTACACTATGTAAAATATTAGTAAACTGTTTGTCATTGTACAGTCGCTGCTTAATTTGGGATCAGGGGCTCGATTTTGTAAGGAAGATGACACTAACTCAAGGATGTTTCGTCGCGGCCTCTGTGCTCTGTCTCTTTCGCTAACTAGGGTTATACGATCGCGGTGCAACGAGGCCTCGGAGAGCTCACCTCTCACGTGATTGCGTAGTTAGCGAAAGAGACAGAGCACGAAGTCTGCGACGAAACATCTTCGAGTTAGTGTCATTTTCCTAACAGAATCGAGCCCCAGTCCGTAGTATTATGTTAGTAACTGTAATATCGTGTTTCATCCCAATTCAGTCTGTAATTGTGTCGCAATGGAGTCCAACCTAGCCGATGACAATACACCATTATGGCTATTATAATAATTGTCCCAAATATCATTTCTATTCAACATGCGATGCGACGTGATATGAAATGTTTTGATGTAAATGTAGTTCAGTTTGGAACCTAATTAGTTTGGTAAGCATTACCGCAGAATATATAATTACGCGTATTCAAAGTTCTCTGTATACCCAATAACGTATTTTAATATAGACACCTCATTAACTAAGATGACGGCTCTTAAAAACAGCGCTAAAAGAAGATAGCTGACAGGTCAGAAGGCTTGGTTGGCTTGGCCCTGACTGCGGGTTACCTATGGTTCCATGATGCTTATTTATTTATGTAGCTACTTTTACGCGCGAAGAGAGGAAATGAAAATAAATACCACCAGGATTTTGCTGCTAAAGAGAGATGAATATACATTGTTAGTAACGTTAAGATTGAGTGCTGCATGCGCCGCGCGTAACGTGGCGTCAGTAGTTTGTTTGCGACTAAATTTAATTAGGTCAATTACCATATTTTTATGTGGCCATTTTTGATCGCGGACAACGCATCTATACTTTATATATTACTAGCTGTCCTCCGCAGTTTCACCCGCACCCGAAATTTTCCCGACACAAAAAGTATCCTATGTTACTTCTAATACCTCCAAGAATATGTGTATAAAGTTTCATGATGATCAGTTAAGTAGTTTTCGCGTGAAAGCGTAACAAACAAACTTACATTTACATTTATAATATTAATAATGGGAATTGTATATCACCGTAATTGCGCGATAGTTTTGTTAACAATATTCCTATCTTTGAAGTCAGGTCTGTGGTCTCTTTAAACAGCACAGACAACTTACTACATATTTACCTTATAGTTCCATTTATGCAGTTCCCTTTGACCTTTAATAATGTCAAAGTAAAATAAGCTCTATTCCTTACTGATAAGTTTCATGTATCATCAAACAATTTGTCATTGTATCGATAGATGTACCTCATTTCGATGTAATAATGTCATTTTTTTTAGTAACATCTTTAATTGTCCAAAAGGATTTGTGTTATGGAACGTACTATAATATATTAATGATATCGAGATCTAAAAGGCCCATTTTTTACAGCTAAGTGTTACAGGAAAATTAACTCTATGGTATTGTGATTGGGTTCACTAATTAATATTTACTTAAAGAATGTCTGTGACTGTATTTATCATTACATAAATAAATTCACCTTAAAAGCAATCAAGATGATAAGTAGAATTAAAAGACTAGAATCCCTCGCAGTATCACCCGCGTTCCTGAGAGATGTTACATTTTCTTAGGACAAAAAGTATTCTATATGTTAATCTAGGGCATGATCTATCTACGGGCCAAGTTGTATCCAAATCCGTTCGGTAGTTTTTGCGTGAAAGAGTAATAAACATTCATACATACATCCGCAAAAACTTTCGCATGTAGTAAGGATAAGATAGAAGAAATTTGGATATATATAATTTTTTTTTTCAGGAAACCGTAGAAAGCAAGAATAAGCGCCGCAATACAATATGCTGTGGCCAATATTTCTGGCTGCGATCACCGCGTTCATCATATGGGCCCTGTTCCTCAGAGATGAGGACAACCCGCTGGACCAGGTGCCAGGGCCTCCGAAATGGCCTATAATTGGCAATGTGATAGAACTTTTGCGGATGAAACCGGGTTTGATTTTTTTAATTTAATTTTGTATATATATTTTAAATATAAATATATCAAAATAATATATAATAAAAAAAAAAAAAAATTGTTAAATTATTAATATCCACCGCGCGAGCTTACTTGGGTTTTGAAGATTTTCCGCATACGTATTTTCCGAAGTCGTTTTTCCCGCATTTAAGAATGTTTTCGGGATGAAGTCCAGAATCTATCCATATAATACCTTTTTTTTTTTTATGCCACTTGGGCCGACTAACAAGCAGACGGTCCACCTGATGGTAAGTGGTCACCGCCGCCTATGGACATTTGCAACACTAAGGGCATCGCCAATGCGTTGTCGACCCTGAGACGTGAAGTTGTTAAGTCTCATGTGCCTGTAATTTCACCGGCCCCCTTACCATTCTAACCGAAACACAGTAATACAAGTGCACTACTGCTTCACGGCAGAAATGGGTAAGGTGGTAGTACTTCCCCGGACGAACTCTGCACTAAGAGCTCTACTACTCTGGACTACTTACTGGATATACTTATTAACTAACCTTTTAAATATTGGAGATCTTGTTGATAATGAGATTCATCGAATCAAATGATCATTTCTCCTCATAAAATAACAGAAGGATTGCCAATATATTGCTGGACAATACAAAACTATCTTACCACCCGTCCCAAACTTCACTTAGAGCAGAGTTTAACATTTTTCAGACGCTATGTTCTCTATGATAATGAAATACAACAAGCTGTATGGCGAGCGTTACGTTATAAAGGTTTTAAATCTGCGCGTGATGCACACTACCAACCCGACTGATATTGAGGTGTGTACTTATTGTTATTTCTGATCTAAACTTGTACCATGTGTGGTGTATATCAGATCTATTCGGGTCAGTAGTTTCTGTTATCGTCATGTTTTGGTCGAGGTGCTCGATTCCTAGATCGGGCTCTCGTTCAACGCACTCTTTTTTTTTTTTTCCTTTATTGAGAATAACAAACAATTGCACAATAAAGCTTATGTAACAATATTATATATAAATAAAAAAGTAATTGCACAACCAACACCGTTATTCACAAAATTATGTACTAAACATGGCAAGATTAACAAGTGAATAAGTAAAATATTAACAATAAAGTGAACAAAACATACAAAAAAGAAAACAGATTATATAGGTTTAGATATAGATATAGATATAGATATCTAACTCTTAACTCGTAATGAGCTCAAGGTAAGTTTCTAACAAAGAAACGATAATAATAAAGGTGTAAAACCAAATAGTGTGTAGGTCTCATCACGGAGACCTCTGTTTGAATCTTCGACGATAATGTACGTAAATATAATATTTTCAGTTACTTTTAAAATGATTTCATTGCAGACGATCCTCTCTCATTCGAAAAATATAACCAAGAGTAAACCATATACGTTTTTGGAACCATGGCTCGGAAGTGGCTTGCTGGTCAGCACAGGTGGCTTGTGGCACCGCCGCCGCAAGATCCTGACTCCAACCTTCCACTTCAACATCCTGAAGAACTTCTCCCACGTGTTCGACGACAAGTGTCGAGCCTTAGTTCATCAGTTAAAGCAAACTGATGGGGCGGAAGTTGACCTATTGCCTGTCATCAGCGATTTTACACTTTCTACTGTTTGTGGTAAGATCTTGGTCTTGTGGTAATAAGTGCGGAATGAATAGAAATTCGGCGTAGCGACGGTCCTTACGCAGCTACTTAGAGAAGGGCTTAGATCCAAAGGTTAATGCCTGAAGTTGGTTACACCTATGTATGTCCTGTTTTCGAGTGAATTCTGCTTGTGCAATTTAGGTTCGCCAAAAAACTTAATTCTGTCAAAAGTAATCTAGTAGTTACTCTCCATCAGCCATTGACATCAGAAATAAATATGTTTAATTTAATGGGCCCGCGATAATATCCCTGGGGAACACCCGAGCTATAATCATCAATACTAAATCTGTACAGTTTATTTCTATAAACGCCCTAATTTGAAAAGTTTTTATCCCATTCCTTGAGCACGATTCTAGGTTATGTACGTGTGTATGTGTTTTGGTTTTACACTACGGCCATTAAGAGCACAAAAAGAAAAATAACGCAAAGTAAAAATGAGGAAATATTGTGGGCGGGTGATGCGACAAAGTGAATCTGTCTTTGTCGGTTTCTTGGGCTCGATTTTTTGCATGTACGTATTTTATGGGCCAGAGCTACTATTTTTTACCCCTAACGGGAAAGCGGTAGACACTGCGGAGGACGGTATTAGGAATAAAGCTAAAAGTATATTTAGAATAGAAAGGCCTTTGTCTCTAGTCGTGATGATTATATTTTTTCTATAACATTGCAGAAACAGCAATGGGCACTAAGCTTGACGATGAAAAGTCAGCATCAACAGTAGAATACAAAACCGCCATTGGAGAGATTGGCTACCTGATGTTAAGTCGTCTCACGAAAATCTGGGCGCACAATGACTTCTTATTTAACATGTCACCGATGGGAAAGCAGTTCACCAAAAGCCTGAGTAAGGTCCAGACCTTCGCTGACAATGTCATTATGGAGAGGAAGAAGCAAATAACACAGCAAAGCAAAGAGGAAATTACAGCGGCGTTGGAAGGTGTTGGTACCAAAAACAGATTGGCCATGTTGGACTTGCTGCTGGAAGCGGAAAATAAAGGGGAAATTGATTTGGGCGGTATAAGAGATGAAGTTTATACGTTTATGTTTGAGGTAAGTTCTTTAAGAGCTTTTTTCGATAATCTATATCCAATGGGGGAGGCCTATGTTTAGCAGTGGACATTCCTGGGCTGATATGTAATAATATCTAAAGGTTATAGAGTGATATCACAGTACAATCAAAGATTTTGAGTGGTGGAGCTCTTTGAGTAGTAGAGCTCTTAGTCCAGAGCTCATCCGGGTAAGTACTACCTTACCCATTTCCGCCGTGAAGCAATAGTGCATTTGTATTACTGTGTTTCGATAAGAGAGGTAAGGGAGCCGGTAAAATAACAGCTACATGAGACTTAACATCTTCACGACTCAGGTTCGACAGCGCATTGGGGATGTCCTGGTGTCAAATTTCCATAGGTGGTGGTGACCAATTACCATCAGGTGGACCGTCTGCTTGTTTGTCGGCCTATGTGATATAAAAAAATAGATTACATAAGTCCACTTAGATATTACGCTACGGGGTTGAATTATTGTGTCCCATAATGTATTTTCAAATTGTTGATCAAACAAAATTATCACAATGAAAACCGGTTTCAATTTAAATTCAAGATATTACCATTTAACTATATGTTCCTTTCGCTTCTTTGTCTTAAATATAATTTGAACTCTCTGATTGATTGTTAACTTCATTGATTCAATAAATTATTATTGCAACCAACACCTTGACATCTGTATTGATAATACCGAGCATTAATTAAGGTACATCATTCAATTATTAATTGCTTCCAAGATATTTCCCGTTACTTTGTAACATGTTCCGTGTTCTGATCTACCTTATTGTGTTGTTATATCTACGAACTAACGCTGCGTAATCGTGTATAGATACTATTATTAAACATGCGATAATGACTTTGTTTGCTTGTCCTTTCTTCATCGTCACAGAACAGCGGATCGATTTTATTTCTTATACATTTTAGTTGACAGATCGAAGAACGGCATTGACTACTTTTATCTCCGGAACGCGGGTGAAACCACCGGGCACGCTTATTATCTTAAATTTATATTTTTTTTAAGATTCATTATGTTGTAGGCCAGATATTTTTTAGTTACAGAATATTTTTTCTTCATGAAGGCGCTTATGAGGTGACCTAGATGTTTCTTAGCTATAGTTGGACTAGAAAGGTAGCGCTGATTTGATTTGTTGGTTTTTTAACTAGACTATTTTATCTATCTTTTTAGTAACCGATAGGTGGCCCTATAGGTTCCTTATAGCTCTTAGCGCCCGTATTTCTAACTACTTATCTATAAATATTTTAATTAATATCCTACTATAACTGAAGTTCCTAAATAAAACAAGTATATTAACTATTATCACCAATCAATGTTGTAATTAAACATTTTTATTTGGATTTCTCTATATCAATTATGAAGCCGTAGGATATTCTTTTCTTAATTAGTCTCGTCAGCGAAATTGAAGCGGTAGGATTCGACGAAGTCACTATTGTTGATTTTAATCATAATTGATAGGCCAGTTGGCTTGGCGTAGCGACTCTGACTGACAAGCCGAATGTCGCGGGTTCGATTCCCACCCAGGACAAACATTTGTGTGCATGAACATGTCTGTTTGTTCTGTGTCTGGGTGTAAATATCTATATAAGTATGTATTTAGAAAAAAAGTATATACGTAGTATATGTAGTATATCAGTTATCTGGTTTCCATAGTACAAGCTCTGCTTAGTTTGGGATCAGATGGCCGTGTGTCAAGAATGTCCCGGGATATTTATTATTTATTTAATCATTAATCAGCTTAACAAAGACAACATATTAAAAGTGTTTAAATTACACGGAATTTCTACACTAATATTATAAATAATTAAACTTTGTAAGTGTGATTGTAGGAGGTAATCTCTGATACTACTTATCCTGTAAAAAAAGTATTTTACTGACAGAAAGATACACCTCGGGTGACATGGTCCATGTTATAAACCCGAAATACATTTGGTCGCTCAGGAACGCAAGTGAAACCACGGAACGGTAGCTAGTAGAAAACATTCTGGATTAACGATTACGATATTTATTTCCCCGGAAAATATTACATCAAGTTATCAAAAATGGATTACAAAACAATTCTGCTTTATTCTGCAGGGTCACGATACCACAGCTTTGGGCCTGACCTTCGGATTGATGCTGCTAGCTGATCATGAGGAAGTCCAGGTAAGTCTTATAAACATAGTCAGCAATATGAGTAGCTGAACTAGTGGTGCGACTGGAGTAGGATTTTGTGACTCGAGTCACTCAAGTTATTTTACCAAGTCACTCGAGTTGTACTCGAGTTTTCGAGTCACTCGAGTAAACTACTTACACTCCTTGCAACTCGAGTAACAATATATCACTAGAGCTGAGTTCGATTAAGATTTTTATATACCTTTATTGTTTTTTATATAATTAATATTTAATATAATGAAATAAAATAAAAAATATTATTTACCTTATTTATGTCATTAATCAACAATGAAAAATAAAATGATTTCTTACGACTAATTGAGTTACCACGTAAAATGACTTTAAATTGCAAATAAGAAGTAATCAGTTTTTGTTGTAATAATTAGATAATAATCAGGCTTTTGTTTATACCTTACAACTAAATATTCCTTATAATAACATTAATTTTTCCTTATCTATATTATAAGAATCATATTGAATCAATAATATTATTATTTATGAATTAAAAATCCCGTTAAAAAAGCATAGTGTTCTCAGAAACTTACAACTTGGGGCTTAAGAAAAGAGTGAATATGCTACTAACGGGAAAGCGAGCTCTATCCTCGGCCTCATCTTCACTCACCATTAGGCGAGATTGAGGTAAATCGTAATCCCGTCATAAATAAAAGTGCAAACAAACTCGAGTCAAATTTGCTGACGATACCGCCATACTAACTGCACATAGTGACCCAAAAATTGCCTCACAAATACTCCAAGAAGGACTAAATGACATATCAGACTGGCTTAAAAAGTGGCGGATAAAAGCAAATGAAAGCAAATCTGTCAATGTTACGTTTACTTTAAGAAGAGGATCTTGTCCTCCAGTCACACTAAACAACATTGAAGTCCCACAAGCAGATCATGTGAGATATCTTGGAATGCATTTAGATAAACGACTTACTTGGCAAAAACATATTTTCACTAAGAGGAAGCAACTTGGTATCCAAACAGGGCGAAAGTCTCTGCTATCTCTCGAAAACAAAATACTCTTGTATAAGGCAATACTAGAATTAGACGTACGGGATCCAATTATGGGGCACCGCATCTCACTCAAACATAGAAATCATACAAAGGTTTCAAAATAAAGCTCTGCGTATGATAACCAACGCGCCCTGGTTTGTACCCAACGAACTATTCCACCGTGACCTACGAATGCCTACTGTGAAGCAGGAAATCGTACGCCATACCAAGTCCTATAAAGAACGGATCCAAAAACACCCAAATACTCTGGCTCGGTCCCTAATGGATCACAACATAGCGCGACGACTGAAGCGTAAAATACCTCAAGACCTAATTCAATCACAGTAAATATAACTACTGTCTAAACAATGAAGATGTGACACAGGTCAAATACTGAGCGAGCCAGCGTTAGCACCAACCAACATACTTCTGAATGTCCCAGGAAGGAGACAGATTGTAGTAAATAAAGAACAAAAAAAAAAAAAAATTGTTTTCAATCGAATATGAGTTTTACAAATTCACTCGAGTCTCTCGAGTAAATAAAACTTGAGTCGCATCACTAAATTAAAAAGATCAATATATTCTATGCACTTATACTTTAGAACTTTACGTGATATGTAAATATGAAATGAAATAGTTTTATTTTTAGGGATTAGCTTTTGTGTAGTGCTTTGATATGGATCCAATAAACTTCTTATGTTTTAGGTACTGTATTTTGTTAATGCTAATTCTTAAATCTACTACTCTTAAGTTGAAAATCGCTCAAACATCAAGGTGCTTTATTTGAGAGATAGTTCTCATCTATGCTTATCACCGTCGGTCGCATAACTTAGGTAGAAGGATTGTGGACACGTCAAAATAAATGGTAGGCGTTACGATTTCTGCTAGGCAAACCCTTTTCGATTCCTATGAAATGGAAGATGTGTTGTATGACAAAATTTAAAAAATATATTTATTTGCAGGAACGTGTCTATGAGGAGTGTCAGCAAATATTCGGTGATTCGAATCGCACGCCGACTATGTCGGACTTCGCTGACATGAAGTATCTAGAAGCTGTGATAAAGGAAACTCTCAGACTGTATCCGAGTGTACCTTTCATCGGCAGGAAAATTACTGAAGACTTAATAATGGGTATGCATTTTCTTTACCATTTTAATTCTATTACTCAATTATGGTACTGATCAGGTAACAGGGACAAATTTGGATAACTCCAATGAGCTTTCGATGAAGGAGAACATCGTGAGAGTAGCTTGGTAACAAGGTATGGCTGGCTACTTGTAACAGATATGTACCTAGTTAACACACTCAACCTCTATTATTTATAAGGGCGAAGGCACTCTTGCCTGTATTACAGCTATTGTATAGTTAGCACAGGATGCAGGGCTTCGTATACATCGTAAAATTCCTTTTTTTGAACAATTAATAAATTATTATTATTGTTTTTAAATATTTATTTACGCAAGATAATGCTTATTAATCTGATCCGAACTTAACGCGTTGTTGGAATCGTTGCGAGTGAGTTTACCTATTTTTGCGATGCATGCAAATTTTATAAGCATTTACTGAATTTGCTACACGAGCATTATTGGCTCGTACAGACTTCTTATTTAAATTGATTTTTAGCAAAACTATAACGTAAAAAGTTAAAATGAGCACGATCCTTAAAGCTCATTTTAAAACTCCACAAAATCTTGAGCTTAAATTTATCCTATGCGGAAGGATTTTATTAAATAGCAAAGATTGGTTTAACAGAAAATAAAAAAATTGTGTTTAAAATTTATTTTTGAATAAATGTATAATATACATAGGTCGCTGGTTCATATCCGGCTCGAAGTACCAATTTTGTACAGAACTGTTCAAAATAAATGATACTGTTTTGGAATAATTCCGTTCAATATACATGATTCATGATTTACACCGTGGAGCACTTGCAGTGGAGCCCGTACGCGATCTGCTGATGTAAAATGCTGATGTTGCTGATTATGTACGGCTACACCGTATGTCATGATTATCTTCAGAACGTGGCACTCATTCAGATCTCAATTATTTTGTCGGTGATGACGATAACCACGCATACTCTTAATACCGAACTTGGCTCCCATTTTCACATTAATGTTTTTGAAGAGAATTTTTTACGCGATTTAGAAGGTACTCGTATGCAAGTTAAATCATTATTGACTTCTTCCAGGTGATATCACCGTAAAGAAAGACTCCGAAGTATCCGTCCTCATCTACAATCTTCATCATCGCGAGGATTTGTACCCAGATCCAGAAGCCTTTAAGCCAGAGAGGTTTCTGGAGGGCGAGGTCAGGCATCCGTATGCTTACCTGCCCTTCAGTGCTGGCCCGAGGAATTGTATAGGTAATACCATAAGCTTCTTTGTACTCAAGATTGCTTCGACTATTTTGTCATTAACCATGATGATATTGTGGTCTAAAACAAACCTTAAATGTGAAAAAAAAGAAAATGACAGTAGGGCCGACAAACAGGCAGATGGTCCACCTGATGGTAAGTTATCTCCGCCACCTATAAACATTTGCGACACCAGGGGCATCGCCAATGCGTTTTTGACCCTGAGACGTGAAGTTGTTAAGTCTCATGTGCCTGTAACTTCACCGGCCCTTTACGTTTCAAATCGAAACATAGTAATACAAGTGCACTACTGCTTCACGGTGGAAATGGGTTGGTTAGAACGGGTCAGCTCCGAACGAACTCTGCAATATAGGTTATTACTCTACTACGTGTTAACGTCATATTTTCTGCTGGGTAAATGCAATTCGATTCCCATGACATGGAGGGAATTTAAACATATAATCAACCCTTTGTTATTTCCACCATTTTGCTAATCATACACTGTCAATAAAAACAATATGAGTGTGCAAATTTCAGCTCAATCATTTAGGAGAAATGGTTCAAAGTTGCTAAACTTACATAAAAGTTTTAATTTATTTATGTAACATAAAATTCAGCTTTTGTATAAGATGTTGTCAGCAACTTAAAGCTTTAAAGTTGGTGATTGCAACTTGAATTATTAAAGTTTATCTATTTCAGGTCAAAGGTTCGCAATGCAAGAGATGAAGTGTGCGCTAAGTGAAGTCTGTCGTAACTTCAGACTGCTGCCCAGGACCAAGGGTGCGCGGCCTGAGCTCTGTTCAGACATGGTTTTAAGGCCTAAAGAACCTATTTATGTCAAGTTCGTCCCCCGTTAAATCCAAATAATTGTAAATTTGTTATTTTACTGTTGTAAAAATTGATTTATGTATCAGTATTTGTTCGTTTTAATTAAGTATTATGATTAATTTTGTTGCCAGTAAATATGACCTTAGATTATAAAACTAGTGCAATTTATAGTTGACAGAAATACATATTGATAAGTTCCTACTTTAGTTGTTTAATTTTTTTATCCAATAAATATAGGTATTTAAGTAAGTATTTAAAAAGCAGAACATGTAGTATATCAGTAAACTGGTTACAATAGTAACATTAGCATGGTTTAGAATCAGGCCTAATAGGTGATTATTCAATATATCTAATATTCGATAGTTCTTTATTTCGCGGATATCATATACATATATAAAACTAGCTGTGCCCCGCGCTTTCACCCGCGTCGTCTGTCGTATAAAAATGTCGTTCGAAAAATATTACCCTCCTTCGACGTCGGGTAAAACTGTAAGACTGTTACGTCAGACACAGCTCGGCTGAAAACGTGCAACAACTTCTTCGAACACTTGGAATGGTTTCTTGAAAAAGAAACAGTCTTCAGAATTTTGCAATATTATTTTACAAAGCATTTTATTACTTAATAAAAGAGCATTAAATGATAATAAAAAATGTTAACTGATGCTAAAATATTTACACTATTAAATTGGTCGCCTTGTGAACGAAATTCAACCGTAATACTTTATTGTTTAAGTTTGAACTTTATTGAGGTTTATTTGTCAGGGTATGACCTCTAGAATCATTGCATAGAACTTTTTAGAGTTTTCTTCTATTACGGCATCTTGGAGCGTGTCACAAAGACGTGATTACGTGATTGAGATTAGCTATGTGAAGGTAAGCTATTTGTAAAATATGTATGCGTGTGTGTGTCACCCATGGAAGAGTGTGTATTGATTTTTAACCGACTTCAAAATAAAGGAGGAGGTTCTCAATTTGTCTGTATATATATATATTTTTTTTATGTTTGTTACCACATAACTTTCGACTGGGCGAAGCGATTTTAATGATTATTTTTTATTTAAAAGCTGGTGCTTCCCGTGTGGTCCCATTTCAATTTGGTTCAGTTCTGACAATGGCACCCATGAGAAAACTATATAAGTCGAAAATTTGCATTAAGTATGTGTGCAACAAATAAATGGAGCAAACAAGCATCCCTATGGTACCCAAGAGGGGACACCAGAAAAAAGGGGCGTCCGAAAACAAGATGGAGTGACGATATCCGCCTAACCCTAGGACCATACTGGACCAGAGTTGCAGAAGATCGAAGTCAGTGGAGAGAGCTGGAGGAGGCCTATGCCAGGAGGCACGTCGAACTGCGAGATATATTATAAGAAAAACAAACAAAAATGTTAAACCTGTGAATTGTTCGAAAATAAAAGGGCTTTATTATTATGTGTGCGACAAATGAACGAGTAACTCAATATCACGCCAACCGATGGACCATCTGATCATTACAACAAGACCTGATGATGGTATCCTGAGAAAATTGAGGAAAATCCTTAAATGTGTAGGCATACATAATAGACATACACCTTTAGTAATCACGTTTAGTAGGTCTACTCATATTCAGAAAAAAATGTTAGTGTACTTCAGATTCACTAAAAATAACAAAAATTTAAACAACCGACATCAAAAATAACAATCATTGTAACTACATTATGTTATCGTAATAATTTGATTGACTTTTAAGTAGTCTAAGAATTCAATTATTTTTTCTTTTCAGTGCGTATTAGTTTGTTTTGGAATAGTTTCTTTTTAACCGACTTCAAAAAAAAGGAGGAGGTTCTCAATTCGTGAGTATTTTTTTTTATGTTTGTTACCTCATAACTTTCGACTAGGCGAAGCGATTTTAATGATTCTTTTTTTATTTGAAAGCTGGTGCTTCCTTTTATGAAGTCAGTTAAAACTTAAAATTCTATTAATATAATAATTGTTAAGAATTTCGTCTGTATTCCCAGAAACTCATAACTTGGGGCTCATTAAGAAAAGAGTGAATAGGCTACCAAAGGAAGAGCGAGCTCCGTTTTCGGCCTCATCTTCACATACCATCACCAGGTGAGATTGAGGTCAATCGCAATCCTGCCATAAATAAAAAAAAAACATAATGAATCTATATAAATTTAATTTGAATGCCGTTCGCTGATAAATTACTCAAGAACACCTGAATTGAATATTTTTTTTTGATCTTAATTTTCCGAATAAGGGTTTAAAGTACGTGGAATTGAAAAGCTGTCCGTTAAATTGAGAATTCGGGGAAAATTTAAAGTGCTTTTTCACGATATTATAGAAGCTCGCAAAATTGCTTTTGCTGCAACATTAATCCTGGTGCAAAAATAAAGAAAAAACTAATAGAGCGAAGATAGCAATATAGATAGATTTTCGTATTTAGGAGTACTTATGTCTAAATAAATAATCTTTGAGGAACTTAGTAATTTTGTTAATTGCTTGAGTAGTAGAGCTCTTAGGTTAGCGCAGAGTTCGTCCGCACAAGTACTACCATCTTACCCATTTCCGCCGTGAAGCACTTGTATTATTGTGTTTCGGTTATAAAGGGAGACTTAACAACTTCAACGTCTCAGGGTTGACAACGCATCGGCGATGCTCTGGTGTCGCAAATGTCTATAGGCGGCGGAGACCACTTACCATCAGGTGGACCGTCTGCTTGATTGCCAGCTCATGTGCAATAAAAATACAAAACAACTTTTGAGCGACTTGGAAATTTTATTAATTTGTAGGTCAGTAATGCATCGGCTTGGTGTTGTATATGTCTATAGGGGGCGATGACACTTTCCATCAAGGGCCGCCTGTCTATTCGTCGGCCGACTTCACATAAGAAAATGTAGTAAAAAAAAATGCACAAGCGCAGTTGACAAGCCTTTCGCAAACATGCGCCTGTATGGAAAATGACACTAGCTCGCGGATGTTTCGTCGCGGAATATATGCTCCGTCTCTTTCGCTAACTACACAATCACAAGAGAGATACCTGAATAAGGGCTTAAATGTGCGAAAAAGAATTTAATTATATAGCGTAGCTCCTTATTTGTACGCAAAATTAAGCTGTGATACTTCATGAGTACAATCCTACTAATATTATCAATGCAAAAGTTTGTAAGGATGTATGGATGTTTGTTACTATTTCACGCTAAAACTACCACATGAACTTAGATGAAACTTGGCACATAGATAGAGCATGTCCCGGACTAACATATAGGATACTTTTAATCCCATAAACATGTAACATTCTTCAGATGAAACCGCGGGGAGCAAGTAAGCTAGTAATAAATATTGAAAATAATCTAAGTACATATGGGCGAAGCCATTTACTCATAGAAGTATTTATTACCAGTTGTTCCCCGCGGTTTCACTCGCGTTCCTATGTGTTATTCCAGGGCATTTTCAATATATGTACCAAGTTTCATCGAAATCCGTTCGGTAGTTTTCGCGTAAAAGAGTAACAAAAATCCATACATACAAACTTTCGCATTTATAATATTGGTTTGATATCTATGTTGGAAATGATTTCGCGAAGAACCAAATTGTTTTTCATGTGATAGAATTCGTCAGAATGTATGAACAAAGTGACTTGACAGAAAAGCAAATCAGATTGTCAAGTCGAATCTCAATTACGGCTGGTAGTGGGGCCTCTGACTGATATTAAAAGATTTGGACTTTGAACCTTGTATCGCAAAAACTGTATGTTGTTATGTCGAGTAAACGTTTGATTGCTATCTTATCTGAATGTGACAAAAATAGCATCTTATAATTTAAATATTGGACTTTATCAACCGGCCTTGGCTTTAATTACACTATTTTTAGCGTTTAAAAGTAGGGTACAATTAAATAAAAACATAAACCAACAAGAAATCCGTTTATTTACAATTTGAATCAAATTAAGACTAAAGGGGAACTAAACAAGTACAATCACTTTAAATTAATACAAAACAAAATACATATGTACTGCAAACTTCAATAATAATTAATTAAGGACAAGAATATCAAAATGTAAGCCACGGCTTACCTTGATAAAAACCAATACTGATTCCCACGAGACGTCCGTACACTGCAAGAACTGGCGAGCCAATGTGTCGCTGCTCCTAAGTGCCCTGCTTATCTGGCCTGTCGTCGGGTGGCGGCATCACCGTTGTATAGAAACTCCTTACACTATCATTTTCAATCCGATAAAATCTTAACAATCATTGTACTTTACTACATTTGTTACATTCATCTTTGTACCATTATGTGAAGAGTTATCAATGTATGATATATTTTAGATATTTCGTTTATATTAGGGTTTTACCAATGAAATTTCTGTTTACTTAAAAACCTAATTTTTTTTATTCTATTCATCGAGGTAATCACTTCTGCTATCGATGCATCTGCGCTAGCGCAGTGGTAATGTAGGTTCTCTTGATAATGTCAGCTGGACAGGGCAACATTATTTATTTTATTAAGGTACTAAGTTATTATGCTCTATTGGTTCATAGACCCTTACACGGACTAATAGGAGGCATCAAAATCTCCAAAGGCTATATATAGTACAGTCTAAGGTAATTTTAGACTTTTTTTTATTCTTATTAATTTTATAGAGGGATTATTCATGATGCATATGTCACCCTCATTGGAGATACTCGTACATCTTAGGTACAATACAATTATTTCCTACTGTAAAGTTGTTGAAATTCTGGTAAAATAGAAGTCTGTTAGCGCAAGGTCTATTGTGCTCCGTGAGCTCACTAGATTATAAGCAGCGGAGACGAGCAATTGAACAAAGCTGGCAAGAGTTTCCACCATCATTGCCTTCGGTCTCGGTTCAGTCGTTTTTATCCTAACGTTGATAGCTGCTGCTTACTCAACCGTAGATTGAGTATCAGCTTCCTCAGTCACCTTCCGTTGACAACCATAGATTTCGAGAGACCATGGGGTTCATTTTTCAGATTAGAATTCCCGGATTAGAAGCGTTGAAACCAATAACGTGCCGTGCGTTTGTGTAATGTTCGTTTCGTATACGTCGTTTATAAGCTGTACCGTTTGCGGACGGAATTTTTATTAATTATGTACCTACTTATATTGTAATGTCTCCAAGCTTACGAAAATGATTCATATGTAATTAAAAAAATAGTAATCACTAATCCATTAGCAAATGGCAGAATTCCATGATTTTTAAATTAAATTAATTTTGTTATTAGAATTCTCTGTCAAACCATAGATGCCATGGTTTGGCGAACCATAAGACGTACAGTACTATAAACGGCAACTTCATTGGTAAAGATTTATTATTAAGCGTGGAGCTTGAGATTTTCGCAATGTTGTTTGACGAGCACACTGACCAGTTGTGTTGGTTGTAGTTTACTCTTATTTATTGGTATCTTTTTAAACATCTACACAAGTTATAAAAGTTAGAAAAGTATTAGTGAATACGAGAGTTCCAAAGTTTAAGTGCACATTGAGGAGTGTCAGCTATTTTTGTAAGTAGCTACATGATTTGTTTGTTGTGTTTCATGCAATATTTACTTTAGCTAAGTGAATTATACCTAGTATACTAACTAAAATGAATATTTGTTGACTATTTATACTTGAATATAGTCTTGACTTACACCACGACAGAAACTCATATGTTATCCTACTAGGTTTCTTCCAAGAATTTTTCTTTCTCCGGGATGAAGTATTATATGTATATTGAATATTGTATATACTCGTATGTATATTGTATATATAAATATTTATATCCCGGAAAATTTAAGTATTATAATCCATAATTGTATGTCTATCTAATTCTCAATTATCCCCCCCCCCCCCCTAAGATCTATAATTATTAGACGTCCAAGGTCTTTGTAATTTATTGATTTAATGGCAATTTGTATGATGATGTATATTAGCTCCATCATTATTCAAGATTAAAAGCATTTTTTCAATTTGATTTTTAAACGTCAAAACAGACTGGTTACACTTTTAAATTATTAAATTGCACTGAGTGAAACTCTACAGTCCGTAAGGCAAATAGCTCGTTGATGAATCAGCGGCCTCTATGCTCTGTCTCTTTCGTTTACTACGTAGTCGCGGTAGAGGCCCGCTCTTCGATGCATTGTTGCTCCCGTCTGGCGGACCGACGGTAATTAGTATTCCCATTATAAATTAAGAGGCATTATAGTCTAGATACATATAGTATACATATGTAATTTTTGCCGTTTAACAATGTCACACAATAATTTACATTATTGCTTTTGGAATAAGGTTGATTATTTAATCCAATGGTTAATTGTATGTCGATACATATGAACTCGATCATTAAACTAAACACTAAAAAGGAGCTCTATAGAGAAAGCAACCTTATAGTGATACTGCAGTTCTGTGTGTCTGTATGCTGCGATAAAATTTTGCTAGAGCTAAAAATCGTACAGCAACGGAAGAAGAAATATGTTAGTAACAACATTGTTTTAGGACATGGGTGTGTAGTAGAAGTTGAAATATGAAAGTGAAATTATTAAAGCGAATAGGATTTCATGAGTTTTATATATGTTAAGGGAAATGTACGTAATCTGTCATTGTATACAATTTCTAGGAAATGTATATAATTTCTAAAATCGCACGGAAATGTGCGATATAAATTATATTAGACACATTTCCTAAAAAGGCAATCATTAACAAAAAAGCAAATGTCTAAATACATGCATTGTTTTTTTTGTTACCCAACAAATCTTTATTTACGAGTTATTTTATTATTATAGAAAAGTATAATAAAAAGCCCAATGCAAATGTTATTTAATATTATTTTACGGTATAATTGTTAATTGAGTCAGTTTAACAAAGTGTTTTATTCATTTTATTCAGAGAAAGCATTCGTTTTATACAATTTTAAAGATTTGTTTGCCAAGATATCCAGACAGGGCCTTATTTTCCATTGGGCACATGTGCCCAGGGCTACGCGATCTACAGGACCCCCTAGTTCCGAAGGAATGGACGCCGTTGAGCGTCTGATCGTGTCGTTAGACCGAATCGGTGTGTCGCGCTTTTAGAGCTCTCATAACATAGTCTTAGGGGCCCCATTATCCTAGTGCCCAGGGCTTCAATAGTTTAAAGACGGCCCTGTATCCAGAAGAACATATTCATATACACGTACCTATGTTTGTCTAGGGCGGAAATCGAACGCACATCCTGAGAAGTGGTCAGAGTAGCTGATCACCCAGGCAATCGGCCTGTCAACGTAATATTCATTATATTCGCTTAAGGCTGTACTAGCTGTGCCTACAATTATTAAATTAGATGTCTAGGTTGTTCTTCAAACTATGGAGTAAACGGGAGGGGAAGACTTTACGTTAAATCTATAATAGTTTTCATCCATTGTAAGATTATACAAAAACAAATATCTAGTAACTAATTCCGCTGGATCTCCTTCTCTGTCAAGTCCTGAGTGTCCTGAAGTTCTCTGTCAAGGATAGTAAGTAAAGCTCTTTCTGTCCGGCGGTCGGCGAGGTAACACGTCTGTGGTACTAGTACGTCAACTCAGTGACAGCGGGTCTAATACGTCCTGAAGATGCTTCGTGTAGAAGCGAAGCACGTGTCGATTTCCTGTTGAGTTTCCTTGTTTGGGACTTGACAGAGAAGGAGACCCAACGAAATTAGTTACTAGATATTTGTTTTTGTATAATCTGTATGAAATGTATACAATACCGAAGCTATTTAGGAAATGTATAAAACATTGTTTCTATATCAGCAGTTTTAACCCGAATTCATAAATTATAGTGAAGGTAGTTTAAATAAACGAGTCTAGATGTATGTACCTACACCTGCAAGCCGTACTGTGATGCTTTTTTAGGATCCGTACCCAAAGGGTAAAACAGGACCCTATTACTAAGACTCCGCTGTCTGTCTGTTCGTCTGGCTGTCTGTCCGTCTGTCCCCAGGCTATATATTAATGAGCCGTGATAGTTCAAGAATCAAATAAATATTTAAGGGGGCTAACATACAACAAACGTGTATTGCTTGTTTTTAAATAAATAATTAAACGTGATGTTTTTGCCGTTTTTATATATTGTGGTACGAAACCCCTCGTGCACAAGTTCATCTCGTACTTGCCCGGTTTTTATCTATCATTACATTGCAGCCTAGTTCTTAACATTAGGTAATGAAAATTCAAAACGTGCATATACAAATTCGTGCAAAAGCATGATGATTGTCAGTAAACCAACTTAATACCTGAACCTTTTAAATAGGCATTTAATAGGCGGCTTTTTAATAGGTGTAATAGTCAAGTCAGGAAACAGTACAATTATAAATACAAAAGGGCCTAGAAAAGGGCCCTGCGGCACACCCCTATATAATGTGCGGAAGAACCTTTAAATTCAATGATGTAACGGTTTGTTGACTTTGCCCCGCACACAGGACCCTTGTAAAGAGTCATAACGATAAGAAATATTTTACTGATTTTGATTAAATATTGTGATTGCGCAAATGATATATGATATCGATAAACGAGGGCAATACCGCGGGGTACAGCTAGTTGATTTTTAATTTCCTGTATAATAAGCACTATGTATATATAGGAACCCAGAAACTCAGAAGCAGGAACCTTTAAACATAAACCGACATCAAAAACAACAAAGGGGCACTAAAAAGCGAAAAATAATACAATTACAATAAAAAAAATACTATTATCAAAACCTGTTTACGTATTCATTTTAATTGAATATTATTTTAAGTGCAACCTAATAATCTGTTTGATGTTGCTACGCAGTCCGAAACTCAAACATTCTTGGCGAAATAAACCGCTTAATTTATAACAGAACATAAATTTAATTAAATACCAAAATATTTTGTTCATGATGAAAAATTGGAAGTTGGTAGGTACTATGAATTTATGTGCATCAGTAAAATTTATCAACAATTTTCATTGTTCAATATCATTCAAAGCGTCTCGTCGACGTCTGCCCACATACTAGCCCTCGCCTACGCAATGGTCACGCAGTCACACATTCCATCGCATATACTAGAATTCCGTTATGGCTGGACGAGCTTATCTACCTACCTATTTAGCTTGGGACCGACATCAAAGAAATAGGATGGTAGTGCTTATAATAATATTTTATTTAAAAGGTAAACTTAATTGTTAATCTTACTAGCTAAACCTCATGTAAATCATTTTCTATAGAGTTTTTACGAAATTTTAATAATATGTTGGGGGAGCATTTAATTTCACAACATTGTTGGCGTTCTTAATATGTATGCCGTTGCCAAATTATAATTTATCAATACCAAGAGTGTCTGAGTCAAACCCCGGACACCACCTGATGGTCAGTGGCCACTGCCGCCTTTTATATGAACATTAGCAATTTTACATTACCAGGAGCAACGCCAATGCGTTGTCCACCCAGAGACTTCAAGGGGCTAAGTCTCATGTGCCTGCAATTTCTCCTTTACCTTTCTGACCGACCATAGTGATGATTAAATGTAATTTTTTTCAGAAATACCGTCGAAGCACACAAGAATAATAACCACAGTGGAATATGTTGTGGCCAATACTCCTAGCTGCGATCACCGTGTTTATCATATGGGCCCTGTTCCTCAGAGATGAGGACAATCCGCTGGACCAGGTGCCAGGGCCTCCGAAATGGCCCATAATCGGCAATATGTTAGAGATATTGCAGCTTGCACCAGGTTTGAATAGTTTTTGCTAAACTACTAGCTTAACTTGTCCATAGGTTCGATTTGAAAATTAGATTCATCATCATCAGCTCCGTCCACTGCTGGACATAGGTCTCACCTATGGCACGCCACTGAGCTCGATCTTCAGCTCTTTAGCTCGATTTTCAGCTCTTTAGCTCGATCTTCAGCGAATTCAGGTGAATCTACTAAACAGCTATGTATCCACAAAATGGAAAGATAAAAGTAAGGAAGTGTTTCCTTAAAGTGGGTCTACAAAACGTACATGAATACGTTGCAATATAACGCATGCGTTTAAGTGTGAAGGTATATTAAATTTCGATCTACATCTACTGCTACTGACCGTTGCTTTTGAAACTGTACTAAGAACAGCGTTTTATATTTTTTAGACGCTATATTCTCTTCAAGACTTAAATACATCAAGCTGTACGGGGAGCGTTATGTTTTGAAAGTTATGAATTTGCGCGTGTTGCAAACTTCCAATCCAAATGATATCGAGGTTTGTACGTAGTGTTAATCCTTTCTTAAATTTTTACTCTCTTTAATTATACTCTTTGTAAAAAGGTTTTAGGTAAGAATAGTTTTTACGATGTATTTTTGCTTATTTTATAGTTATAAATTTCAGGCGATCCTCTCACATTCGAAGAATATAACCAAGAGCAAGGCATATACGTTTTTAGAGCCATGGCTCGGAACTGGCTTGTTGGTTAGCACAGGTGGATTGTGGCACCGCCGCCGCAAGATTCTGACTCCAACCTTCCACTTCAACATCCTGAAGAACTTCTCCCACGTGTTCGACGACAAGTGTCGTGACTTAGTGCATCAGTTAAAGCAAACTAATGGGGCGGACGTTGATCTATTACCTCTGATCAGCGACTTTACACTATCTACTGTTTGTGGTAAGATCTTTGTGCAATAACTGAATGAATAGGAATTTGATAGAGCGAGGTGTGGAGGAAGGTTATCCATCAGGAAATGTGGTCATGTTTCGGGATCAAGATACAATAGTTGATGTTAGAAACTTATATGTTCTTTCTTTACAACCTGGTTGAGCTAATATTGCACCTCACCAGAAGCTGGGCCCCTACCGCTTACCCGCTCCCTCTCCCACGTTTGCTGTGTAGCTAAGCGTAAATTTGACGTCATCAACCCAAATACCAACTAAATTCAACCGGGTTCTATATGATCTCTGCTTGTGCGATTTTGGATCACCATATACTTTGTACTTTCGAACTATTCATCACTAATAGATGTGTTTAATTAATAGGGTCCGCGATAAGATCCCTGGGGAACAACCTACTAAGTGTGATACTGGAAGTATATTGTTCAAAATAACCTAGTAGCTATAATATTATTGTATTATTGTTTCTATCACTTTGCAGAAACAGCAATGGGCACTAAGATTGACGAAGAAAAGTCAGCATCAACAGTAGAATACAAAAACGCCATTGCAGAAATTGGTTACTTTATGTTAAGTCGTCTCACGAAAATCTGGACGCACAACGACTTCATATTTAAAATGTCACCTATGGGCAAGCAGTTCAAAGAAAGCTTGCGTAAGGTCCAGATCTTCGCCGACAGTGTCATTATGGAGAAGAAGAAGCAAAGAACACAGCAAAGCAAGGAGGAAATTTCAGCGGCTCTGGAAGGTGTTGGTACCAAAAACAGATTGGCCATGTTGGACTTGCTGTTGGAAGCGGAAAATAAAGGAGAAATCGATTTGAGCGGTATAAGAGACGAAGTTTATACGTTTATGTTTGAAGTAAGTATTTTTCATGGTGTTTATAATTATATTTCTCTATTACTTATGCTTGTAGGTAATGGTACGATCTATGCTTAATTTGAGATCAGATAACCGGGTGTGAAGAATGTCCCCGGATATTTATTTATTACCAGCTGTTCCCAGAACACGATACGAAGTTATTTTTGTATGTCAGGAACCTTCGCAGGCGTACGTAGGACAGCCCCCTTATTCAGCTAATACAAACTTCGTTGGCGAGCCGCTTCACGGAGGCCTCGGAGAGCTTACCTCTCACGTCATTAGTAGTATTAGCGTAGTTAGCGAAAGAGATAGAGCACGGAAGCCGCGACGAAACATCCTCGAGCTAATGTCATTTTCCTTACAAAATCGAGTCCCAGCTCACAAAGTTGCATCGCTATGGTATAAATAGTAAAAGAAGGTATATGGTACAACATATACACATTCGTTTTTATATATAGATGTTTGGTGGTCAGTTTTCACTAGAGGGCGATGTCACAATCAAAGAGAATAAAACCACCCCTTTGTATATTAAGCTATAGGGTTGAATTAATATAATAGGTTGGGGAAAAAGTTCCTTCGCATTTTTTAAGAAAATTCAAAACATTTTTATTTACATTTAACTAAAGTATGTCGGTACCATTTTGTTCGATAACTTTTTGCCATCTTGTAGGTAGGGACATGATCCCATTGCTATAGAAATTTTGGGACTTCTGATCAAAATACTGCGACAAGTGGTTTTGACAGTCCTCTCGTGATGTTAACCTGACACAGCCTAAAGAATTCTGAAGAGACCGAAACAGGTGGAAATCTGAAGGTGCAAGGTCAGGACTATACGGCGGATGCATTAATACCTCCCAGCCAAACTCTCTTAATTTTTGCTGAGTGGCTAAAGATGTGTGAGGTCTAGCGTTATCATGATGGAAAACCACAACCCTTCTGTTGATTAATTCCGGCCGCTTTCTCTCAACTTCTTGCTTTAATCTCATCAGTTGTTCGCAGTAGAGTTCAGAATCGATGGTCCTGCCTGGTGGTAACAGCTCATAATGAATAATGCCCTTCCAATCCCACCACACACACAGCATCACCTTGTTGCGAGTTAACCCGGGTTTCGCCACAGTCTGTGAAGCCTGACCGGCCTTTGACCACGACCTTTTTCGCACGTTCTTGTCGTACGTGATCCACTTTTCATCACCAGTTATCAGCTTCTTCAAGTATGGTTCGGTTTCATGACGTCGTAATAAAGAATCATAAATGAGTACACGGTTCATTAGGTTTCTTTCAGTGAGCTCGTGAAGTACCCAAATACCAGCTTTTTTGTGAACCCAGTTTTTTTCAAATGCGCCAAAACTGTTTTGTGGTCAATTCCCAGTTCTTCAGCTACGTCGTAACTACTGATATGCAATATTTTCAAAAATAGCATCCATTTTATCCGTAATGGGGCGACCAGAGCGACGTGCATCTGTGACATCAAAATTTCCGGATTGAAAACGCTTAAACCAAATTTGTGCTACTCTCACAGACACTGCACTAGGTCCATAAACATCGCAAATTTTTTTCGCGGCTTGCGTTGCATTTTTACCTTTTTTGTAGTAAAATTTTAAAATGAATCGAATTTCTTCATTAGATTCACTCATCTTGGCGGTACGAAAAACAAATGCAAATCACACATTTTCCTAATTTGAATTTGGAATTATGTTCTTTAAAATTTAAACTTTCAATGATACCAAAACTAACCAGATACAAATAGTATACCCAAAGAGATTTTATTACAAGTTCATACATAGTATAATGCGAAAAGACTTTTTCCCCAGCCTATATGTTACACACTTTCATGATTTCTTTTGATCTAACAAAATTAACTCAGCGGAAAAGTGTATTTATTAGACTCACAACACAAGACATGGAAATTATTATTTTTAAACCAGACAGTAACTTTTTATCATTTGTGCAGACCATGAATGAGTTATAGACCACTTCAACATGTCGGAAAAATAGCAAATTGCATGATACCTACATATGGGAACAGAATCACTTATTAACAATGAAACAAAATACACATGTTATTACATCCAGTTTAGATTAGTGCTATGTAGTGAATATTTTTGTTATTTTACTGATTTGTTTACTCAGTTCGCTTGGTGGTTCGCGACTCTGACTGCCAAGCCGAAGGTCGCGGCTTCGATTCCCACCCAGGACAAACATTTGTGTGCATGAACATGTCTGTTTGTTCTGTGTCTGAGTGTAAATATGTATATAAGTATGCATTTAGAAAAAAAAAGTAGTATAGGTGTGTAGTATATCAGTTATCTGCTTAGTTGTTAGTTAGTGTGTAAAAAACATAGGTACCTACTGGAATTTTTAGATTTTTTTATTTATTATGTTTGATCAACTCTTTGGTTAGTAAATATTCCAGAGACATAAGCTATGTTATAATCCCTAAACATTCGATCACTGAGCAACGCAGGTAAAACCGCGAGACGGTAGTAGTACGGCTAGTAATATATGTCTAATTATTTTGTTTAGTCTATCTGTTAATATTTCAGATAATACTTTTCCTAGTTGTCTAAGGGTAACGTAAATTTTAGTAATTATGGTACCTAAATAAATTCACGAGCAGGGGCTCGATTCTGTAAGGAAAATGACACTCGAGGACGTTGTATCTTCGTGCTCTGTCTCTGTCACTTATTACGCTACTACTAATCACGTGAGAGATAAGCTCTCCGAGGCCTCCGTGAAGCGGCTCACCGACGAAGTTTGTTTTAGCTGAATAAGGGGGCAGGTATTATCTTTAACACCAATCAATGTTCTAATTCTATATAGCCTTCGTTAAGCTAATTCAATAATGTTACAATAGAATTCCTGAATCCCTTTCTGAGGTTTTTGGTAACTTCACGGACACTGGATTTCTCAAAATTAATTATTAAACTTTAGGAATAGTTACTTTATTCGTTATGTTTGGAAATGCGAATGCTCGTCGGGATTGAATCAGGTTAAGATTCGGTGAAGTAGAAGGAGACAGGCAACAAACATAGCTTATTTGTGACTCAGACGTGGTTAAGCGGCACTGGGCAAATAGATTCATTACACACGGCCATCTGATCTCGAACTAAGCAGGGCTTATACTATAGACACACTTTAACTGATATACTAGCCATACTGCTGTTACCCCTAAATAAATACTGATATAGATAGAATAAACAGACAAGTACATGCACACAAATGTTTGTCCTGGGTGGGAATCGAACCCGTGACCTGGGGCTTGGCAGTCAGGATCGCTAACCACCAAGCCGACTGGCTGATCTTATAATATATGTTTATTAATATTGTAATGAGGTAAATTTTGTAAGTTCAAAGAAACAAACAAACTAACTTACTATCTGAATCTATTCATCCGATTTCAATGATTCTTTCACTGATAGCTACACTATTCCAGAGTGACAAAGCGTATACCTGCTATACATTAGTTTCCTTGACAAAATGGATGAAACCGCGGGACGCTAGCTAGTAGATTATACTCTAGATAGGATAAAAAGTATGCATGTGTCCCTCTCGATACCATAGTCTATTCGTGAGCCAAGTTTCAGCAAGATCGGTTGAGTCGCTTAGTCGTGAAACAAACAAACAAAAAACAAACTCACTTACGCATTTATGATACATACTAGCTATCCCCCGCGGTTTTACCCGCGTTCCTGTGGGATGTCACATGTATTATACATAAAAACCTTCCTCTTCAATCACTATCTATTAAAAAACCGCATCAAAATCCGTTGCATAGTTTTAAAGATTTAAGCATACATAGGGATATAGGGACATAGGGACAGAGAAAGCGTCTTTGTTTTATACTATGTAGTGATTCAGAAAGGATTATGAGTAACATATGTATATTGCTATAATTATAGAGTATTTTGAATCCTGAGAATATAAAATTTGCAGGAATATGATAAATTATTCTGCTTTATTCCGCAGGGTCACGACACCACAGCTTTGGCCCTCACCTTTGGATTGATGCTGCTAGCTGATTATGAGGAAATTCAGGTAAGTCTTCTAAGAGCAGTAGTGACATCACTAGCTGTACAGATTTATAAAGATAGTAATGTCGATATATGGAAAGATTTAATAAATTGGTGCCTTGATTTCAAGATCTATAAGGTAATTTTGTACAAACATAAATATGTTTATTACTATGTTTATTATGGATACATTTTCATATTTATTTTATTATTTATTCTTACAGCGTCATATCCATAGTAGTACACACTAAACTACTACCCCAAAAATCGTTTTTAAAAATGAAATAAGATATTAAAGTTAGTCGGACGTCACGTTTCCTGCTTGATTCCCATGAAAAGGAAGATGGCAAAAAATAATGAATTACCATCTTGTCATCATCGCAATCTTGGATTGAGAATGACGTCGTTTATGCTACATACTTTATTCCCAGGAACGTGTCTATGAGGAGTGTCAGCAAATATTCGGTGATTCGGAACGCACACCAACTATGTCGGACTTCGCTGACATGAAGTACCTGGAAGCTGTGATAAAGGAAACCCTGAGACTGTATCCGAGCGTACCGTTCATCGGCAGGAAAATTACTGAAGAGTTTACTATGGGTATACGTTTTTACTAGCATTTTAATTCTACCACTTAATTATGGCATAGAGTGACATGTGGGGTAGAGACATGAGCTTCCTTTCTCACCAGGTATTCTTTAGATGCACTCACTACCTACAGTCTATGGACCTGTTCAAAACGATGCTAAGTAATTTAATGTAGATAATATTAGCCGTTTAAATCATGTAATTTGGATGCATAGGTTAGAGATAATTAAAAAATAACAAGACGTTCGCGCGCTTATATCCGTTGAGAACGTGGGAGATAACACTAATACGAGGTAGTATCTATACATTAATACGTGAAGAAAAACTTTGAACTCCTTTGAACGAAAATTACGCGGAGGGGTATGAAATTTGACACACTAAAAGTTTATATGGAAAAGATGCATTTAGTAATATAATACATTCAATTAATAAAAAAATCATTACACACACTACTGCGTTTGAGACACACACATATGTATTATGTTCATTGCCAATATCAAACACATAATGATGTATTTATACACGCTCGCATAATAGAACAAAAATTCAAAAAGTTCTATGCAATGAAAATTCAAAGAATAGATATGTTGACTGTTATGTCAAATCAGCAACTTTTATTAAATGTCAAAACGATCGAATGTATGATGTTTTGTTTGAAATAGCAAATTGTGACGTCATAATTGTACAGCATCAAATAACATACTCTTTATGATTACATCGGTACTGAAAAATCACATTAATGTTTTAATTTTGATCATATTTAATGGTTTTCGTATATTTTTGGATGTTCAATACACTGGTTAGTGTTTGATCATTTATCTTTAACACTGGACACATCCCAATTGATCGATCTCCATCATTACAAGCTGGTTATTTACATTTTATTTTTATAATAAAGGTTACGTGGTCTTATGGGGTATGTAAAGGGGTCGGTGGTGCCATAAGTTTGTAAACTCTTGCACTAGAGAACCACTTTTATGAAGTTTTTATATGTTTATCATCTTCATCCATCATCACTTGGCGATATTCTGATGAAACGTCCTCCAGTCTAATGTAGACTGTACTACACTTGTAACTAATATATTTTTGCAACAGAAAATAATTAGAGAGTTATTTTTCTCAGCTCATTTTTGCTCCTTTCATATGCAAATGAAGGGAACTTTAATAAAACTGTAAACTTCGTAGAGGAATTGCAATTACGTAGGCAAATGCATTCCTTGCGATATTATACTACATCGTCAGAATATGCTTTGTATGTTTTAAAAAAAATCAAGGCATCATTCACTTTAGGCCCGCGGAGCACTTAAAATGTTAAAGTCAGCCTTAAACTGAGAAGAACCGGCAAGAAACTCAGCAAGATTAAATATTGAATGCTACGTTTTAAATATATATGTAACGGGTTGGCATGAGGGTTAAGCGAAGCGGTCTTGGCAATTGTCCTCCATCGTGGGCGTGTTGTACCAGGAACGTTAAAATAATACCACGTATGCAATTAATAGCAATCACTTATTTTATTCCGATACACTTACACACAAAATATATCGTAAAACACAGGATGCAAATGGATTATGAGCCAATAGGATAGCACGCGTGCACCTCTTGCGCTGTCCGTCTTAAGATCGACCGACGTCACCGCGTAGGCGCAGACTTGCTCCCCTATTCGGGGTTACCCGCTCATATTTTAATATTCGATGGATTCAAACATTAAACCGATTTACTTAAATGACTATTTTTTCTAATTTTAAGTCCAACAACAACAAATCTACGGAATTACAATCAGTTTTACTTTAGTTATTAACGAAACTCAAAGATTAAATTCACTTTTGACGATTGAAATTCCATAGAAATATTATCTTTATTACTATTTAAATAAGGTATTGTATTGATTCAATGTCCAATCTAACATTTCAGGAGCTTTAACCTTCATAAGTGGTCTTTTTGGGGTCTATATTGATGAAATGATTTGAAATGATGGCTATTGTTATCATTATTATATTTATTAGTGGTAGCTTCAGTTTGTATATAAAATAGTCAAAAAGTCAGAATAAATAAATATATAAAAAATTATTAAAAAAAAAAATAAAAAAGAATGTAACCTTGCTGAGTTTCTTGCCGGTTCTTCTCAGTTGAAGGCTGACTTCCGAACCGGTTGTAGCTTCAGTAACTTTAAATTTGACCTTCATAAGTGCCTTCCGAGGGCCTAAACTGAATAAACGGTTTTGAATTTTGTTTTTTTTTAATTGTTATACTATTAGTGGTAGTTTCAGTAACTTGACCTTAATCTGAATCAATAGTTCAATTTTTTTAATTAAATTTTTTATTTAATCCCAATTATTACTGATTTTATTATCATCTTAATAATCGAATTCCAGGTGATATCCTCGTAAAGAAAGACTCAGAAGTATCCGTCCTCATCTACAATCTTCATCATCGCGAGGATTTGTACCCAGATCCAGAAGCCTTCAAGCCAGAGAGGTTTCTGGAGGGCGAGGTCAGGCATCCGTATGCTTACCTGCCCTTCAGTGCTGGCCCGAGGAATTGTATAGGTAATACCATAAGCTTCTTTGTACTCAAGATTGCTTCGACTATTTCGTCATTTACCATGATGATATTGTGGTCTAAAACACGGTTTTATTAGCTTAGTACAGGGGTCACCAATTAGTTTTTCTCGGGGTCCGTTTTAAGAAATGAATTGACCATCGCGGCCCGTACAGTATTTTATAGAAAAAAATATGTATTAAAGAAATGTAATACGGAAATAACAATAGTTATTTGTTAAACAAGGGGGAATCAAAAGAGCACAAGGTGAAAAATCTTTGCACTCGAGTGCCACACATAACTCTTCATCCCACTTCAGCGAGAAATTATATATTAGATCTAATTTCCGAGATGGGGGGGATGAAAAAGGTTTTATTTTACATAATTAATTTGGTGTTTTTTTTAAATTACGTACTCTGTAGTGAAAATTGCTGTGTTCTCACGGTCAACACAAAATAGGTCGGCGGTCCGGATGCGGACTGCGGTCCGCCATTTGGCTACCCCTGGCTTAGTATGTAATTGTCTATGTTAATGCTGTGTGAGTCCAGAATAAATATTTTTTCTTCCTTCTTTCTAACGGAATCTTCGAACAATATTTTCACCCCCTTCCAAACGTCAGATTAATTTGGTAAACGCAATTTGATTCTTATGACAAGGAAGGTGTATAAGGAAGTATTAATTCCCAATTTTTCGTCCGCCATTTTGCTAATCGCACACTTACACCAAATTCAAATATGTGTGCAAAATATCAGATGAATCGGACCTTTTTGCAACTGAATTTTAAACTAGTTCCCAGTCTAAAATTTTGTTGCAAGATTTGCTCAAAAATACAATATTGCTAAATATCAGCTGCAGTCTGCAACTTGAAGCAATAAAGTTTCTCTATTTTTAACCGACTTCAAAAAAGGAGGAGGTTCGCAATGCGTATGTATTTTTTCAGGTCAAAGGTTCGCAATGCAAGAGATGAAGTGTGCGCTAAGTGAAGTCTGTCGTAACTTCAGACTGCTGCCCAGGACCAAGGGTGCGCGGCCTGAGCTCTGTTCGGACATGGTTCTGAGGCCTCAAGGACCTATTTATGTCAAGTTCGTCCCTCGTTAAATTAAATTTCCTATGTATCAGTATTTATTAGTTATAATTAAGAATCCCTACTAATATTATAAATGTGAATGTAAGTTTGTTTGTTACGCTTTCACGCGAAAACTACTTAACCGAACATCATGAAACTTTGTACACATCTTCCTGGAGGAATTTGAAGTAACATAGGATACGCATTTTTGACGAAAGTAACATTTTTCTCAACGAATTATACTACTATAATAATGGCCCACGCACAAATTCGTTGAGGCTTGCATTTAGTTTTAATATTCAACAGCTTCGATGTAGAATGTTAAGAAGTTTAGATGCAGTAAAATTTTCAAATAGCTCTCCTGTAAAGTTTTCAAAATGGCGCTTGAACCAAGTCGCCTTTTAACCGTCGAATAATTATGATGTCATTATAAAGGACTTTATTATAGAAATGTATTCTCGTTAAGTAATTTAGTCATAAGTCAGAAATAAATTTTAATTAGTAAAAAATGGTTTTTTCTTTTAGACGGGCCAGTCGGCTTGGTGGATAGAGACCCTGACTGTCAAGCCGCAGGTCATGAGTTCGATTCCCACCTAGGACAAACATTTGTGTGCATTAACATGCCTGTTTTTTCTGTCTGGGTGTAAATGTTAGCACTTAGCTCGAGTAGTAGAGCTCTTAGTGCAGAGTTCTTCCGGGGAAATACTACCACCTTACCCATTTCTGCCGTGAAGCAGTAGTGCACTTGTGTTACGGTTAGAAAGGTAAGGGGGCCGGTGAAATTATAGGCACATGAGACTTAACAACTTCACGGTCGACATTGCAACGCATTGGCGATGCCCCTAGTGTTACAAATGTCCATGTGGACCGTCCACTTGTTGGTCGGCCCATGAGGTATAAAAAATTATAATTTAAAAGTAGTATGTCAGTTACCTGCTATGATATTCTGCAATCAAACTCGACGATGAATTCACGCAATGACTATTCCCTGTCTCTGTCTCGCAACTCTACAATTAGACGAGAGGTCTGCTCTATCCGCGTTCCGCTATCCGTGTTCACCTGAGCGATCAATCGGCGAGTTTGGCTTGTGAATAGCACTGCTGGTACCGGGGCGACTCGCTGGTCTATATATATAAAAATGAATGTTTGTCTGTATGTCATTTATAGAATTGTAAACTAACAACGGATTTTAAGGTTCCAGCAATAGATACAGTAATTCAAGAGGAAGGCTTATAACCAGGATTGAAAGCGGGCAAAGCCGCAGGGCGCAGCTAGTATATTATAGAATTTTAATATATAAGTAATAAATCTAATTTGCAATATAGATATAGTTATATCAGTTATCTAGTTACCATAGTAAAAGCTTTGCTTAATTTGGTATCAGATGACTATGTGTAATAGAAATATCTCACATAAATATAATATAATCCCTATTAAACACATACATTTATAGCACAAACAAGCAGATGGTTCACCTGATGGTAAGTGGTCACCGCCGCGTATGGACCTTTGCAACACCAGAGGCATCGCCAATGCGTTGTCGACCATGAGACGTGAAGTTGTTAAGTCTCATGTGCCTGTAATTTCACCGGCACCCTTACCTTTCTAACTGAAACGAGGTAATACAGGTGCACTACTGCTTCACGGCGGAAATGGGTACGGTGGTAGTACTTACCCGGTCGAGCTCTGCACTAAGAGCGCTAATACTCTAAAAAGCTAACCTGTTCTAGTACTTCACAATCTATTGCTAAGTGTTGAGCTGTTGAGCCCAAAACAGGTAATGCCCTGAGATACGATTTGGTAGAATGTGGGTCTTATTACTCTTTATCTCTGGTTACCTCGGCCTACTTGTCCGGGCCCTGAATAACATAATTTGGCTCTCGTCATGAAGTTATAAAAGCTTACCATCAGATGAGATCGAAGTCATTCGCAATCCCGTCATAAAAAAAAACACAAATAGAACTTTATGTATATTCAAAAGCAATTTTTGAAGTGAAACTTATTTTAGGTGAGCATTGAAATTCTGTTCCGCAACCTTTTTGTGTGGCGAAAAATAAATGAATGGTAAACACAACCTATGCTATTCAAAAGTAATTAATAAATTAATTTACCTAAAATGTTCCCTGTAATACAAAAGTTTCAATCCTATCGTGTGTCTATACGACACACCTTGTTTTTATCTCCAGGCTAAAATTAGTATACATAAGTAGTAAATTATAGATAAACACACCTGTTTTCTGAACATTGGACCGTTGAGTAATATCATTTCGGACTTTGGACCTAATAACTTATAAAATTCGCATGTAACCTTTTTTGTTATACATTTATACATTGTACAACAGGTTTTTATAAACTGGATAGCACAAGACAATTAATCGTTCGAATTCGCTCGTAACTTCCTTGTAAAATATTGCGAGTAATGATGACTGGGATTTTTTAAAGATTACTCACTAGAATGCGTTGATTTGAGAATTGGCTAACGGTTGCATTATAATTTATATACGACCCAAACTCGTTGGAGTAGACTTTGGACCGGCTTGAATGTTGTTGTGTACTGTTAAGTTGGATGCAATGTTGTCATCGTATTGAGTGCCCAAAAAGCTTGTTTATATGCAAAATTTTACATCGGGCATACTGTGACTTTGTTGATGTGTAATGGGACCGGTGAAATTACAGGCACATGAGACTTCACAACTTACGTCTCAGCGTTGAGAACACATTGGCAATGCTGGTGTTGCTAATGTTACCATCAGGTGACCCGTTGATCAGGTGGATCGTCTGCGTGTATGTCGGGCTACATTTCTTTATGTTTATGGTGTCATACTAATATAAAAGCGAAAGTGTGTATATATGGATGTTTTTTACTCTTTCACACAAAAATTACCAAGCGGATTTGGATGTAACGATGTAGGATTTAACCTAGATTAACACATAGGACTTTTTATTCCGATAAAATGAAAATCTCTCAGGAATGCAGGTGTAACCCCGGGGGACAGCTAGTAAATGATAAATAAAATGTTTTGTATGCTAAACAAATGTTTTGTTATATGCGGTAGGTACTTATATTGAACGTGTGAAGTGTGTTCTGAGTATGAGTGAGTCAGGTTCTATTCACTGAAGCTTGTACTAGCCTTTTTCATCCTCATACCATTCTGTATATAATGTTAATTCAGGATGAGTTGTACGTAGAACAGTAATGATGGCGTAATGCTATAATAATTTATTTGATGGAGTTATTGAATTTGTACGAGATAACTGATTTAAGATCAAAACGTATAACGAATTTACCTACATTGAGCTATATTTAGGATTTTATATGAAATTAACTTGTTAATCCATACTAATAATTTAATAATAGCTTATTACAGCTACGTTTTGGAGGTCTGTAATGCGCTAAGTGCCAAATGAACGCAGTTAAGATAGTCGCAATTCTTTGGAATACTCGTCTTTTGTCTATTATTATATGCATGCACCCTTGGTCACGGCATCACGCATGGACGGCTGGACCGATTTCGCTAATTCTTTTTTTGTTGTGTTTGTTATAGTCAGGAGAAGGTTCTTATGAATGAAAAAAAAAGAAAGTTGCGCGGAAAATTAGAAAACTTAAGAAAACATAACGACCATATTAACTTTTCTAATGTAACCATACAGCTTTTGACAATATTAACTCATATAATGTAACCTTATGGTGTTTGACATAAATGTCAGTCGTTTGACAATGTTGTTTAAAACAGAGGCATGGGTCGGAATTATATTGATAAAATAACTAATTTATAATTTCTTATTGCACATTTCACAGTCGATTCAATCGGAATATTTATGAACATTTTGACACTTAATTGTTGAGAAGCGTGTGTTCATCACAGTTTGTTCAGAAGTTCAATTGTTGAGTATCTTAAAGCATTAGATTCATAAATACTATGTTTTTGGATTTTTTTTATTAATCATACCAGTTCAAATTCAATATTCGAATATAATAATTATTGTACGATAAATTTTCAAGTATTGTTTATAATAATATATAATATGGCAAAACAACGTGTAATAACCTTGAATCAGTATATATTTTTCGAGTAGTAGAGCTCTTAGTGCTGAGTTCCTCCGGGGAAGTACTACCGCCTTACCCATTTCTGCCGTGAAGCAGTAATGCACTTGTATTACTGTGTTTCGGTTAGAAAGGTAAGGGGGCCGGTGAAATGGTACAGGCACATGAGACTTAACAACTTCACGTCTCAGGGTCGACAACGCATTGGCGATGCCCTTAGTGTTGCAAATGTCCATAGGCGGCGGTAATCACTTACCATCAGGTGGACCGTTCGCTTGTTTGTCTAGCCATGTGGTATAAAAAAAAAATCTATTGATGAAAACGACGTCAAAATCCGGTTGCGTAGTTTAAAAGGTCTGAGAGTACAGTCGGCGGGAAGCGAGATTGTTTTATACTATGTAAAAAAGATAAGAATGTTTGTGATAGATTTATGGTCTGTTATTCTTTCACAAACATGCTATCTATCTACACTAATATTATAAAGAGGAAATATTTGTATTTTTTTTTATCATTTTATTTGATAGGTACAGAAACAGACAACAGATTGTACTTATAAATCTAGATAATTAACATTATATAAACCTGTAGTCCAATTATAACTGTACACATCATCTAATAAGCATAGCATAATAATAACAATAATAAACCGTTATATTAGTTGAAAGAACAAATTTTTGTATGTAACGAATAAACTCAAAAAGTACTGGACCGATTTTAATAATTCTTTTTTCATTAGAAAGTTTGAAAGGCTTATTCTTGAGTGACGTGAAGGAGAGAGAAACCGCGGGACGGAAACTAGTATGATTAATAACATGAACGCATTGTTATTCTATCTAATCTTTATTATAACTAGAAGACAACAATGTGAATATGTGATACAATTAACGATATAAATGATTAGTATATCTATATGTAGATTGATAAGACCAAATAATGCAAATATATAGGTATATACTAGCTGTCCCCCACGGCTTCACCCGCGTTTATCGATATAATTTGTAACCTATAACCATCTAGAAAAAAATCCGCGTCGTTTGGTAGCAGTCCTATCCCGATATGTTCAGTAGTTTTGAGGTGATGGTGCGTCAAAGGAACCCTATTTTCCTTATATGTATAACTGTCCCCCGCGGTTTTACCCGCGCTCCAGAGGGATATCACATTTTCCCGGGATAAAAAGTAGCCTATATGTTATTCCAGGATATGCTCTATCTATGTGCAAGGTTTCATCCATATCTGTTAAACAGTTTTTGCGTGAAAGAGTAACAAACATACTTACATTCAAATCTTTCCTCTATAATATTAGTATACATAATAAATAAATATCCTGAGACACATTTTTATATATATATAAAATATAGAAGAAATATCTTATTTAATATTATAAAGAGAGAGTGTTAATTTTGTGGGTTTGTCTGTATTTGGAGAGTAATCTAAGGAACCAAGTCACAAATAAAAAAAAATAGCATGTGTCGTAAATACACACGATAGAAGTGAAACTTTTGTATTACAGGAAAACATTTTAATTATTCATCAATCACTTTTCAATAGCATAGATTGTGTTTATCATTCATTTATTTTTCGTCACACAAAAAGGTTGCGGATCAGAAATTCAAAGCTCAAATAACAAGTTTCTCTTCAAAAATATTTCACTCATAAAAGCTACTCTATTCCAGAGTGACATAAGGTATATTTTAAAAAGCTACTCTATTCCAGAGTGACATAAGGTATATTTTAATCCCTTACAAAAGAGTGAATAAGTTACTAGAGGGAAAGCGAGCTCGATCTTCGACCTAGTTAAGGGTGCTCAGTCTATGGATATATGCTTCGTTAGCCAAAGCAGAGCATAGCAACATGTCGAAAGGATCCGAGTCAGCATTTACTTTACCTAAGTAGAACTTTCTGGAACAAATTATGCTTGTATATCAATGTGTGATAAGCTGTATATGACACTTTTGTAAACTAAAATTTTAAAGTCAATTTCCAATTCATTCATTCTGTTCTCAGACTTTGCTAAAGTAAGATCGTAATTCCGTTTTATTAAATAAAATTTAGATTGTGTGGTTTTATACACGTACACTACTTCTAAAACTTGACTACTACGGAATTCGTGGAACTGCTCATGATCTTGTTTTATCTTATTTATCAAATCGTCAACAAAAGGTAGGGATTACTGGCACAACATCCAAGGGCTCTTTAGTCGAAATGGGGGTACCCCAGGGTTCAATTTTAGGTCCATTTTTGTTTTTAGTCTATATAAATGACTTGCCAAATGTTGTAAATGATCTCACAGATATTGTCTTGTTTGCTGATGATACATTATTAATTTTTTAAGTTGATAGAAAAGACAAAGATCTAACTAAAGTTAATCATACTATGTCAATTGTCTGTGGGTGGTTTGCTACAAATAATCTATTACTAAATTCAAAGAAAACTAAATGCTTAAGGTTTTCTTTAGCGAATGTAGCACAAGTAGATAGCCAAATAATAATAGATGGGAGCCATATTGATATTGTTAATAAAACGGTATTTTTGGGTCTTACATTAGACAATAAATTGCAGTGGAGACCTCAGGTTGATACTCTAGCTGCTAAGTTAAGTTCGGCTGCATTTGCTGTTAGGAAAATTAAACAATTGACGAATGTTGAGACAGCCAAATTAGTTTATTATGCATATTTTCATAGCCTCTTGTCCTATGGTATTTTATTTTGGGGAGCAGCAGCGGATATAGAATCAATATTTATTATACAAAAAAGAGCAATTCGTGCAATTTACGGTATGGGTCCCCGTGAATCATTAAGAGATTTATTTAGGGAAATAAATATAATGACATTGCCTTCATTATATATTTATGAAAATATAATGTTTATACGTAGAAACATAGGAATGTTTGAGTCAAAATTGGATATCCATAATATTAATACAAGACAAAGGGAGAAGTTAGTTGTTCCATATTTTAGACTAACTAAAGTAAACAAGTCATTTCTTGGTAATTGTGTTCGATTTTATAATAAGATACCGCTTTCAGTAACCAAAATGTCTGATCATAAATTTAAAAATTATATTAGGAAAGTTTTGAAAGAAAAAGCGTATTACAAGGTGGTTCATTATATTGAAGATAAAAATGTATGGAAATAGCTGCTCTCTGCACAGGGCACCTCTAATTTTCTTGTAAGGTTGTTGTAAGTAATTATTGTCATTTTCTATTTTGTAGTCTTGTTATTTCTTTTTTTTGTTTTTTTTTTTTGTTTTTGAATGTTAGCTTTATTAAGTATTTTGTAATTGTTAAATATAAAAATATGTAAAATTGATATTATAAAATAGCCAAAAATTCAGAATAGATAAAAAAGAATTAAATAAAATAAAAAAGAATGTAACCTTGCTGAGTTTCTTGCCGGTTCTTCTCAGTTGAAGGCTGACTTCCGAACCGGTAGTAGCTTCAGTAACTTTAAATTTGACCTTCATAAGTGCCTTCTGAGGGCCTAAACTGAATAAATGGTTTTGAATTTTTTGAATTTATGAAACCACGGTAAAAGTGAAACTTTTTTTCACATTATAGACATTTAACTAAAAAATTTTGGAATAATATTCCATTAAGGGTATAAAAATCGCTTTATCAATCTTAATTTTACACTTGGAAAATTGGAATGATCATGGGAAATGATAAAAGTAGACTAAATCTCCAACTAATATTGGCCTTAGCTGCTCTGGCGAGCGCCTTTTACTTTATCCCTCCTCCGCGGCCGACCGTCACGCGACATGCAACACACAGACCAAAAAGTTTGAGACGATCTAATAAAAGTTTCACTTTAATTATTTTTTTCTCGTGTCTCTAATCCTCGACTACCCCATCTTCACTTACTATCAGATGAGATTGGTCAATGGCAATCCCGTAATAGAAAAAGAAAAAGTGATACCTCTGGAACCGCGATTGAAACCGCGGGATTATAAGAGCTTATAAATAAAGAAATATACTTGTATTCAGACCACATTTAGTGGAATAACCTACACAATAACCTACAACAATTTATAATGAGTACCTAAAACTTTAAAACTAGTTTCGTACCTAATTTAGAAACCCACTACGAAGCTTAAGAACTTCATAGAAAAATAACCCCTATTCCCTCACTATAAGGTGTAACTGTATCATCACCCACACAACTATTAGATCAATTGATGTACCTTATTACCGAATTAATAAAGATCATTATTCAACGTCATCATAGCAGCTTAAAAATGTTACAATTATAAATATTAAAAAAAAGAAAACTTCATGTCTATTTTAATGAAAATACTGTCTAATGATTTTATGAAATTCTTATAACAAAATTAGCAGCAATGAGATATTAACAGATATTTTTAAAGTATTTCTCAAACCTCATTTTGTACGAGTCGGTGTATCAATGACTATATCCTTTGTCTAATAAAAAACACAACACGATTTTACTGCGGATAAAAAGCTTGTTGAAATGTTATTATGTCTAGGAAATAGCTAATGATTTATTATTCAGTTATTATTCAAAATAAATGGAATATAACCGTTTTAAGAGTATTCTAGCACCAGGGCTCGTGGTGTTTAAAGGGATCCAGCTCTTGCTCTTTCTAATGTAATCTTAGTCGGTGAGACACAACAAATTCTCGAAAAATTGATCTCTCACGAAATTGCGTAGTTAGCAAAAGATACAAAGTATAAAAGCCGCGACAAAACATTGTCGAGCTGATGTCATCAAATCAAACCCCAGGGTACTGAATAATGTAACTTCATTGCAACAATTTGAGCTTCTGTTTTCTGCATAACTTTCTAACATGACCACTGTCTTGTTGTATATTTGTTTGTCACGTTGTGCAGGTTGCACGTTGCACCTTTATTTTTGTTACCTTTAAATAATAATTTGATTGAATTCTTTTTTACATGACAAATAATCTATTTATCGGGGTTTCTTTGTCGCACCATCACATAAAAACTACTGAAGATTTCACAGGATAACACAGGATGGGACTGCTACCATTCGACGCGGAATTTTTCGTAGATGGATATAGGCTCACTCGCGTGTTTGCGTAGTTAGCGAAAGAGACAGAGCATGGACTCCTAAGGAAACATCCTCAATCTAATGCCATTTATCTTACAGAATGACGCCACAATCACTATACGCTATAATTGTCCGGCTTAATTAAAAATGATTACTGCACCTCAAGTAAAATACATGTATGTTGTGTAGGTAAAGGAGCTCGGTCTGAGCATGAAGTCCTGTTCAGATAGATTAAATTAGAAGCGATTTTCGAAATATTGCGAGGTATTTCACCAGATATTAGCAAGACGATCTACAGCTTTAGCGAATCCAGAATACCGCGCCCTATAGCCCAGGTAAGAGGTATCAAGCAGCTGAAATTACAAGCACATTAGACTTAATATCTTCACGTCTCAGAGTCGACAACGTATTGACAATGCCCCTGCTCCTGAATTGTGTATCTCGGATTAAATTTTAAAGCCGATTTCATAATAGATTGACGGTACGGTGCGCGAGCAGTGTGAGACAACAGTTGTAGCGCCGTCAATGTAATACGAAATTGACTGCAACGACAATTATGAGAGCATTACACAATCGCCCTGCTAATATTGCAAATGTACGTTGGTGGCGGTGACCACTTACCATCAGATGGAACGTCTGCCTACTTAAAAATTAAAAAAGTTCTTTCCGCTTGATTTCTGAAACAAAAATGTATTCTAGTACGGGTACTGATCCGTTTGAACAGTAGAATTACAGAATACCCAATCGATATTCGCTATCCATAGCGGTAACGTTAATATCTCAAGAGATTAGCAATGGTATTTTTGGTATCCCACCTGGGCCGACATACAAGCGGACGGTCCACCTGATGGTAAGTGGTCACCGCCGCCTATGGATATTTGCAACACCAGGGGCATCGCCAATGCGTTGTCGACCTTGAGACGTGAAGTTGTAAGTCTCATGTGCCTGTAATTTCACCGGCCCCCTTACCTTTCTAACCGAAACACAGTGCACTACTGCTTCACGGCAGAAATGTGTAAGGTGGTACTACTTCCCCGGACGAGCTCCGCACTAAGAGCTCTACTACTCAAAATATATATGGTAATGACGCACGCTTACACGGTAAAATGAAAAAACCATAAACAAATGACTCACCTATCATAATGCAGTAAAGATGATGCAAAAAACGCAAATATTTATCAGACTAAAAGAGATTTTTTATAACTTAAGCACAAAGTCGAATCAAGTTCGGCAATGTATCGGTCAGTGGCATTGACGGCATATTAAACTATCTGATTAGTGATAATTGAATATTCATTTATTATCTCCAATAATCAACAATACTTCTAATAAATTCGTAGGATCTGTACGTACATCAATTTTTGTGATAAATATTCGATTTCATCTACTCACTTACGCCAATTAATTCCACAATTTTTTGTCTGTCTATCTGTATCGGTACATAGTCAGAACATTTGATGTCACGAATCATTGGCTATATTAAATAATAAATAAATATCCTGGGACACCTTTACACACGGCCATCTGATCCCAAACTAAGCAGAGCTTGTGCTATGGAAACCAGATAACTGATATGTTATATTTGTCTAAATACATACATATATGGATATTTACAACCAGACACAGAACAAACAGACATGTTCATGCGTACAAATGTTTGTCCTGGGTGGGAATCGAACCCGCGGCCTTCGACTTGGCAGTCAGGGTCACTAACCACCAAGTCAATTGGCCTGTCAAATTTGGCATGAATGTTAAGTATGTTTATTTGTCCCCTACACGTTTCTATACTATGTTTCACACATGTCGGGAACAGCTAGAACATATCTAATAACAACCTAACCTATTCTAATATTATAAAGAGAGAAAAATTTGCAGTAGTACAGCTCTTATTGCAGAGTTCGTCCGGGGAAGTAACCCAATTGCGCCTTGATGCAATAATGCACATGTATTACTGTTTCAGTTATATAGGTAAGGGGACCGGTGGAATTACAGGCACATGAGACTTAACAATTTCACGTCTCAGGGTCGACAACGCATTGGCGATGCTCTGGTATGCGGTGGTGACCACTTACCATCAGGTGAACCGTGTGTTTGTTTGTCGGCTAATGTGGTTAAAAAAAAGAAAGCTGATTTTGTAGGTTTGTTTATATGTAGGTAAGCTCCAGAAACCCATGCAACTATTTAAAAAAATATATCGTTATTTTAAAGGCACATTCTCATATTCAGGATGCTCATAGGCTATGTTATAATATCGGATATATTACCTTCGAAAACATGTGTGAAACAGCGGCACGGTATACTTTTTGTAAATAAATCAATTTAAATACCCCGGGACATTCTCTACACAGGGCCATCTGATCCCAATGTTAGCAGAGCTTGTACCAGATAACTGATATACTGTAAATACTAGTTTCAACATTTTTTTATTTATTTTACTAATACTTTCAAAACTACTGAACATATCGGGATGGGAGTGTTACCATTCGACGCGGAAATTTTCAAAAATGGTTACGTACGTTATATATGATATCGGTAAACGCGGGTGAAACCGCGGGGATAGCTAGTGTTATAAAAATGAATGTTTGTACTTCTAATACTTCCAAGAAACATGTGTACAAAGTTCCATGATGATCGGTTAAGTAGTTTTAGCGTGAAAGTGTAACAAACAAACTTACATTCACATTAATAATATTAGTAGGGATTATTATTTGCTTTGAGTTATTACTACCACTATAAATGCTGTGTATTCCTATAATCGGCATAATGTACAAGACTTGTGTCTTATATTTTATATCTATACTAAGACTAATAATAATATTATAAGGAGTAAAGATTTGTATGTAAGTATGTTTGTTACTCTTTCATGCAAAAACTACTAAACGGATATGGATAAAACCTGACACATTTATTTATTTATTTTTATTTTTTTTTTAACAAGAACGGTTTTCACCAATAACACTAATTACACATATCTACTAAAAAAAGGATAACAATAAATGAGATCAATAAATTTACAAAAAAAACAAAACGAAACCTGTCACTTTAGCGTCTCACAATACCTCAAGCATTCCACATAGATAGAGCATATCCTAGAATAACAACTTTTTATCCTGGGAAAATGTGATATCCCTCGGGAACGCGGGTAAAACCACGGGGGCAGCTATATTTATACTAGCGACCTTCCCCGGTTTATATACGGATATGTTCTATCTATGTGCCAAGTTTTAACCATATCCGTTAAGTTGTTTTTGCGTGAAAGAGTAACAAACATGCTCACATACAAATCTTTCCTCTTAGACACTAATACATCAACGGTTAAAAGGCGACTTGATTCAAGCGTTATTTTGAAAACTTTACAGGAGAGCTATTTGAAAATGTTAAAACCCAAAAACAGATACTGCATCTAAACTTCTTAACATTCCACATCGAAGCTGTTGAATATCAAAACTAAATGCAAGCCTCAACGAATTTGTGCATGGGCCATCATCATACTAGTATTATTCATTGAGAAAAATGTTACTTTCGTCAAAAATGGAGATTGAGTCAAGTCGCTTTTTACCCGTCGACATTTTTTTTTATTTTTTTTATGCCACTTGGGCCGACAAACAAGCAGACGGTCCACCTGATGGTAAGTGGTCACCGCCGCCTATGGACATTTGCAACACTAGGAGCATCGCCAATGCGTTGTCGACCCTGAGATGTGAAGTTGTTAAGTCTCATGTGCCTGTAATTTCACCGGCCCCCTTACATTCCTACCAATCGGAATGGCAACTTCATTAACCTTCGTTCCTTGTTCCCCTGAGAAAGGTCCCCTTACCTTTCTAACCGAAACACAGTAATACAATTGCACTACTGCTTCACGGCGGAAATGGGTAAGGTGGTAGTACTTCCCCGGACGAACTCTGCACTAAGAGCTCTATTACTCTAAAATACATATAAACCTTCCTCTTTCATCACTATCTATTGCTGAAAACTGCATTAAAATCCGTTGCGTGGCTAATAGATCGAGCGTACAAACAGCGGGAGCAACTTTGTTTTATAGTATGTAAGGATAATGTATAATACCTGTGCTATTGGTGTAACTACCTATTAAAGAAAAACAAGTAATTTATTTTAAATCCTACTTTGTTGCGTGGGAGGTTTCTCAACGATGTCCTTGCTTGAGGGATTGTTACATCAGACGCGAAATCATTCAACAACAACTACATATTTATAGCCGGAGTGGTATCTGAGAAAAATAATCGTCACACTATTATTATTTTAATAGATCTATGCTAATAATCTATATAAGTATGTATTTAGAAAAAAAATGTAGTATATGTCGTATATCAGTTATCTGGTTTCCATAGTACAAGCTCTGCTTAGTTTGGGACCAGATGGCCGTGTGTAAAGAATGTCCCAGGATATTTATTTATAAATAATAAATACCTTGATGAAATAATAGTAATGAAGAATAGTAGCTTCAGTAACTTTAATTCGACCTTTATAAGTGCCTTTCGAGGGCCTAAACTGAATAAATGTTTTTTTTTTAAATGAAAATTGAAAACCTTGAAAAGATTTTTAAGGTTTTTTTGTATTGGGTTTAGGTATTTAAATCAGATAGGAACTTGTGGTTTCAGTTAGTAAGTAATAATAAATCTTACTGCTATCCTAAATGTGGAAGATTGGATAGATAATAATAATAAGAATAAATATCCTGGGACATTCTTTACACACGGCCATCTGATCCCAAACTAAGCAGAGCTTGTACTATGGAAACCAGATAACTGATATACTACATATACTATTTTTTTTATTTTCGTAAATACATACTTACTCGTATAGATATTTACACCCAGACACAGAGCAAACAGACATGTTCATGTACACAAATGTTTGTCCTGGGTGGGAATCGAACCCGCGACCATCGACGATGGATCTTTGTAGAACTTTTTCAGTAGGACGGATTGGGATGAAACTTGGCACATAGATAGAACATGACCTGGAAAAACATATAGGATACACTTTATCCCGGGAAAATGTAACATCCCCCGGTAACGGAGGTGAAACAGAGAGGGACAGCTAGTAGTAGTAGAGCTCTTAGTGCAGAGTTCGTCCGGGGAAGTACTACCACCTTACCCATTTCCGCCGTGAAGCAGTAATGCAATTGTATTACTGTGTTTCGGTTAGAAAGGTAAGTGGGCCGGTGAAATTACAGGCACATGAGACTTAACAACTTCACGTCTCAGGGTCGACAACGCATTGGCGATGCTCCTAGTGTTGCAAATGTTCATAGGCGGCGGTGACCACTTACCATCAGGTGGACCGTCTGCTTGTTAGTCGGCCCAAGTGGCATAAAAAAAAAAAAAAAAAAAAAGTTCATAATATGACCGAAAGTCAAGCGAAGCAGAAGGTATTCTGATAGCAATAAAAATTATAACGACCAAAATTTTTCCCTAAATAAATATCAGAATTGAGATTGAAAGATGGCTGAATGTTGACTTTGTATGAGTTGAATACCAATTCAGAAAAAAAACAATTGTATTTTGGTCCGAGCCCATTCTTTAGTGGTCGTCGATCGATAATCACAATTTATTCGTGTAGACAAACTTGATTGAACGAACAAAGAATATAGTGGTGACTGCTGATTGGGGAACAGACTTAAACTAAGATACTTCAAAAGTACATCAAAATGATTTATAAATGATCATTAATGACACATTATACGATCCTAACCACGGTGAACTAAATGGTTTTAACATTTCTTATTTCTTAAATGAAATGGCGGCTGTTGCCAGCAACACAATCCCGCCAATGTTAAAATATTTTTTTTAAGTGAAACTTCTTTTCGGCTTTGAAATTCTGGTCCACAACCTTCTTGTGTGACGAAAAATAAATGAATGATAAACACAATCTATGCTATTCAAAAGTGATTGACGAATAATTAAAAAGTTTTCTGTAATACAAAAGTTTCACTTCTGTCGTGTGTCTTTACGACATACCTCTTTGATTGTTTGAAGTTATACTTCTTTTGGCGCGTTACGGAAAAATGATGAAGTTCATTTTTACGATGCGAAAAAACACGAAAAACCGACACCCTGAAGTTAGCTGTCGATCAGATAAACAAATCGCAACTGCCAGTGTCAATGATATTATTGTCAATGATAACCTCACAACGTCAAAAATTGTTATTCGTTGTTACAGACAGGTGCAAAGAGTTTGGACACTACAAAAATCTATAAATATATATATGCTATTAGTGCAGTTTTTGTCACCAATAATTTCGAGTATAACTTTTTACGTGCGTACATAAGTGCACAAGCGTTTTCTACACTGACAGTCCAATGTCAATTTAGATAAGGATTTACGATGGGGATTTCTACAAAATATTTTAAAAGAGATGATCAGTGAATTATCGCTACAATCATAAAATAATTACAGCACAGTTAAATAAAAAAACAATGTCAAGTAGACGTCACAGTGGATGAAAAGAGTGACGTTTGACCAAAAAGCAAGTTGTCACATGTGTTATAGAAAAAATAACCCTATAATTTATAGTTCATTAACATCATTTCACAATAAACTATTGGATCAATAGATGGACCTTAACTCAAGAGCCAAAATATGATTTTTCAATGACATTTTAACCGTCAAAAGAGACCTTTTACATATCGGCAAGTATTGCAGAGCCCCTAATTAACTTTCAAATATTTGGACCTTGATCCTTCCATCACAAAAACTGTATGTTGCTAGTAAACTTCTGACCACTATTTCAACTGTATAAGATAAAAATAGAATCATACAAAATTTAACATCATCTTGGCTTTAACTACACTATCATATTCAATCCGATAAAATCTCAATAATCGTTATACTTTACTACTTTTGTTACACTTGTATGTGTACATTTACATGAAAAGTTATCGATGTATGATATATTTTAGATGCATCGTTTATATAAAGCGCGGTGTTTGAGATATCCGCAATGTTGTTTGACGAGCACCACTGACCGGTTGTGTTTATTAGTTCCTTTTCCACGTTTTTAACTATCTGAGACCACAGATAAGTTATAAAAGTTAAAAAGAATTTGTGATTACGAGTTTTTTAAAGTTTAAGTGCAGATTGAGGAGTGCCAGTAATATTCGTAAGTACATGATTTGTTTGTTGTGGTTCATGCAATGTTTACTAGCTAAGTGAATTATACGTACAATTCTAACAGAGATGATATTGGTTGACTGTTTATAAATGTCCTTGAGTTATATAGCGATAACAACTCATATCTTAAATTAGGTTTTTCCCGTGGGATCGAATGTTTTCCCGGGGAAAACGTATCCTGTGTTTATTCCAGATAAGTCTGTCAGTTTCATCTGTCAAGCTGTTTATACGAGTCTAAGGTACAAATATACTAATGCCTGATAATGTTCCTGAGGGATATAAAATTTTCCCGGCACAAAAGTATCCTATGTGTTATTCCAGAGGTGTTCTGTAAATAAACCTTCTATCAATTTAAATAAAGATTATTTTTGTATGACACTCTTAGCTATCAAAAAGGTATTTTTAAATCTCGACATTTTAATAGGATAATATTTTTTTGCCATGGACCTTTTTCGAGTGGCTTTCATACTTTTAATGTAGGTAGTATAGATATTTTTTTATTGTGATTATAGTCAGTTAGACATAGACATAGATATTCATTTATTTGCTTTTATATAGACACACATAATAGATTAGAAAAAAAAAGCAAAATTTTCAAATTTAATAAAAAGATAATAACAATTAAAAGAAAACAAATAATTAAAAATAAACAATAATAATTTAAATGAAACATTAATAAAGTTCAATATGAAAACACAATTTCACGTTTAATAATGTCACAGAAAAATCAGATATACCTAGGTAAAATGTAAATGAAGAAAAATCTCACCTATTGATGCAATTTATTCAGTATTCTGTAAATGAACGTTAACAGAATGGAATAGGGATCATTTTTCAATAACATTCTAAAACGTCCTAATGGTATTGAAGAGTTCAGTGAACTTCAGATAATAATAATGGAGCTTCTAATGATAGGGTTGGAATTCTTCTAGTAAATTTAGACACTAAGGTACACGGACATACAGCCTTTTTATCAAAATCAAAAAAGAAATAACAAGAAAAATAATAACCTCAACAAGTGAACTAAAGGTGCACTGTGCAGAGAGCAGCTGTTTCCATACATCTCTATTTTCAATGTAAAGAACTACCTTGTGATACGATTTCTTTCAAAACAGTCTTAATATGGTTTTGAATTTGTGATCCGACATTTTAGTTACCGATAGCGGTATTTTATCAAAACTACACGGACAATAATATATAATAAATATAAATAATAATAAATATATATATAACAATAATAAACAAGTAAAATCTGATTAAGAAATAAATAAATATCTAAGGACATTCTTTACCAACGACCGTCTCATCCCAAACTAAGCAGAGCTTTTACTATGGAAACCAGACTGATATACTACACATACCATTTCGTTTTTTAAGATACTATGATAAACACTCACTAATATTCACAATTAAAAACGTCTAATAGGAGATTAATTATTAAATTGCACTGACGATGAGCGACAATGTAGTATGATGTGAGTGTATCAGACAAATGACACTAGCTCGTCGATGAATCAGCGACTATGCTTGTCTCGTTCACTGCGTCATCGCGGCAGACTTCGCTCTCCGCGAGTTGAGCAAAGTAGATCACAGTAATGAAAATGTTGAGGTATACACATATGTGTATCTCTTTGGCTCAATGATAGGCGGATTAGGCGGCCGTGAACACATCAAGTGAATAAAAAATAAAGTGGCTCTATCGGCAACAAACTATGCTGTGCAGTTTTTCTCAGTTATATTTAAAATCGGGCTCTAGACTCTTGACTACTTGAATTTTTTACATGGATTTTTTACGACTCGCTTTGAGCTCAGAGTAACACAAATAAAATTGTTTAGTTGTTAAGACTACATAAAATGATTTGTATTTATTTTAGTTCTGTATATTACTTTGAATCGTTGTTTAAAATTCATGTCCTACTTAGCTAAGCCTTTGATTTTCCTTCATATTTGACGTTTGGATTGTCAACTTAGTTTTCAGTTTTAGAAGTTTTATTAATATTTTAATTACTCCAGTCAGACGCTCACTCAACTTGCCATTCTTGTCAATGAAAATTGAAGCGTACCTTTTAGGAGTTTAAGATATAATTTGAAATGAATTGAGTTAGGTACTTAATGTTAGCTTTTCGGCTAACACCTTCGTCCTTTCAAAAAAAAAAAACGTAGCAGAAGACGGATTTTACTGATATTTACACTCAGACGACCTGCGGCGTGGCAGCCAGGGTCTTTCGCCACCAAGCCGATAGGCCCGTCGAAATCCTTCGGTATTAAAATTATTTCGTAATGGGTCAAAATATATCCCGGAACATGTTTTATACAAGGCCATCTGATCCCAAACTAAAAGCTACCTAAAAGTCCATAAATTTATTGTAAGCACAGCAGGTACAGCCTTAAGCTAACACAATTAGTATTTATCCAAGCGTTATCGGTCAATGATCTCAATCTAAGCCACACTGTTCGTGAGACCGTGTTATCATTATTATGTCTGGCTAAATTTACTTTGACAATTGTCTATATACTTATGAATGACAGGTCGGTTGGGTTGGTGGGTAGACAACCTGACCATATAAGGGAGCGTGGGCTACAGTCCCACATAGGACGAGTATCTTCGTTTGTTCTGTCTGGGTGTAAATTCTTTTCTCTTATCTATATCTTTACTCATATATTTAATCTGTAAATTTGGCTTAAACCAAAAGATTTGTGGGAAGAAAATAAACTATGTATTATTATTATTAAAAAAAAAAAAAAAACCAAAAGAACCCATATCAACAATTTTTGAATTTTGTGAAAATTACAAGTCGGATTTGTTAATTCTCTTTGCATTTCATAACCCAATTCTCGAGAAAGATTATTGGCTATTTAACGTCACTGTACAACTCGTAGGAGTAGAGCAAAATGAATGCCAGAAAGAACGGTAAGCGAAAACAAAACAATAGCGTGAGCGAAATCTTATTCGAACCAATTAACAATAAAAAAAATGCTCCAAATGGTCTAGTCGTTTTCAACTCGTCGCTTACCAACGAACAGCAACAGTTTACATCAACGCATTTGATAATTTCACGAATAATTGATTCTGGGTTGTTAATATTATAATCAATTAAGAAATACTTTTACTATTAACTAAATTAAAGATAGCTCTAGCAACACAGTTTACTCTGGAAATAGAGAAGGTGTTTAGCTTGATTAAACGCGGCGGGTCAACTGCGGGGCACGGGTGTATAAATATAAAAGAACACATTAACTGACTGTAAAGGAATCTCTGTGTACCAAATCCTGAATTATGCGCCAGCGACGCCGCGGGCAAAAGCTAAGATATATATCTAAAGAGTCACTACACTAGTTCGTTCCTTTTCTTTATTCATTTGCAATATTATGATCTCCATAGATGTCACGTCGGACAGAGCTACTGTCAGTATTAATGTATTTTTTAGGCTTTATGAATCTAGAAGTAAATAAATTAATAATGTAATAAAAAAAGACTTTAAATCTTGTTTTTTTGTTATTTCATGTAAGTTAATCTGTTTAAAATGTGTTAAAACTATGTATTTAATTATATTAAATAAACGATTTGTTATTTCAGAAAACCTAATTTCGTCTTCATTTCACGATAGTATATACTATTTATGTATAAAAGTATGTATTTAAAAGTAGTATAATAAGTTAGTATTTATATAGGTAATAGACAGTACTTATTATTTAGATAGTATATCAGTTATCTTCAAGGCTAGAGTGAATAGGCTCTTAACAAAACTAGTGCGCCTCAACATCTAAGATTGCATCACTGCTTACCATCAGGTGGGATCGCAGTCAAGCACTAGTTTATATTATTTAAAAAAATATCGATTTCCATAGCACAACGCTCCTAGAGCGGTATAGAATGCCCCAGGATATTTATATAGGTTTCCCTGAAGCCACAGAACTTAATACAAATACTCATACGAAATAACGCGTGGAATTTATTGATACAGCGATAAAGAAAATAGCTTATGTCTTCATCATCATCACATCAGCCAGGGACGTCCACTGCTGAACATAGACTCCCCCTAGGATATCCACCTCGAACGGTTCTGAGTCGCCTGCATCCAGCGGCTTCCAGCGACTCTGTCTAGATCATCGGTATACATGGTGATAGGTCGTCCCACTCGCTGTTTTCATGTACATGGTCGCAACTCCAGAACCTTTCTTTCCCATCGGTTGTCAGTTCTTCGAGCGATGTGGCCTGCCCATTTCCATTTCAGCTGACTGACTCTACGCGCTATGTCTAAAGCCTTTGTTTTTCTACGAATGGCTTCGTTTCAGACCCTGTCGCGTAGAGGAATTCCGAGCATAGCTCGTTCCAAAGCTTGCTGAGTGACTTTGAGCTTATTTATACGGCCAGTAGTAAAATACCACGTCTCTGTTACATATGTCATCACTGGAAACACACTGTTTAAATACCTTTGTCTTCAGGCTCTGAGCCTATATCTTAACAGGCCCTAAAGCCCTAAGTGTTCTTGAGTTTAAAAATAGATTCTCAACGATGAAAAGGATGTAAGAGCTTGTGAAAGCCTACATAAAAATAGAATATTTTTAATTTTTATGTATAGGTATTTCAAATAGTGTTCTATGAAAGAAGGTCTTGTATAAATAATAATATTGTATATACGAAAGTGCATTTATCCGTCTGTTTGTTTGTTACTTTAACGCTATTCGACTGAACCTTGTCTCAGAAAACAATCTTGAAGGTAGCGAAGTAGGAAACGAAAATTTGTATGGCCGATCCATAATTTTTCTGTATTCCTTTAGTAAGAGATATAAGAATATGCGTTTTTGCAAAATTGTCTTTGGACGGGGTACCTAGTAGTACCTAGAATTCTTAGAAATGCTTGTACAGGATGCGCCAGAGAAACTTACTTATTTGAAAGGTCAATAAAAAAAAAGTACTTCAGTTATTGTTTCAAAATTTTTTTTATTTGAGAATACAATATCCCAATTTTTTTTTATGCAGTCTTAAAAATGACATCGGATAAATGGCGACCCCCATTGCGCATACACTGATGAAGTCGATTTTTGAAATTCGTATCCACTCTTCGCAGCATATCAATCGGTATGTTGGCAATGGCGTCGCGAATGTTGTTCTTGAGGTGTACTATGGTCCGTGGTCGAGAGACATAAACCAGGGATTTCAAATAACCCCATAAAAAGAAATCGCATGGAGTCAAATCTGGAGAGCGTGCCGGCCATTGGAGATCGCCTCTGAGAGAGATGAGGCGGTCGGGGAAATGTTGTCGCAACAAATTCATTGAGTCTCGTGCTGTGTGTGCTGTGGCTCCATCTTGCTGAAACCACACGTTCCTAACGTTCATTTCTTCGAGTCTTGGAAGAAAAAAAATCCTCGATCATGTTCCTGTAACGAGCTCCATTCACGGTAACTGCGCGAGAAAAGAAGCTCTCAACTGCGAAGGCCCGCTGCTCTCTAGACCAGAGCATGATGGCAACTGACTGGAGGGAGAAACAAACTTGGGAACTTCCCCCTCCAGATGCGCCCCCTCTTGCCCCTCTACCCGCCCAACTCACCGCGCGGGAATTTTTTCAAATAAGTAAGTTTCTCTGGCGCACCCTGTATTACCACCTTACCCATTCCCGTCGTGAAGCACTTGTATAACTGTGATTCGGTTAGAAAGATAAGGAGGCCGGTGAAATTACAGACAAATGAGACTTAGCAATTTCACGTCTCACGGTCGACAACCCACGGCTTCTCTTTCGATTCGTCCTTCGGCTGGGAAGCCCGTTTTTATGGACCCTGGAGTCCACTCCATATCATCTTTTAGCATTTCAAGCTCTATCGGTATTCTGACCAGGGACAACCGCACGAAAACTACGAAAGTAGAAAATGTATGTGTTCGAAGCCGTGGGTAACAGCTGTTATTAATATACCTTTATCATCATCATCAGCCTATCTCCGTCCACTGCTGGACATAGGCCTCACCTATGGCACGCCACTGAGCTCGATCTTCAGCTCTTTGTTTCCAACCGCTGCCAGCCAGCTTGCGTATGTCATCGCTCCATCTAGCTGTAGGGCGCCCCACACTACGTTTACCGAGCCGTGGTCTCCACTCTAGAACACGTCTACCCCAACGGTTATCGGTTCTTAGGCAGATGTGACCAGCCCACTGCCACTTCAGCTTGCTAATCCTTTGAGCTATGTCGATAACTTTGGTTCTCTGACGGATGACTTCATTTATTCATGACGCTATTTATTGCAGACTTATTTTATAGGCCGGACAAAACACTTGTTTTGACTAGGGATATTATGGATATGATATTTCGTCATCGGTTACGGTTTTGGATATATTTTTATTTCAGATATCCGATAGTTTGAGTTACGCATATTAGACTTATAAGAAATTGTCATCGCCCCATACAAATAATTACAAAGCAAGGATTTTACTTTATTTCGTCGCTATTATATCGTTTTGTACTAAAATACTAAATTATATTAAACGAAAACATCATTTAGTATTAGTTTCTATTATTTTATCCAATATCGTTTTAAAAGAATCATTATGTAGTAAAGAATATTTGAACTAATACTTAGTTCATAAGGACACATATAGTTGTTATTGGCAAATCAAGAACGCATCGCATTATAGAGTGAAATCTCAATGAACGGGCGCCCTGTCATAACGTATCTCATTTAGTCTCCACTTATATCCGAAATTATCCGAATATTCATATCGGATTCGGTTACGGTTTCGGATATTTTTATATTTCGGATGGCTGATAGTTTCGGTTATGGTTACGGAGCTCCATAACATCCCCACTTTTTACCCTTAACCGGGAACGCGAGGGGAACCGCGGGGTACAACTAGTGCTCTCTATAATAATCTACTTGAGACCTTAATACCAAGCTTAATACCATCTTTCATTGATCAGAAGTTGTACTTCTTCAATAAGTACAATTAATAGAAATTACTTCGTTATCGCGTCGAATGTTAGCAGTCCCTTCTCGATATGTTCAGTAGTTTTGAGATGATGGTGCGTCAAAGGAACCCTATTTTGGTAGATAGATAAAGAAGATAGAAGATAGATTGCTAAATGCCCTTGTGACGGAACTGAGAATAGATTCCTCACCGACATTCCACGTGTAAAAACCATTATGAAAGCTGGGGAAATGTACAAAACTTTGCATATTCCGTAGGAGACTCAGAGCTTAGAGTATTAAAAACTATTCAGTTCGATTTATATTAAAGCGTAAACTTCTTAACTTTGAACAATGATATATAAACTATAGATGCGTTAACCGAGCTCAGAAACGGCAACATAAAATGACGGTAATTGACCTAATTCCATATTTCGCCTGAGAGCCATCTGCGAAAGCGAGAAATTGTCCGCGTAAGGGTGTAATAGCCATCCTTTGATGGTAAGACCGTTGTCACTTCAAAAAAATAAATAAAAGAACCATATAGCCACGCACCAACCACAGTCGCGACAGCATGCGCGGCGCATGCAGCACCTAATCTTAACGTAACTAACGATGTATAATAATCTCTCTCTAAACAACAGGTATACCGTAGAGTGGCATTTATTTTCTATCCCTTTCATCGCGCGTATAAGCTATCTAGTATTTACGCTGTCTTTGAGAGCCGTGATGTTGGTTAATGGTGTGTCTATATAATACTACATCATTGTCTTTGAAGGAGTTCCCTCAAACAAGAGTTGACGCTTCACGGAGGGAGTTGAAGTTTGTTCCCATTTTGTTTTTATTAAGCTGTGAACACTGTCAAGAATTCAAAGTCAAGTAATAATGTTGTTCAACTACAACGAAGCAATGTTATGGTTTACAATAAAAGCAATTTAACTCGAACATTGATATTATCAAGTGTAACTAAGTTAGAAAATAACAGAACTTGATGAGAGATTGAATTAATTGTATGATATTAAATTTTCATTAGAAGAAATTGTAGTTTTTGAAAGTTATTTAATAATCTCTACGAAATTAATTTTGTTAAGTACTAGGAACTGTTCCGCGGTTTCATTCGCTTTAAAACTGATACAGAGTATGGGGGTCCCTCTCCCTTCATAGGCTACGCATGTGTCAAATTACAGCAAGATCCACAGGGCGATTGTATAGCGCTCTCGGAATCGGATTTGCAGTCAATTCTGTATTACATTGACGGCGCTACGAGTATTGTCCCACACTGCTCGCGCGGAAATAGAATTCCATATTGAATGAAAAAAAGAAATGAAATGAAAAAGTGTTTATTGGAAAATTAAGTCATTTACAAATCCTTTACTTCTGCCAATCTACAGAGCAGTTTGTTGGCAGACGTAGCTCCCACTTTTACACTCACAATTTTAAGTCTGTACATTAACTTTTGAATCCGAAAGAGTTTCGCAATTAGGGGCTCTGTTCAGTTTTTTAGTCATCAAAGTGTAACAAACAATCAAACAAACTAACACACTTTCCCATTTATAATACAGTATAATAATAATATGTACTAACTAATAATGTATTAGTTAGTATTAGTATTTTAGCGGTGTGACGAATTTTGTCAAAACTTAGAAGTTAAGAGTAGCCAAGTTATGAGGAGGCTTTATGACTTTTGACATTAATATAACTTGTTTTTATTTCCAACTATTTAAGATTGTGTGACGATCCTCCGCATACCGAAATATCGCTATGTGTGGGCGTTGCTAGCTGGGTGTAAATTTTTTTTAAATTTATTTCGTTGTCCATCTGTCTGTCACGACCTTTTTTTTCAAGAACGAGTAGAGGTATCAAGATGAAATTAATATCATATACACAAGTCGGCAATCCCTTGGAGCTGGGAAAAATTAATCTTCTAAGTTAACTCCATTAAAAGGTACGGCCGTGCCGCATATTTCAGAAGTAGAGCTCATAGTGCAGAGTTTGTCCGGGGAAGTACCGCCTTATCCATTTCTGCCGTGAAAAGTAGTGCACCTGTATGAATATGTTTCGGGTAGAAAGGTAAGGTGAAATTACAGGCGCATGAGACTTAACAACTTCACGGTTAGGTAAAATTACTGGCGCATAAGACTTTCGACAACGCCTACTGTTGCAAATGCCCATAGGCGGGGGTGACCAGTTACCATCAGGTAGGCCCAGCTGGTATAAAAACCTATTCCCTATAACCTATAAAAACCAGGTCCGCTGATCAAATTTGCCAAGATGCAATATTTTATAGCGCAAATAAAGGGGAAATTCCAAAAACCCATGGTAAGTAAGTGCCTGGAATTTCATTGTCAGTGTGGGCGCCTTCACACAAATTTAGATCATACTCACCTTGTCGAGTCGCGGAGCAACATAGCCTCCGAGAGCGGACTTCTCACGTTACTGTGTAGTTAGCGAAAGAGACAGAGCATGGAGGCCGCAACGAAATATCGTCGAGTTAGTGTAATTTACCTAATTTAATAATTAATTTTTTTGTGAATTAAATGCTGTTGATGGTACTTTGTAGTAGCTGCCTCCTGCCTGTCGACCACCCAAAAGTTTTAAAATCTGTCGCCAAACATCCTATTCATATTTTGAGATACGGAACCCTATAACCATGTCTATTTTTGTTTCAGATTTATTCAATCAAAATAAGCGGGCAGCTTTACAATAATGTTTTGGACAATAATTCTTTGCGCTATTATAGCGTTTATAATATGGAAGTTAATATTAGACGATGAAGAAAACACATTGGACCAGTTGCCAGGCCCACCGATGATACCCATCATTGGAAATGGGTTTGAGTATTTGGGGGTACATCCGCGTAAGTTATCTTAAAATACTTTTTGAGTGCAAAAATATACCTTTGGAGGCTTCCGGCGACTGGGACTGCAATAAACTGGACCCGCGGTCCCACTTGCTGGATCCTTTTAATTTAAATATTTTTCTTCCAGCGACTGTGACCACTCAAAAGTTAATAGTACAATCTATTGTTCAAGCCAAATCAGTACAGTCAAACGAATTAATGTTTACTAAGTAATTAAAGAATAAAAGTATTTGATTTAAAGATATCATTTACTTATCCTAGACATGAATTTATTCCATGCGCTTAGTAATAGATTAAACCAGCCCATTTTCGCGTAATTCAATTGTGCAGGTAAGTACAGTAATTCCATCAATTTTAAATAGTAATCGAAGGGTGTTTTTATTTATGTTTATTTATTTCTTTTATATTTATATGTGTTATATAAATAAATGATATTTTTGAATCAAAAAGTCTTTTTTCTTTTATTACTTACTAAACATTTTTTCGTTTGACTGTACGGTTTTTGGCTTGAACAATAGTTTTTTTTTCATTAATTTATGGGTGGTCCCAGTCGCCGGAAGAAAAATATTTAAATTAAAAGGATCCGGCAAGTGGAACCGCGGGTCCAGTTTATTGCAGTCCCAGTCGCCGGAAGCCTCTTTATTACTAAGGCTACGCTGTCCACCCGTCCGTCATAGGGCTTTTGAACCGGTAGGTAGACACTTGAGATTTTACAGAGTGCGTGTTACTATGTTCGCTATAACAATAAACGTAAATAAAATATAGTTGAAAACAAAAGTTTTGTTAAATCATGTACGGTGGTACAGAAACCACTGTGTACAAATCCGATTCGCACTTGGCCGCTTTTTTTCAACTCGCTTTTATTAGCTATACTCTCAAACTTTAAATTTGGATATCTAAAAATACACGGATAGATCTATTGAGGTCTAAATTTCATAATAATTGCGATTTTTAAGTACTGATCTAACCACAAAACGTTTATTTGTCACAGTTTACTGTTTTCATTCATAACTCCAGACAGCCGATCGTTTTGACATTTAATAAATAGTTACTGATTTGACACATCAGCCCACATCCTTATACTGCTACTTAGACTGACATCAATCTCTTTGACAGCTCAGTCAAAGACATCAAAGGCGATGGCTAGGTAGCTATTTTTAGAACGGTTTGTAGTGTGTTGTTTAAAATTTTGTGATTTAACAGCGGTCCTATTTTTTGCTACGTTATTGGTTATTTTGTAACTTGTTATTTAATTCTAATAAGTAGGTAGCGCGGATTCACCCGCCTTCCCGAGGGATGTAACATTTTCCCGGCACAAAAAGAATCCTATGTTACTTCTAATACCTCCAAGAATATGTGTAAAAAGTTTCATAATGATCGTTTAAGTAGTTTTCGCGTGAAAGCGTAACAAACAAACTTACATTCACATTTATAATATTATAGAATTATATGTTATGTTGTATTCATTCATATTTTTTGTCCTCTTATAATCTGTTAATTCTGTTTAATCTATCTTTGGCCAATTTCAAAGCGTTCTCTGTTGTCGTTTGCTTATCTTTTATATTTATATTTGAAACTATTCGTGAAATTTTTAATTGGACTCCGGCTTTATATGCTTGTTCATCTCAATTTTTTTTTTAAATATCATAATATTATACGAAACAAACCTTTGTTCGTTTGAAGTTTACCTGCCACTGACATTTTAAAAACCAAATTCTTCTTCGTTATTTAAAGATATCGTATTTTGTGTTTAACTTCATAAATAAAAAAACCGTTCAATCTTCTATCGAGCATACAAAAGCCGGGTTACTATATACGATCCCGATCGAAAATCCATGGATTGATGAACCTTTTGACAGTAATTTTAATACACGTAATGTTAAAATTCTACTTCAATCTTGCGATTTTAGATCGGGATTGTATATAGTAACCCGGCATTGATGTACCTACACAATCTGTTTGTTTAATGCTATTTCATGATCTTATAAATTAATATGATATATATGAAATTCTATATCCAAGGTTTGCTTTGTGGTAACACATAGGAACTACCACAGAAATGAGTTTGTAATGATGCTATCCTCCTCCCTTCAGTAATTACTTCAATAATAATAATAAAGTCATTTTCGTTTGTTTTTCTTATAACATATCTCGCAGTTCGACGTGCCTCCTGGCATAGGCCTCCTCCAGCTCTCTCCGCTGACTTCGATTTTCTGCAACTCTGGTCCAGTATGGTCCTAGGGTTAGGCGGATACCGCCACTCCATCTTGTTTTCGGACGCCCCTTTTTTTCTGGTGTCCCCTCTTGGGTACCATAGGGATGCTTGTTTGCTCCATTTATTTGTTGTGCAACGTAGCATGTCCATCTCCATTTTAGATGGTCTATGCGAGTTGTTATATCTGCTATTTTTGTCTTCCTTCTTATTTCTAGATTTCGGATTCTATCTCTAAGCCTGATTCCCAACATACTTCTTTCCATTGCTCTTTCTGTTTTAGCAAGCTTTTCTCTATGTTTGTCTGTTAATGTCCATGTCTCGCAGCCGTATGTCATGCAGGGGAGAACACAAGTGTTATGACAATTACTTCAATAGTTACTGGTATTTCTAGCGGCTAGTATTTCTTATAATCCTGGCCACAAATGGTGTTTTTTTTTTATAAAAGGAACTCTTTCTTTATTTCTAAATTTAATTGTGTTGAATGATTTTTGAATTGTTCTTATTTTTCAAATAGCATGAGTTGTGTGACACATGGTGTTTTATAAGATTTCTCAATGGTTTATGTTTATTTCGACATAATAAGGGGAAACCGTAACAGAGCAAGGTCTCATGAAGCATTTCGTGTAGTATCTCAGAGTAATAATAAGTACTTGACTTATTCACATGATATGGATAAAACACCTTCTACTGTCACGACTTATCCCATGTAAAAAAGATAATACGTCTTTTTAATACCTACACGTAAAGCGGGGATGAACTTTTTTAAGCTGTCTTTATTTTACTGTGTGGACATGTTCTTCCAAATCCAAGTTATGAAATGCATTTGGACACCATCGATTTAGTTTACACTACATTTAAAGCCAGGTGCATTATATCACTGTAATATTATTGTTGCAATGCAACTACGGAACCCAACACCGCACGTATCCGACACACACTAAGCCTGATTTCTTAAATATATAATTATTTACACCCAGACACATAACAAACAGATATGTTCATGTTCGACCAACGACCTAGGGCTCGATTCTGTAAGGAAAATGATACTAAGTCGAGGATGTTTCGTTGCGGCCTTCGTGCTCTGTCTCTTTCGCTTACTACGCAAATACTACTAATGACGTGAGAGATAAGCTCTGCGAGGCCTCCGTGAAGCGGCTCGCCGACGAAGTTTGTATTAGCTGAATAAGGGGGATGTGGCGTGGTAGTCAGGTACTCTAACCACCAGGCCAACCGAAAATTGGCTGGGAAAATTAATTAAAAGCCCACACGATGGATATTTTGTTATTGCCTACCCGAATGCAAATGCTAATATTGATTTTTTATTAAATTAATTGCTTTTGGATGTAATACTGTGCATTTATAATCAAATTATTGGAAGCAGCTCGAAGCGCAAACTGAGTGATGAACTGATAGTCAAAACAAGTAGTTTGGCTTCCATTTTGTAATTTCTATCATTTAGAATGAGGTTCGATCGGTACACGACAGCGACTAACAGCATAAGTTTCGTTCAGTAAAATTATTCCTTGTTTTTTTTATACCACATTATTGTACAAACAAGCACACGGACACTTGAGAACGACTGGATCGATTTGGTAACTGTTATCAATAAAATGATCGTAAAAATATGAAGGTTTTTAGGGTAAAAATTTGGATATTCATATTATATATCTTTTTTGTTAACACTTCGGCTGACATCTAAGCACACGGTCCACCTGATGGTATGTGGTCACCGCCGCCCATGGATATTTGCAACTCCAGAGCATCGCCAATGCGTTGTCGACCCTGAGACGTGAAGTTGTTAAGTCTTATGTGCCTGTAATTTCACCGGCCCCCTTACATTCCTACCAATCGGAATGGCAACTTCATTAACCTTTTTTTCTTTTTGAAGTAAAAACTTGTTGGTTGTGATTTGAAACACGATGCAACAAAAAAGCGAGACTAAAACAGAAACTGATGTATCTATTGGATTTAGTCTGCATGAGAAAAAGATAGGTAGTTTTGTCAAGGTTTCAATAAATAAAAAGTCTAGCTGAGTTTCTTACCGGTTCTTCTCAGTTGAAACCGACTTCCAAACCGGTGGTAACGTCAGTAACTATGATCTTCATAAGTGACCTCCACGGGTCTAAAACTATCCATAAAAACTTGTGCATTTACAATATTAGTATCATTATGTAGGTATAAAATATTAAAGGTTGATTTTTATCGTTTTTGTGAACTTAATGCAACATTTTGATTGCTGCGCCATAAAAATTTTACATTTTAAAATGAATAAATAATTTGCGTTCCTTGAATGAACAGTCATAAAATGGCGCCGAGCTTTATCGATAATTGATACGTTCCTGTAAATGTAGACTAGTGAAAGCTATCGGCTTTATTTGTCAAATAATATAATATATATACAGACATTTTTATAATATTAGAAACTTGCTGTGTCTGTTACTTCGTACGCGTAATAATTTTAAATTACAGTATAATATTTTCGTGTGCAGATTTTGATGAAATAATACCTACCTGTATGTTGCCCCCTTCAAAACTTTTCTTCTTTCTTTCTCTTTTTCTTACTCTTTCACGCAAAAATTACCAGACAGATTTGGATGAAACTTGGCACATTAATAGAGCATATCCTGGAATAGCATATAGGCTATTTTTTATCCCGGGAAAATGTGATATCCCTCGGGAACGCGGGTAAAACCGCGAGGGACAGCTAGTATTTCATATGATAGAATAGTTCCGTGCGTATCCAAAGAGGTTACTCACACATTCAATCACATTACGTTATACAAATAGTTCTGACACCGCGTACGTCTGTCAAAGTGACAAAACTGCACTCCCATATTGTCTTGGTGTCTGGCCGCACATAAACTAATCAGTTTCTGTCTCTCCTGACAACTAAGCAAGTTTGAATGTGCGGTATTGTTACCTAAGCGACGTATTGCTATCAACAATTTAACAGGCGGTTGTGTTCCGACTAGCTTCCGTCTACCGATTTCACCCGCGTTTTCATAGGATCTTATAAGTTTGTAGGAATTATAACAATAGTTAGTATAAATGTTAGTTCTGGATAAAGTAGCTTCTGGTTAGAAAGGTAAGGGGGCCGTTGAAATTACAGGCACATGAGACATAAGAACTTCACGTCTCAGGGTCGACAACGCATTGGCAATGCCCCTGGTGTTGCAAATGTTCATAGGTGGTGGTGACCACTTACCATCAAGTGGCCTGCCTGTTTGTGGGCCTAATTTTCATTAAAAATATTGTTATAGCCAGATAACTGATACACTATTTGGACTTATGACTTATAAACTGATATTATATTTTAATAATAATAACTTTTCTTTTAACATAGATACATAGGTTTACATACTTAGATAATGCTTAGAGCCTCCTTTTAAGCATTCAATACCTGTATTAGAAGACTCCGCTCTTCTATATTATAAATTCATATTTAATACAAAGACAAACAAACATGTCCATGCACACAAATGTTTGTTCTGGGTCCAATTTAACCCACCACAATCTCATTATTAATTATAGTTGTCCTCCGCGGTTTTACCCGCGTTCCCAAGGGATATCACATTTTCCAGGGATAAAAAGGAGCCTATATGTTATTCCAGGATATGTTCTGTCTTTGTGCCAAGTTTCATCCATATCCGTTTAGTAGTTTTTGCGTGAAAGAGTAACAAACGTACTTACATTGTATGTATCTTTCCTCTTTATAATATTAGTAGCTGCCCGGACAGACGTCGCTCTGTCGAAATAAGTCCATACAAAAATGCAGGAACTCGCTCGCAGCGCCATCTACCGGGTACAATTGTGAGTCTAAACCATCCAGGGCGCTACCCAAACAATAAAAATCATTCAAATAGTACACACGTACAGAAGAATTATATATATAAATATATAATATTAGTATAGAAAATGGACACCACGTACACATTTATATATGAGTATTTTCCATCTCGTAATATTATTAACAAGTTTGAAACAGAATTACGTGCGACCCAGTGCGAGTGCATGCCTCGTGCCATACGGGTGTAAATTTTAACATATTTATCGTTATTTTGTTCGTTTTTGTCGAAACTGTGGCGCGAAAACATATCTGACTGCTTTGACAACGGCCGGACCAACAATTTTTAGTTTTTTTTTTATTTGAATACGGGTTATACGTAGAGATTTTGTAATTCTGAAAAGGGATGAGTAATTTCGGAGAGTACCTTCTGCATCCAACTTTACCTCTTTATTTTATTTTTGTTTTCGAGATAAAATGCTTAAATACACTCAGAGACATAATTAACCACCCACTTATTTCCTCAATTTCTTCAAAATTAATTTGCGATTTAATTGTCTTTTAGTGCGAATAAATTATTTAAAATTTGTCAGGCCAGAAATTGTTTAAATACAACCTATGTATCTCCCCAGGATATGCTCTATCTATGTGCCAAATTTCTACCATATCCGTTTAGTAGTATTTGCGTGAAAGAGTAACAAACATACTTACATACAAATATTTCCTCCTTGTAATATTATATTAGTATAGATTTTTTTCTATTGTTTCAGGTGATGTATTTCTTAAAATGCGACACTTCGCTAAGCATTACGGGGATCGATATGTGGTCAAAGTATTTAAACGGCGCATACTGAACATCAGTAATGTCAATGATATAGAGGTAAGGATTATTTGTTTTATGACATCAAATACTGCCCCTTCTTGCCCTTTATCCCCGAAGGTATTGGCAGAGGCGTTTTTTATAAACCGTTAAACCGAACTAATTTTAAAATAAATTATGAATGTGAAAGCAAATGACTTTATTGAGTATTTTACAAATCTATATATATTTAAATGAATGTTTGTCTGTATGTCCTTTATAGAATCGTAAACTATGCAACGAATTTTCATGCAGTTTTATATATAGATAGAATAATTTAAGAGGAAGGTTTGTAACCAAGATAGAAAGCGGGCAAAGGCGCAGGGCGCAGCTATTTAATATAACAAATTGTAGATAGGAACACTGTGAAAAATTTCAATTGTAATTTTATTATACTAAACATACAAGCCAGTTTTATAAATTTGTGATTTACGAGCTGTCCCCCGCGGTTCCACCAGTGTTGCCGAGGGATGTAACATTTTCCCGGCGCAAAAAGTATCGTATGTTACTTCTAATATCTACAAAAATATGTGTACAAAGTTTCATGATGGTCGGTTAAGTAGTTTTCGCGTGAAAGCGTAACAAACGTACATTCACATTTATAATATTAGTAGGGATTAGGGATTTACGATGTATTCCAACTAAATAAAAAATCTGAAAACTGATCCACCGTTTGGTAAAATTACAATATGTGTATTGTATAATTAATACATTAAGTTTATAAAATTATAACCCATCTTATTAGATTTTCTCAAATGTTTTGGTATATACATATATATATATTGGGAGTAACAGACTGATTTGTTATTTTAAATAATAATTTTAATAAAAGTGGAAGATATAGAGAAATTATTAATTAATATAAGGATGTGTTTTGACCACAGTCTCACCATGGTTAGTGAGGGTGGGGCCGAAGTGGTAAGCCTTGAAGGAAATTGACATCCAAGTGCACACCGAAAGGTGCATGGTGACAGATCTCCAACTTAAAGATGACAATCAGCCAGACAGATACTATACAGTACCTTTCCACCATGCTATAGTTTCCTTACGATATTTTTCTCGTAGGATACGAGCTCACATCTCTCGTCACGGTTTTCGAGCTGACCTTTTACCTGTCACCTAATAGACCATTGTCTTCAGATAAGAAAAATACGTTTAAATCGATCATTGATACTTTAGAATCTTTCGTTGACCTTTAGATCGACTAGAATAAAACACTGTATTCGTTTCACCCCACGCTTTGTTCATCACATTGGATAAACAATTCCAATTGTATTGCATTATGTAGTCTTTGCGTGCTACTGTCAAAACAAACGAATACGATACAGTATTGTTACATTCTAAGGTAAGATTATACAAAAACAAATATCTAGTAACTAATTCCGCTGGATTTCCTTCTCTGTCAAGTCCCAAACAAGGAAACTGAACAGGAAATCGACGCGTGTTAATACGTCTTGAAGATGCTTCGGTTAGAAGCGAAACACGTGTTGATTTCCTGTTCAGTTTCCTTGTTTGGGACTTGACAGAGAAGGAGATCCAGCGGAATTAGTTTTATGGAGGAGCGAGGTATGAGACTCCTCATTTAAAAGGGAAGATCTTCCGCCAGGCTAGGTGATCATGCCTGGGGACCGCGGTCCAACTGTTGATCTTGGTTGCTTGCATATATGTCAAATCCTGAGAGAATCTTGATAGTGCGATGTAGGATTCTCGCGTGTTTCTACTCGTTCATAGATGTCGCCACAGTTTCTTTTGTTTTTGTATAATCTTACAATGGATTTCCGCAAGGTCACGCGTGAACCAAATAGTTATATTCTAAGGTGTCATTCTATCAGATGAAATGACACTAGCTCATATTTCGTAGCGGCTATCATGCTCTGTCTTTTTTCTGGCCTCGGGGCCGAAAAGTTTGTATTAGCTGAATAAGGCTGTATTGTTATCTCAGGCTTAAAAAGTCTATGATATAATATTGCTTCTTGTTGTATTATTATTTATTCACAGGTGGTGCTATCTCACTCTAAAAACATAACGAAGAGTAAGCCTTACACTTTCTTAGAACCGTGGCTTGGCACTGGATTGTTGCTGAGCACAGGTAAGATACTGCCTCTAAATCGAGTCCCCTAAGGCTAACAATTCAAGTTCCTTGCTCTCTTTGGTTAGAGCCACGTTGATTTTTGACGCCAGATGTGCTTTGGCCTATCTACTGAACTTAGGGAAGTTCAAAAGTATGATGTTACAGGCTATATTCAATGAAATTCAAAGCTAGATTGATGCCTGAACTGAAGCCAGATCAGTTCAGGCCTCGATTATTACAAACCTTGCAAAGTTCCTTGGCGGCTCGTCTCAATTGAACACTGACTTTAGAACCAGTAGTAACTTCAATAAATTTGCCATTCTAACGAAAAAATGGCTTTCAAAAAAATTTATTTGTATTCTCTAGATACCAAAATAATATGCAAGTGACGAATTAATAACAATGTTTATAATTAGGTAACAAATGGCACCAGCGCCGCAAGATCTTGACTCCGACCTTCCACTTCAACATACTGAAGAACTTCTCTAACGTCATGGAGGAGAAGACTCGGGACATGGTAAACGATCTGAAGAAGCACCAGGAGATCGAAGTGGATTTGATACCAGCTATTAGTGATTTTACATTGTATACTATTTGTGGTAGGTACCTACTATTATTTTGGTTAATGCGTATTGACATCGTAGTTGTCCGACTGTTGAGAGGCGAGAGAGCCGGTGTGGCCGGCCTTCGAAAATTAAATATACTCCATTAAAGAAACATATCGTCATAATTTTCTGACGTATGTAATCGGAAACATGGGAGAGAAAATTTTGTTGAAATGCCTTTATTTACAATCGAATAAAACTGCTTTTTCCCTAGATGGATAGATATTATTCAATCGTTTTTCGGGCTCCATACTTCACTAATTGGTATGTTTAATTGTCACTATCATTATAAAAAAAGAGCGTAAAAAACATTGACAGTTAAAACATTTTTATTCTCAACTTCACCTTAAGCGTAATCACTTTTTACTATAAAGGGTTGTTTGCCCTTGCCACAATATCACCATGGTAAGTGATGTGGTTGAATGTGGAAGGCACAAAGGAGAGGGAAAGTTGACCCTATCACAATGGTGGTGATGCCCCTGGAATTTCAAACTCCCTACGAAGCAGTGACTACTTATGATCAGGAGAATCATGTGTCTGTTGGTACACCATTAAAGAAAGAAAATTTGATCGAGTAGTCAGTTCTGCAGCAATTATCGAATTCAATTTTAATTTCAGAAACAGCAATGGGCACCCAACTAGACGTTGACAAGTCATCAGCGACAGTGGAATATAAGAGTGCAATAAAAGAAATAGGGTCACTACTCCTCAGCCGGCTGACGAGGATCTGGCTTCACAACAACCTGCTATTCCGAATGTCCCCGATCGGCAGAAAATTCGAATCATCTTTAGAAAAGGTCCGCTCGTTTGCGGACACAGTGATTATGGAGAGAAAGAGTAAGAGGACGCAGAGTGACAAGGAAGAGCTATCTGCAGCGTTAGATGGAGAGGTGTTAGGAAGTAAGAAGAGATTGGCTATGTTGGATCTGTTGTTGGAAGCTGAGAGCAAGGGCCAGATTGATTTGGAAGGGATTAAGGAGGAAGTCAATACTTTTATGTTTGAGGTATTGTTTGTTTCGTTTAACAGCTCAATTTCCACACTCCGTAATGTTCCGTGAACAGAAGAATGAGATAAACGTATCTATTAAATTGATTTAGAATACATTCGAGTTTTTATGGGAAATTGCGTTCTCTGGGACTTATAATAGTGACTATTGTGTATTTAATTTTATTTTGACTTTCAGGGTCACGACACAACTGCGATGGGAATAGCCATGGCTCTGATGTTGATAGCAGATCACGAAGATGTGCAGGTACTTTTATTTTTTTACCCGAAAGTTCCGAAGCAGACGGTCCACTCGATGGCCAGGTCCAAAATGCCTCTGGACATTTACCCTCTATTATTCGAGAGGTATGTTTGGGAAATGATTTAATTTGTCCTTAACCCAACATGATTTTGGTTCGATAAAGTTTTTAAAATTCAAGCCATTTATTCAGTTTAGGCCCTAAAGTGGCACTTATTAAGGTCAAAGGTCACTTCAGTAAAGTTACCACCGGAATTCAGCCTTCAACTGAGAAGAACCAACAAGAAACTCAGTAAGTAATTTTTTTTTATAATCGGAATTTTTTGTCATTTTTATTTTTTCAAATGTTTAATAATATCAGAAATAATAATACTGCTCAAGTCTAATATACAATGTAGCTATTCGTCGACAACAATTTCTTTCTACGCTCGCTTTTAATTTTCCAATATCATTTAGGGTTAAACTTAAATTGGATCTTAATCTCCTCCAAGACGAAAGTTTAATAGCCATTTTTAATCAAATTTTTAATACTAAATATATAAGCAACCCTTGCAGTCTGATTTAAAATATTACTTATTGTAACTATTTAGAGTCAATATTTCTCTGCGTCAGTTTTGAACATTGTTTATGGTGATGAATTTGTTGACTAGACCAGTGAAGGAACGAATAGGCTTTTTAGAGGTTGTCCAAAGGGTGACAACGAGGCCTTAATAATGAAGCTCTGTTGTCTGCCCGTCTGTTACAGAACCAACTCATTTGTACCGTAATCACCTATTACGGTTGAACCCTATACACTAATTAATACTACAACACTATACTACAATAAAACTATACTAAATACTATATATTAACAAATATTATATAGGTCAAAATTAAAGTGATCCAAGAAACATGCTATTTCGTATGGAAAAGAGTGAAGTCGGACAAAAAAAGAATCTGTTTAGGTCTTGATGGCTAACAATGAAACGTGGTGGCATATCTATTTAAATACAAATCTATGTGTCTATGTGTATATGTCCTATGGACTTCGAAGCGATTGAACAAATTTTGATGGGACTTTCACTCGCTCATAGCTAATGTTATTAGAAGTAACTTAGCCTAGTTTGTATCCAGGGGAAATGTAGCGTCCCCCGGGGACAGCTAGTACTTTATAATGGTGAATTTAACAACAATAATTTTACTTACACAGGATAGAATTTTCGAAGAGTGCATGCAGATTGTCGGCGACTCTGACCGTCCACCGACCATGTCAGATTTCGCAGACATGAAGTACCTGGAGGCGGTGGTGAAGGAGACCCTAAGGTTGTACCCGAGCGTGCCTTTCATTGCGAGAACGGTTACAGAGGACTTTAAGCTTGGTGAGAATTAATTTTAACCGCTTTTATTAGCTTGGTATATATAATATCTATGTAATGGAATCTTTGAAAGTTATTTTCACCCCTTTCAAAACGACTGATTGATTTAAAAAATTGCACATTAATCAAGAACCGAGAAACTAAAAAGTAAAACATAATTTTCAATAAATTTAAATTAAGAAGTGTAAAAAAGTTAGTAATATTCCTGAAATTCTTAATCAACGCGCAAAAAAATTTCGGTGGTTCAGTATCAGTAACAGAACATATTTCCATTATTTGTTTAATTTTTTTTTTGTATTTTTTTTTCGACTTATAATCAACAAACAATGGACACTATCTATTCATAATAATATCAAAGGGCGCGCGCGCCGTACGCCATACGTATATAGATGGGTATTTTATTTTGTGAAATACATAATCCTTGAAGCACGGATTAAGTAGATACATAGACAGAGTTAAATGAATGAAAAATTAAATCAGATATTATTGCAGTACTGTCCGTGGTTATATAATAATGCTCTTGACTGTACATACCAGTGAAAAGGCATTTTCTGGATAAGCGTGCTTGCTACATCCTCGTCATAACTCCTTCTGGAGTCACTGGAAGGCCAAACGCAAGCCCATTCTAAAAAACGAGTGTCCAAAAACACTGAATCCATTTAGATTACTATCAAATATTGTTCCTATAAAATTTATATATTTTTTTAATTTGACAGGCCAGTTGGCTTGGTGGTTAGCGACTCTCACTGCCAAGCCGAAGGTCGCGGGTTCGATTCCCACTCAGGACAAACATTTGTGTGCATTAACATGTCTGTTTGTTCTGTGTCTGGGTGTAAATATCAAGTATGTATTTAGAAAAAAAAACTAGTATATGTAGTATATCAGTTATCTGGTTTCCATAGTACAAGCTCTGCTTAGTGTGGGATCAGGTGGCCGTGTGTAAAGAATGTCCCAGGATATTTTTCTTTTTCTACTAATGTTATAAATGCGAAATTATGTTAGGATGAATGGTTTAGATGGAACTTGGTACATAAATAGTTAATAACCTGAATTAACACAAGATAATAATCCCGGCAGATAATGTAATTCCCAAGGGATGTTACATTTCCCTTGGGAATGCGGCTCAACCGCGGCTAGTTTCTAATAAATATTTTTAATGCAGTAAGTAGTTACCATACCACTCTCTATTTAGTTTGCAATCAGATGACCTCTTCTAACGAATCTATATATTCCAGGATATTTACTTAAATTATTCGCGTATGGTTATTAAATAAGTAGTCACATCATTTTTAGTTAAAGATAGAATAGGGATGTGATTCTGTAAGGTAAACGAGTGTCGACGATGTTTCGTCGCGGCCTCTATATTCTGTCTCTTTGGTTAACTTCGAATTCACGTGAGAGGTCAGTTCTACGAGGCCGCGCGTTTGGATTTGAGAATGCAGTTGCCGAAGCTCATACCTTCGCCTTCTACTATTAACAAAGTTACCAAAATCACATAAACATTTTGTAATTCTGTTCTTTAGTCACTCAAGTACTCGTTGATAGACACATCAATTTTATTATTATATTTTTTATACTACTTGGACCGACAAACAAGCAGACGGTCCACCTATAGATATTTGCAACACTAGGGGCATCGCCAATGTGTTGTTGGCTCTGAGAGGTGAAGTTGTTAAGTCTCATGTGCCTGTAATTTCTCCGGCCCCCTTACCTTTCTAACCGAAACACAGTAATACAAGTGCGCTACTGCTTCACAGCAGAAATGGGTAAGGTAGTACTTCCCCGGATGAACTCTGCACTAAGAGCTCTACTACTCGAAAATTTGTATAGATATTGCTAAAATTTATAAAAGAAGCTTAGATATTGGATTTGTAATATTTTTTCTTAATCTTTATATAAGGAGCTTTAATATTCAATTTCAACGACCGTTATAATCTCTTAACCCTTCATTCTAATCTCAAAATACAAAAAAATCCCTCAGCAATGCGAGTGAAGCCAAGAGGTGGTAGCTAGCCCATAATAAAAAAAGCACTAACGTACTTTAAGAGTTCATGTTCCTTAATTAATTTTTAATTAAACATTATAATTGTTCTGAGAAACTCATTATTCCTTATTGAGTGTGTGATTGTATGGCGGAAGCATACTTGGTATTGTTGTAAGCGTTTAATTAATTTGAGGAAGTTTCTGTAACGTTCCCTTTTACGAGAGTGAAAACATCATAATAGGTGGTATGAGTTTCTACATAAATTACCATAATTTTGTACTGACATACTGAAGTTGGTATCTTACTTCGTATTGTAGAGAGAGAACGAATTTTCTGGGTTAGTGTGCGTAAGTTTAGTAATATAGCTCTTTGTACAGAGTTCGTCCCGGGACGTACAACAACCTTACCCAGTTTCCGCCGTGAATCGGTAGTGTAGTTGTTTCTTTACTTTAAAAAAAAATCCACTTGGGCCGACAAACTAGCAGACGGTCCACCTGATGGTAAGTGGTCACCGCCTCCTATGGACATTTGCAACACTAGGGGCATCGCCAATGCGTTGTCGACCCTGAGACGTGTAGTTGTTAAGACTCGTGTGCCTGTAATTTCACCGGCCCCCTTACCTTTCTAACCGAAACACAGTAATAATATAATACAAGTGCACTGCTTCTAGAAAGGTATGCTGGTGACATTACAGGCACATGAGATAAATAAAAAACTTGCGCGTGGTAGCGTAATAAATGAATGAGACGGGAGCGGCGAATCTACGACGAAACATCGTAAAGCTAGTGTCATTTACCTTACAGAATCAAATCCCTATTCAACTGATACAAATATCGTCGGGTCGCGGCGCAACAGGGCCTCGGAGAGCTTACCTCTCACGTGATTTCGTAGTTAGCGAAAGAGACAGAGCGTAGAGACCGCAACGATACATCGTCAAGCTAGTGTTATTTACTTAACAGAATCAAATCCCCAGACTTTGTTTGGCGACAGATTGGGATAGGGATCAACTTAGGGCTTGTAGCCAGCCAGGCGGTAAACTACAAAGTACCCGGCCAACGTGCTATGATTTTCTAACGATGTTTTCAATCACCCAAAGCTCGAGCTTATCGTAGGATTTAGCCCTCGACCTATGTCACTGATTTTTAAGGGACAAACTTGGTTTTGGTTTCGATTTATACACGTAAATGTAGGAATGCCTTGGTTTTAAGAGTTTAATTGTATGTTTTGTGTTTATTCAATAAATAGAATCCCTCACAGTTTCATACCGAGGGATGCAAAATTTTCGCGGGATACTAAACCTATTTGTTATTCTAGGTCTTTCTTTTTTATTTTATTTTATACCACTTGGGCCGACAAACAAGCAGACGGTCCACCTGATGGTAAGTGGTCACCGCCGCCTATGAACATTTGCAACACTAGGAGCATCACCAATGCGTTGTCGACCCTGAGACGTGAAGTTGTTAAGTCTCATGTGCCTGTAATTTCACCGGCCCTCTTCCCTTTCTAACCGAAACACAGTAACACAATTGCACTACTGCTTCACGGCGGAAATGGGTAAGGTGGTAGTACTTCCCCGGACGAACTCTGCACTAAGAGCTCTACTACTACTGAATTCATAAAAAAAAGAATAATAATCTCCACCTATGTATCAAGTTTCATCCATACACCCATCCTCGCAACTGTTCACACATACACTATTCTACTTGTAAAATTTTAAACCAGATCATTTGCATGTATTTTTGGAAAAAGAAAATTCAAAACTGTTTTTTTTTATTAAATAAGATATTTGTAATGACGCAAGACAATTCCTAGAGAAAATAGACTAGCTAGTCTACTTTCATCATATTATTAAAAGTTTTATATTATTTATTGTAAAGAATAAACTACGAAAATCGGACTATTTCACTATTAGAAACCTACTTTATCAAGAAGTAGGTAACATAGGCTGTTATAAACCTCAACACACATAAGATCCTTTTAAAAACCAACCTTTAAAACTACAAGACGCTATTTATAAAATAAGTAATATATTAAGTTATGTTTTCATTTCCACAGACAACCTATTAGTAAAAAAAGGCTCAGAGGTAGCAGTGCATATATACGACCTGCATCGACGAGAAGACCTGTACCCTGAACCAGAGGCTTTCAAACCTGAGCGGTTTATTGGAGGCGAGGTGAGGCATCCGTACGCCTTCATACCTTTTAGTGCTGGCCCGAGGAACTGTATTGGTAAGTCGCATCAGCTTATACATTGAAACATTTATCGACAAAGCTGAGCTGGCAGAGCTTTTTCGATTTTGTATCTGGAAAGTAGGATAAGGTGTGGAATATATATATATGGAATAAGGCTTCATTCGAATTTAGAAAAAATAACAGTGTTTGTTTTTAAATTTTAACTTTTTATTAAATTTGATTCAGCCTTTTAGACGTGAATATCAAATTACTAATTGTAAATGATTTTTTTTTAGAATTGTTGCCTATCTGTTTGAATTATTATTATTAAATATTATTAGCACATGGAGGTAAAACATGAATACATAAATACATACAGAACGTTACAAAACTACCCGTAAAGCCAAAAGGAGGTTAACTGGGGCCTTATAACGAGTCCATTCACAATATTTAAAAACCCTAGTAACGCTGTATAACATGCACCAAAAAAAAAAGACTGATTTTTATGAATGCAAAATAGAAAAACTATTAAAGTTGACAATTATTAGGTAAATTAGGTGCGTTGGCTTTCTGTTAAATAATCTGGTTCCCTGACATGACAGCTTAATAGGCTTTGATAATTAATTATATTTTAAGGGGTATTTTGTAACACGTTGTATATCGTCAGATATTTTCTTTAAACACTTCTCGTTCCGCACTAATGCCCCTACGCAACACAAGAAGAATATTTGAGTAACTGAGCTCTGTGAGCAAGAAAAATCTGGACAAAGAACAAATTAAAAACTTTTCAAATCTGCATATTTTCCTTAACTTACAGAGAACACAAAGCGTAACGAGCGTTGGTAGTTTCGAGAGGCTTCCTTTGAAAATACAAATAATTTTTCAGGTCAAAGGTTCGCTTTGCTCGAGATGAAATGCGTGCTGAGTGAAATATGTCGCTATTTCAAGTTGGCGCCGAGAAGGAAGGGGGAGAGACCTACTCTCATAGCCGACATGCTGCTTCGCCCGGCTGACCCTATTTACGTGAAATTTGTTCGCCGGTAAAGATAGGTCAAGAAAAGAATCAAAATTCGGAAAATAGCCATTTATTCAGTTAAGACCCTAGAAGAGTACTTCTGAAGGTCGACCCTACTGAAGTTACCCCTGGTTTGAAAGTCAGTCTTCAGCTGAGAAGATCTGGGAAGAAACTCAGCATGGTTACATTTTTTGTATATTTTTTTTAAGTGACTTATTTGGCTATGAACAAAATGTGAACTCTACCACTAATTAATATTTTTTTTTGGTATCAGTGTTTATTCAAACACTGTTATTGTAGTAACTTAAGTTATTCACAAATAAATATTGTTTAACAACCAATATTTCTATAAATAAAGATTTATTTATTTTAATTTATATTTTTTTTAATTTACCCAAAACATTAACTTTATTTTCTTTGTATATTTCATGGTACATATCAGTGAGTATTTTTCTTATTGGTTTATTTTTATATACCACGGATGCTAACATACAGGCAGATGGTTTCCGCCGCTTATAGGCATTTGCAACACCAGTGGTATCGCCGATGCGTTGCCCACCCTGAGACGTGGAGTTGTTAAGTCTCATGTGCTTGTAATTTCACCGGCCGCCTTACCTTTCTAATCGAAACACAGTAATACAAGGGCACTACTGCTTTACGTAAATAGGTAATCCTGATCCCAAATTATGCAGAGCTTGTACTATGGGACCTATGGTAACTGAAAGTATACCGTATACTACGTATCAATCTGTACTTCTTTTTAAAATCTAAATACATACTTATACTATAGATAATCTATTGTTGTATTTTATGTACACCTAGAGACAGTAAAAAGAAACAAGTATTTGTCCTAGGTAGAAATCGAACCCACGACTTGTGGCGTTGCAGTCAGGGTCTTTAACCACCAAGCCAACTCATCCGTTAAAATAATAAAGCTGAAGAGTTTGTTTGTTAGAACACCAGTTACATTTAAAATATTCCTTACATTTGATGGCCTCATTTTGAAGAAGGTTATAAGCGAATAATATCAGCAAATAAGCATTAATATATAGCGCTACGGCCTTAAAGAGCTGAGCGAAAAATAAAAAGGCCGAAAGAAAACTATGCAAAAGAAGTAACAGCGTTGGCTTGGATTGTTTGCATAGATATTATGGGTCGGAGAATACATATACCACTTTATACCCTTAACGGGAACGCAGGGGCGCCTAGTATCAGGGCCGGATAATCCATTAGGCAGTGTAGGCAACTGCCTTGGGGCCCCGCATTGGGCAGGAGCCCGATCTCCAAGATTATTTTTTTGAAAATGTAAATTTGTCAAAATGTCAATGAAATTTTTCCAGTGTCATGTCACAAACCTTCAATGACAAAGACTATTTTATGGAGAGAGTCATAAGACTACTTTTATCCGCGTGAAACCGCGGGGGACAGCTAGCTGTGAATATAATACATTTTATATAAAAAACATATATTTCTAGAAGTTAGTAAAGGTTCCCCATGACGTGCATTGCCTTGGGGCCCAGAAATGGTTAATCCGGCCCTGCCTAGTATAACAATATTACCAGAGATGTGGTGGTTTTTTACGGCCGGCCGTCTGCCTGACGTCATTTAGGAATGCTTTTGTTGGCCACTTGGTGCGAAATGTAAAGTGCTGGTCATATTCTCTATAGCCGGCTTTTACGACACCCCCGCCGCTACCACACAGCATTTAGACCAGAAACCCTATTCCAATCTGGTTGCAATGACCGAATTAATGGAAATGCGGACCCTTATTTGTCTTGTGACCTAATTAGGAGTAATTTCGCGCCAGAGAAAGCCTTTATGAGCGCCACAAACATTACTGTGTTAATAGAGATCAAAATTGCTTGTGATAATGTTAACTAATCTTTGGGCCGGGTGTATTAAATGTGTAAATGGAATCTTATTGGATTATCGTTTTGTAAAATTTGATGTTTGGTTTTTGAGTTGTTTAAAAGCGGGATAGGTATATTACGTCGCACAGGTAACGTGAGACAGCGAATGTGTAAGTTTATAAGTGCATATGGCGATTGGATTGATTTCATTTTGTCTACTTCTTACGCCCTGTTTCGAAAGCTAAGAGTTTTATTGAAAAATAAACTCAATGGGATTATGATCAAGTTGAAAACATCATCTCACAAATTAAACATTGGATCAATAAATTAACCTTTTATTAAAAGCAATAAAGATTATTTTTCTATAAAAATGTTAGCTGTCAAAACTGAAGAACATTATAACGATATAGGATTGTTTTGAAGTTAAATCTTCTGCAGGCGCGTTAGGCATTTTTTGAGGTGGGGAAAAAAATTGAACTTGCGACACTGTTACCGTCACCGACACCTCTGTATATAAGTATCTGCATTGGCCGCGTTCATACGAGAGTTGAGTTTGGGTTGAAATACACTGATAATATAATATACTATATATAATTTAAACATATATTGTTTAAATAAGAAAGAGCGTATTAAAAGTTTAGTAAATTGACGATTAAATTGTATGCAAATTGCTGCTCTGTGCACAGTGCTCCACTATGTTTGCTTGCTTAGGTTGTAAGTAATTATTGTTATTTTCTAGTCTCGTTATATTATTCTATTCTTGTTATTTCTTTTTCGTTTTTGAATGTTACTTAAATTAAGTATTTTTTATTTGTGAAATATAAAATATATAAAATTGAGTTAAAAAATGTAGAAAAGTCAGATTAGATAAAAAAAAATGTAAGTAAATTAAATTTGACCTTCATAAGTGCTCTCGCGGGCCTAAACTGAATACATCATTTTGAACTTGAATTTGATACGTATACTAGATAGATATAATAATAGATAAGGTAGGTATAATATATATATTCATGTCAGTTTTCATTTCTGACAGCACTCCCGGAGTGGCACTGTATCTTCTATAACACTTAGTTTAGCTGTCAATTCTGGCTGATTAAATCTTGATAACTTTAGGGTGTCCGAATGTACCTATGTCACATTGACAGTTTTTATTCTATATTTAGCCACAATAGTGCCAAGACTGACAGGGCGATTGTGTAATGCTTTAGGAATCGTCTTTGAGCTCAATGTTATATAACATTGACAGTGTTACGACTGTTGTGCCACTGTTCACGCGCCGAACCATCATATAATATTTATCAGGGGGGCAATTCCACTAACATATTCTGACCGAACCATTACCATATCGCAACCAAACGTCAAATTTGACGTTTAATCGTATTGCACTAGACACACCAACGATCGAACTGCGGGTGTATTTCGGTAATGGTTCACATTCGTTCGAAAGATTACGTCAAAATGTATGTTTGTTTCGGTTGTAGTGCGTAGGAATAATCAATTTGACATTAATCGTAACCATACCATTGCCGAACCAAACGTGCTACCCAATCGTTGCATTTAGTGGAATTGGGCCCCAGGCATAAGTAACCTCTCTCTCTCACATTGAAGGTGCGTATTGAGACACTTTCATTGGGCTCGAATCTATTATGAAATCATCTTCGATATTGAATCCGAAAAAACACAATTCTGTTGCTGACAAAAAGGGTAGATCTACCTACCTTTTCTCGAAGCGTTTCAAATGTTGCAAATGTCCACAGGCGCTGATGACTTACCATCTGGTGGACGTTCTCCCTGTCTGTCAACCTACTTTCGGTATTTCTTTCCTAATATTGTAACAATTTAGATCTTCTTAGAATAAATCGTCGAGGTTATCTGCGGGTCACATTACTTTGGTGGTATTTTACACGGTGGTATAAAAATCAAAAACGTGTGAGTACTTATGTACGCACGTAACAAGTTATACTCGAAATTATTGTTGAGAAAAATTGCACTAAAAGCATTTGTCTTTACTGTAGTAGTGAAATAGATTGTTGTAGTGTCCAAAGTGTGTTTTGTTCCGTCTGTAGCAACGAATAACAATTTTTGACGTTTTGAGGTTATTATTGACAATAATATCATTACTCACTCATTGACACTGGACACTGACATTTGCGATTTGTTATCAGTACCTCTACCATGAGTTGCTATCGAAACATACTTTAGTCACTAGCAAGTAAACTACTATCGATACAGTATTTCTCGATAGCAACTGTCAAATTTGTGACTCATGGTACCGAATTTCTATAGCAAACGTTACTCACTAGTGTTTACATTTCGATAGGTTTTTTACCTATCGACTCGTACTATCGATTTTAGTTCTTTACGTGACCGCTAGTGGCGCTGTACAGATTTGCCATAGAAATGTTTTACGCCGTCGCTAACGAGTACGTACGTTGAAAACTCATGGTAAAGGCACTGCTTACTTCAGGGTATCGGTTTTTCGTGACGGTGTGCGCACGCGTCGTAAAAATGTACTCTCATAATTTTTCTCTAACGCGTAAAAATAAGTTAAACTCCAAAAAACACTCGGTATCACGAGTCGAAAGCTATTATAAATACTTCTGGAGTAATATTCTCGAGGATACCATACAAGACGGTTTTCTTGCTACGTAATTGCGTGGACCCTCGTCAAAATTCAAATGTCTGAGTGAATTGGTAACATTTATTTATATTATTACTTAAGCGGGTCGCATGTTAGAGGGGACAATTTATAGTATCACTCTAGACGTACATTAATCCTTGTTGGGTGGAAGACTTGACTCGTTGGTTTGGTTTCCCTCTATGAAACAAAGGTATGATTAGTCATGGGCGCCGGAGGATTATTTTCAAGGAGGTGCATTTGCATCCAAATATTTAATAATATTATTTAAACTTCGATCAACTATAAGAGACGCGAGACTATTTATGGGTGATTATACAAAAGTTGGGTAACTCTTGAGGATATTTTGTTTACTATAGTAATTAAATCAAATTATAACAAATTCGGGTGCATATGATGGCTAATCTAATGATTATATTGTTCCAAATCGGGCCAGTCACTTTTTTAAGTAGATTGTGAGATATTTAAAATTTTCAGAAGTTGACTGCCAGGGGACTGACGAGGCTAACATACTGATAAAATACACAATTTTGTAAGAATTATAAAGAAATTTAATAAAAATCAGTACAAATTTCTTAGTTTTAATAATAGCACATGTCTTTTAAGTATTAAAATCACTTAGTAACAGTTATAATATGTATTACTGGGAGAAAATACTATCTCAATTTTCAATACAGCCTTTTGACATTTAACGTAACGTTATTCACTTAGCTTTTACTACCTTGACTTAGTTTTACTTAATATTTCATGTAATCAACAAACAATAAAAACAAAAATCTAACAATATTTATCTTAAAAGTACTAATTATCATGAAATTAGGAACAATTACAAAATAATAGACTATGAAAGTCAACTGTCTCAGTCTTGATAACAGCCTTTTGACATTTTTATAATGTTATGTTACTTAACTTTTATATTATTTTAAGGTAATTTTACTTAACGGTATTACGGCACGTATTTTTCTAATAAATCAAGTAAATATAATAAGCTATGCTTTAAACGCATCAAAAGAGATAGCAATAAATAAAAGAAAATGAGATCTTTTTCTCTACAATAAACGAAAAATAAAGATTCAAAATAATGCAAAAATAAAAAAATATTTTTCGAAAACATAATTTTTTTCCTTAAATTGGTAAAAACACCCTCTTCTCTTTTGTTTTTTGAGATATTTAAGATACCTGACAAAGAACTGATGCCAACGGACTGACGAAAAAGACATAATTTGGGGATATAATCAGAACTAATGTTCTTTTTGGTAATTGCGGATATCAACAAACTACATTTTAACAAATCATAGTTAACTATGTATAAATGAAAATAAACCTCATATTAACAAGAAAATAACGACTCACCACGGGACTGAAATTTTGTCTGGCTCGGCATGTGTATAGACGACAAACACAACCCAAGAACTGGTACAGTTATGGCGGTTGTCAAATTGTGCGGTTCGCAACTAACTTCATTACCAACATTAAAACTTAAACAGGGATTTGACCTTGACTCGGTGATATTTGGCGTGAATTTCAAATTTGAAGAACACACAACGGACTGACGAATGAAAACAAACACAAAGTTACTTATTGTTTTTTTAATAAAATGGAGAACATGGCATTATGAAAGTTGTAGTATATAAAACTATGTACATCACAGTTTGTAGTAAATTAGTAAGTTTTCTTAAATCAATGATAATGTTTAATGGATAGTCACTTGATTGTTGGTTTTCGGGATTGTGACATGCCAAAGGACTGACATTTTAAGTATTAAATTTGTGTTTTTATTAACTTGCATTTAAAATTAAAAAGTGAATTTGGGTGACCAAATAAAGGACTTTTCATTGTTTTAAAATAAATTGTTATTTCAATAAAATATAATAATACTTTGTATATATTGGCTGATGACATTGAGTTACCCAATTTTTGTATATTCACCCATATCCAGGTCATGAAGTTCTTAGGAATATGTTATGTTCTTCGCCGCTACTTCGGCGCTTCGGTTCTACTCTGCAGCGCATCATCAGATGGCTTCGATGCTGTCTGGAGTAAGAAAAACGCTTCTCTGCTAGGAAGAGTTCATGAGAGTAGTAATAGTATTCTAAATATATTAGCTAATAAGGGGGAACGAAATCGCGAAAACCAATATTTCTTATTAGTTTTAGTGTTAGTGTTAGTGTTAGTGTTAGTGTTAGTGTTAGTGTTAGTTTTAGTTTTAGTTTTAGTTTTAGTTTTAGTTTTAGTTTTAGTTTTAGTTTTAGTTTTAGTTTTAGTTTTAGTTTTAGTTTTAGTTTTAGTTTTAGTTTTAGTTTTAGTTTTAGTTTTAGTTTTAGTTTTAGTTTTAGTTTTAGTTTTAGTTTTAGTTTTAGTTTTAGTTTTAGTTTTAGTTTTAGTTTTAGTTTTAGTTTTAGTTTTAGTTTTAGTTTTAGTTTTAGTTTTAGTTTTAGTTTTAGTTTTAGTTTTAGTTTTAGTTTTAGTTTTATGTACCGCTCCAACTAACTTAGTTTAAGATCTTATTAACACTATTGGGTGTCTGTGTTGCCTTATTAAATTAATGGTATTATTATTATTCTTATAGACGATTTTATTTCCTTATTAGTGGGGCATGTGCATCCTCCTCCCAGCGCCCATGATGGTCGTCTTAATCTAGTAGGCCGGTTTTAACAGCTGAGTTGAACCTTATCCTCAAGACATGTGGTTGATTATTCAATGACATTCTTCAACTCAACACGGGTATATTAGATACCACGAATTTAATCAGAAATCTGGATCCCATAGACCTTGTATCTTGTTTAAATTTAAAATGTAATTTTAAAACTATAGTGTATTTAACATTGAAAAATTTAACACCATTTATACAGTACCTAGCCTGGAAGGGCATTTACAAAAGTTAAATCTTAATTATGATAGGTCAGTTGGTAGTGACGCCGAATGCACAAGAGGTTCGGATCCTACAATGAGCTTCAGGTGAAGAAAAACATCGTGAGGAAACCATAGCTCAGCGCTAGGGTATTCTGTAGTACCCACCTGGCAGGCTATTTTATGATCGACAAACGATCACAGACTGAAATGATCACCCTCATAACGATACAACGGCTGAGGTCGGTGAATCGTTATGAGATTATTTCTCATCGCATTTACAGGAAGCTCGTGAGTCTGACGTTTTAGGCTTTAATACAAACTATAGCCTCAGCAAACACTCCTCTTCCACACAGGCTATCTCTTTCTCGCACATCACATTGAAGGGGCACGTGTTGTTACACTGTTTGTAGGCTCTGTGGCCGAATGTTTTATATACAAATAGTCTAAACTATAGGAGATTCCGTCTCGGGCCGTTACTGTCCCAACACATTCTACTATCTCTTATATTATCAATGTAAAAGTTTGTGCCTATGGATGTAAATATGTATGGATGTTTGTTACTCTTTCACACAAAAACCACTAGATATGTATTTAAAAAGCAGTTTATCAGTTATCTGCTTGTCATTGTAAGCAGCGCCTTCCTTAATTTAGGATAAATTTGGAACCATGTGTGAAGAATCCTCCAGGATTTTTAATTAATAAATAAATTTGCTGGCCGTGCCTTTCAAACGGGGTAATATGAAATTTCATCCCTAGACGTGATGCCTATTTGAATAGGATTTTTTTGCCATATCACGTTCTTTTGAAAATTGTCTTGCTTGCGTGATAATAAATGGATAACGGCCTGTTTATACATAGTCACTTTTGTTCATCAAAAGCCGCTAGGCGATTGTTAACTGCTTTAGGATATTTGAGGTGGATTTACTACTAGATTGATCGTTGGGTGATTGCTATCTCATTCACACACCTACGCGCAGAGAGAGAGAAGTAGTAAGCCTGTCAATATATCGACAAAACGGCATCGGTTTCGAGAGCACTTCACAATCGGCATGCAGGTATTCAGACGCGACCGAGCATGCGGGAAATGCATTTATTTGCTTTTGCATTTCGATCGGATATGGAAATGATGTGGAATGAACAGATTTGTTTCGAAAATTGAAAGATTTTGTGCAGTTCTTTTATTTATGCGTTTAAAATGAAAGTCACTTTTTTTTGGAATTATATTTTATGACAAACAGGCAGATGGTCCGCAAAATGGAGCGCCTGGATATTATGAATATGGACATTTGCAACACCAGGGCATCGCCAATTCGTTGCTGACCCGAGACGTGAAATTGTTAAGTCTCATGTGCCTGTAATGTCAGCGGCATTACCCTTCTAACCGAAATACAGTAATACAAGTGCACTGCTTCACGGCGGAATTGGGTATGGTGGTAGTACTTCCCCGCATGAACTCTGTTTTCTACTTTCCACTGAACTTAAGTGTTATTTCATTAAAATAGTATTAATAATAATAAAAACTTTATTTTATTTTTTACTCACAAAAGGTTTCACAATACAATTTAAAGCTAACTTGGTATAGTACAATGCAGACCTGCTTTGTGAGAGACCTGGCGCTTGTGGTAGGTTAAAAACCTGCAGTAGTATTGATATAGAGCATACTTCATTAAAATCTATTAAGCTTTTCCGGAGTTGAGTGATGAGATACTAAGAAAATACTAAGCGTAAATACTTAGGAATAAACGAGACCAACATGTTGTCATAAGACTGTTTCCAACCTGTTACAAACTTAGAAGTTAGAACCAACATTCATCTGTCGGCAACTCCCATCTAGAGCTCTTAAACTTTCAGGCAGTTCCAAACTTTCACTTCGAAATCATTTTATTAACATTCGATTCTGAAATGTTCCTCAAAGTTTTAGTTCGTAAATTGTGTTCTTTGACAAAATAATTTAATGTATTGTTTTACTGACAGTTGAATATTACATATGACTTGAGAAAGCAAGGAATTTCAAGTAAGTACAGTATAGTTCGGAGTTCGTGCGGGGAAGTACTATCACCTTACCCATTTCCGCCGTGAAGCAGTATTATTAGTGCACTTGTATTATTAGTGTTTTAGAACAAAAGGCTTTCTACAACATAAACGATTATTTTAATAACGACAATGTTTGGGTGTAGCGCTCCATCCAGCAGGACACAAATTGATATACAAAATCTTATTTTGAAAAGAGCAATTGCTGAGTTTATTTTCGGCTGTTCCCAGTAAAAGCAACCTTTCGAACCGGTGTTAGAGTCTGACCATTCATAAGTGCCTGTGAAGGCCTATTTGAATAAATGTTTCATTTCATTTACTGTGTTTCGGTTACAAAGGTAAGGGGGCTGATAAATATTACCGGCACCTAATTCTTAACAACTTCACGTCACAGGGATGACGACGTATTGGCGATCCTCCTGGCGTTGCACGCCGGTGACATTACAGGCACATAAGACTAACAACTTCAAGTCTATCTAACATTATATTTAATGTACCTACGAATACATAATCAAGTACCTATAATATTTATAAAAATAAAATTCTGTTTTTTGGTAAGCCCATCAATTGAGAATGACTTGACTAAATTGGAAAAAATATATGTTTGCAATAGCCCGAATAAGGTTTGTAGAGATATTAAAATTGGAATTGATAGGCGGAAATTTAAAAAAAATTGGGAAAAACGAAAGTGCATTTTCTATGTATTTTTTACATTTTAATACGAAGAGGCATTATAACGCATACCGGGAACAGCTGGTAACAAATGAAGGCATAATATTATGTTTTTTTTTTATTTATTTTTTTTTATGCCACTTGGGCCGACAAACAAGCAGACAGTCCACCTGGTGGTAAGTGGTCACCGCCGCCTATGGACATTTGCAACACTAGGAGCATCGCCAATGCGTTGTCGACCCTGAGACGTGAAGTTGTTAAGTCTCATGTGCCTGTAATTTCACCGCCCCCTTACCTTTCTAACCGAAACACAGTAATACAATTGCATTACTGCTTCACGGCGGAAATGGGTAAGGTGGTAGTACTTCCCCGGACGAACTCTGCACTAAGAGCTCTACTACTCGAGATTATGTATTAAACAAACTCCCCAACATACAAACAAATTTATAATATATAATATAATAATAGGTTAGGTAGGATAGCGTCGATATCAATAACGATACCATAATTGACAAACCAGCCAACTCCACATTTCGACAAAAATATTTTAATATTTCAGATTGAATGCAAGAGTAATTTGGCGTGATTTCCAAAAACGATATCGAATCACAATTATTTCCATAATATCTAACAACGATGCAAGACTTTTTCATAAGTCATTCAATAATATAATATATTAAGTGTCTCCTGACGAATTTCCTAAATTTATTTATTAACCATAACACTTACGTCTATCTTTACTTTCATCTTACAATATAGAGTGTTAGATGAGAAAAATAATGCCTTTTATCGGTTAAACCAATACAGCCTGTTAGCGGGAAACGGGTAGGTCTTGTTGTCTTTTCAGGGGCTCGATCGAGGATGTTTCGTCGCTGCCTCTATGCTCTGTCTCTGTCGCTTACTACGCTAATACTACTTATCACGTGAGAGGTAAGCTCACCGAGGCCTCTGTGACGCGGCTCGCCGACGAAGTTTGTATTAGCTGAATAAGGGGGCTGTTCGCCAATAGTGCGTTGCGTAGCCGATAGGGACGCGACACGTGATCGATTTATTAAAACATCGATTATTAGGAGTTAGCTGGGTTGCCAATTAAGGTATCGATAAGTCACCTCATATGTTATAAATAGAAATATCTCTCAATTTAAATTATGTATTGGTTTTCCACCGAACCTAACCGAATATAGGTTAGTCTGATGCGCTTTGACGGGTCACGGTCTATTCATAATTAGTCGCATTTAATATCCTATGCTACTAATTTATCTATATATTAGATATATAACTTTTCCATATCAAATATTGTTGAGTGTTCGGCTATTGAACTAATTGACCATGAAATTTATATTATCTGTATATACCGAATCCCTAACAATGATTCTCAATCTCTTGAGATATTTTTCTGCCAATTAGATCATATTTTTACAAAATTGAATAATAAAAACATTATAATATGTGGTGACTTTAATATAAACATGCTCAATAGAACTAGGCAATCATTAAACTTTGAGGATATATGCCTGTCCTATAATATTAGGTTTGCCATTCAGGTGCCAACTCGTTTGACCAGCGGTACATGTATTGACAATATACTTTATAATATACGTGGATGCAAGGCTGAAGTTACGGAGCTAGCACTATCCGATCATACAGCGCAAATATTGAAATGCCCTGTTAAAAAGACGTGTATTCTGCAATGCTGGTATGTTTACAAACGTGACTACTCAGAAGAAAATGTTGGGAAATTTATTGAATGCTTACTGCAACTCAGTTTTGAGGATTTATATAAAACTAATGAACCAAACAATGCTTTTAACTATTTCTATGAACTCTTTATTCTTTTATATGACTTGTGTTTTCCCACTATAAGGTTAAAGTTATCGTGTAATAGACGTCCAAAATGGATTTCTCGTGGAATTAAAGCGTGTTGTAGACGTAAAAGAGACTTCCTTTGGAAATATAGGGAAAACCGTAACTCTGAAAATAAAGAAATCCGTAAGCAACATGCTAAAAGGCTTAGAACTGTTATTAAGCTAACAAAAAAGTCGCAAAATAACCACTTTATCACCACCTCAGAAAACAAGTCAAAAGCCACATGGAAAATCATAAATCGCAAAAATTATAACTATCCTAAGGAAGAGATACTCAAGTTGAAGGTCAAAGACAACATTATTTATGATCCTATAAAAATTGCTAATGAATTTAATAACTTCTTTATTGACCATATAAACAATGCCAACCAAACTGAAACTAATATTAATATGACAACTCGAAACTTACCAAACCAATGCAATTCAGTATACATGAACTACGTTAATCCGGATGATATACTTAGAATCATCAATTCATTAAAAAATACAAACAGCGTAGGATATGATAATATCTCAACCAAAATTGTGAAACGGGTAGTACATATTATTGCTCCGGTAATGTGCTATGTAATTAATATTTGTATAGAGCATGGCATTTTTCCAGAAAAGCCTAAAACTACAATAATTAAACCAATATTTAAAAAAGGAGATTCAGAAGACATGAACTGTTATAGGCCTATAGCCCTGATTCCTATATTCTCAAAAATTTTCGAAAAAGTTATTTATAGTTGTCTCAATAATTTCTTTGAATCTAATAATATACTAGCTGATCAACAGATGGACTTTAGAAAAAGCAAAACAATTAATATGGCTGTTAATGATTTTCTGTACAAAATAATGACGAGTATTGATAACAGAGTACCCGCAGTAGCACTATATATGGATATGACCAAAGCATTCGACCGTGTAGATTATAAAATTCTATTGCATAAGTTATATGCTTGCGGGGTCAGAGGAAATATACACAATCTAATTGAGTCGTATCTAACTGAGAGACAGCAAATTACTCAAATCAGTAAAATATGTCGGAAAACTAAAACCGAAATAACTTACTCCTCTGATTTAAGATACACTCACTGTGGTGTGCCCCAAGGCAGTATATTAGGACCATTACTCTTTCTCATATATATAAACGATTTTCCAAATGTAACCAATCATCACACGACCTTATTTACAGATGACAGCACGGTACTATTTTTAGGTAATAACTTGACTACTTATGAAAATGATAAATATGACATTAGAATTGATAATGGAATGGTTAATGAATAATCTTAGAATTAATTTGGACAAGACAAAAATTATGAATTTTTATCAACGATGTAATAGGCTACAAAATCTGAATATACATTTTTCAAACAATCAAATACTTGAAACAGATGTTACGAAGTTCTTAGGTATTTATATAGATAAAAAAATTACTTTGAAACAGCACGTTGAATATGTATGTAAAAAGCTTAGTCGATTCTCATACGCACTAAGCAAACTGAGACCAGTCACCAATCGATCAGCATTGCTCACAGCGTATCACGGTTATGTAGCTTCTACTATCAGATATGGAATCATATTCTGGGGCAACTCAACAGATAAGGAATTAGTATTTAAGTCCCAAAAGAAATGTGTTAGGGCTATACTCCAGTTACGACTAACGGATACTTGCAGACCACACTTCAAATTACTCAAGCTTCTAACATGTTCAAGCATCTATATTTATGAAAGCGCTGTATTTGTTAAATGCAATCAACACTTGTTCGACCATCGCAGTAGATCTCGCCACCGGGATGATTTGTGTCTGTTACCATCAAAAACAGCCCTAATGCACAAAAGTTTTTTCTGTATGGCACCTGTACTATTTAATAAAATACCGATCGCTTTGCGCAAAGAGGGCCTTACTAAATTTAAAAAACGTCTCTATGACTTTTTAATTAGTAAAGCATATTATGACGTGAATGAGTTTTTGAATGACACCATCATATTGTAAATAGAATAAAATTGTTATATATATTGATTGACATTTTAAATATAGATGATAATGTTGTTTTGATTATTTTGTTTTGATTGTTTTGTTTTGATTGTTTTGTTTTGATTGTTTTGTTTTGATTGTTTTGTCTTGATTATTTTGTATTGATTGTTTTGTATTGATTATTTTAGTTTTGATTTATTTTGTTTAGATGTCTAATGTATTTTGCACGCCAACTTAGGCAGACTTATGTCGATCAAATAATTATTATTATAACACCTCACTGTACACATAAGTCAGCAAATAAATGAATTTGAATTTGAATTTGAACGGCTTTATTTGAATGTTCTCCTCGGTCATGATTATGGTTGTTTGTGGGCGTCACGGAAAGTGTTAGTTCAAATAAAAGAAGTCCCTTAAATATTTGAATCAATACTGTATTTATATTTTAAATCGTTACAACACGGAATGCGAGACAGTTTCTACAGGTGTAGTGCACGTTCGGTATTCAACTCGTAATAGAGATGTTGACTGATATGCCAAATGAGGAACTTTTTATTGAATGTCAAAACGATCATTTCTATGGAGTTTTGTATGAAATAGTAAGTTGTGACGTCATAATTGTACAGCATCAAAGCTACTCTTTATGGTTATATCGGTACTTAAAAATCATATTAATTATCAAAATTTGATCACATTTGATGTATCAGTGTATTTTTAGATGTTCAATATACTGGTTAGTGTTTGATCATTTATCTTGAATACAGGATAGATCACTGCTGAATTAATTCTGAGGTCCCTCCGACCCGTTGCTTGCTATGTAGACTCCGTCGAGTGTCGCTAGGCGGCACTGGCGCACTATATCGCGAACTATATCAGTTATCTGGTTTCCATAGTATAAGCACTGCTTAGTTTGGGTAATAAATAAATATCACTACATAGTATAAAACAAAGTCGCTTTCTCTGTCCCTATATCCCTATGTATGCTTAAATCTATAAAACTACGCAACGGATTTTGATGCGGTTTTCTTTTTGATAGTTAGAGTGATTGAAGAGGAAGGTTTTTATGTATAATACATGTGACATCCCACGGGAACGCGGGGGACAGCTAGTTTATAATAAATGCCAATATTTTTGAGGATGGAGGCATGAATGTTTGTTACTCTTTCACGCATAAACTATTAAACAGATTTGAATGAAACTTGGCACATAAATAGTTAAAAACCTGGATTAACATAGGATAGCCGGGGAAAATGTAATATCCCTAGGGAACGGTGAAGAAACCACGAGAGACAACTAGCGAGCACTATACATGAAAATTGTTGTCCCCCGCGGTTAAACTGGCGTTCTCGAAGGATGTCACATGTATCCGGGATAAAAGTAGATTTTATGTTATTCCAGGATATGCTCTATCGATGTACCAAGTTTCATCCAAATCTGTCGGGCAGTTTTTGGGTGAAAGAGTAACAAACATCCATACATACAAACATTCGCATTTATAATATTAGTAGGTTTTGATCCAGATGCGCGCTTTGGCGTCCACTGTGGGGAATGAACAGAGTACTGCTGAGGGATATATCGGCCATTCTAATTTCCCATATAATTAAATGTCCGACACCGCAAAACGCTTACCACAGCGTTGTGCGTTCCGATCAATGCTTCACTCCGTATGTTACGTCATTGAATTTAATCGATTTCAATAGTATTATGAGTATACGACTATATTATAAATATTGTTTATATTACTCTAATACCTCCTTCTTTTATAATATTTACTTAAACATATTTTTTTCTTTTTACACGCTTTATATGTATGTATGTAACCGACCCCTTTGAGTTCGATTTTGTACTACTTTGAACGATCAGATTTAATTCAAACTTTGCACACCTGTCAAAGACCGATGACAATGAAATAATCCGATCAAAGCATCCGATTATCCTAATTAGATTCGCCAGGATTAATTAATTTATTTCCGCATCCTTTGCATGAGTAAGAGAGATAGAGCAAGTGCGCGAACTACGCATGCGTGCAGTTCCAGACTTACTATTTCGGGCACTCAAAAAAATTAAAATAAAAAATTAAAAATAAATAATAGTTAAAAAAAACTAATAAACACGCTTTATGTAGAAAACCAATAATAATAATAATGTAATTTTTTTTAATAAATATAAGTTATTAATAGTTTGAATAAGAAAACAAATGTTTTAATTAAAAAAAAAGCGTGGGTGCTTTTCTAGATATTATTGAAATGATAATCCTTCTCATAACTGTCAATTAAATATTTATAACTATTGACACCATGCACCCCACGCTTTTTTACAATAAAAAATGGTTTTTCTTATTCAAACTATTAATAACTTATATTTATTGAAAAAAAAATTTAAATAAATAAAAAATATTCTTAATTAATATTTATTAAAATTTATTTTCTGTTTTTTAGTTTGGTTGTTTTTCTTTATGTTATGTCTGCTATTTGCTTCAAATGAGTGTTATGTACGACATTTTTAAATTTTTATTAATTTTAGTACGGATAGCTGTAATTTGTCTCTTATGAATAAGCACAAACCAAGTAAAAAAATTCTAATTTAAGACTGTTGCTGTCCCAAAGAAAACATGTTAATATAATCGTTTCAGCAGGAACTTGGTTTACATGACGGCTTCCATCATTGTGCGGTCTTACTTGCATGGACAAGGTCACGTCACCTTTCAGTTTTCAAAACCGCAAAGCAACTGTTTTGCTGCCGACATCTGACTGTTACGTAATCATCCCTTACTAAGCTACAATAGTAACTAAGTTAGCGACCTTACGAGACGTGAACCTCTCATGTGATAGCTTACTTAGCGAAAGTGACAGCTAGTGTCATTTATGTTATAGAACCAATTCCCTGATCTAATAACAAAAATATCGGTCAAATGCGAGTTAGTATCGCACACAAAACGTATGTCAGTATAATGTTTAAAAAAAAATGAAAAATACACGACTTTTGTATATTCTTGTAATTATTAACTATATTTATGTGTATGATTGTTTGTTATAGCGATCATAGTAAAATAAATAAATATCCCTGGACATACTTCACACATGGTTACCTGATCCCAAATTTTTATTTTTTTTTATTTTATTTTCAACATACGCTGTGGACTGCTGGTGCTATTGCTACCAGGTAACTGATATACTACATATACTACTTTTTAAATATATATTTACACATAGTAGTAAACATTATGTAAAAAAAAGTTCCTAGACATTCCGATTCCAGTGACAGATGGGCGGACGAACGGACCAAAAGTGAAGCCTTAATAACGGAGAAATGTTTTTTATACATGAAATATTATTAAATCCGCTTACGATCTCTCTTCCACGAAACCATAATATATCTGCTTTTGACTATCTAGCTGTAGAATTGCACCGAGAATTGTGGATTACAACCACGTACTCCACAATAGGTATAATATAGCATTATACGCGAGGAATTCATAAAGGCTTTGTCATTCGTGTATCACCCGTCAAATTGGATAACAATGGACAATTAGCTTCAATGAATATGTATCCGAGCATGTCCAAACATTAAGGATGGTCCGGCTAGTCGGTAAAGCCTATCCTGCCTCTTTCATAGTCGGCGAATAGTCGGCGATAAGTCGGCGAAGAGCCGACTATCCGGCTTCTTCCGCTGTATGTATTTCTGAATCCGGATATTACTTAAAACTTGAGGTTCTTTATTTTATAATAGTGAATAGGCTACTATCGGGAAAGCGAGCTGTCTCTTCGGCCTTATCTTCACTTACCAGCAGGCGAGATTGAGGTCAATAGCGAGTCTAAATTAATGGAAAATAAAAATATATAAGAGTATTACATTCAATTAAAAAATATTATAATTTACGTATATTAAAATGCATAGCAACCTTACCTTTGGTATAAATCAGTTATTTCTTACTTTTAGAGAAAAAATATGTGACATTTATCTTTTTTAAAAAACAAAATATTATCTATTCTTCAATAAACATTAATAATATATACCCGAAGATTCGGCCTCTATACCACCGTTTAATCCGGTAGTCGACCAATGTCATGGTCGTTGCATCTCTTTCTCTAGTATTTATATAAGTTTGTATTTGACAATTTTAAACCGTTTAATTAGAAGGCTATTGCGTACCAACTTTGACCTTAATTAAAAAAAATATAGTTAATAATAAAAAATCAATTATTTATTGTTTGTTCATTTCATCTCTTGCATCTATGCCATCGTAAAGGATATAGTACCTGGATGTCCGAGCTTTGATCGGGTTTTCTTTGCTAATGTAACTACTACCGATTTTTTTTTTTAAAGTTCTGTCATATATGCCACTAATAAGTTTAATCAGATAATGTAAAGTCTTTTGACCCCCTTCAATGTGCTTGTTGCTTAAAATCTAAATGTATTTTCGGCTGAGAGCCCCCAGCGCTCGCCGGGATTGTCCGCGTAAGGGTGTAAGAGCCATCTCAGGCTAACACCTTCGACCCTTCCAAAAAAAAAAAAAACTGTCATATACTCGTATACCTAGATACGAATTAGATGTGTTAATAAAGGGCTCCCATTAATAGTTTTTCTCACAAAAGAACCTGGAAACCTTTTACCTTCGTATTGTAATGATATTGTAGCAGTATTCATTGTCTGAGAACAAGAATAAAAAGGCGTTTTCTAAAAATGAAACCTAGCTAGATCGATTTCTCGCCCCCCAAACGCACTGGATACTAAATTTCACGAAAATCGTTAGAGCCGTTGTATATATAATATATTATACAAGAAATTGCTCGTTTAAAGGTATTAGATAGATAGATAGATAAATACAATATTATTAACGCATGTTTAAAACCTCGTTACTAGTAAAACTACGAGAAGTAAATGCTATGGTTAGAAATAATTCAATGCCTCACCGGATAATCAATGAGGCGAGCCCAAAACACGCGTAATTAAGATAGACAATGTGTGGGTTTGAAATATACAGTATTACCTATTGTTTCAGCACCCTTATTCAATAATGCAACCTTTGTCGGATCGCGGCGCACGGTGGCCTCGGTGAGCTCACCTCTCAAGTAATTGCGTAGTTAGCGAAAGAGACAGAGACCGCGACGAAACATCCTCGAGCTAGTGTTATTTTCCAAACAGAATCGAAGCTCAGGTAATCTAATAATACGTAGTAATTCTTCGGAAACTTTTCCTTTATTTATCGTAGCCTATAAAGATATTATGTGGGAATACTGTTGATTTGTGTTCATACGATGATTGAAAAACTATGTCGTGAAGATACATGATAGTGGAAACTTTTGTATTAGGAAAACATTCTAATTATTCATCAATCACTTTTGAATAGCATATATTGTGTTCATCATTCATTTAACTTTCGTTACACTAAAAGGTTGCGGAGCAGAATTTCATAGCCCCATAAGATGTTTCACTTTAAACATCATCGCGTTTATAGGAAGGGTATTACTTCGTTAATATTCTTTACTAATTGTCCCCTACGGTTTCACTTTCATTCCCAAGATAAAAAGTAGCCTATATCTGTCTTCATATTGAATACTAGCTGTCCCCCGCGTTACACTTGCCGAGGGATTTAACATTTTCCCGGCACAAAAAGTATCTTAGGGGGCATCCATTAATTGCGTGAGGTGATTTTGGCGATTTTACGACCCCCTCTCACTCCTTGGTGAGATGTCGTGAGATTTTGTGCGACACTCTCCGCCCCCCTTAATCTCACGTGATATTTGTTATTGCCAATTTGTCCCGTTCGGATAACCGCAATCATAGATTTTTCATGTGGTTCACGCATACTTAGTGGATATTTTTACCCAGTTTTCTCGTAATTTTAGTTTCTTGCAGAAAGAATATTACGTGATATTTATCGGGACTCCCCATCTTCCCCACGTCAGAATAGGTGAGGTTTTGCTCGACCCTGATGTCTTTAACCCTAACCCCTTTTGATGCCCCCCCTAAACACCTCACGTAATTAATGGACGCCGCCTTATGTGTTATTCCAGGTCATTTTCTATATACTCGTATGTGCCAAGTTTCAGTCCAATCCGTTTGGTATTTTTGCGTGAAAGAGTAACAAACGTCCAATTTTCGCATTTATAATATATTTATAGATATTAGTAGGTTAGCTTTTGTGTGTCACTATTTCTGGATGAGCGGTTTAGTCGTTTAACCGTGAATGCGTTAGAAACAAACTAACAAATAAAATATCAAACTCAATTTCGCTTTTATAATATTTTTAAGATTCATGTACACATTGATAAGGACTTGAGTCTTTTTATGTTTTTTTTTATACTTCGCATATTAATAATTAAGAATACTACAGAAGAATTAGTTAAATATATAGGTTGTCAAGCGAGAAATTCTTTACTACGTTTATAAGTTTATGCTCTGGTAATTCTCGAGTAGTTTATTAAAGAAACGTACATAATATTAGGTATTTTTATTTATATTCAAACAATATAATAATTTTTTATTTATTGTATATTTTACAGGCCAGTTGGCTTGGATATTAGCGATCCTTATTGACTGCCAAGCCGCAGGACGTATAGTCGATTTTCACCAATGACAAACATTTGCGAGCATGAACATGTCTGTTTGTTCTGTGGAAGCAACAAGGCGTCAAAGATCTCACGTGATTAAGTCGTTAGCGCAAGAGACAGAGCATAGAGGCCGCGACAACACATCCTCAAGTTAGTGTTATTTCCGTACAGAATCGAAGTTCTGGTCACAGTCGCTGGATGCAGGCGGCCCAGGACCGTTTGTGGACATCCATGGGAGAGGCCTATATTCAGCTGTGACCATCCCGGGCTGAGATAACTAATTATTCAGGCTCGGCCTTATGGAAATCTATTACAATATTCCATAGTTCCACTGGATCCTTCTCTGTCAAGTCCCAAATAAGGATACTCAGCAGGAAATCGACACATGTTTTGCTTCTAAACGAAACATCTTCAGAACGTATCAGACTCGCTGGCACTGACTCGACGCACGAGCACCACAGACGTGGTCCTCGCCGACCGCCGGACAGAGGCTGAGTATATCTATTTCATAATGATGATGCTACAGCAAACCAGTTTTATTGCTAAAAAACCTTTAGCTACAGAATCTGTATCCAATAATATAAAGAAATGCGTTTAAAGCGCCATAAAGTAGGAGATAAATGGACCAATTGACATCACATTACTATTTCATGAAGCAAACAACAATATAAAACGAATAGATTCGATTTATCCGGGTTTCTGCAATAGATGCACGGTATAGATATTGTTCGGTACAGAGATGTATTCAGTAAAGAATGACCAAAAGGGCAAAAATACTTTTTTTACCATTTCAGCTATTAGGTACACGGTTTGAGATAGTTATGGTTTAGTGGTTTGCATTGTGGATTATAAATAATACACTCTCAATGTAGAGAATAATTTAAATAAGAGGAATTGTAAGTGCACAATATTATTGATGTTTGATATCTAATCAATGGCATTATCAAAAATACCATGTGTCTACAATTGAGAACGTATGATACGTATATAAATTTTAAACAATTTGTTGTAAATTAAAAAGCCGTAATGAAAAAAAGAATCGGAAGCAGTGGAAAGCTGAAGTTTACGCCCAATGTTTTTGGAAGAGCTAAACGATTAAAGAAGAACGAAAACAAATAGCTAGAACAAATTATTTCATGAGAATGCATAATACAAATGATGCCCTATCAGTGTAACCTGAGTACGGCCCTGATTGAACAAATTTCCTACGGCAATAAGGAAAGCGGGGCGTATTTTTCTCGTCACGGGTACTCCCTGCCAATATATTTTTCGTAAGTATGCCTGTCTTTTTAAAATGGAACTCAGCATGGTATGAAATCTTTTGCTTTTATTGACTGGAATTGTTGAAGCTTTATGTCAGAAGTGGAATTCGAATAACGTCCGCACACAATAAGCAATATCATATAACCTAACTAGCTTAACTTTACCTTAACCCCAATAAATCTATATACATCACTTTCTATTCTAATAAGAACGAAGGAGATAGATAATTTTTACTGAGCCCTGCGTAATCGAAGATATCTTTTAACATCGCCTTGAAATGAAGCTTCCTACACACATCCCACTCGTTAATATCGCTTTCACGTCACACTATTGTCTCGTAACAGATCGTCAGACGCGTTCAATGAAATAAGAGATTCATGACGTGTGAACATATGTCCAACATGCTCCGAGGCTCCAATGACATTTGCGACGTTATGCAACATATTTATCATCTCAACAGTCGGAGCTATTCGGGGATGCTCGAGGGCGAGTGAAATCGGACAACCAGCCGATTAAATGATCTATAAGTAATTCCTAAATTAATAAAGTGTCTGTTTGTAATGTCAAACAGCTTTTTACGAATTGCATATGAAAATATACACGGTAGGTACGTCTAATAAAATAAAAATGTTTTTCTGTCTGTGCCGGCTTAAATATCCGAAACGGCCGGACTGATTTTGACGGGATGCTAACTGCCATACAGCTGATGTTATAAGGAGTAACTTAGGTTTAGCTTTTTATCACGGAAAAAATTAACATCCGTGGGGAACGTGGGTGAGACGCGGGGGGCAGCTAGTGATAAATACATAAAAACCGGGACATTCTTTACACAGCAGTTTTCTTTAAACAGAGAACTAGGGAAACCTAATAACTGACACACTAAATATGCAATATTTTTTGTGTAAATACACACTTAAGTATATTTAGTGAGTTGTTTTACGTATGCCCGCGAAGGTACATGATATAAAAAAGTCGTGTGGCAACGTCAAAATCATGTTCAAAGATTCTGTTACATACTTCGCTCAGTTTATTACAGGCTCTTAGAACAAGGTACCTCCCGAATCGGCGTTAGAGTCTGACCATTTATAAATGCCTGTTAGAATAAAAATATTTAACATCTATTCTTTTCAATGGATTTAAAGGTATTATGAACCCTTTTAAAATATACCACAAGGTTGTTGTTTGTAATTTTGTAGGTGTATAAAATTTTATGAACACTACTCTCATAGTTTGGATCTTCATAGTATTATTTTCTATTTTGAACTATCAGACCGAGCAAGGGCATCGGAGTTTATTGAAATACTTACTTCTGTATTGAACCTCCTTTGTCAGAAAATAATAAAAGCTAGTAGACAGCAATATTTCGATCAATAAACAGTATACCTATTATTTACTCAAATAAGGTCGTATATTGCTTCTCTATTTGTAGAGATATTTTAAGTGAAAGTTAGTGAGAAGGGATGGACGTTTGTTACTAATTCACGCAAAAAGTTCTTTTTTTTCTTCTATACCACATGGACCGAGAAACAGGCAGTCACACCACCTGATGGTTATTTGGACATTTAGAACACTAGGGGCATCGCCAATGCGTTAACCCTGAGTCGTGAAGTTGTTAAATCTCATATACCTGTAATTTCACCGGCCCGTTACTTTTCTAATTAAAATACAGTAATGGTTTTTTTATGAACCTCATTTATAAAAATGAATGAAACTTGGCACATAGATAGTTTACAACCTGGATTAATACAGGGTACTTTTTACCCCGGCAAAATGTTACATCCCTCGTAACTCGGATGAAAGCAGGACAGCTAATGGGAACATATATTTTCATTTTCAATACTAAGTCCAAACTAAGCCTTATTGTAGAACTGTAACCTGTAACCTAAATTTATAAAATTTTGTATTGCCCAATGAAAAATAATCTTATTAAATTTTTATATACCACAGGGGCCGACAAACAAGCAGACAGTCCACCTGATGGTAAGTGGTCACCGCTGCCTGTGGAGATTTGCTACACCAGAGCATTATAAATGTTAGGATATCAAGCTCTCGGTTTTGTTGAGTCCACAGTTTAATAGTACTTTAAACATAAAACTACAATGCAGCACCTAAATATATGCCTTGCAGTAAACAGCTCAGTTCAGTACTTATGCAGTTAGAAAAGTTTATAATTTGAGTTTTCGCGCTGCCTCAGAGAAAAGTTTGAGGAAATTGGTTACCTCGCAGTTGCATCGCAGGTGTGGCACTTACTAGCAGGGCCGCTATCACGAATTCGAATTCTAAATGGACCTTTCTTTTTTGGTTTTGGTTGTTACCTATATTAAGTATTTTGTAAATCTATTATAATATTATAAAGAGGAAAGATTTGTAAGTATGGTTGTTACTCTTTTACACAAAGTTACTAAACGGATATGGATGAAACTTGGCACATAAATAGAGTATATACTGGAATAAGATATAGGCTACTTTTTATCCCGGGGAAATGTGATATCCCTCGGAAACGCGGGTAAAATCGCGGGGGACAGGTAGTTTAAAATATAAACTATATAAAATTTAAATATTAAAATAGCCAAAAAGTTAGATTAGATAACATTTCCATAAAAAATATTATATTTAATAGCAAATGTTACCTTGCTGAGTTTCTTGCTGGTTCTTCTGAGTTGAAGGCTTCCGAACCGGTTGGTAGATTCAGTAACTATAAATTATTAGTATAAGTGTGTTTATCGGCGAGCCTAAACTGAGTAACTTGTTTTAAGTTCTTGACAAAACACGCTGTTACCCAAAAACTAGACCACCTAGCAGAATACCTGTTTTCACCCTAAGTTAGTACTAATTAGTCGTCAATTTTCAGTATTAGTAAGTCTCTGGTTTAGAAGACATTAAGGAATGGAAATTCCATAGACGGGTACAGGCGAGTTGAAAATGATTTTGATATTTTTTTACGAGTGATGTCTTACATTACGATTTTTTTAAACCGAATAAAAAAAAATTAAAGTAAACATTATATGTATTGTTGATATTATAGTCAGCTATGTACCAAAGTCTTCAGCTCGCATGACCTTAAGTTGGCCTCAAAGATATCGGTATATATGGTAATCGTGCTGCCAAACCTCCTATACTCCTCTGAGACGTGGTGTGTATACCGCCGCCACATTCGCACTCTGCCTTCGTACCATTATGAACATAAGATGGTCCGATAGAATGCGAAATACCGAAGTCCTGCGACGAGCCAATGTTGGTGGCATTGAGGCCTATTTAAGCATCGACAGCTTCGGTGCTGCGGTCACGTATCTCGTATGGCGGAGGATAGAGTGGCGGAGCGCATCTTCGACTCTGAACTGGAGAAGGGCAAGCGGAAACATGGCGGTCCCCTCCTTACGGTACAAGGATGTCCAAAAAGAGAAGAGATGCAACATAGCGCCCTCTCGTTGGGAACGTTTGGCAGCACAGCGGCCAGAATGGCGCAGGATTGTGAACAGCCAAGTACGTGAGTACGAGGTTCAGCGTAAAGCTGACTTTGATACCAAACGCGATCAGTTAAAGGCTCGCCCACCTGCTGCCATAACATATAATTATGAGAACGGCGTACTCACGTGTCCTCAGTGCGCACGGAGTTTCGCCGCGAAGATGCACCTTGTTTTTGTGAAACTTCTTATGGGAGAGCTTTGAAAAACCGATCCGCAACTTTGTGTGACGAAAAAAAGAATGATACAAGCAATCTATACTATTTAAAAGTAATTGATGAATATATGAAATGATTCCCTGTAAAACAAAAGTTTCACTTCTGTCGTGTGTCTTTACGATACATCCTGTTTTTTTTTCGTTTCTTCTTCGTTTCCATTTAAACATATGTTTTATGCCATACCTAACGGCACGTCTTTAAATATTGCCATGAGGTGTGTTTGTACAAAAAAAAGGTTGCGGAGTACCGTCCCCTTCACTCCGGGGTTGCTATTGTTCAATGCTTGTCTTTGTTTGTCTTTTATTATAAGTGATGTTTAAGAAAAAGTACCCTGCCGACAACTACCATTCGTGCGTGTTTTTATTTGCATACATAATATTTATGATCTAGGTATGTGAAGTATTGAAGGCACTTTGATGGGTGGTTTTGAGTGTTGAGAGTTTTTTTAATTTTTTTATACCACATATGCCGACCAACAAGCGGACGGTTCCCCTGATGGTAAGTGGTCACCGCCAACGCGTTGTCGACCCTGAGACGTGAAGTTGTTAAGTCTCATGTGCCTGTAATTTCACCGGCCCCCTTACCTTTCTAACCGAAACACAGTAATACAAGTGCACTACTGCTTCACGGCAGAAATGGGCAAGGTGGTAGTACTTCCCCGGACAAACTCTGCACTAAGAGCTCTACTACACTAAAAATTATATAATGTTACAAAAATTTTAGGAAATAATGAAGACTGTTTTAGTACAAAAGGCTTTCTACAACACTAACGATTATTGTAATGACGACAATGCTTGGGTGTAGCGCTCGCTACAGCAGAACACATCTTAATGTATAAAATCTTATTTTGAAAAGAGTAATTGCTGAGTTTATTGCCGGCTCTTCTCAGTAAAAGCAACCTTCCGAACCGGTGTTAGAGTCTGACCATTCATAAGTGCCTGTGAAGGCACTTTTTTTTACTTCAAAGTTGGCAAACAAGCTGACGGCTTGTCTGATGGTAAACGGTCACCGCGGCCTATAGACGCAACGTTCATCCGGGGAAGTACTACCACCTTGTCCATTTTTGCCGTGAAGCAGTAATGCACTTGTGGCAGGTGCAATTACTGGCACATGAGACTTAAGAACTTCACGTCTTCGGGTCGACTACGCAATTGCGATGTTCCTGGTGTTGCGAATATCCACAGGCGTCGATGGCCATTTGGAGTGGTGCAGCGTTTGCTTGTTTGACGGCACATGTGGTTTAAAAAAAAAAAACAAGTAGTAATATTTTATTTCTGATACACTATTGTACGCGACTGTATATCTCGATACTGAATAGTCTAAGAGCGAAACTAAATATTCACAGCTTTATTAGCACAATTTCAATCAAGTAATATAATACAGTAAAATTTGTACGACGTGTTTCAACGCTGTCTAAACCATTGTTTTCATTACATTTTAGAGAATTTTCTTCCCGTTTTGATTATTGTATAGCTATAGAATAGACTAAACTGCAGAGCTCTATTACTACCCTTGTGTAATTGACAAATTCTGAAATTTGGTGGCTAATTTCGATTAAATATCCTGGAATATGCTTTACACACGACGATTTGATCCCAAACCAAGCAGAACTTGTCCTATGGAAACCAGATAACTGATATATTTCATGTAGTACTTTTTTATCGCCCACACAGAAGAAATAGACATGTTCATAACACAACGACAGGCCAGTTGGCATGGTGGTTAGCGACTCTGACTCCCAAGCCGAAGGTCGCGGGTTCGATTCCCACTCAGGACACATTTGTGTGTATGAATATGTCTGTTTGTTATGTGTCTGGGTGTAAATATGTATATAAGTATGCATTTAGAAAAAAAAGGTAGTATATGTAGTATATCAGTTATCTGGTCTCCATAGTACAAGCTCTGCTTAGTTTGGGATCAGATGGCCGCGTGTAAAGAACGTCCCGGGATATTTATAATTCTCTTGCCAGCAAGCCAACTGGCCCATCAAACTAAAAAATATAAGACAAATTTTAGGCAACAACAGACAGGTGCTCTAGTTTTTGAGATGCAGTGTGCGAACTAGGGTTTTTGAACCAGGAACCGATAAATTCTTATATTTAAATAATTTTTTGAAAAATTATACTAATACTTCTAAGATCTTTGTTTACTTTTGCTGACAATAATTTTAGTCAACAATTATACAAGCAAATTACTTTGTAGGTCTTATATCAAATGCAATATATGTATTTTTTGTCCAGTCAGAATTCCAACCGTGACAGTGGCCCTGCCAGAATGTGTCACACGCATCGCAGTATATTTATGCAAACTTATTTGTACATACAAAATGTGAGTATTTTTGTAAAGAGATGCACTCTATCAATATTAAAAGTTTGCATAAACTTGTGACTTCTGGAATTCATTTTACTATGTATTTCGATGAACTCAGCAGTGCTATTAACTTGTTTGTATAACGTCGTATTGCAGCTCGAGTTTCAGTTTGGTGGTTTTAATAAAAAATACTTTCGTGCGAAAATTATTTGAATGACAACTGTATTTAATGAATGTGAGTATCCAAAATTTATATGATACGGAGAAAACCGTTGATTTAAAATGATAAATCGAAATCGGTTGGCGTGATATTGGCTTGGGAGTCAGGGTCATCTAGCCACTCCGCCCGCCAGCCCGTTAAACCAAAAAATATCCTTTCTTATCAATGAACGCTTCGTAGCTCGTAGATGTTGTCTACGCCGTAGAGAGCATATACTAGTGTCTACGAGACCATAACTTTTTTTACGTAGAAGTCACGTAGCCCTCTAAGTTGTTAATTGGACATTTCTCAAATTAAAACCTTTTTTCTTCCACCCTTTCCTATTTAGTGTTTCTATTTTAAATTTGAATATTTAAGTTACCCGATGACTCCAATACAAAAATAAATATCTATAATATTCTGACATTAAACCCTCATTTCTTAGTTGTCTAAAAATCCCATAGGAGAATGAACCCTGTGACTTTACAGTAAGGCTCATCCTGGCAAGGTCGACGCAATGTGGGCGGGAGATGAAACGTTCTAGCTGAGTACTATCTTGTGATGGTTTTAGAGATGTTACAGGCTAACATTGTTGAGGTGTTAAAATATTACGCGTAGTCGAATATTATATTATAATGTATTTAATTATACCACAAGGATGCTGTGTGGCAGCGGTGACGAATATTAAGTGAGTAATTTGAAGGATATTTTTAGTTAAAACGTAGGTATGGTTAATTTTTGAAATAGTTCCAAATGTTATGAAAAAAATATCTAAATAACCAAAAATTAGAAAAGGCTGTAATGTCATATGATATGTACATGATTATAAAAAGAAACCAAATTAATGAAAAATTATAACTATGCTTCTAAGAGCTTTGCTTACTTTTGCTGACAAGGGGGCCCGGGGGCTAAAAAAGACTAGAATTCAGTTTACGTAATACGTGAATCGCCATTATGAAACTCCATTACAGAATAGTTATATACAGAAGACTCTGTAGCGCCACATACATAACGCATAGAAACAGTTACCGCAGAGTGGTACTTGTTCTCACATCGGCGACTGCGGCGAACTGAGAGTGGCGCGCAAGCCCCGCGCCTTTGTATGCCCTCGCGAGTGACGCAACCGAGTGAGCGAGAGGACGACAACTCGGGCGACAGAGCGGGAAGAAATATGTCGGTCTCTTTCACTTGTATTTTTTTACTCGTTGTTTTAGTATAGTCTATTGTACTATATACTGTATGATAAATAGGGCCATTTTGTAAATAAAAGATACCCTTCTGATACCTATAACCGTGAGTTTGACTGTCATAACCTTAGTCCCTAATACTCTTTATATTGCGGCTTAAAAATTACATTACATATTTACCTACATCTCTCGGAAAACAAACAATTTCATAAGCAAATAACTTTGTAGGTCTTATATCGACTGTAATAAACATATGTATATGTGCAACTCACTACGTTATCCACATATCTATTTAATGAAAAATCTTAGATATATTCATAGAAAAGAAACTTTAAAATTATACAGGAATATTTTTTAAGCAATGCGCAAAAAAATTTTGGTAGTTCAGTATCAGTAACAGAACACATTTCCATTATTTGTTTATTTTTTTTTTGTATTTTTTTTCGACTTTAATATCAACAAACAATGGTCACTATCTATTCATAATAATATCAAAGGGCGCGCGCGCCGTGCGGTAGTAGAGCCAGCTGTTGCCAAGGCCACAACCGGGGTGGGCGCCCGACCCGAGCGACTGAGTAGCCATAATATCAATTTTAAAGTCTATATCTTTCGTTAACGATAACTTAATTTTTTTGTACTAAAACTTATCAAAATAAAAATTTGGTGTTTAATAAAAGTCATTTAAGTTTAATTGGTCAAAGTTTGCGCACTGAATAAAATTATTCTTGTATAAGACCTAAATACATACTAAAATAATATTATAAAAAAAAATTAAAACATATACAGTTTTTGCATACATAACAAAACAACTGTAGTACATAGTAAACAATAAAACTGGTACATAGTAGCAGTCTAAATTATCTACCTATAAGTTTGTACCTGGAACTCCTAAATCCAATCTATCAATCAATATAGTATAAAATTTACGGGAAATCCCGAAGATAGGATCGGTTTTAATCAAATCACGCTGTCATAAGCTCCCTCAATCAGGCAGTTTATATTCTAGGATGTCACATTCAATTAAAATTTTCGGATATTTATTATCTTAATACAGTCTGCTTATCTTTGGTTCCCGAGTGGCTGAACGGATTTTGATGAAACACTCTTTTGATTTGTATGAAACTTTTTTTATGTTGATATTTTATATGGTTGACTTATTTACCGATGGTAACTTCTGTAGCTTTGACTTTCATAAGTGCCCTTCTAGAGCCTAAACTGAATATCATCATCATCAGCCTATCTCCGTCCACTGCTAGACATAGGCGTCACCTATGGCACTCCACTGAGCTCGATCTTCAGCTCTTTGTTTCCAACCGCTGCCAGCCGGTTTGCGTATATCATCGCTCCATCTAGCTGGAGGGCGCCCTACACTACGTTTACCGAGCCGTGGTCTCCACTCTAGAACACGTCTACCCCAACGGTTATCGGTTCTACGGCAGTTGTGACCAGCCCACTGCTAGTTTAGCTTGCTAATCCTTTGAGCTATGTCGATAACTTTGGTTCTCTGACGGATGACGTCATTTCGAATTCGATCCTTTAGAGAGACTCCGAGCATAGCTCTCTCCATAGCTTGCCGATGGTGTAGAATTTGAATTAATGCTTTATATTGGAGTATACGACAAATTTGTATCCCCTAAATGCTAAGCCAATTTTCATTCCATTAATTCCGATTCAGGTTCGATTCCGACCGCGAAGTAGCATTTGTGTTTGTTCTGTGTCTGGTTGTAAATATCTGAATAAGTATATATTTAATAGTAGTATATATATAGTAGCATTTTTGTAGTAGTAGAGCTCTTAGTGCAGAGTTCGTCCGGGGAAGTACTACCACCTTACCCATTTCCGCCGTGAAGCAGTAGTATTACTGTGTTTCGGTTAGAAAGGTAAGGGGGCCGGTGAAATACAGGCACATGAGAATTAACAACTTCACGTCTCAGGGTCGACAACGCATAGGCGATGCTCCTAGTGTTGCAAATGTTCATAGGCGGCGGTGACCACTTACCATCAGGTGGACCGTCTGCTTGTTTGTCGGCCCAAGTGGCATAAAAAAAAAAAAATAAAAAAAGCATATCAGTTACCTGGTAGCCATAGTTTCATTGGTGTACCTGCTTAATTTGGGATCAGGTAACCATGTGTGAAGAATGTCCTGGAATATTATTTGACCAAGATTTAAAAAAAATATATGATAAATTAGTTTCTCCCCCAGAATCAATTCCTGTGACCTTCAGTTACTTTATAATAATAATAATAATAAACATGTATTTCAGACCATGTCCATATTTTTGTTAGTAACAATGTAACTTAAAAACTAATGTTAATTTTAATAAAATACACTACACAACACAGTACATTACATTTTTAATTACACAATATGAAGCCGTAGCCATCTTTGCAACATGGGGGACTCCCAGCGGTCTGCAAACACCCAGCATAGTGTTGGTGCCGCCACGTATTATATTATATATTATTATATCAAATTAGCGTTCGATGCAATCTGTTCACCAATGAACACTGAGCATAATTAGTTTTTGCTTGTGCTACCGCGAATAACCCTGTATGCCTTGTTCGAGTTATAGGACAGCAAAAGCGCAACACTCTAGAAGTTAATTCAGGACAGTCGATATATCCATTGCAGATACCATGTAGTAGTAACATATCATACAGTACACGACGGTCCTCAAGTGCCGCGGGCTTGTGACGCTTGCATGCATCATTGTAATTTTTGAAGGCACCATAACATCGGTAGTTGAGATGTTTTACAAATTTACTTTGAATTTTTTCCAGAACCTGAATATAAGTTATATATTGTGGAGACCATATAGTGCAACAATATTCAAGGATACTTCTAACATATGAGAAATATAACACCTTTAGGCAACCTATATCAGAGAAGGGGCGACTGACTCTTAAAACGAAACCTAAACTTTTGGAAGCTTTGTTAACAATGCTATCAACATGTTCTGAAAAAGATAATTTTGCATCCATAATAACCCCAAGATCCTTTATTGATGATGATTTATCTATTATAACTTTATTAATTTCATAGTTAAATTCGGTGAGTTTTCTTTTTCGAGTAAAGGAGACATAATGGCACTTATTTATATTTATCCCTATACGGTTAGTGGCATAGTAAGAACTGAGTCTATCAAGATCTGATTGAAGATTTAAACAATCGGAGGCATTATTAATTTTCATATAAATTTTAGTGTCATCGGCGTACATTAGATACTTAGCATATTGGAAACAAGCACCAACGTCATATAAGTATGAGGCATACAGCAATGGACCCAAAATGGACCCTTGGGGCACGCCTGATGGGATCGTTATAAAATCCGAGCAATACCCACCCACAACAACCGCCTGAGACCGGTTGCGCAAGTATGATTCCATCCATCTTAAGAGGTTACCGCGTATACCCAGCTCACACAGCTTTCGCAAAAGTATGATGTGGTCTACCCGATCAAAAGCCTTTTCAAACTTAGAGACTGGTTAATGATTTCATAGTTAGCACAATGAAAACGATATTTGATATAAGAATGTGGTTTAAGTGGGGGTACTAATATATCAGAAGCTATAATTGATAAGGATGGATGAAAAACATCCTCGGGAACCAAAGGTCGGCAAGATTTCCGTATTGTTAGAGGAAAATCGGAGAAAACTAGGTCCAAAACATTACCATTGCTATTTGACAGAAAATTATATTGAGATAAACCCAAAAATGAGCATTTTGCAAGAAGATTTGCGGCCGTATTTTGTAATTCTATAGAACCTTTCCTTAATATACGAGGATCACCTGTATCCCAATTTACACAGGGGAGGTTAAAATCGCCTGCCAATATAAAATGGTCATTAGGATGAGTATCACTCACCAAGGAAAGTACGTCAATAAATAATTGAGTCCTTTCTGGAAGCTGGGTATTCGGAGGTATATAAGCAACAGCAATATGTAAATCGTTTGTGGAGCCAATAGCTTTCCCAGGAATCGTAACCCATATACACTCAAGGTCATCCCGATTCTATTCAAGTCTTGGACGTGCTTGTAATCGTGTGTTACATAGAACGAATACACCCCCTCCTCTAGTACCTCTGTCTCTACGAAACATTAGAAACTTACTATTACACAGCTCTGCGTCTAATATCCCGTCACACAGCCAACTCTCCGTGACCATAACTATATCATGCTCAAAAAGCAAAAGATTATTATAAAATTCTGTGGTTTTTGACCTAAGTCCTCTAACATTTTGATAAAATAAGTATAATTTTTTTAGATTATCAAATTTATCATCCATTTATAAAAATATATTGATGTCCAAAATAAAAGTAATTCCTTTTCTGAGTTCTATTTATATTTAAAACTTTTAGCAAACTATCCCCTATGTTTACATCTATGCCAAATAATTCCCTGAATTGCGAATTGAGAATAAAACAAATAATTATTTCGCACAAATAATTACTTACGGTTTGTTTAGTCCTACCAACTAACGCATTTTTTTCTCCACTTTGATATTTATTTTTTATGTTTTGAATGTGCCTACGAGTAATGTGTTCAAAGAATAATTGTGTAGCCTGAGTTACGAACCGATATAAGATATTTTTATTATAAGTATTGTATGTATTGTGTTTTATATATAGTATGAGTCTAAGAGTAATGTGTGCAGTGTAGGATTGTGTGGTGAGAAGTCGAAACTGATACAGAATATAATAAAGTATGAAATATAGCACTGATTCAATTTTACAATGACAATTTTCAATAGTTAAGTAATATAAATAGTAACATGAACTATTTTTAAATACACTATAAATAATGTTTGAAAAATGAACTATATATAAAGTCAAGATGAGATATAAATTAACGATACAAATCAAGCTATCTTTACCAAATCCGCCGGCGAATTTATCGATATGGGTGGCGAAATGTCGTTTTTCCTGACATAAATGCGACAGTTTTTTGTCCATATATATTTGTAACCGACCTCTCTCGCCTTTTGTCTGCATGAACCCATTAACATCTTATTTTCCCTGGTCAAGTGTTCATTAATATAAATTTTGTGTACCTCACTGCCAATACCAATATCGTTTGTTGATAAATTGCGGTGTTTTCTAGCTGCAGCAATTAATTGATCTTTGATAGCACGTTGTCTGAGTTTCACGACAATTGGGCGCGCACGGGTCCCACTAATTTCACGCCTCGGTTGTACACGGTGGGCAAATTCTATGTCTGTAGGCTGAGTGGTAGTTCCAATGTGTTGCGCTATCTTTATAACAATGTCGGTAATAACCTCGTCCTTATTCTCGGGAACACCTATAATCTCCAAGTTTTGCATCCTCACCCATTGTTGTTGCTTCAGATTCTCCTCTTCCAAAGTCTTTAATCGAGTGGCATAAGCACTAAGGTCCTCTTTAAGGTGATTATTTTCCTCTTTCAAGTATTTTAGTTCGGAGGAAGTAGCAACTAGTATTTTCTTCAAATCAGTAAACTCTTTTTTAAGGTCATCATATTGCAAGCTTAAGAATGATAAAGATTCCTGATAGCCTGAACACTGCAAATTTATTGCACTGAGCTGATTAGATAATCCACTTACAGAAGATTGAATTATAGCTTTCATCTCCAGCTTGTCAGCCTTTAGGATCTCCTCGAGCTTGACTTCCGAGATGAAATTTGTGGGCTCAGGCTTTCTACGTAATGTAATATTGCTGTTATCAGACAAACATTCTTCTTCAGGAAAATCCTTTGGTGGAGGCATAGACTGACTTGACGAACGCACAGGCGTGTTCGTGTTATCTGATTTAGGTTGTTTACACCTGCATTCTGTACATCTCCAATTTCGTCTACTCTCGTCATTCATGGACTTAAAACGTTTCGGAGACAAATTGGCACAGTGAAGATCATATTTCTGTTTACAGCCTGGGCAAATCATTATTTGATTATTTTGCATAGCGGCTCTGCAGCCTGTTACACAACCAGGCAACAGGGAATATGCTGATTGTGCAACGGTGAATACGCTGATGGCGCATCACTTCATTATTTATTGGAATTGAAGTTATTGCGTCAATCGTCGACACCTGGCGCCGCATCAGCAGATTGCGTTACCACCGGTAGCGGCGTCTCAAATTGTGCACTTGCGTTCTGACATCGAACCTAGTAAAACCTTGTAATTTTAGTCTAATTGTAATTTTCTTTTATTAATAAATTAAGTCTAATTAAATTGGTTTTTTTTGGAACTATCGCTGCCGCTGAACGTAATTGGCGCAGTCGGTAGGATACTCGAGTCAGTGCGTATAGGCGACAAGACTTTCTTACATCGAAAGGACCGGAGCGGAGCCCTGCGTTGCTGACCGGTTTTCAAACCTTAGACGAGTATCCAGAATCTACGGAAAGCTGCAGCATAGACGGTATCCAGACATTGATACATCTAGAGAACCAACGAAATGATATTGTAAGTACACAGAATCTTTCTTGTGTCCTTCCTCCGTTTGTGTTAATATAATCCTTCCAAGATTTTCCATCCAAGGCAATCTCGGACTTGTAATCTTAGGGTAGATAGGCATAGTCAGCGTATAGAACAAATAGACGCTAATAGAAACGTAGATAAAATGTCGGAAATAGATACGATTTATAAAGCACTTCGATTATTACCAGAGTTCGATGGTAATTCGAATGTTTTAACGCGTTTTATTAAACTTTGCGATTCATTAGTTTTACAATATGTTAGAACCGAAGGAAATGAGTTGGCGAATAATGCCATGATCAATGGTATCTTGAATAAAATCACAGGACTCGCCGCACGTTTAATTAACTCGAATGGTATACCAGATAACTGGACAGGCATACGTGAGTCACTTGTGAATAATTTCGCCGATCATCGCGACGAATCCGCGTTGTATAATGATCTTTCCCTACTTAATCAAAGCAATACTACACCTCAAGAATTTTACGAGCGTTGTCAGAATCTTTTTAGCACCATAATGACGTACATAAGTCTACATGAATCATTACCAACCACCATAGAAGCCAAGCGTACCCTGTACAAAAAGTTAACTTTACAAGCTTATCTTAGAGGTCTTAGGGATCCCTTAGGAGCACGTATCAGGTGCATGCGTCCTGATACAATTGAAAAGGCATTAGAATTTGTTCAGGAAGAGGTTAATATTTTATATTTACAACAAAGGAGTGATACTATCCCCGAACGTAAAATTCAATCTCAATTAACACATAATTCGAATCCTAAGCAGTCATATACTGTTCCCTTATTTAATTTACCACAGTCTAAGCCAGCGCTCATGTATAATATCCCCGGACCATCACGACCACCTATGCAATCTTATATGCAACCTTGGAAACCAAATCCACATCCAAATCAGTTTCAGCAAAGCCGTGGTCCCACACGCACGCAGCAAATGTTTAGAGCACCCCCGCCAAACTACAATCCCCAAAGTAATGTGTTTAGAATGCAGCCTAGAAATCCACCTGTAAATCCAGGGCCAAGCGGACCAAAGCCGATGAGTGGTATAAGCCATTACGTCACCAAGCCCCTGCCTCCTAGCGGGCATGATTGGCGCAAGTTTGGCAACCCTCCTCCACAAAATTATTTTAAGTCTAGGGAGATGAATTTTAATCAGTGCTATGAATATGATCCTTACTATAATGATTTTTCAGATTATGATTATGATACTAATTACTGTGTTGATTCCAGCGACTACTATGATCAGAACTTTGATCAGTATTCTACATATTATAACCCCATGATTTCGTGTGATGATTCGTCTCAGGAACCAACCCCTGTTAGTGAAAATCAGGATTTTCAGAAAGACCCCAAGTTAGACAAACCCATATAGAAATAAATTTACAGACTCAAAGACAGTTACCTTACATAGAAATTAGTTCACCCCCTCTTAAATTACTGATAGATACAGGAGCTAATCAGTCATTCATAAGCCCAGATGCTGTAGAAAGATTTTATTCAGACATTCCTCTTAACTATGACCCGTTCGAAGTTACTAATGTCCATGCTACCAGTAGGAATGAATATTCTATTTCTCTGCCATGTTTTTCAGAACTTAACGATAATACCGAGATCACACTTTTCATATACAAATTTCACGATCATTTTGATGGGTTAATTGGGTCAGACTTATTAGATAAATGGGAATCAATTATAGATTATAAAAATAAAATTCTTATTACACAGAGAGCAATGAATCCACTTAAAGTTTATAATTCACGGAACGTGAATCTATATGAAGATGTGATCCCAGCTAATTCATCTAAATTATTACGATTACCGATTAATATGCGCGACGGTGACGTCATTGTCTCGGAACAAATGATTTCAAATTGTTTAATAGGTGAATGTATAACGGCCGTAAAAAATAGTAGAGGTTACGTAGAAATTACCAATCCAACCCAGTATGACGTAATTTTCTCAATGGACCGCCCCGTGTGCGCCGAACTACATAGCATTCAGTGCGAACGTACCGAACAAGTCTCTCCGCGTACAAAAGAAGTACTATCGCGCTTACGTACAAGTCATTTAAATGAAGAGGAGCGCGCTAATTTAACTTCACTTTGCACTCAATATGCAGATGTTTTCTATATTGATGGCGAAGCCTTAACTTTTACTAATAAGATCAAGCATTGTATAAAAACTACTGACGAAACACCAGTCTACACCAAGACATATCGTTATCCTTATGTCCACCGTCAAGAAGTTAGGGACCAGATTAGTAAAATGCTTGATCAAGGTATTATTAGACCATCTGATTCCGCGTGGAGCTCTCCAATATGGATTGTTCCTAAAAAAGCAGATGCATCCGGAAAAACTAAATGGCGATTAGTTATTGACTTTAGAAAAGTAAATGAGAAGACCGTTGACGACAAATACCCAATCCCTAATATTACTGACGTGTTAGATAAATTAGGGAACTGTCAATACTTTACCACGTTAGATCTCGCAAGCGGTTTTTATCAAGTCGAAATGGACCCCGCCGACATTCACAAAACTGCATTCAATGTTGAACGAGGGCACTTTGAATTTCTTCGAATGCCTATGGGTTTAAAAAATTCCCCTTCTACCTTTCAACGCGTAATGGACAATGTCTTACGCGACCTCCAAAATGTAATATGCCTAGTTTATCTCGATGACATAATTGTCTTTAGTACCTCCCTTCAGGAACATATTGTCAACCTTGAAAAGGTTTTTCAACGACTCAGAGAATCAAACTTCAAAATCCAAATGGATAAATCCGAGTTCCTCAAACTAGAAACTGCCTATCTAGGCCACATCATAAGTACAGATGGCATAAAACCAAATCCAGATAAAATCGCCGCGGTTAAAGCCTACCCCTTACCTAAAACTGCTACTGAGATAAAAAGATTTTTAGGCCTACTAGGATACTACCGAAAGTTCATACCGGATTTCGCTAAGATTACGAAGCCCTTCACTCAATGCCTAAAAAAGGGATGTAAAATAATTACTAATGATCCAACTTACATAAATTGTTTCGAGAAATGTAAAACCTTACTAACAAACGACCCAATCTTGCAATACCCCGATTTCAACAAAGAATTTGTACTCACCACAGATGCCTCTAATTTGGCCATAGGAGCCGTTCTCTCACAAGGACCCATCGGTTCAGATAAACCCATATCATACGCATCTAGAACACTTAACACCAGCGAAATTAACTATAGTACAATAGAAAAGGAGCTATTGGCTATAGTGTGGGCAACAAAATATTTCCGTCCTTATTTATTCGGTCGTAAATTTAAGATCATTACCGACCACAAACCGCTACAATGGGTAATGAATTTAAAAGAACCCAACTCCAGACTTACCCGTTGGAGACTTAAATTGAGCGAGTATGATTTTACTGTTATATATAAACAGGGAAAATATAACACAAATGCAGACGCACTCTCCCGTATAGAAATCAATAATGAGGAGATTAGCTCAATAGTAGTTAATCCTTCTGAAAAGCCACCTTCAGTAGCAGGTTCATCCACCCTTACAGCACATACATCAGCTGAGAATCCTATTTTAGAAGTACCAATAACTGATGAGCCCTTAAATAAGTTTAGTCGTCAAATATCTTTTATCGTGGTAGGTGACATTAAAAGGAAAACTGTAGTTACCAAGCCTTTTGAAACCCACACCCGTTTCGCTATTCAGTTATCTAAATCTAATTTGCACCTGGACGTTGTAAACGCCATTAAAGAATATGTTAATCCCAAAGTTAGAACAGGTATCATAATTAATCCACCCTTAGAAATGTACAGCATTATACCAATTATTCAGAATGAATTTAAAAGCTCTACAATGAATTTAATCTTAACAAAAGTTGAACTTGAGAATATTAAAGATTTCCTTCGTCAACAAGAAATAATTCAGAAATATCACGACGGCAAAACCAACCATCGTGGTATTACAGAATGTTATCTCGCGTTATCGAAAAGATACTATTGGCCGAAAATGAAAGAGCATATCACTAAATATATTAATGAGTGTACAATCTGTGGGCAGGCTAAATATGATCGTAACCCAGTCAAACAGCAATTCCACATAGTTCCACCTCCAACTAAGCCTTTCGAAATTTTACATCTTGATTTATTTACAGTCCAAAACGAAAAATATTTAACACTTGTGGATGCTTTCTCTAAGTATGCACAAGCGTACCATTTGAGGGATGGAACAGCAGTTAGTGTTATTCAGGCTTTGTTAAATTTCTGTACGCACCATGGAGTTCCTTTAACGATAGTTACAGACCGTGGGACTGAGTTCACTAACCAAGTATTCGCAGAATTTGTTAAATTACATAAGATACAGCATCATAAGATATTAGCACATGCCCCCAATGAGAATGGAATTGTTGAACGATTTCATTCAACAATACTTGAACATCTACGCATTTTAAAATTAGAACACCGTAATGAGCCTCATGTTAATCTTATGCCTTATGCCATTTTAGGTTACAATAGTTCAATTCACAGTTTTACCAAATGCCGACCGATAGAGATTATTACAGGCCATTTTGATCCTCGTGATCCTATCGATATAGATTTATCCGAACATTTAATTCAACAATATATGAACCTGAACAGCAAGTGTTCATAAAAAACCCATTAGCGTCCCGTCAGAAGTTAGCACCAAGGTACACACAAGACGTAGTCCTAGCCGACCTCCCGATTCATATTTATACAAAGAAAAAAAGAGGTCCAGTAGCAAAGTCACGTTTGAAGAGAGTCCATAATGTTAGCCAATTGTTACAGGATAATACTGATCTCCGTCCACCTGACCCACGCGCAAGAAGTAATACTTGACAGCCTTGACAATGGACCAGGAGTACTACCCTTTAGCTTAGGCCCAACGAAGGTGACCTCCCATTACCATTCCTTTTTACAAACTATTAATTTAAATGAAATTCAGTCAAATATCGATAAGGTAAAAGTACAATTACGTGAAATTAGGCCCGAACTTATTAATAAAACGTTATCTTTATACGAACCTCACATAGAATACCTCTCAAATAGGCTTGAGAAGATTTCTGATCAATTGCTCACTTTTGAACCAATACGTGTTAAAAGAGGTCTTATAGACGGTCTCGGATCCGTTATAAAAAGTATATCTGGGAACCTTGATTATACAGACGCTATTCGTTATAACGATGCAATAAAAACTTTCCAGAATAATGACGTCAAACTAGCTTCTGAATTTAATAACCATATTAGTTTAAGCAAGCAATGGATGTCCGAACACACTATTATATTAGACAAAATTAAAGAAAATCAGAATAAAATGGAAAACGTACTTAGCTTGATTCGAGCATCTGATGCTAATAGGGATGATAACTTAATTAAATATGCACACTTTGCGCAATATTTAATGATTTTAGGAGATAATATAGAAAATCTCTCTGATGAATTGCATAGGTTAGAAAATATGTTAGGTTTTATACGTGCATCAAGCACATACCATTCTATTTTAAGTTTAGAATCATTAAGAAATATGGTAGATAAGTTAAAATCTTTATATGCTAAAGATGAAATTATAGATAGTAACTTTAGAGAATATTACGATATATTAAAGTTAGGTTATTATTACACTAGCAATGAGATAGTAATAGTCTTCAAATTGCCGATTGCCTTTCCTGATACCTATGACCTTTACAAATTATCAATTGTCCCTAATAGAAATAATAGTATCCTTATCCCGTTATTCCCTTACATAGCCATTCATGGGAAAGATTTCTGGTACATAGAGACAGAATGTCCGAAGATAGGTTCATGGTATCTCTGTGAGAAGAAGCGCAACTATCATCTTCAAAGCAATCCCGATTGTATGCAGCATCTCATTACTACGCAGCAAATAGTCGACACATGCAGAATCACCAAAGTCAATCTCACTACGGAAGCTGTAGATCAACTGGATGACCGACACTACACATTAAGCTTTCCCAAGCCGACCAAAGTACAAATATCATGCAAGCAGAACCAGTATAGTACTTTAAAAGGAAGCTATCTCATTATAATGCCCTTTGGATGTTCAATGAAAACTTCTGAATTCACTATTTCAAATGACAATGATAGAGTGAAAGGAAGAGTCTTAAAAATTATAGATGTACCTATGAACATAAGTTTGCCTATTCAATTACAACCTATAGTCAAACTTAACAGTATAGACTTGGATAATTTACATTCAGTTAATACTAAGATTGATCTTCAGGCACCTATCAAGTTGGAGCAGACATCTAACGTCGCCCTTTATCATACCACCATACCTATATACGTGTTAATCCTAAGTGCATGTATGTTAGGTATTGGAATAGTTTGCAGAAAGTATTATACGAAGATAACCCAAGATGGGACAAAACCAGAATCAACGACGCAGTTTTATGCAGAAATTCCACCCAGGCAACAAGATGACCCCAACCGTCGTGCAGCAATCTTCTCGACCTCTGTTCTCAAATAATTGCTGATCTTCGGGGGGAGATGTTACACAACCAGGCAACAGGGAATATGCTGATTGTGCAACGGTGAATACGCTGATGGCGCATCACTTCATTATTTATTGGAATTGAAGTTATTGCGTCAATCGTCGACACCTGGCGCCGCATCAGCAGATTGCGTTACCACCGGTAGCGGCGTCTCAAATTGTGCACTTGCGTTCTGACATCGAACCTAGTAAAACCTTGTAATTTTAGTCTAATTGTAATTTTCTTTTATTAATAAATTAAGTCTAATTAAATTGGTTTTTTTTGGAACTATCGCTGCCGCTGAACGTAATTAGCCAAAGCATTTGTTTACGTTCATAACTATGACACAAAGCGATGCGCACAATAGGTAGGTAGTTACACTGGTCGGTCGGACTACGTCACAGCGAGCTGCAGCGACGGTGGGTTATTGCAGGTAGCGGTCAAGCGGCACCAATTTTATTAATTGTTTTTACTTATTTCTCACTTGTTTAATGAAGATAATGTCCAAAAAGTTCACACACAGAAAGCTTTTTTAATCAGCTTCAAAACGACGTATCGCACAAACAACTACTAACCACATACAACAATTTTTTTTCTAGATTATCCACACTCAATATAATAACGATGTTTACGATGTGACCGCACGATTAGGAATTAAGTTGATTAGGAGTGAAGGCCTATTTAATTAAATTAAATAGGCCTTCACAGGCACATGAGGTAAGACTAAGGGAGCGTTTCCATTGACGCGGAGCTGGGCAAATGGAAAGGAGCGGACCGTGAATTGGCCAATCACAGAATTTTCGTTTTTTTTTATACCATCTGGGCGGACAAACAAGCATGTGGTCCACGTGATGGTAAGTGGTCACCGCCACCTATGGATATTTGCAATACCAGTGGTATCACCAATGCGTTGTCGACACTGAGACGTGAAGTTGTTAAATCTCATGCGCCTGTAAATTCACCTTACGGGAAATGGGTAAGGTGGTAGTACTTCCCCGGACGAACTCTCAGTGTTTCACAATCTGTGTTGAGTGGAGATTTCGAGCAGGGCAATTGGCTAATTCACGGTCCGCTCTTCTCCACTCCACCCAGCTCCGTCATTGGAAACGCATCCTTAGGCTCGGAAGGTTGCTATTTTGTATACAAACAAACCACACCAACCGCAGCTTTAGTTCAGACGCTTTTTAATTTTCATAGGTAGTTAAAGCCGTCACTTTAGGAGTAATTCTGCGAAATGGTATACGCAGTAACGTAATCTAAAATGTTTCTAATTTTATACGCAGTAACGTAATCTAAAATGTTTATACAATAACTAGGTATCTCGTGCGGTATTACCCGCGTTCTTGAGGGATGTTAAATTTTATCGGATAAAATTTGTTATAAATCCTTTGAGTTGGATTTTGTTTACAATTTCATGGTTTTTTTTACGAGGAACCCTAATTGTTTTTCACATATAAAATTTGGTTAGTTACTCTTTATAAAATTTGCTATCTGCCAGTGAAAGACCCGTCAAGATAAGTCCAGCCTACTCTGAGATTACCTGGTACTTACACATAGACAAAAGTAAAAAATATATATTTATGCATTTAGTAAAAAGCTGTTATTTTGACATTAAAAATAGCCACTGACTTTTACTTATTTGTATAGATCACAACAGAATATCGGTTTGAACGAGATCAAGTAAGTAGTTTTTTTTAATACGTCATAAATCGTTAACCGCAAATTATTTTAGATAATGGCTTGGAACCCTTCGTGCGCGAGTCCGACTTGCACTTGGCCGATTTTGTTGTTACAATAACACTTAAAAAGTTATTTCAAAGCAAAATGACATCATCCATATTAAAATGCGAATCAATTATAGGTTATTGGTTCGGAGGTGTGTTGTGTATGAGGCTGTACGAATTCCTCGAATAATTTCAAATCTAAATTTAGTTTCACCCAAAACAGCCACATACTAGAAATAAGTAGTATTTGAAAAACGACTGTTATGTCTCCCTCAGAAGTTGAATTATAGTTTTTTATCTATAATCTACCAGCTGTCCCCCGCAGTGTTACCCGCGTTCCCGTGGGATGTCACATGCTATTATACATAAAAACCTTCCTCTTCAATCACTCTACTATTAAAAAAAACTGCATCAAAATCCGTTGCGTAGTTTTAAAGATTTAAGCATACATAGGGATATAGGGACAGAGAAAGCGACTTTGTTTTATAAATTAATGTAGTGATTATAGATAAACGTTATACAAACTCGGTTATAATCAACAATAATTGTTCGTACGTCAAATGTGTACGTATTTAAACAAGATAGTATTAATATAAATATTTTTTATAATTTATCTTAATGAATACTTAAAATGACGTAAAAATAGAAAGGTAAGAAAAGTTTACTGAAGTGAAAAGCTGCGCCCCTTTTTAAGCAAATTGCGCGCATGATGAGTGTGAGATTCGACATAGAGATTTAACAAATTGTACATGGAGAATGTATTTAGAAAGTTTAAATTTATATAAATGAAGCGTTACAAAAATATATCTAAACAAATTGTTTACGTTCATACTCCCAACAAAACGCAATATACGTAATGTCGTATAGTATTATATACTAGCTGTCCCCCGCGGTTTCTCACGCCATCCCGAGGGATGCTACATTTTCCCAGTTAAAAGTAGCCTATATGTTATTCCAGGATATGCTCTATCTATTTGCCAAGTTTCATTCATATCCGTTAAGTAGGTTTTGCGTGAAAGAGTAACAAACACTTACATACAAACTCTCTCATAATTTTAGTAGGATTAGTGTGTACTCGCAACTAAAGTAATAAAACAAAATTAAAAAATATTTTTTTTTTTGTTTTTTTTTTTTTTTTATAAAAAGTTGAGCGCATTTGGCTGGACGTTTATCGATATTACATATAGCCTACAAAAAAATAGTAGAACTGACGTCAGTGTGTCATAAAACGAATATTAAACACAATAAAGATAAATAAGACACATTAAAAGAAAAGACATCCGGACAAAAAACCCTCAAAAATCAATATCAACAATCAATTTCCATCTTAAATAATAAAGAATTACGGTCGAATTTCGATCACTAGGCGACCACTAATTTTTATAAATATTTTAGGAACAACCGCTCTTATCAGATAAACCAATGACGTATCTAAGTAGCTATAAAGATTAAGAAAAAGTTTGTAAAAAATAATAATCATAATATTTACGGAATAAGTTTTGTCCATCTGCGAAACCATTTCTTATCAAAAAACCAATTTAACGAGAAATCTAATACAAAACACCGCAAAACGGGCAGCTACTTGAGACGGGTTCTTCAAAATGCCTCTCGCTTACTTACTAAAAGTCTGAGTTCAAATAAATTCAACATTGTAAGTTTCAGTTTACGCGTAACGCACAAGCTTTTATTTAATCTCACCTGTACCTCTACCATGAGCTGCTATCGAAACTTACTTTAGTCACTAGCGAGTAAACTACTATCGATACAGTATTTCTCGATAGCAACTGTCAAATTTGTGACTCATGGTAGCGAATTTCTATAGCAAAGGCTAAAAAACGTTACTCGCTAGTGTTTACATTTGGATAGGTTTACCTATCGACTCGTACTATCGATTTTAGTTCTTTAGGTGACCGCTAGTGGCGCTGTACACATTTGCCATAGAAATGTTTTACGCAGCCGCTAGCGAGTGCGTACGTTAAAAACTCATGGTAAAGGCACTGTTATAAGATTATACATGAAACATATTACAATATCTAATAACTAATTCCGCTGGATCTCCTTCTCTTTCAAGTCCCAAAACAATGAAACTCAACGACAAATCGACACGTGTTCCTGTTCTACACGAAACACGTGTTTAATTATAATAGGTTGGGGAAAAAGTTCCTTCGCATTTTTTAAGAAAATTCAAAACATTTTTAATATAGTTTATTTACATTTAACTAAAGTATTTAGTACCATTTTGTTCTATAACTTTTTGCCATCTTGTAGGTAGGGACATGATCCCATTGCTATAGAAATCTTCTAGAAGACTTCTGATCAAAATAATGCGACAAGTGGTTTTGACAGTCCTCTCGTGATGTTAACCTGACACTGCCTAAAGAATTCTGAAGAGACCGAAACAGGTGGAAATCTGAAGGTGCAAGGTCAGGACTATACGGCGGATGCATTAATACCTCCCAGCCAAACTCTCTTAATTTTGGCTGAGTGGCTAAAGATGTGTGAGGTCTAGCGTTTCATGATGAAAAACCACACCCCTTCTGTTGATTAATTCCGGCCGCTTTCTCTCAACTTCTTGCTTTAATCTCATCAGTTGCTCGCAGTAGAGTTCAGAATCGATGGTCCTGCCTGGTGTTAACAGCTCATAATGAATAATGCCCTTCCAATCCCACCACACACACAGCATCACCTTGTTGCGAGTTAACCCGGGCTTCGCCACAGTCTGTGAAGCCTGACCGGCCTTTGACCACGAACTTTTCCGCACGTTCTTGTCGTACGTGATCCACTTTTCATCACCAGTTATCAGTTTCTTCAAAAATGGTTCGGTTTCATGACGTCGTAATAAAGAATCACAAATGAGTACACGGTTCATTAGGTTTCTTTCAGTGAGCTCGTGAGGTACCCAAATATCTAGCTTTTTTGAGTACCCAGTTTTTTTCAAATGCGCCAAAACTGTTTTGTGGTCAATTCCCAGTTCTTCAGCTACGTCGTAACTACTGATATGCCGATCTTGCTCCACTTTTTCAAAATGGCATCCATTTTATCCGTAATGGGGCGACCAGAGCGACGTGCATCTTTGACATCAAAATTTCCGGATTGAAACCCCTTAAACCAAATTTGTGCTACTCTCACAGACACTGCACCAGGTCCATAAACATCGCAAATTTTTTTCGCTTTTTTGTAGTAAAATTTTAAAATGAATCGAATTTCTTCATTAGATTCACTCATCTTGGTGGTGTGAAAAACAAATGCAAATCACACATTTTCCTAATTTGAATTTAGAATTATGTTCTTTAAAATTTAAACTTTCAATGATACCAAAACCAGCCAGATACAAATAGTATAGCCAAAGAGATTTTATTACAAGTTCATACATACTATAATGCGAAAAGACTTTTTCCCCAACCTAATATATACTACTAGCTGTCCCCCGCGGTTTTACCCGCGTTGCCGTGGGATGTCACATGTATTATACATCAAAACCTTCCTCTTTAATCACTCTATCTTTTAAAAAAAACCGCATCAAAATCCGTTGCGTAGTTTTAAAGATTAAGCATACATAGGGATATAGGGACACAGAAAGCGACTTTGTTTTATACTATGTAGTGATACGTCGATAATCTTATAATAATAATGCTTGTATATTGTATAATATTATTATGGATTTCCGCAAGGCCACGCCTAAGTCAATTAGTCTCATCTGTTATGTTTGAGACAAATCTAGCAACTGATTTTCAGCCTAGGTTGCCAATCTAATCGAGCTGCAACTATACACACAATTGTTTTTTGTTGACATTACGTGTTTAGCTAGATTATTTATGAATTTAATTATTCAACGAGATTCTCTAGAGGTAACCAAAGAAATGTTTCTATTTTATATGGTAAAACTATTATTTCTTTACTAAATCTGGGATTTATAAGGTACTAACTGTCCCCCGCGGTTTCACCCGCGTTCCCGAGGGATGTAACATTTTCTCGGCACAAAAAGTATCATATGTTACTTCTAATACCTTCAAGAATATATGTACAAAGTTTCATGATGATCGGTTAAGTAGTTTTCGCGTGAAAGCGTAATAAACAAACTTACATTCACATTTGTATATTTATAGTGACTGGTGAGATACCTTCAATATTTGAGGACGTGTTAGTTGGCGATCATATATGATAAAAAAAAATAACATTAAAAATAAATATTAAATTACTTCCTAGTAAACTTAGTAAACAGTACACCGAGAGTCCCGTATTTACCTGCGCATTACTTGGATACGCGCAGCGCGCTATCAACACAGAATACATATGTACCTACACTGTACAGCTGTTGCCTACCTACATCAAGACCTCTCCCCATGAGCAGACTAGCGCGTGCCGCACGTGACTAGATCAACTTAAATAACAAACACCGCGGCGTGTTTAGAGAGTATAATATCCTCATTTCACTTATTTTAGAGAAATTTTGGTCAAAAATTAAGCACCTAATTTTATTATATCATTTTAACGAGAATTGAGTACCGAGTACTCTCCATAAGTATCGAAGGTATCTCACCAGTCACTCTGTATATAATAAGGTCAGAGGAATCCCCTTTGTAATGCTGCGGAATTGATAATCCAGCTTTTAAGCAATTTGAGACCTTTGACTGACAATTTCCTGCAAATAAATGTTTTTATAATAGCTAAGTGTCGTCCTTCTAAATCCAATATGGTGGACGTGATAAGATAGTCATTTATCAATTCATAAGCCACGTCCAGAGGCTCGATTCTGTTAGGAAAATGACACTAACTCGATGTTTCGTCGCGGCCTCCGTGCTCTGTCTCTTTCGCTAACTACGCTAATACTACTAATCACGTGAGAGATAAACTCTCCGAGTCCTCCGTGAAGCGGCTCGTCGACGAAGTTTGTATTAGCTGAATAAGGGGGCATGTCATCGGTATCTGATGAAAGAATTGGCCAAGAAGCATACTCATTTAAAAAGTTAACAAATTACTACTATTAATATCGTGTACCATACAAATATCAATAAATTTAAGACATGGATTCACACATGGAGTATTTTTCGGATAATATCTGCAAAAGCCAATACAGTGAACAAAAATATTATTTCTTCTCCCCAGACTTGGGATTGCTAAGCTATTTAGACCTTTTTTCTTCATGTAGGCAATTATTTTACCCATTTTAGATTAAGTCAATTGGCACTCAAAGGGATTCGTCGATGCATAACTTGAATTTCAAATCCATTGGAATCCTATTGTAATTTTAAATTGGGCAGCCATTTCGTTTTAGATATTCAATTCACAATATAAAATTCACTGGCTGTCCCCTACGGTTTCACCCGCTTACCTGAGGGATGTTGCTTTTCTTGGGACAAAAAGTATCCTATGTGCTAATCCAGATTAGAAACTGTCTTTTAGCCTTTTTTTGTTTCTTTTTTAACGAGTGAGAAATGCCTAATGCATGTATGGAGGAGCGAGGTATGAGACTCCTCCATTTAAATGGGAAGTACTTCCGCCAGGCTAGGTGATCATGCCTGGGGACCGCGGTCCAACTGTTGATGTTGGATGCTTGTATATATATCAAATCCTGAGAGAATCTTGATAGTGCGATGTAGGATTCTCGCGTGTTTCAACTCGTTCATAGATGTCGCCACATAACTGTAGTGCGGGCGGTGAAGGATTGTAGGCGTGTTTATAGATCTCGCTACACATGCCCATCGCTCAGGGGGCAGTGGTGGGTTATGTCTGGTTCGCACGAACTAAAACACCCTCGAGTTCCTTCTTTCGCCTTTGCCGAGGCTGCAGGACAGCACTCTAATTGTGTAAAATTCTCTCGGATTCAATTTGGAACCCTATTTCATCATAGATTCATGGTTCAGCGCACGAACTGTAAGGGACAACACTCGTAGCAGCGTCAATGTACTACAATATTGACTGCAACGGCGATTCCGAGAGCATTACACAATTACCCCGCCGTTCCTACAACCGACTGTATATTGGCCTAGTTTCATCTAATTCCGTTATGATTTTTTTCCGAGTATGAGTACTTAAACTTACCTTTACTAACTTTGCTGCAGTTTCCAAGACGGCAATTGAACACCAATTACCTTGGTTGGATCCTCGTCAGATGACTTCCCGTAAGATATAAATATAGGTATATATTTTTTCTTTATACCACACTAGCTGTCCCCCGCGCTTTTACCCACGTTCCCGAGGAATATCACATTTTCCCGCTATCTATGTACCAAGTTTCATCCATATCCGTAGTTTTTGCGTGAAAGAGTAACAAACATACTTACATACAAATCTTTCCTCTTAATAATATTAGTATAGATATAGATGGCCGAGAAATAACCAGACGGTCCACTTGATGGTAAATGGTCACCGCCGCGTGCGACGTGAAGTTGTTAAGTCTCATGCGTCTGTAATTTTACCGCCCCCCTTACCTTTCTAACCGAAACACACGCTTCACGGTGGAAATCGGTTCTCCGGACAAACTCAGTACTAAGAGCTCTATTACTCCAGATTTGTTAATGTGTGCTTGTTAATGTGTGCTTGTTAATGTGTGCTTGTTAATGTGTGCTTGTTAATGTGTGCTTGTTAATGTGTGCTTGTTAATGTGTGCTTGAGATCGGTACACGGTCGGAGCTAACTGACATGTTTAGCCATCAATTCTCGACAACCTTGGAACTCGCACGCTTTTTCAATTTAAAATTTTAAGCATATAAGTATTCTTTATTTAAAATTAAAATAATATTAATAAATTTTCATGCTCATGTGTATTTAAACAAGATAGCATTATTAGAAAGCTTATTAAATATATTTTATCATAGATAACCATAAAAAGTTGCTTTCTGAAGGAACGTAAACATGTTTGTTGTTTGTAAAACAACCTACGTAAGTAGGTAGTGCAAATAATAGCTAATACGAACTTGTAATTCAGTGGAAATCTAAACTTACGTACATATTTGTAATGCACACAATATGACATCCACGCTAAATCAGCCAAGTATAAACTAGGTATAGAAATGGATTTTTAAAAAGTTTTTACGCTAAACAAGTATTTTGAACCTAAACCGAACCTCTTAGTGCAGAGTTCGTCCGGGAAAGTACTAACACCTTACCCATTTCCGCCGTGAAGCAGTAGTGCAATTGTATTACTGTGTTTCGGTTAGAAAGATAAGGGGGCCGGTGAAATTACAGGCACATGAGACTTAACAACTTCACGTCTCAAGGTCGACAACGCATTGGCGATGCCCCTAGTATTGCAAATGTCCATAGGCGGCGGTGACCACTTACCATCAGTTGGACCGTCTGCTTGTTTGTCGGCCCAAGTGGCATAAAAATAAAAATAATGTTTGTTTGCTTTAACGCGCTAATCTCAGGAAGTACTGGTTCGAATTGAATTTTTTTTTGTGGTGAATTAACCATTTATTGAAGAAGGCTATAGGCTAAATAACAGCACACTACAACCAATAGGAGCGGAGCATCAATGAAAAATATGGAAAAAACTTACAGGGAGGTTTTATTTTACAGGTAAAAACAAACAAGCATGTTCCTGCACACAAATGTTAGTTCTCGATGGAAATCGAACCCACGACCTGTGGCAGTAGAAATAGTCTCTTACCACCAAACCGGCCGGCATAGGTAGATGGTCGTTGTTTTTGATAATTTGTTGCCATTGTTCGTGAATTACGGTTGAATTTCGACCGTATTCCGACATGGTGGTAGGTTCATTTACCACTAGTAGGTAAATGAGTAAGGCAACCTCTATCTGTACTTTGAAAAGAACTGAACAACTTTATTCGTTGTTATACACTACGCAAAAATACCTCACTCCACTTAATTAGGTACTTGCTTATCCAAAAAAAATGCTTTTTACGTTTTTACACAGACTGGCGATCCAAACATGAAGAATGTAAGTCTGACCCCTAAAATATATCATACTAGCTGTACCCTGCCACGCTTCGCTGTGGCACATTGTGATTGAATGGTTGAGAAATGAGAAACAAAACAAAGACGGTCGCGACTGATGCAAAAGATAGATAAAAACAATCCTGGATGCGGATTATAATAGGTTGGGGAAAAAGTTCCTTCGCATTTTTTAAGAAAATTCAAAACATTTTTAATATAGTTTATTTACATTTAACTAAAGTATGTAGGTACCATTTTGTTTGATAACTTTTTGCCATCTCGTAGGTAGGGACATGATCCCATTGCTATAGACATTTTGGGACTTCTGATCAAAATACTGCGACAAGTGGTTTTGACAGTCCTCTCGTGATGTTAACCTGACACTGCCTAAAGAATTCTGAAGAGACCGAAACAGGTGGAAATCTGAAGGTGCAAGGTCAGGACTATACGGCGGATGCATTAATACCTCCCAGCCTGAGTGGCTAAAGATGTGTGAGGTCTAGCGTTATCATGATGAAAAACCACACCCCTTCTGTTGATTAATTCCGGCCGCTTTCTCTCAACTTCTTGCTTTAATCTCATCAGTTGTTCGCAGTAGAGTTCAGAACCGATGGTCCTGCCTGGTGGTAACAGCTCATAATGAATAATGCCCTTCCAATCCCACCACACACACGGCATCACCTTGTTGCGAGTTCACCAGGGTTTCGCCACAGTCTGTGAAGCCTGACCGGCCTTTGACCACGACCTTTTTCGCACGTTCTTGTCGTACGTGATCCACTTTTCATCACCAGTTATCAGCTTCTTCAAAAATGGTTCGGTTTCATGACGTCGTAATAAAGAATCACAAATGAGTACACGGTTCATTAGGTTTCTTTCAGTGAGCTCGTGAGGTACCCAAATATCTAGCTTTTTTGTGTACCCAGTTTTTTTCAAATGCGCCAAAACTGTTTTGTGGTCAATTCCCAGTTCTTCAGCTACGTCGTAACTACTGATATGCCGATCTTGCTCCACTTTTTCAAAATGGCATCCATTTTATCCGTAATGGGGCGACCAGAGCGACGTGCATCTTTGACATCAAAATTTCCGGATTGAAAACGCTTAAACCAAATTTGTGCTACTCTCACAGACACTGCACTAAGTCCATAAACATCGCAATTTTTTTTCGCGGCTTGCGTTGCATTTTACCTTTTTTGTAGTAAAATTTTAAAAGGAATCGAATTTCTTCATTAGATTCACTCATCTTGGCGGTACGAAAAACAAATGCAAATCACACATTTTCCTAATTTGAATTTGGAATGATGTTCTTTAAAATTTTAACTTTCAATGATACCAAAACCAGCCAGATACAAATAGTATAGCCAAAGAGTTTTTATTACAAGTTCATACATACTATAATGCGAAAAGACTTTTCCCCAACCTAATATATCATGCTAAAATTTCAGCTCGATCGGTGCAGAACTTTTGAGTTTTTGAAGGGTACATAAACCAACATAACATTTTATATAAATAGATTATCAGATTTCTAGAAACTAAGTTTTTTGTCCTCTGGTGTTCTTTTTGTAAATAAAACTAATAATTGTTTCGACGAATTTATTTTTTATTCATAATTTTTATTATAATTAACAATAATTGGTTTTAAAAATAGACACACAATGTTTTTCATTAGTACATATACACATTTTCTTACATAAATTTATATATCTAATATTGGAACAAAACAAAGTATGTTAGTCATTTATTTATATAAAACTAAACATTTTAAAAGAAACAGTCTTGCCGTGACCGCGGCTTGATGTTAGTCAGCCGAAACTCGGGTTAAAAAAGGTATTTATACCTCACGATACTTACACGATTTAGACCCGTTATCTATAATAATTAGAATGTATACGAATCGTGAAACCTTTAATTAAAAATAAATCTTCAGAAGCCCTTTACCCCTCAAATCTTTCATGAACATTGGCGTATCTAGAGTTATTTTTGAGGGAGGGCCTGCGATCAAGCAGAGTCAATATAAATTGTTGTTATGTACCTAGGTACCTAGTAGCTAACTAATTGCCCCACGCGTGACCTTGCGGAAATCCATTGTAAGACTATACAATAACAAATATCTAGTAACTAATTCCGCTGGATCTAAGTTGGACAAAAGTTTAGCTTATCTTGTATGAAGTTATTTAGGTATCTTAGAATTTCGAATCGGTCTAACATCCGTCTCCCCCCCCCCCCCTCTCCTATATGCGCCTATGTTCATGAAAGAACCTCTGACTACGAAGACGATGGTGTGATACGTAAGAATGGGTAAACTTGCCTGCACCATCCTTCATTAACAGAAATCGGCAAAATATCACGAAATTACAAGCACACGAGACAACAACTTCACGTCTCAGGGTCGACAACGCATTGACGACGCTCTGGTGTTGCAAACTATGGTGGTCCATAGGCGGTGACCACTGTGTGCATGTTTATTATCCCATGTGATATACAAAAAAATCACGACGTTTATCATAGAAATATTATAATGTGTTTTGTTATATTAAGCGACATGCTTGTCGCAAGCGTGAACTCCCACTTTAACAAAGTTATTAGAACATCTATTTAAACTTGACTGTAATATGTTGGATTGACATGAAAGAGTTTCTAGAGAAGTTACAGCAATCATAATCCGTTATAAACTCTGTCTTACAATTTTCAGAATTTTAATTATTATCAATATATTCATTAATACATTACATACCCTTATATAGACCTTACCTTGGCTGCAACTCAGTCTTTCCATATACTACAAATACTTCACAACGCTCAATTACAAAAGCTCTGAAGTTGTGAAGTTATACTTCTTTGGGCGCGTTTGGGAAAACAAATCAGTGTATTTTGGTGTCGGACGAAGTAGCGCGCGTTGACTTGACACATAATTTATTACTTTTCATTTAAGTGCTTCTTTATTCAAACTTTTGAAGTAAAACTTCTTATGGGAAGGCTCTGAAATTCAGGTCCGCAACCTTTTTGTGTGACGGAAAATAAATTAATGACACTATCTATGCTATTGAAAAGCGATTGATGAATAATTAAAATGTTTCCCTGTAATACAAAACTTTCACTTCTATAGTGTCTTTCGACACATCTTGTCTTTTTTGTAGTATTATTGTCTATTGGTCGCGTAGTGATTTTATTAATTACGCCAAGGAAGTATAACTTCTCGCATACATAAGTACACACACGCTTTGTATAATTTATTGAGCCTTTCCCAGCTCCATATAATATTAAAAAATTACATTTACGTACAGTGCAGAAATGCTTTACTAAAATAAGGTCTTGTTTTGACATTTTAATTAACAACAGTAAAATTTATTGTATGAATGTAGTAATTGTTGTATGTATGAAGTAATGGTTAAATGAATCAAATATTTTTTTTTGAAATCACTACATAGTATAAAACAAAGTCGCTTTCTCTGTCCCTATATCCCTATGTAAGCTAAAAACTTTAAAACTACGCAACGGATTTTGATGCGGTTTTTTTTATAAGATAGAGTGATTGAAGAGGAAAGTTTTTATGTATAATACATGTGACAACCCATGGGAACGCGGGTAAAACCGCGGGGGACAGCTAGTTTTTTTATATTTTTAAAATATATAATTAAATTCGTTCGTTTATTATTACAAACTGAATGGAACATAGTTTCCAAAGTAAATTAATTTAATGGAAATCAAACGATAAAACAATAAATCGAATGGTCCGAGCTTCATTCGAAGTTCAAACAACTCGGTAGTCTAGTTTGAGGTATTTTCTCAGAAGTAAAATGGAATTTACCAGGAGCTTCGAAGCTCTTCCGTGGCTTTTGTAGATTAATTAATAGGAACTGAAGTGTTTCAATAGGAAAATAAATACATTTTACTTTAATGTTTTAGCTGTTATTGATTTTAGCTCTAAACTAATTACAATAATGACAATGAAATGAATGTTCAATTGTTTATATCCACCAATGTTTGTTGTAGGTGAGAATCGAACCTGCGACCTGCGGCGTGGTAGTCAATAAATTTATATTGAAAACATAATTACAGCATTTTAAAAGATTTGGTTTTGGTAACATACATCAAAAATGACCTTTCTCAGATGATTACTCTCTGCACAGTGCACTTCTAATTTGCTTGTTTAGGTTGTAAGTAATTATTGTTATTTTCTATTTCGTAGTCTTATTATTTCTTTTTTGTTTTTTAATGTTACCTATATCAAGTATTTTGTAATTGTTAAAAATATAAAATTGAGATAATAAAATAGCCAAAAAGTCAGAATGGTTAAAATATATATATAAAAAAAAATGTTAATTTACTGAGTTTCTTGCCGGTTCTTCTCAGTTGAAGGCTGATTTCCGAACCGGTAGTAGCTTCAGTAACTTCAAATTTGACCTTCATAATTGCCATCCGCTGGCCTAAACTGAACAAATGGTTTTCAATTTTGAATTGAGTTGAAAAAAAATTTTTGGTTTTAAAATATATTCCTCACTTAGTCGCCTCAATTTGAATCTTTCATACTTCCCAGATGGTATCTGGAGAATTCTAGGACATACTATAAATATTATAAGCACCCTATAGAAATGTGGATATTTTTTACAGTAACTCGTTATCTTTGCCTACTGTTTATTTATTCGATAATACTATATGTAAACATAATCTTTGTTTACATTGCCTTTTGTTACATGTGAGGTAAGTCTTATGTAAGCTTAAATCTGACATTCAGGCTTGTAAGTCTCTTATAGTACATTATGGTACAAGTGTGTAATGTTTGTGATTACCGCTGAGGCGCCATTGAACGCCATCAAGAGAGACGGGGACGGTAATCATCAATACACACGTGTATCATACGACGTTTTTCAACACACTTATGGAGAAAATAATACTAAATAACTATTATTTTAACAGTGAAAACGATTTGTGAAAATTTTTTCGCAATGACGGGAAAAAATTATCAGTTTTCCTAAGCGCGCGGATCTAACAATGGTGATCGGCTATAGACTAAAAGCATGAGGTTCTTTTTTTTGACATTTCGCGGGTAGCGTTTAAGCCACGTATAAAATGGGCAATTCAAAGTTTTCTTTATTACACAGAATACAAAAGTTATATTTGAGCGAATGTTTTATTTATTAATTATTTATATGTAGGTACATTAATTTATTTGTACTATTGAACACTATATTTTTGTTTTTTTGTAAGAAACTTTTTTAAGAACAGAGCAACTCAACCAATAAAATAAAAATAAGAAAAGCCCTATAACTCACTTGTGAATAATAGCAATGAAAAAGTCACAGTTTGATTGCAGGTGTCAGTATGTGCCTAATTACGGTGAAATTAGAGCCATTTTATGAGCAAGTGTGTTGAAAATATTATTATCTATAATATGATTTTATATTAATAAATGTGCGCTGGAATATTTTATGTGAATTTTCCTTCATTACAGAGTAATTAGGTACTGAGTATTTTGTTTATTATATTCATAAAGTAAGTCATAAGATCGAGCTCAGTGGCATGTCATAGGTGAAGTCTATGTCCAGCAGTAGACGGAGATAAGCTGATGATGGTTATCCACAAAGTCTATATACGAGTTTTGGATACGGATTAGTTGGTGTGGTGGTTAGATGCTAACTGCCAAGCCATAGGTCGTGGGTTTGATTCCCACCTATAACTAATATTTATGTAGACAGTTAGGTACACATGTTGATAGTATTTTTTTTATTAAAAAAGTATAACGTTTTAGTAAGTACTTTAATTATCGCATTAGTACTATAGACTGTTATGTGTACTGCAATGGTCAGTATCGGATTAAGCAAACGGACGTAGCAAATTCTGTCGAGGGGCCTATGGTCTGCTATGGGTTCTTAAGTATAAAGTGGTAAAAAAAACAATCGTAGGTAGGATAGACACGCGGAGCCCCCTTTTGCGCGGGGCCCGTAGCATTTGCTACTCTACGTGGTTAATCCGGCACTGAGTATGATGTTATACTTGCAATATGTAAATAAATTAAAATGTTTGTATATTTTTTACGTAGTATATCGGTTATTTATACAAATTAACAATATTGTAATTCTATTTGTAATGGAAAATTAACTGCTTTTTAGAAAGTGCATATATATGAAAGTACATGCGGTACGGTTAGATTTCTTTCCGTCTCTATACGCAAAAAATCTCCAGGACAATTTGACCGACCTTGATGAAAATTGGTATATAGTCGAAAAAACAGATTACATGAATGATAGGGTATGATATTACATCGATAATTTGTCTTTCATAAATGCCCACCCTAGGCCTGAACTGAATAAATGGTTTTGAATTTGATAAACGCGAGTGAAACAGCGTGGGACAGCTAGTTAATTATTAAATATTGATTATATTTGATGTATCCGTGTATTTTTGGATGTTCAATACACTGGTTATGATCTTGAAGTTGTCGAGAGTTTTTAAGCCTTTTTTGACAGCAAACAGTGTCATGGAAAAGTCGTCTTTAATGGTTATCAAATAAGGTTCTATAGCTATTTATCTAAGGATTAATTGTGTGTTGATGATAATGAACCTTATCCCTATATGTTATAGGGTACAATTTCCTGTAACACTCTTAGCGTTCAAAACAGACCTTTGAAATAACTTTTGTGTGCAATGCGTAAATTTAGTTCTACTTAGCTACACGTGTCGGGAGCTTACGGATGTAACACCGTATTGTCTGGTATGAACTCGGAAACAGGAAATGTATAATTTACAGTTGGAATGCGATGTAGTTACTTTGTGATGACATGTTAAATAATTTTACATTCCATCCTGAAGTATCTTTCCTTTAAATTGTGAACTTGCTTCCTTACGGCGGTTCTACTCGGTTTTTCTGATGGATGTAATCTATGCCGGGATAAAAATATAGCCGGAATAATGTACTTTTTTAACGGCAAAATATTTTATCAATGATTTCGGAAAAATAAAATGATATTTTTTATTCAAATAGGCCTTTATAATATAATACCTTTAAACGAGCAATTCTTGTATATATATAATTAGGATCTCGGAAACGGCTCCAACGATTTTCATGAAATTTAGTTTGCAGGGGGCTTCGGGGGCGTTAAATAGATCTAGCTAGGATTAATTTTCAGAAAATGTCGTTTTATCCGTGTTTTTAGACAATGAAAACTGCTACAATGTCATTAGAAAGTAAGGTTTTCAAGTTACATTTTTTGTGAGAAATACTGTTATTGGGAGCCCTTTATTATCGCATCTAATTCGTATCGAAGGTATATATGACAGTGCTTTAAAAAAGAGAATACGGTAGAAGTCACGTTAGTAAAGAAATCCCGAGCAATGCTCGCCCATCCAGGTACTGAGCATTTATGAACGGAAGGTTATGTTTTACTGAGAATGTCGTTTTGTAAAACTTTAAAAATATTGTCAATTCTGTTATTGTGTTATATTCTCACTTAATTGCCTTTGCTTCGACGGCGTCGTGTGCTCTCCCCACAATATGGCGAGGAGGGCGATGGCTGCCACATGGGTCAACAGGTGCTGTTTTTGGGGCCTGGTCATCTTAGTTTGTTTGTATATATATATATAACGGGAAATCGGGAAGCCGGGCGGAATCTCCCACTTGCTGATCAGTACACTCATCAGCACGTGAATCCATGATGGGCGTTAATATCCAGGAAAAACGTTAAAATAAGAAGCTTATAGTTTTATCTTCTCACAATTGTAATTATAAGGACACTTAAATTTGACAATCGATTAGGGATTACAAAAATAACTTGTGATTAGAGCCAATGGGTTTGCGAATGACCATAACGTGCGATCGCTGTCAACCAGTGAACGGGAATCACCTTAGTTGACCTTACATTCGCCCGCCATGAGAAACGCAACTCCATTCGGTGTTACCCGCTCTTAATTAAGATTACCGTAAAACGATCAGTCGATTAAAAAAATAACAAAATAAATCATAACCCGCAAAATTAACTTATTGAATAATGGAACGCGCCGTTATATATATTTTAATTAGATATTCATCATATTATTGTTCAATAATTGTTCACTTCTGCGATAACACACAGGTATTGTCAGTGAGACTAAATAAATATTTTGTAATAAATCTAAGTTCGTTTTTAAAAAGAGTGATTGCTGAGTTTATTGCCGGCTCTACTCAGTAAAAAACAACCTTCCGAATCGGTATTAGAGTCAGACTATTCATAAGTGCTTGTAAAGGCCTATTTGAATAAAAATATTTTCATTTCATTTCATTTTCATATCATTAATGTTTTTTTTTAATTATGGGATTACCGGCCTTCGTATAATGTTAGTATAGATACACATTTGTTTTGACCAAATTTTTTTTATGTCTCAACTATTACAACAACACTGTCGCTGTAAGTAGTAACAGTGCTCTTGAATTACGTGAAGGGTGTCAGATATTCATGGTATTGTTGGTTGAAACTCTTTATGGAAGGGCTTTGAAATTCTGATCCGCAACCTTTTTGTGTGACGAAAAAGATCGAAGAAGATGATGCAGTGACATATACGAGTATGTTTACGTGAATAAATGAATGATAAACACAATCTATGCTGTTCAAAAGTGATTGATGAATAATTAAAATATTTCCTGTAATATAAATGTTACACTTCTATCGTGTGTCCTTACGACACAACCTGCTTTTTTTTTTTAATAATAATAGTTTCCATAATTTTATAAATTCTAGCTTAACTGTCAAAATATCTCAAGAAATTTTACTTTTAACTTGTTTTATAGATATGTGAAAAGGAAAATGGAGTTATTATAATAAAGAGAAGCATTTATTATTTTATTATTAGTTAGAGCATTCGAAGACGTATTTCCTCGAATTATTCATAAAGTCGATTCTTTTTTTTTATAACTTTTTTTTAACATTACAAATTATATAATATTAAAAGATCACCTTCTTAGAGCGTTTCATAGCACATTTCTTTACAAAACTTCCTTACTTATAGCTTTATGAATAAATAAAGTACACGTAGAATTATTAACAAACATCAATAAATAGGTTTTATATGTTTTTATTAAAACATATTTTTATTCGGTAATGAAACCTTCTTACAAGTAAAATCGCATTTATTTAAACACACAGTTTTATGAAAATATCGATCAAGCTCGTTACATATACTAATCGCGTATTTCAAACGATTCTAGACCTAAACGACAATAATATAAAGGTCAGTATACATCATATTGTAACATTGGCCCACATTGTAGCACTTCACATCGACATAAATATATACTACTATATTTATACAATTAAAAAAAAAAAAATTAAAAATAACACTAAAATTGTACCGCACACTCAATTTTCTTACTATATTATATATTATTATGCACTGTACAATATTGACTGAATGTGTACCACTTACTCATAAATAGAACTACATCTGAACCGGTACTGGTGTGACCCGTTCCTGGGCCTCTCGGTAATACTCGTGCAGCACTCGGCAGCGCTCGTGTTGTGCGCATATCAAGCGCGCTGGTGGGTGTCAGGCGGGCCCCCTGACTGGCCGGGGCACTTCTAGTCGATCTGGGATCGCTGACAACGATGTTTCCGCGAAGCGCACACCGAGGCGAGTCCGCACGCGTCCGTTCTGATGAAAAAGTACATATTAGCGAAAAAGCGACGCTTAAGACAAACATCTGTAGGATTTGCCTGCGAGAGAATGAGATAGGTAGTGTTCTGAAGGTTTCACTTCTACCGGGTGTGAAATGCACATGTTTTACATCATTTAATTAGTAATTTGTTTCCAAAATAGATGCATGACATCCATCAATACCTACGTCACATCCCAACTTAGATTAATTTTAAATTATTTCCACAAGATCTTAATAGGATAAACACTTTGCCCGCGTACCTTTGTACTATGTATACTAATGGTCAATTGCACTTTACACCTTGCACCGAGTGGTCAACGAAAGCTCTACATAAGATGGTTGTCATCAGGCAGGGGGCGGTGAAACATAAACATTTCTAAAAAAAAACGTAGACAGAATTAATTATGTATTTTAAGTTACATATAGGGCAGGCAGATGGTGGTGATTTCAAAGATATACTTATATTGTTGGGTCCAAAAAGGAGTAAAAACCGTTGAGCATAATGGGCAAAAAAGCAGAACATCTGCTACTCGCCTTAAAGACTTAAATTCTCTCTCATTACAAATTAAACCGTGACACCGCGTACGACTCAAAGACATCAACTACCTCTCGCAATCCCTTATATGAGTCAACAGCACCATATCATCGGCATAGCATAAGTTATTGACCGCATACGAGCATCGACCGTCTACGCAGCAGCCCGCATGCATAATGATGAGTCGCTCAATCAGCTCATTTACATAAAGGCTGAAAGCAAGGGTTAATTCAACCCTATCTCATCCCGCATTCCAACAGTTAAACTCACCCCCACACCTCACACGGTTCTCCTGATTCCTTAGGTAAAGCTTAGAGGTCGTAGTTCTCTGGTGGTAACTCCAAAACCTTTAGTTTCTAATAATAATAATATATCCAAGCAGTGTTGGAGACGGCATAGATAGTGAGGAAGTTCTTCTCTCTGTAGCCTTGATCGCTAACTTGGACACAGCTTCCGATGCCTTATTTTTAAATGTATTATTTTTATTATTATATATTTAAAAATATCTAAAAGAGTGAAAAAATAAATAAACGGAAAAACAATATTTTTAATCTATAATATATAAGGAGAATAGGGTTCCTTTGACGCACCATCACCTCAAAACTACTGAACATATCGGGATAGGACTGCTACCGATAATATATTTACTATCTCGTTTCTATACGACATGCCTACTTTAGTTTCAGATGGCTGGTAGTGAGGACATCTAAGTTAATTCAAGACTGAATCAAAACGAAGAGTCTTAACAATATTATAAACGCAAAAGTTTGTGAGAGTTAGTTTTCGAAGCTCCGTAAGGGTAAGGATTTGTATTATTTTGGTGCGCAGGTAGAATATGTTCTGGATTTGAATATAAAGGAAACCTAATTATAAATTATTATGACCGTAAAAGAAACAAATGGCAAACGATATCGAGCGTTGACCTCGAGGTCAGAAGAATGAAAACGTATTTGCAAGATATATAAGTAGGTATATAAAAGCGTAGGACTATTACGTAACCTTATTGTAATCAGTTGCTATCAGTTGCAATGAAAAGAATTCCTACTAATATAATAAATGCAAAAGTTTTTGAGGTTGGATGTTTGTTACTCGTTCGCGCAAAAAATACCAAACGGATTTGGATGAAACTTGGCACATGGATAGACCATACCCTGGAGTAACATAAAACGTAAAAAGCTTTCTCTCGGGAAAAAGTAAAATCATTCGTAGACGAGGGTGGGGAACAACTAGTGTTAAATAATTATTTTTCCTATTCGAACTACTCGAAATACACTCAATTGGTTTCATTTGATACCTTAAGTATCTATAGATTATTAATTGACAATGCCTGGGTCGATATGGTTATATGGATATATGTATTAGGGAATTATCGTGAAAAATGTTAAGTGCTTCTTTTCAATGGAATTTTTGTATGAACTCAGAACCATAACTCACGATTCAAGACGTATTGCAACGCCAGAAAGAGATAGTATGTATCTAAATCACTGATCTGTAATTAAGTAGGACACGGAACAATTCTGAGAAGGAATCAAGCCAAAGTATCTAACCACCTAGCTAACATACTCTTGTTTCTATTGACAAAATGTTGTTTCAAAACGAAACTGATGGCAATGAAGTTACGTAATACGGACTATGATTTATTGGATTATGCGTAATACGAAATGAAATAATTATACGATAATAAGTATCAAGTTACACGAAAACTTGTTGAACTTTTATTATAAAAGTATGATTTGTTCGCATTATTCTCGCAGTAATGAAATTACTAAGAATAATTGGATTTGTAAAAGTGTCGATAAGCTTTTTCTACATGCTTCTACGTAGGTTGTAATAAAATATTTATTATGTTATTATAATGTCTAATTACCTTTTGAAAACTAAATTCTTGTGGTTTGTTTTTTGTTTGCTAATTTCAATACACCATTGTAAAACTGTTATATGTTATAGAATTTTCTACTACAGAAGACCAAAAGTCTCCGAGGAAAATTATTGTGACATATAGCTGAAAGGCGGACTGACGGACTGCCAGGAGTGACAGGCTGAGAAACCGACAGACGGGCAGAGAATCCCTTCTGTGACGCGTGCGGGCCCGTAGAAGTCCAGTTGTGCGGCACTGGAACATGAAACATGGACTCCAGGATTGCGTTTATTGGTTGAAAATGATTTATATATTTTTCTTATAAATCTCAAATATTAACATAGGACCGATAGTTCCTAACAAAATGGATGTGTATCCGAATGAAATGGAAAACAAAAAAAAAAGTAAATAAAATATAATGGTTCCGTAAATCTTTATAAATGACTAACTGTCCCCCGCGTGATCACTTTCCCGGGATAAAAAGTAGCCTAAATGTTATTCCAGGATATGCTCTACTTATGTGCCAAGTTGCATCTAAATCCGTTTGGTAATTTTTATTATTTATTTTAAATCAGATACAGTTATCCATATAATGTTAGTAATAGACTTATTACCTATGTTAGTTACACACAAATATAATATTTGTTTAGGTTGCCCCCATAACATGGGCGCTGACCCAGTGCCTTAACATTGGGCAATCCGGCTTAACAATACCAGCTCGTAAGATGCTGTTGGGACTACACCAAACCCTGTGCATCAAAGAGGCGATTCTTTATTGCAATATGGCGTGAAAGCCATCGACGCGTGCCTCAGCGAACATACCTGATGCACTACAGTGATGACGGAGCCCCATCAGCATCATAAAATCATTGTTGCTTTTGCGTGAAAGAGTAAAAAACATTCATACATACAAACATTCGCATTTATAATATTAGTAGCAATATTAAGCGCAATGAAATGATACAAATAAAGTAAAAGAAGATATAAAATGATCTTTAGAAGGTGTTATATACGGAGGATGACAACTGGTAAGTGATACGCTTGCAGCTTGAATACTTACTGACGTTTATTTGCAAACACAAGGTCTGTGTAGCTGTGGCGATTACCATATCGCCCTCCTTAGTGTTTAATGTGTAATATTACTGCAGAGGTTTAAAGGTCCAACGGGTCAGGTCATTAAAATAAAAAAAAAATATTACTACAGAGGTGACATATCCATAGAGAATAACTGATAGATAATCATCAAAATCAACCTTTCGAACCTGGGTTAGAGTCTGACCATTCAAAAGTGCCTTTAAAGGCCTATTTGAATAAATATGTTTCATTTCATTATTAATTTTAAATAGCATCCGCGCAATATGGGCATGGCCTAGATTAAATTCTAGGCTACTCTTTCACCATTTTAACTTTAAAATAATTATGTCATTATCAAACTTTCTGTGTTTAATTTGTTATTCAATAATTAAGTAAATGAAATATACTTCCATATTTTACGTGTTATTGTAGTTTATTATATTTTACAATAATTGTCAGTCGAGCGGTTTTTGAAACCGGAGGTCAAAAGTTATGCAAGGTTTAGTTGATGTTACTTTGGCAAGAAAAATTACCTGTATTCCGGAATTGCTCAGACATCAAGTCAGACAGTGCGAGGGTGAGAGAGATCAAGGACAGAAAATCGTGACAATGATCACAAGATGTCACGGACTTTAAATATCTTCGCTATAAAGTTGGTGTCGCTACTGAGACTGTTACCTACCACTTCAGGGATAATGGGCGTAAAACAATGATTTTCCCTAATATGTATCTGTAAAAAATAAATCATAAGCAAAAACTATGCGAGCACAACGAAGGAATCTTTAATAAGCGCAAAATTTGAGGAACATATATTCTTGTATATTAATAATTAATTAAATGGGTTAAACCCGCCGATAACAATATAGAAGTAAGTGTGCGGTTACTGAAAACGTTTTGGACTTCTTAGTTCAGAAACTAACTTCTGCCGCGACTTTACTTACAATATTCCGTGTCTATGCTATTCACCGTTCAGGAGTTAAGCTACGCGTAACATAAAAATGCATTGTCATTAGAACTGAACTAATTTGGTAAATTAAATTTCCGTAGGATAAGAAATGGATCTAAATCAGCTTGCAAGACATGACCTAAACAAACTAACTAAACCAATGTATGTTACATTGCAACTTAAATAATAGCTTGTAGAAAGTTTTACACATTCAGGATTAGAAAGGGATAACCGTAACGGCTTAGTAGAGCGTTGTCTCTGTCGAACGAAGTACTGAGGTATGGCCGAGTCGACTACAAACCTCCGACTAGTTTTTAAAAGTAGTAGAGCTAGTGAGTACATTACCCAGCTCTGTCGTGAAGAAGTGCCCTTGTAGTACTGTTCCGGTTAGAAAGGTAACAGGGCCGGATAAATTACAGGGATATGAGACTTGACAACTTCGTCTCAGAGTCCGATAATGCGATGCCCGATCTTGCTATTGTCCATTGACGGCGGTGACCACTACCATCAGGTGAACCGTTAGCATGATTGTCGGCCTTCTTTACTTAATAAAAAGCACTCTTGGACAGTTAATCTCAGTATGTAATGTATGAAATTATTTCACTTGAATCCCTCAGAACTCAGACAATTGTCTTCGAAGAGGATTAACGGTGTCTAGTCAATAAAAAAACATTAATATTAAACAACTACATTATATAACTAGCTGTCCCCCAGGGTTCGTCCGCGTTCCCAGGATAAAAAACTTATGTCCCACTCCATACCATTAGCTATTTCAGTGCTAAATTTCAACAAGATAGATACAGTCGTTAAGGCGTGAAAGCAGAAGAAACGGAAAAACAAATAAACAAACAAAATCACTTTGGTATTTATAATATTAGTAAGGATGACCAGTACCTCTACCATGAGTTGCTATCGAAACTTACTTTAGTCACTAGCGAGTAAACTACTATCGATACAGTATTTTTCGATAGCAACTGTCAAATTTGTGACTCATGGTACCGAATTTCTTTAGCAAAGGCTAAAAAACGTTATTCGCTAGTGTTTACATTTCGATAGGTTTTTTACCTATCGACTCGTACTATCGATTTTAGTTCTTTAGGTGACCGCTAGTGGCGCTGTACAGATTTGCCATAGAAATGTTTTGCGCCGTCTCGCTAGCGAGTACGTACGTTAAAACTAATGGTAAAGGCACAGAGTTCGACAATTTTAAGGCAGGTAAATACACAACGAACAATTTAGGTTAGACCGGTATGACAGTAGAAATGTGTAATATTCTAAAGACTAATTACTAATTCAAATTCGATGGATTCACAATTATTTTTGTTGTGGTTATCCGGGATAAATAAAAGTAAAATTGTCCTTGAACTACAAGCGTTTACTATGGAAATCAGATAACTAAAAAAGTGTATGTGTACTCGGATATCTGATCTCAAACTAAGCTAAAGCTTGTACATTGGGAAATAGTTAACTGATATACCTACATATACATATAAGGAAGGTTTTCTTTGACGCACCATCACCTCAAAACTACTGAACGAACATATCGGGATGCTACCATTCGAAGCATAATTTTTCGCAGATGGATATAAATGATTTCGATAAACGCGGGTGAAACCGCGAGGGATAGTTATATACATACTTATATATATATTTAGCTGATATTATATATGTTTGTGTGTCTATTTAACAGATACTTAACACTGTCTCACGCATACAAGTAGTGGCAATACAGTCACTCAGTTGGTCAGTGACTCAGACGGCCGACCAGTCAGTCTGTGAATCAATTCATTCAATGGATTGAGCGGGAAGACGGAACTGGAGGATTGACTATTACTTGGTATGTTGGTAAGCCAGTATAATGCATTAAAAATATAAGGACAGGAAAGCAGGTTGTAACAATATACTTACTGAAATGAATACTAATTAAAATGATTCGTGAGAAAGAGAAAAGTCGGTCAAAGTATAAAAATAATCGAAAACCACGAGATCGTTTTGAGTTTGAAATACTCAGAGAAAGAGTAGATAAAAATGAAGAAGGACTTTAAAATATATTTAAATTTAATGGACGATAAAATAACGTCTAATCAAAAATTATTATGGTCTTTTATTAAGCATTCCAAGAATAAAAAATCAAGATATCCTAGGCTTGTCCAAATCTCTAGATTATGATTTATATATTGTACTGCCTATAAGCTGTTGGTGTGCCAATACAGTAAAATAAAATAAAATACTTGAGAATACCCTGTCAAGTTGGCCGAGAAGATGGTAAATGGTCACCGTCGCCTATGGACATTTGCAACACCAGGAGCATTTCCAATGCGTTGTCGACCCTGAGACGTGAAGTTGTAAAGTATCATGTGCCTGTAATTTCATCGACCTCCTTACCTTAATAACCGAAATACAGTCTTACAAGTGCAGTACTGCTTCAAGGTGGAAATAGGTAAATCGTACAAGTAAATTTTTAATGAAATCAATTCGGTGGTCGAGTGGTATAAAGTTCTGCTAGAGACTCAGAGGTCTTGGGTTCGATTCCCAGGTCGGGCAAGATATAATGTGGTTTTTAATAACCGTACTCCAATAAACGGCGACATATGACTTAAAATATCTCGGAGCAATGTGGGTCTCATTACTGAAATCTCTGCCTATCTCTTCAGGGATAATGGGCGTAAAGATAGATTATGCGTTGGTTACAGGTGAGATTAGCAAGCAAGCAACTGACATGATAGCCTGTGTGATGGGCACCGACGTTTGTGATGGTTCACTCTACATGGGCTACGGATGCTACTGCGGGAAGAATGCATCGCATGCGGGAAGACCGATAGATGGGATTGATGTGTGAGTTTAAAGAACAACATTCTAGTTTTCCGATGATTCGTTGGTACACACTTTAAAAAAAATGTTGTATGCTGACAAACTGGCAGACGGTCCACTTGATGATAAGTCACTACCGCCTATCGACATTTAAGCAACACTAGGGGCATCGCCAATGCGTTGTCGATCCTGAGACGTGAAGTTGTGAAGCTTCATGTGCCTGTAATTTTATCGGCCCTCTTACCTTTCGAACTGAAAAACAGTAATGTTATTGCACTACACCTTTCCTGACACACTCACTATGAGCTCTTGTACTTCTAAAATACCAAAAAACGGATTTCCCAGTTCGACAAAAATTTACTGTTATGATTAGACTATTTCAATCTTTTCAATAAGAGTGAAAGAGAGGTTCAATTGCTAATGGATTTTAACACTGATCTTCAATAGTTGCTGCCAATTGCTGTCCGAAGCCCATAGAAACCTCACCTGCATAGGGACTCCGTACCGATGGGAGTGCAACACCGAAGACATGGAACCTCGCTGCTCCAATCCTCATCCGTTCAACGAGGGATGTGCCAAATGGCTTTGTGAATATGAGAGGTAATTTTGCACTTAACCAGCATGCTATGGCCCTGTGGGGACATCTATCTGAGAATCCTACATCGCCATATCGAAGTTTATTACAGGAATTGACTATACGAGTACAAGCTTCCAACATCAACAGTTGAACCGCGGTCCCCAGGCATGATCACCTGGTGGTGGATGATCTTCCCTTTTAAATGGAGGAGTCCTCTTTGAGCCATTTTAACGTTTGACAATATCATAGAAAATTACTTATTGCTTTTGAAATGAGCTGCTTGTGATATTGTTTTTTACATTACAAAAAAACCCTCGAGAATTCGAGGAAAATATATATATCAATATCCTGGTACATTTACACACGGTTATGATCCCAAATTAAGGAGCTTGTACTCCTTGTACTGTGGCAACAATTAACTTTTTAAACAACTAGAAAGTATAAATATAATAATATTGATAATATTGACAATCAAACACACAACAAACAAACATGTTCATGCACACAAATGTCGACGTGATGATCAGGGTTTACCACCACGCGAACTTTCAATTTCAGAGATATTTGTCCATAGAAATATTATGTCAAACCAAAAGCGAAACGAAATTTTTATTTTTTTATACCCCATGGGCCGACATACAAGCGGACGGCCGACCTGATGGTAAGTGGTCACCGACGGCGGCGCCGCCTATGGACATTTGTAACACTAGAGGCATCGCCAATGCGTTGTCGATCCTGAGACGTGGAGTTGTTAAGTCTCATGTGCCTGTAATTTCACCGGCTCCCTCACCTTTCTAACCGAAACACAGTAATACAAGTGCACTACTGCTTCACGGCAGAAATGGGTAAGGTGGTAGTACTTTCCCTGACGAACTCTGTACTAAGAGCTCTACTACTCAAAAAATCTTTTTACTTCTATGCTCTTGTTAAGCCAAGTACTTGCTCGAATAGAATATCACGTAATCTTCTTAATACCATTGAAGGTATACTATATAGGTAGTTACGGAAATAAGAAATACCTGCTTGTCTGCGCTTTATTGGATTTGGAATGACGTCACGTAGCCACTCGTACATTCTTAGTAAAACCAAATGTGTGTACAAAATTTCGGCTAAATCATTGATAGGAAACTGTTTCAAAGTTGTTTTTTTTACTAGATTTGACACCATAAGTTATTGCTGTTTTCAGTTGTAATAAGCTCAGTGGGACTTCGACTATAGGTGTAAAAAAAAACGCGAAATAATTGAGAGGCTCTACATTTTTGAAGTCGGTTAAATAGGTCATTAAAACAATATTCCTATTGGAATTAGATCTGCAAATCCACAACACACGCAATTCAATAAAGGCAAACCGTTAAATAAATCAATTTGTGAGTAATTAGTGCGTATTTAAACAAAAGCTACATTTTTTTTTTTTTGCGTGTCGATCGTTCTGGCTAAATTTGTTTAGACCAGAATTCTGCCAGGCGTACTGTAAAGCTACATTGGATGTGATACTATGTGATGTGAATTCGCGAAATGAAATGCAGCCAGTTCGCGTTGTGGTTTAATAGGTGATATGTGGTTATTTAACACGCTGCGGGTTGTGGGTTCGATTCAAACCAAGAAAAACATTTGTGTGCATAATCATGCCTGTTTGTTTTGTGCCCGCGCGAAATATGCATTTAACAAGCCGACGGCCCACTTGATGGTTAGTGGTCACCGCCGCCTATGGACATTGCAACACCAGGGCCACCGCCAACGCGTTGTCGAACCGGAGACGTGAAGTTGTTAAGTCTCATGTGCCTGTAATTTCACCGGCCCCCTTACCTTCCTAACCGAAACACAGTAATACACTAGTGTACTAATGCTTCACGGCAGAAATGGGTAAGGTGGTAGTACTTCCCCGGACGAACTCTGCACTAAGAGAACTACTACACTGAAAAAGCTTAATTAGTAATTTATTAGTTACTTAATTAGTATTAAAGCTTAATGATTAGCCTTACCTTTCTAACCGAAACACAGGGTTGACATCAAAATTTCCGGATTGAAAACGCTTAAACCAAATTTGTGCTACTCTCACAGACGCTGCACTAGTGCATAAACATCGCAAATGTAAAATTTTGTAATGTATCGAATTTCTTCATTAGATTCACTCATCTTGACGGCACGAAAAACAAATGGAAATCACACATTTTCCTAATTTGAATTTGGAATTATATATATACATTTAAAATTTAAACTTTCAATGATACCAACCAGCCAGATACTAATAGTATAGCCAAAGAGATTTTATGACAAGTTCATACATACTATAATGCGAAAAGACTTTTTCCCCAGCTTAATATACCTACAAAGAAAGGAACTAAGTTCCAACCGAGTGTTCCACGACACTCATGCATAATTTTTCTTTTGTTTCAGATCGTTTGCCATGTGTCTGACGGAGTTTGACTGCCCGAAAAGACAATCGTGTCGCGTCTAAATCTCGCTCAGTAAAAATACTCAAGTGCCAGGGGTATAGTCTGTGGACACGTGTATCTCACCATCAAATCATCAACACTAGCTATTTCATTTCTTTAGTCGATATAATATCGACTAAAGAAATGAAATAACCACTAAGATACACAAAAAAATTATTTACTGTACTGGGTTTCTTGCCGGTTCCTCTCAGTTGAAAGCTCACTTCCGAACCGGTGGTAACTATAGTTTGACCTTCTTTAGTGCCCTTCTATTAAACTGAGCTAAACTGAATAAACGGTTTTAAACAATGTTTTTCTTTAATTTTGAATTACTTGTACTTATAAATTTTGGGATGATAATCACACGTATCTGAAGTTTGATTATTTAAGGTAAATGACACTAGCTCGACGAAGTTTCGTCGGACCCCTGGTCTGTCACTGTCGGTAACTATGCAATCACATGAGAGGTCCGCTCTTTGAGGATTCGATGCACCGTGTCTCGACGAAGTATGTATTACAGCTATCAAGTTCTGGCCCCCTTATTCAGCTAATACAAACATCTTCAGCGCGCCAACGCTACAAGGCCTCGGAAAGCTCTCACGTGATTGCACAGTTACCGAAAGAGATAGAGTATAGAGGCCGCGGTAAAACATCTCGAGCTAGGTTTATTTTCTTTACAGAATTGAAGACCTGCTATGATATCCTGCAATGAAATTCGACGATGAGTTCACGCAGTGACTATTCCTTATTTATATATTATACAGGAATATTTTTTAAGCAATGCGCAAAACACTTTCGGTGGTTCAGGATCAGTAACAGAACACATTTCCATTATTTGTTTAATTTTTTTTTGTATTATTTTCTCGACTTTAAATTCAAAAAACAATGGACACTATCTATTCACAATAATATCAAAGGAAGCGCGCGTCGTGCGCCGCACGCGCCGGTAGAGCCAGCTGTTGCCAAGGCCGCGGCCGGGGTGGGCGCCCGACAGACAGTCGTACAGTAGCCATAATATCAATTTTAAAGTCTATATCTTTCGTTAACGATAACTTTATTTTTTTGTACTACAACTTTGGTGTTTAATAAAACTCATTTAAGTTTAATTTGTCAAAGTTTGCGCACTGAATAAAAAATTTTCCTATATATAGCTTATATTACCTATAGTTTATATTTAAACATTGACACTTATTGAGACTCAAACTAAATGTCTAAAATGAACATTTGAATAGCAATAAACCTTATTAATAATAGTATATCTATTAAATTAAATTATTTTTGTAATTACAAAGTCTTTACTCTTCCAACAACATTAAAGTAGAAATATTACTATTTATGTAAAGTATTTGAATATCGCCTTATAAAACATTACTTCAGTAACGAATTCTCGAAATTCCAAAGCCTTTTATTAGGTTAGAAAGGCTCTTATGAAGGCTAAAGCTACTGAAGTTAGGTGTAGAAATAAGCCTTCAGCTGAGAAGAACTGGAAACGGTCTGTCTAGGGCTTAAACTGAATAAATGGCTTTGAATTTACGTCCCTACATGTTCTGTTTCGAGACACATCTTTAGCTAGTGGCCGCCACTCGTCTCTCAACAAAATACATGATAATATATGTGTCCTATGCCTTAAGCATGACTTCTGTCGTTAGCGTATCGTCATCGTACCGAGTGCGCCAAAAACAATGGCAAAGGGAAATAGAACATGGCGCGACGTCACGGTATGCGCGGTGTTCACTTTTCATACAAAACAGGTTTTTGGCGCTGATACGACGACGCTGCGCTTACGATAGAAGTTCGTATTTAGGCCTTTGAGCCTTTTCCATGAGATTTTAACGTACGTACTCGCTAGTGACGGCGTAAAACATTTCTATGGCAACTGTGTACAGCGCCACTAGTAGTCACTTAAAGAACTAAAATCGGTAGTATGACTCGATTGGGTTCGATGGTCGTTTACTTGCCAATGACTAAAGTAAGTTTCGATAGCAACTCATGGTAGAGGTACTGAAGTTTGCCGACACTCATAGCCCTCGCATGTGGCTCGTGTGTGTCATACACATAAATACATGCGATCAACTGTATGTAATAGTGATCTTTTAAACGGTATTTTATACAAAAACGTTACAATATTTACTCTTCTACACTAATATTATATCTGTGTAATCTCTGAAACTATTTATCCGATTTCTAAAATTGTTGCACTGTATATTATTTCCGAGTGACATAACCCGAGTTTTCAACTCGGGAAAATGTGAATTCTCTCGGGATATACTAGCATCCACCGCGAGATGGATGCTAGTCACTACATAGTATAAAACAAAGTCGCTTTCTCAGTCCCTATATCCCTATGTATGCTTAAATCTTTAAAACAACGCAACGGATTTTGATGCGGTTGTTTTAATAGATAGAGTGATTGAAGAGGAAGGTTTATATGTATTTCTACATTACACCTGAGCGAACCTTTTGACATTTAATAATGATAAAGAAAACAACTTTTTTGCTTTATCTTTTACAGTCATAGTGGTTAGTGACACCAACCACCTTTTCCAGATGTTTTTAATTAAAACAGCGCTTTCTTTTGGTTGTTGATTGCTCTTACACGATAATCCAGTAGGACACATCTTTATGTACAAAATCTTATTTTGAAAAGAGTAATTGCTGAGTTTATTGCCGGCTCTTCTCAGTAAAAGCAACCTTCCGAACCGGTGTTAGAGTCTGACCATTCATAAGTACCTGTGAGGGCCTATTTGAATAAATATTTCATTTCATTTCATTTCATTACACATCTTCATTGACAAAGACTGAGTACTACATTTCTCCGTACATCGGTTATAAAGTCATTACTAAAATATTAGTATTGTTTTGCATTTTAAATGCATAATACTCGTGACGGAAAGAGTTAAGACTAGGTTCTTTTACATCATCATATAATTAACCAATAGATCGATTGATAAACCTTATATCCAAAGCTATAAAATATATTTTTCTATGGCATTCTCAAGCATCAAGAGCCGTTTAGTATACTGGCCTATAAGGACACGAACCCACAAAATTACAGCCCTTTAGCATCCATTGTCCTATTTTTGTGATATATAATAACTGTTTACCGCCGGAAGGGCGTTAAAAGGCTTTTGTTTGTCGGAGCCCTGCCAGCGATAGGCGGCTACAGAATAAATTATGAAATTATAAACGCAGTTTATTATCTAGGCGTTCTTTTACAAGCTATAATAATCTGTAATTTTCTTTACGAGACCACGTTTTTTTTAAGCTTAATGTGAATTGGTATGATATTATTATTAAATCGCTGATTATTTTGTTGAATTAAGTACTTTTTTTGTTTTTTTTTTATGTTCTTAGCTTATTTACTGAAGAGCCAGGTGCAATTTAACCCTTCGGAAAGGAGTTTTTTAAAGCCCTCTGCGGGCTTTAGCTGAATAACTGGTTTTGTATTTTATTTTTAATTAATTATTCTCACTGACTGACTTGACTGACTGACTAATAGACTAACTGAGCGACTCATCAATGCAGAGCCAATGGTTCCTTGAATGTTTTAAGTGAGCACTTACAAAGGATTTTTGGAAATTTCACTTCTTAAAGATAAAATAAGGGATGAATGGAAGTACGTTATTTTCAAAGTACCTAAGAAACTCGAAATTTCATATACCTAATTCTGGTTTGAAAAAAATTTACACCTGTATCAGTGTTTTTCAAAATTTTAAATATTTTAATAGGAAATTATAAAATCCGCGGGGACGGGGGTCAAACCGCGGGAGAAAGTTTACTTTGTTTGTACCAAAACTTCCAACTGAACTCTTAGCCAGTACCCCTAATTCATTGTGTTGAAATTTCACTCATGCTTGATTATGGTGACATGTACGCTCAGCTAAGTGACATCATTCTAAATCCAACATGGCGGATGTGACAGAATTGTAATTTATTACTTCCTTAACCACCTCCTTTATGGTATGGATATCAAAGGGAAGGGCTTACCGAGGAGTACACGTGCCATCTATTTTGTTCGTTCTATGAAAATCTTTTTATAATAATGATCTTGTATCATTTTTTTAAGTTGTAGATATAAAAACACACCAAGTGAATTATTAATTTAATCATAAAGGAAGTGTTAGTGTTATTAGAATAGTAACATGGCAACACTGGTTCGGAGCGTCATTCCCAGACGTTATCTCTTGGCGCCATATTATGGAAGTCGTTAAGAAAATACAGGCACATGAGACTTAACAACTTCACGTCTCAGGGTCGATAACGCATTGGCGATGCCCCTAGTATTACAAATGTCCATAGGCGGCGGTGACCACTTACCATTAGGTACTGTCAGCTTGTTTGTTGGCCTATGTGGTATAAAACATAAAACTTCTGATTATTGTCAGTCATCAGTCTGGTACATTAGAATCACAGAACAAAAAGACTTGTTCCGGGGCTAGAAGTGTAAATCACAAATAAAATATGTACACGAGATTGGCTCTAGTATTGTTTATAAATTACCTTCATTGGAGTTACTAGAGGTGTCTCCAGATTTCCATTCTTGTGTTTTGACGAGCTTGATCCGGAATTACCTGTAGAAAAAAAATATACTTTACGTTTGCAGCTAGATGCTATAAATTAATAAATCAATTCTCTCTCAAATATCTATTATTGATTTATTTAGGGCCTATTTGAATAAAAAAAATACACAATGTTTAATACCGGCTGCTAAAGATGCTCTTGTTGGGAAGAACCAGCAATAAACTCAGGAATTATTCTTTTCAAAGGCACTCTAGTTTACATTTGCATTGCGATTAAAAGTACTGCGACTATCACAACATCAGTCTAAGACAATAAACTTCCTACTTGTTGAAATGGCAACCCTGTGGGTCAGACTAAAATAGAGTTATGTCTGGTCATATAGTTTTCTCAGTGAAAAAGTGCTGTCACAAAGAAAGCCGAAAGTGTTTACCAAATGTCAATTTTGAATTTAGAGAAAAGGTTATTTGGCGGTAATTTGCGAATAGTGCGTGTACAATGTCTTTGTAAGTTTCATCAAACAACCTGTAACAGTAACTAAAACATAGACTTAAGTGCGAACGGAGACTGTCTGACTTTGTATTAGTATAACGTAATTTGAAATGCAACTCGACACTGACTATATATAAGTTGAAGAAAAAAGTTTGGTTGCCATATTCAAAATTAGAAAAGTAAAGCAGCTCTCAAGTTCTTTTATGTCAGGGTTGTGTCAAGAGATCTCAATATAATTAACGGATATTATTATAACTACGACGAACACCTACGCTATAGGTCAATAATACTGGACTCCTAAAAGAGGCACACAGATTATTATTAATTGATATTAATGGACCTATAATTATTAAAGCGCCATAAGCTGTACCTTTTGTAATTTTCCCTAAAGTTATGGACTGACGCTTTATTTCTGCGAACTGAAGTAAATTTGCTTGTGTATTTTCAGCCTGTTGTTAATATTTTATATTACACTAACTACCGTATTTCCTTGGGGTTTATTTTTTCCCGGAATTTTAACGTAGCCTGTGTGTCTGGACGGTGTAGGTTCGTAAGTATTGTCTATAGTAATAGGCTATGTTTGGGCGAACCTTGAGCATAATCGATTTCATCGTTTAACCTATCAAAGAAATTCGCATTTATAATATAAGTTAAGATTATAATAAAAGTAAAAAATGTTAGAAAGAAATACATTTATTTCAACATACCTATTGTATCAGACGTTGCTGAAGAACTACAGCACGTATTCTGAAAGAACCTCCTGATGATGCCTTTAAGGTCCAGGGTGTAGGATCCATAGACCAGGGGGTTCATGCAGGAGTTGGAGACGGCCATCGCAAACAGCAGGTCCTGGACCCGTGGAGACACCTGCGAGGCTGACTCTCGGTCTACCATGTACCTGGTGTAAAAGGTATTAAATAAAATAAAAAATATGATGTACTATATCAGTTATCTGGTTTCCATAGTACAACCACTGCTTATTATTTTTTTTTTTGTGTTATTCCAGGGGTTTTTCTATATATGTACCAAGTTATATCCAAATCCGTTTGGTAGTATTTACGTGAAAGAGTAACAAACATCCCTACATACAAACTTTGGCATTTATAATATTATAGCTGTGCCCCGCGTTCGCAAGAATTAGAGTTTCCTAGTAGAAAAATGTCTGAGGAAACCTATTAACTTCTATTAATCCTAATAACACAATATATAATTTTTAATTACTTATTGTGTTATTCAGGACGGAGATAAAACCAACAAATAAAATATTATTGTAATCTATGTTTCTTCTTTGACGTTTTATGTCACATCACACGGGAGCGCGGTAGAAAGGGATAAAAAGTATCCTATATCCGTCTCCTGGTTCTAAGTTACCTCCCCACCAATCTTTAGCCAAATCGGTTCAGCCGATCTTGAGTTATAAATAGGGTAACTAACACGAATTTCTTTTATATATATAGATAGATTTAATAGCGCACATACCGTGACATTCCACGATGTTCAATTTCCCATTCCATTGATTTTGTCACACTCGATACGATACCCTTATAATAGAAGTTCATGTGTTTCTGTGTGAGTATGTATATTTACCACATGGCCATGGTGGCGTAGGGCAGCCAGCACAGCGCGAACACGGCGACGATGGTGACGGTCATGCGCAGCGTGCGTCGGCGAGCGCGCTCGAGCACGCGCTGGTCGGAGCGGCGCAAGCGCACGTGCCCAATCCCATTGCGGTGCACGCACTTTTCTGTATTCATCGAATTATTCGCCTACTTATTACTCTAACTATGGAGGTATGTAACTATACCATGTAACTACACCATGTAACTATACCATGTAACTATACCATGTAACTACACCATGTAACTATACCATGTAACTATACCATGTAACTATACCATGTAACTATACCATGTAACTATACCATGTAACTACACCATGTAACTATACCATGTAACTATACCATGTAACTATACCATGTAACTACACCATGTAACTATACCATGTAACTACACCATGTAACTATACCATGTAACTATACCATGTAACTACACCATGTAACTATACCATGTAACTACACCATGTAACTATACCATGTAACTATACCATGTAACTATACCATGTAACTTGAGTAGTAGAGCTCTTAGTGCTGAGTTCGTCCGGGGAAGTACTACCACCTTACCCATTTCTGCCGTGAAGCAGTAGTGCACTTTTATTACTGTGTTTCGGTTAGAAAGGTAAGGGGGCCGGTGAAATTACAAGCACATGAGACTTAACAACTTCACGTCTCAGGGTCGATAACGCATTGGCGATGCCTCTGGTGCTGCAAATGTCCAAAGGCGGCGGTGACCACGTACCATCAGGTGGACAGTCTGCATATTTGCCGGCCTACTTGAGATACTCATAAAAATAACCTAAAAACGTCAGAAAACAAAATAGAACTATAAAATCTGTTTATATTTTCCAGTGCTTTGTATTCAACTTAGTCAAGTTCTGGGCGAGACGGAGGAGCTTTTAAAAAACAAATGTTTAAATTTTAAGACGTTTATTCCTTACAAGATCGTATCTAAGCCTAAATTAATTCTAACTTAAATCTATGGCCTGAACAACAGACCACCGCGGAGCGGATGGGCTTATCTGTACGTTTGCCGACTCAGCATTTCGATCTGGTCCGAGTTTCTAGAATATAGAGTGCTGACGCGAGTTCTGCGTAGAGTCGACAAACGTAACTACTTTGGTTGATGTATATATTATATTAGTTATCTGCCATCGTAGCTAACAGCTTTATAGTTGGTTGAACAAATATTCTTTCACAATTTCATTACCAAAAATATCAAAACATTTACAGTTACACTGGAATTGGGACTTTATTTATTGTGTTTAAGGTCGCAATTAAAACAAACAACATTTACTTTTTGAATTTATTACATGACATTTTTACCGTTTAAGAACCCTTCAACTTACCGTTTGCTGTCAAAGTTTTTATGAAAACAATGGTGAAGGATAAGTACCTTTTTGTCCTTTTATAAAAAACTTTTGGGATTCTTTGGAATACTAAAAGGGTATATTTAAAAAAAATATTCCTCTTTTGAAGTCATCTTTGCTGGTCTCCCAGTATATAACTCAGCACCTGGATGGGCGAGCATTGCTCGGGATTTCTTTACTAACGTGACTTCTACCGTATTCTCTTTTTTAAAGCACTGTCATATATACCTAGATACGAATTAGATGCGATAATAATGGGCTCCCGTAATAAAACGACGGTTTCCGAGAATTGCTCGTTTAAAGATCGGATAAAACTCATTAAAGACCGGAGTGGCGTGTTCGAATCCCAGGTAGGACAAGGTAAGTATGATACTATTACAGTTTCTTTGTTAGAAATGATAACCTTTTACTCGGGATAAAATTCTTGTTAATTTATTTTTATTTTTTTATACCACATGGGCCGACAAACAAGCGAACGGTCCACCTGATGGAAAGTGGTTACCGCCGCCTACATTTGCGATACTAGGGGCATCACCAATGCGTTGTCGACTCTGAGACATGAAGATGTTAAGTCATATGTGCCTGTAATTTCACCGGCCCCCTTACCTTTCTAACCGAAACACAGTATTACAAGTGCACTACTGCTTCACGGCAGAAATGGGTAAGGTGGTAGTACTTCCCCGGACGAACTCTGCACTAAGAGCTCTACTACTCGGAAAATTTTTAGTTATATCAATTCTGGCTGTTTTTGCACCAATCATTCTGTGAAGTGGTATTTACTTTGACCAACTTGTGATAAGCGATGATATATTAGAAGATGGTGATTAAATAAAGCCTTAATATAACGTAACGCTAAAGGTTCGTCAGCATCATTATACAATTAACCATTGGACCATTATATACCTTATGTCAATAGCAATAAAGATTTTATCATGAAATTCTTAGCAGTTTACTTACTACACTGATAAAGATTAATTAGTAATTCATTAGTTAATTAATAAGTATTAAAGCTTAATGATAGTGGAGTCTAATCCTAAATGTAACCTTGCTGAGTTTCTAGCTGGCTCTTGTCAGTTGAAGGCTGAGTTCAGAACCGGTAATAACTTTAGTAGCTTTGACATTCAAATGCACTTTTTTTGACAGGCCAGTTGGCGTGGTGGTTAGCGACTCTGACTATTTATTTAGAAATAAAGTAGTATATCAGTTAGCTGGTTTCCATAGTATTATACAAGCTCTGCTTAGTTTGGGACCAGATGGCCGTGTGTAAAAGAATTTCCCAGGACTTTAGGGGCGTAAACTGTGAATCATGATTTCATTTAATGAAAACCATTATGCGGTAACAGAAACGTAGTAGATAGAATTCCCCAACAAACCAGATTTACCAGCCAAACCATAAATAAATTTCAATATATCAATCAGTCAGTAATATAAAACTGCAACTTTATAGGTAACTGTCCCCCGCGGTTTTACCCGGGTTCCCGATGGATATCACATTTTCCCGGGATAATAAGTAGCCTATATTTTATTCCAGGATATGCTCTATCTATGTGCCAATTTTCATCCATATGCGTTTGGTAGTGTTTGCGTGAAAAAAAAACAAACATACTTACATACAAATCTTCCGTCTTTATAATATTAGTATAGAAGACCTATTGAATAAAATTTTATGTTTTTTTCTTCGTTTTACGTTCTCTACTTGTACCAGTGCCATTTATCGGATTGCGATGAAACTTTGGGAAATTGTCCCGAGCCAGGTAATGTTTCTGAAGCCAAATATCTTATGTTCATTTATTTAAAATATGCTTTAAAATAAAGGAAACTTACGTCACGTATGCTGCTTGGAAAACCCTTTCGTTACGTCAAAATATTAGTCTATATGTCAAAACGAGTGATATGCACTCATCAATACTAGAAATAAGGATAAACTTGTCACTTCTGCATATAGACTGCAAAAAGTGCAAGGCTCATTTTTAGGACTTAGTGCACGAATCTATAATAAAATCCCTGCTGCGATTTTAAATTTGCCTTTACCAAAATTTATGGAGAGAATTAAGACTGTAGTACAAAAGGCTTTCTACAACAGAAATGATTATTTTAATGACGACAATGCTTGGGTGTAGCGCTCGCTCCAGCAAGATACATCTTTATGTACAAAATCTTATTTTGAAAAGGGTAATTGCTGAGTTTATTGCCGGCTCTTCTCAGTAAAAGCAACCTTCCGAACCGGTGTTAGAGTATAAGTACCTGCAAAGGCCTATTTGAATAAATATTTCATTTCATTTAATTATATTACCATCTCATCACGTCCGCCATATTGGATTTTGAATCACGTCACGTTAGTTAAATAATCGTGCGATGTCAACAAAAACAATTGAGTGTGCAAAATTACAGCTTGATCGGATACGGTCAAGGGTCTACAATTATGTTGCAAGATTTGTCCAAAATATACTAACGGCCAAAATTAATATACGACCCCGATTTAAAATCGCAAGATTGAAGTAGAATTTCGACATTACGTGTATTGAAATTTCTATCAAAAGGTAACACCAATCCATGGATTTTCTATTGGGATCGCATATAAATTTTGGCCGTTAGAGAAGTTAAACAAAAGCTTATAAAAAATTACAACTAGCTATCTATATATATAAAAATGAATCCCTATTTCCCTTGGTTACGGCATCACGCGTGAACGGCTGGACCGATTCGGTTGCTAATTATTTTTTTGTTGTGTTTGTTATTGCCATGAGAAGGTTCTTATGAAAGAAAAAATTAAGACAGTTGCGTGGAATATTGGAAAATTTAAGAAAACTTTACTACTTTACTAGCGCTTTTGACAATATAAACTTTTATTATTGTCAGTCGTTTGACAGTTGGAGCGATTGACAGAATGCGCGCTGCAAATATTGTTTAAAATAAAGGCCTGGGTCGGAATTATATTGATAAAGTAATTAATTTATAATTTCTCAGTGCACATTTCACAGTTGATTCAATCGGAAGGTTCGAATTCAATATTCATTGTAGGACAACGTCTGTCGGGTTAGCTAGTTTGTTTATATAAATGCTAGCTGTCCCCCGCGATTCGGAAGACTGTATTAGAGTAGTAGAGCTCTTAGTGCAGAGTTCGTCCGGGGAAGTACTACCACCTTACCCATTTCTGTTGTTAAGCAGTAGTGCAATTGTATTACTGTGTTTCGGTTAGAAATGTAAGGGGGCCGGTGAAATTACAGGCACATGAGACTTAACAACTTCACGTCTCAGGGTCGACAACGCATTGGCGATGCTCCTAGTGTTGCAAATGCCCATAGGCGGCGGTGACCACTTACCATCAGGTGGACCGTTTGCTTGTTAGTCGGCTCAAGTGGCATAAAAAAAAAATCCGCGAATTGTCAAACGCGCGCAAACCTCTCAAAAGGAATACTTATTATCTCTTTTTTGCCATAGCTTTCATTGATGCTCCGCTCCTATCGGTCGTAGCGTGATGTTATATGCCTTCCTCGATAAATGGACTATTCAACACAAAAAAATCATTCGTACCAGTCGTTCCTGAGATTAGCGCGTTCAAACAAACAAACTCTTCAGTTTTATATATTAGAATAGATAGATAATATCATTCTTTCGACAAAAATGTAATGTATTTCCAAATATTTTCCAAATTGAATTTTCTTTGATTAACAAGGAAAATCTTACATTATTCCATACATCATACGACAGGAAAACAACATGTAAATGCTATTAGGAAAAATAATTTGACGAGACCTTACTTCAGACAGAAAGAAATCATTTATTCCCGCCTTAAAGCATTACACCCGACACGTGCTGATTCCATAATACCAATTGGATACAAACAATGATAAATTATATACTATAGACGCGTTGTCCGCATTCAGAAATGGCAATATGAAATGCTGGTAATTACCCTTATTCGAATATTATCCGAGTAAGTTGTAAAAGCCACTAGACTAACACCTTCGTCCCACACCAACCACTGTCGTGACGGTATGCGATGTAAGTCTTATTCTATGTTTAATAACGTAATTATTGATGTATATTCATCTCTCTCTAACAACAGGTGCACCATAAGGTGGCATATTTTCTTTCTCATTCTTATCACGTATAAGTAGCTTTCTAGTATTTTCCGCGTATTTTTCTATTATTTTATAATTGTCCACGCATGGGTGTAAGAGCCACCAGAAGTTAACACCTTCATCCGATCCAATTTTTTTTTATGATGAACGCTGCTTTTGATAGACGTCATGTTGGTGAATGACGTGTCTATATTTGATATGCCTAATACGTGTTTGGATACAAACAATGTTCTGTTTGTAATGAACACAGAAGTACATGTATGCTCAAATATATGTTCTATAAATCAATGAGTAAAGCCTATTTTCGTATTCTATATTGCGATCATTTCTTATTGTGACCCAATTTACGCAGACATGTGTGAGGCATGCCAGCCATTGCTTATTTTGTGTAGTGTTATGTTGTATTGTCACGAATAAACCTATTTTCTTTCTTTTAAATAAATAAGAATAACATTTAGATTCCATTTTCAAACACCATGACACTGGCAAGTATAAAATAAAAAAATCTGGCGCCATTTAATTAAGAAGTAAAGTGAATTAACCCTGGGCTAAGTTTATATAATCTATTCTCTAAATTGTAATCCTTACTCACACTTTTTTGGCAAAATCTGCATATCTAATCAACTTTAATGCTTCTGAAAAGAGGTCAATCTATATATCCAATAGTTAATTGCGTGATGATACTGAAAATCCTCTTTATAGAGCAATTAGGTTCATTTTCGTTGACAATCGTTTACATCAAAGCGGTCATCGTAACGTGCCGCTAAATAAAATTTTGAGACGTACCTATGTGCCAATTGACGAAAATTTGTAGAACACAAATAAATTGTTAGTAAAAACTTTTTAGTGGCTACGCTGTTAGCCGTTCAGGAGTTCCCTTATCGGGAGCCAACCCTAGGTTTAGTTAAAAAATAAATGGGTTTACAAATTTTTTGTGTCTATACTTTTGACTATGAGGAGTTCCTTCCTCTGAAGCCAATCCTGGTGTAGAATCAGGTCATGATTACCATATAAATGCAATGCCATTGGAACTGAACCAACTTGTTCAATTTCCACTCCACAGGATAAGAGGAAGTGGTTCTGATTCAGCTTGCAAAATTTGACCTAAGCAAACTAAAATACACTGCAAGTTAAATAGAAGCTTGTAATAATAGTTTTATATGTAAAAACTCATTTTCCATTACGCAAGACTTTCCGATCCTTATCACTAGAGACATTAATTAAAAGCGAAAATTTATTATTACGAACTGTATACTAAAATGAAAAGTTTGTTAATTGAAAGTTTTGAATTTAGTGGATTAAATGTTACATATTACATTTTCAGATCAGTCCCCTTATTCAGCTAATACAAACTTCGTCGGCGAGCCGCTTCACGGAGGCCTCGGAGAGCTTACCTCTCACGTGATTAGTAGTATTAGCGTAGTTAGCGACAGAGATAGAATATAGAGGCCGCGACGAAACATCCTCGAGTTAGTGTCATTTACCTTACAAAATCGAGCCCACCTTAGCTTTGTTTTTTAAAAAACCTAATTTACAATGTTTTGTTTTCTAAATATTGTCAATACTAAGGTTTTGCCGCTAGTGGTTTTTAGTTCACGGATCTCCATTATTATGGCCTTCTGACTTATCTATAGGGATTTGTTTTGATTTAATAATCATAATATTATAGCATAATAATAGGAATTTAAAAAGGAAAGATAATATTTAAGAAGACCTATTTTTTTTCTATATATTTTACTATTAGATATGTCAAGTAGGCTGATGAACAGGCAGACATTCCGACTGATGGTAAGTTGTCACCGCTGCTTATGGCCATTTGCAAATCAGGAACATCGCATTGTCGTCTCTGAGACGAATCTTAATTTTGTAATTTCACCGGCCCCCTTACCTTTCTAACCGAAACACAGTAATACAAGTGCACTACTGCCACACGGCGAAAATGGTGGTAGTACTTCCCCATACGTACTCTGCACTAAGAGGTGTACTTCGAAAACTTTGCCAACCTACTTTCAAAGTTGAAACAATATGGTGAGGAGGGCGATGGCTGCAACATGTGTTATATTTGTGCACAGCCCCCTTATTCAGCTAAGAGTATTAGAGCTCTTTGTGCAGAGTTCGTCCGGGGAAGTACTACCACCTTACCCATTTCCGCCGTGAAGCAGTAGTGCAATTGTATTACTGTGTTTCGGTTAGAAAGGTAAGGGGGCCGGTGAAATTACAGGCACATGAGACTTAACAACTTCACGTCTCAGGGTCGACAACGCATTGGCGATGCTCCTAGTGTTGCAAATGTCCATAGGCGGCGGTGCCCACTTACCATCAGGTGGACCGTCTGCTTGTTTGTCGGCCCAAGTAGCATAAAAAAAAAATCGTGGGGGCTGGTCTGCTTTAGTTTTAGGGTTTCTATTAGTCGTTCATAATTTTCTTTTCATTTATCTATACTATATACTCTTTACTATTTAATCTGTATGTAATTTTTTTGTCAAGTGATAAATATACATTTTTTGACTCACTGAAGAAAATGCTACTAATTGAAAATAACATCATTACTCACTTATTGACACTGACAGTTGCGATTTGTGCGATGTTCCGGAGAGACCGTTATCAGCTAACTTCAACTTATTACTTTTGTGTTACAGTGAGGCGCGCGCATCTTAAAATTCCACTCTCATAATTTTTTCATAACGCGCCTAAAGAAGTATAACTTAAAAAATTGTCTTTATGTTCTTTTATAACTAAAAATGGATTCGACCGATGTTGATAAAAAATGAAATATGATCAGAACATGATAATCGCGGTTGAAACCGGGGGATTTGGTAGTATATGTATACTATTATAACACTGAAATATTGCCCAGTGACACTAAATTATTCAATTAACACTAAACATACCATAACAGGGTCAAATGACCCATTTTGAACTTTGCATTTAAAATGCACGTATCATCTTATTGCTTTTGCACATTTGACTACATGACTTTTTCTTACAATTAATATACAGCTATACTATTTATTTCCTTTCCTAACAACCGTATTTCATACATTCGAGCAGAAAACATAAAGTCACATTTGACCCGCTATGGTAGAAATAGGTACCTAGTAAGTGTTGGTATGATTAGTGTTAAAAAAAGTTCATCATAAAAAGGGTAAATTGCTGATATTGCCGACTCTGCTCAGTGAAAATAACCTTCTGAACCGGTATTTAAAGAAGGTGAATATAAGCATATTTGAATAAAAGTATTTTCTTCGTCGTATTTCTATACTAGCTTGCCCCAAGGTTTCACGCACGTTCCTCATGGAAGTAAATTTTTTCCGGGATAAAGCTTTTATGGTACTCTAGACTATAATCTATCTCTGTGCTATATTTCATTATGATCGGCTGTTATGGGGTGATTGAGTTACATCCATTAATCCAAATTCGCATTTATAAATAGTAGTAAGATTTTATTAGCTTGCTTAATATAAAACCGGCCAAGTGCGAGTCGGACTCGCGCACGAAGTGTTCTGTGCCTATATAATCCCTATTTCCCTGGCCACGGCATCCCGCGCGAACGGCTGGACCGATTTCTCTAATTCTTTTTTTGATTATGTTTGTTATTGTCGGAAGAAGGTTCTTATGAATGAAAAAAATAAGAAAGTTGCTCGGAATATTTTAAAATTTAAGAAATCTTAATGACCATATTATCTTTTCTAATTCTAACTACCGATTCGAATTCAATACTCATTGCAGACAGGACAACGTCTGCCGGGTCAGCTAGTAATCTATAAAAACGGAAAAAAAATCATGTCAGTTGTATGGGATATTTATTTTATTCTGTTTTTAGTTAGATATACATCGCCTGTGAAAAATTCAACTGTCTAAATATCACGGTTCATGAGAGAGACGGTTGGACAGAGAGACAGACGGACAGCGGAATCTTAGTAATATGGTCCCCTTTTACCCTTTCGTTACGGAACCCTAAAATCAGCTGTGCTTATTATGAGCGCTGTTATATGGTGTGCAATCTAGTTCAGTTTAATTAAAGTGTCGCCTGTCTCTTCGAAGATGTAACAAGAAAGCTTCGCCTCTATCAAATACATCGATTGAGGGCTACAAAGACAATGTACCTATTAATTTGCTTTTATTAGAAGTAAACGTTAATTAATATACTTCATAAACTTGCTGTGCCTCGCGGTTTCACTCACGTTTATCGATGTTGATGTATGATCATGTCCAGAATAGTTCGTTTGACCAATCTCACTTTAAGTGATGATGTGGCTGGACACAACGTCCAGTACTGAATAGAATTTAATAAGTATAGCCCATTTTCCTTATTCTGCTAATATAACTACGTTGGCGAGGAATAAATAAGAGATTGCCATACTTGCTTTTATTATAAACTAGGTGTCCCCCGCGGTTTCACCCGCGTTTATCGATATCATATATAGCCTATAAAAGTAGTATATTTAGCATATCAGTTGTCTGGTTTCCATATTACAAGCTCTGCTTAGTTTGGGATCTGCCCCCTTATTCAGCTAATGTAAACTTCGACGGCGAGCCGCTTCACGGAGGCCTCGGAGAGCTTATCTCTCACGTGATTAGAAGTAATTAGCGTAGTTAGCGAAAGAGACAGAGCACGGAGGCCGCGACGAAGCATCCTCGAGTTACTGTGAGAATCGAGCCCCAGATGGCCGTGTGTAAAAGAATGTACCAGTGCCTTTACCGTGAGTTTTTAACATACGCACTCGCTAGCGACTGCGTAAAACATTTCTATGGCAAATGTGTACAGCGCCACTAGCGGTCACTTAAAGAACTAAAATCGATAGTACGAGTTGATAGACCAATCGAAATGTAAACACTAGCGAGTAACGTTTTTTAGCTTTTGCTATAGAAATTCGGTACCATGAGTCCAAATTTGACAGTTGCTATCGAGAAATACTGTATCGATAGTAGTTTACTCGCTAGTGACTAAAGTAAGTTTCGATAGCAACTCATGGTAGAGGTACAGGATATTTATATTTGGAGAACTTGTCCTGGAATATTCATGTGTACGAGTAATTATCCCTCAGGCTAAGCTGGGGCGGGTAACTAGTGGGAATATCAATATCAGTCATCATCAATAATTCAATCAATCATAACACATGATTAATTTTATTTACTTTCTCAATATTGTATGATCTTGACATTATTATATTAAAAAGTTCTTTGAAGACATCTCGGCTGGTTCATTAAGTGCAATTTATGAGCTTATATTAGTTGAATAAACATATCGGGTCTTTAACCTCGCTTTAATATTAAAATTGCGTTGACACTTAATTTATTTACCTGATATGAAGGTATATTAATTTGCTCATTTAAAAGATCAAAGACTACAAAATAAGTTAGATATAATTATGGAGGGTAGAAGTAAGGAGAACTATCTTTGTATGTAAACCCCTCATTATGCGTTGAATTAGGGCGGCCAAATAATGGCATCAGGGTAAATTTAAAAAAAAAGCGCCAAAAGTTCGAGATTATTTAGTTATTTGTAGACACAGATGTCTGGGTGTAAAATATCTATATAAGTATGTATTAAAAATAAGTAATAAATGTAGTATATCAGTTATCTGGTTTCCATATTACAAGCTTTGCTTAGTTTGGGATCAGATGGTCGTGTGTAAAAGAATGTCCCAGGATATTTATTTATTATTTATTATAACAACACTAGTCACCGAAGATATAAAATTTTGTAACTCGGCACACTTCAATGCGTCTACAACAGCTACATTCACACAATACTCTGATCAGACGCCAGGGATATTGTGAACGGTTTTCGAACTGTTATTTACAGCTTACGCTGGTCAATATTGCAATTTTCTGCCCATATGAGATAGTTCTCCTTGTCTCTATAATAAATAAATATCCTGGGACATTCTTTACACACGGCCATCTGGTTCTCAAACTAAGCAGAGCTTGTACTAGGGAAACCAGATAACTGATATACTACATATATTTATTATGTTATACAAAATTCCGTGGGGTGAGGACCTGGTTATCTGTACTACAGGCACCTATAATATACACAAGCTCCGCGCGTACACTAGACTGTAAATTGTGGAACCAAAATAGATATTTGTGTTGTTTCCCTGTAATACAAAAGTCTTTACGACACACGCTGTTTTTATAAGCCTTTATGGGCGCGATCTCCACATCTTCCTTTTTACCAAACAAACATATTCATCATCGTTATTTGACTTTAGATTTAATCATCTTTTAAAAAAGGAGGTCTCAATTTGACTGTATGTATATCTGGCGATTGGGAACCGATTTTGAAAATACTTTTTTTGATTGTTTGATGCTCCCTTATTCAGTTAATACAAACATCATCGCTGAGCCGCCGCGCCACACGGAGGCCCCGGAGAGCTTGCCTCTCACATGAGTCCGTAGTTAGCGAAAGAGACATTGGGATAGAGGCCGCGATGAAACATCCTCGACTTAGAGTCATTTTCCTTACAGAATCGTGCCCCTGATGGCACACTTAGGGTACGGTATCCTAAAATATCCTGTTCACAATGGAAAGATAAAGCAAGTATGTATTTTGAAAATTAGAACATTTTAACGTGCCTTTAAAAATTTACACTATTACATTTCTACATAATAGATTATTTAGTGTAAGTGTTTTGTAAATATGAATATTTTGAGCTACGTTGCTAACTGTAAAACCCTACAATAAATGGAATAATTGTTAATTGGGAATATGTGAAGTTTGCTGTGTTCAATCAAAAAGCTATATTTCGATTGTTACATATTTATTTTATATTTTTTGTTTGTTGACGTTCTGTAAAAACTAGTAATGAATAAACAAGAAGTATTTACTCTTTTTTAAATTAATAACTGTCCCAAGGAATTCCTGCGTATTTTTTTGTATTCTATGTTAATTTAGTGTAACTTGGTATCTGCCAAATTTAATTCAGATCAAAACTGATGCGATAGATATCGAGAAGTATGTAGAGATAGATCCGTACACAAACAAACACATTTATAATATTACTAAAATAAGATACGACAAGATACCACAAATGTTTTGCTGATGATCATGATGGTATAGTGAGTTTTGCTCGGTTTGATTTGATTCAGCTGAAATTAGATCGGTGTTACCCACTATCGTTTTAAATAAGTAATTTGTGATATTATGTCCTTTAGTAACAAGACTCAGTATTTGTAAAACTATAATAAAAATGTACGGAATAATGAATACTCCATTATGTGCTCGCTCAAAATGTGCTACTATCGTCATAAATACTGAACTAGCTGTTTCACCCGTGTTTAGTCTGAAATTGATCAGACCAAGAAAATATGTTGTTCCATACAAACTTTGCACCCCCGTTTTACCCTCTTAGGGGGTTAATTTTCAAAAATACTTTCTTAGTGCACACCTACTCTATAAAAGGAACCCGTGTGCAAAATTTCAAGTTTCGAACCTTTATAGTTTATGCCCTGCGTTGATATGTCAGTCAGCTTCTCCTTTTATATAATATAGAGCAAACGCGTGTAATTTCACTTCATTTTTGAGCTAATAAATGATTTTAACTTTATTATGTTATTACTAGAGCTATATACAAATTACGACAATTGAGGGAATGGTCTTTCTCCGAAAAATACATTACGTCACAGGTCATGATATTATAGTTAAGAGTTAGTGTTTTCGGTGGCTCACTCGCTTCGCTAGCTCGATTCGTGTGTGCTAAACAAAAGTAGGAATAAAGTTTAGGCCAGGTTCAGAAAACTATGTCTACCCATCTCATTTTCTCGCAGACTTAATCTTATGTTTGTCTCTTTTTAGTATTGTTTTTCGTTGCATCAAGAATCATGGTCCTTAAGAAGAATTCACTTAAAAAATGTGTAACAGGTAACTCACCGTCCAACTCCTGGCTGCTCCTTCGTATCTCGCAGAAGATGCACACGTAACACACCGTGATGACGACCAGAGGCAGGAAGTACATGGCGCACATGCAGAACACGGTGTATGCCACCTCCTGGCGGTCCGTGCTGAAGGCGTCAAATGACACGCACTGCTCGAACCCAGCAACGTGAGGATGTGGCAGCACTCGGAATACTATGCTCTGTGGACAATTATTTTTTGTTATAGTCTGTTCTATGTAATGTCACTTTGATGTTTAACATTTGGCTTAATGACAGGCCAGTTGGCTAGGTGGTTAGCGACCCCGATTGTCAAGTCGCAGGTCGCGGGTTCGATTGCCACCCAGGACAAACAATTCAGTGCATGAACATGTCTGTTTGTTCTGTGTCTGGGTGTAAAATATCTATATGTACAGGTATGTATTTAGGAAAATAAAAGTAGTATATGTAGAATATCAGTTATTTGGTTTCCATAGTAAAGCTCTGCTTAGTTTGGGATCAGATGGCCGTGTGTAGACACCAGGATATTAATAAAAAAAAAGAAATAAAAAATATTGAAATAAGGCTAGTATTATACAATATGTAACAAAAACCCTGTTGTTCCTTTTTGGGACGTTATACATTACCTACAAGCACATCATTAATGATATAAGAATTTAAAAATTATAAACATTGGCTAGTACAAAGGTCAAAATCAAATAACTATTAAAATCGACACATTAAAAAAAATGTTTAGAGTATCTGATTTCACAAATACATCTTTATTTAGCTAAATAGCCTACGAGCTCGGCGGCTTTCTTTGATGCGACAGAAGATACCGCTAAAACCTAGGCCCGTGCCTCGTATCCGTGCCACGTGCCTTCCTACCCCTTTACCCTACCACCCGCCGCCCTGCGAATCATAAGCGAATTCCTTAGTCTCCCGCGCAACTTACTTTCGAACGGATGTTATTGTTGACCTAGTGAGTGACTTGTGTATTGTTTACGTAAACGTTGAACATGTCGTATTCTAACGTAGAATATTTTAACATGTGTCTTGAAACTGGAATTCGACTGCAATTATGCCAAAGCATGCAGGCTCTACCAAACAATGAGTGGTGCCAACTATCTTCGTTTCCTGCAAGAACAGCAGAGTGATAAACTTGACGAATCAGACCTCAGTATCGTGCGACGTATGTGGTTCCAACACGATGGCGCGCCGCCACACTTCTCCCACCTTGTATGAAGCTATTTAGATGCTGAATGCGGAAAGAGATGGATTGGTCGCGGTAGACCCATCAATTGACCCGCAAGATCACCTGATCTGACGCACTTCGATTGTTTTCCTCTGGGGCACTGTTAAGCAACAGGTGTTCAAAAAACCGTGATACGGAGGTCGAAATGCGTTCACGCATAGTAGCAGCATTTGACCACATCAAGTCCGATACCTCCATTTTATAAAGCGTACGTGAAAATATTATTAGGCGTTGCAACAAATGTCGAGGTACTAGGTCATATTGAACAGCATCTCCGTGGGCGTCTAGTAGACATTATAATAAATAAATCCATTAAAATGCAAGTAGGTACTTAAGGTTTTGTGTGACAGACGCGGCGACTTTGTATTGTTTATGTAAAAGTGTTAAATGTACTCTTAACAATTATCAATTGTGCATAAAAATACTATACGATAGATTGACGGAATGACGGACTGACGGAGGGACTGACGGAGGGACTGACGGAGGGACTGACGGAGGGACTGACGGACTGACGGACTGACGGACTGACTGACTGGCTGACTGGCTGACTGATGGACTGACGGAATGACGGACTGATGGACTAATCGTCACACGGCAAGTTAGGGTAAATTAATTTGCCACGTGACTAGGAAGCCGAAAATATTTGTTGCTTTTCTTACTACTAAGGTTACAAACAAGTTGACATCCCGTCTGATGGTAAACGGTCACCGCAGCCATGTTATATTTAAATAATCACAAAAATGATACTTTCTCATATTATTTATAATATGGAACATCGTTCCTATCTGGTGTCCCACGACACCATTTTTTTGTTAAATCTCAAGATATTATCTAAATTATTCGAAAAAATATTTGTCCTACAAAATCTTAATATTTATATTATTTAACAGACATATTGTCCTACAAATTGCGTGGTACGTTATCCCGGTCCTACGCTCAAAAATTGTTAATATCACAAGACCATTTTTCTCATTACTAACTGTAGGACAAAAATATTAAATAATAGGTTAGTGTGTTCTCTGCCCAAATGAAACAACGTCGTACAAGAAAACAGGTATGTATCATTAATCCAACAAGAATTGTCACTTTTTCGTTTTCCTATTTGTAACATAAGATAGAGTGAAAAAAGTCTTTTTTTTTTTTTATTGAAATAACTTTATTTTTTAGTAAACTAGGTACAAAAATTTGTGTATTTATATATATAAAAAGAAAGTTAATCTTCATCATGAATCTGATAAATCTTCATAATCTTCACTACTAACATCGCTGTCATCTTCATTTATTTCACTTTCCTCACTCGTGATATCTAACTCTGTAAAAACATGAAAATATTAAGTAAATAATATAATAATGAATAATCAATCAATAAACAACAATAGGGTGCCTTGTAAGTCAGAAGATCATTCATCAAATGATGGACTTTGGGGACCATTAAACCAATAATATTGATATTTACCATCAATTATTGTCCATCCAAAACCGTGGGGCACCGCATGTGTACATTACACCATACATTGCAGATGAATACAGTTCTTTTAATTTGTTGCAACAATTCTTGTTTTGTTGGTGGTCAACTGGAAGGATCATAGCCTACGATTTGTTATAAATTTTTTTCAATTTCTTATTTTTGATTTATTTCTTGTTGAGTGAAATCTACCAAAAATTCAACATATTTTTTGAGACGCCAGAGAAGTTAAAAAAAAATCAGCTGATTAGTGATAATTTATAATGAACTCGTTAGCGATACATGTTGGAAAGAGACTCTTTGATCAAACCATAGATTTTGTAGGACAAATATTTTTTCGAATAATTTAGATAATTATCTTGAGATGTAACAAAATAAAATTCAGTTAGTAGTAAATATATGAGAATCATCAAATCAACATTGTCTTATCATTGCTACCTCGGTTAGCTACCACTAGGAAATTGTTGGGCGACTCATCGAAATAAAGCTTCTCACGAAAAAATTGCTTGGTAGTAATCAAGTGCAAAAATGTACCATGGATCCTGGCCTATAATGTATTTTTATTGAGAAATTATTTATTTTTAATATCATTCTTTGTAATATTTAAAAAAAAAAACGTGTAAAGAGCTTTTGAGATGGACTACATGAATAAACGATATTTCTATTCTATTCTATTCAAAATTGTATTTTTATTTTATTACGACAGTATTTTCAAATTATATTATCAATTGCAAGAAGCTAAAACATTTGTTAGTGAGCGACAGCGGTTGCTAAATTTCATTCATGCAGGTAAAGGACTGACATGGACAGCAATGTTCTCAAACCTTTAAAAATAAATGATATAAATATTTAAAAACACTAAAAAGTAGGTACTTAACAAGATACGTGAATATCTACATAAAAAAGAAATTAAAAAGTTAAATGTGTCCATTTCCCACGCGATAAAAGTGAAACCTTCATAAAACTACCCTCTCCTCTACTATCTCATTCTCTCGCAGGCTTTACCCTAAATTCAAACAAATAAATAAATATCCCGGGACATTCTTTACACACGGCCATCCGGTTCCAAACTAAGCAGATTGTATTATGGAACCCGGATAACTGATATACAATTTATTTTCTAAATAGTTACACCCAGACACAGAATATCAAGATCATCCAGGCATGTTCATGCACACAGTTCATTCAATCAAAAAGGTGTTCAAAAGGATTAAACTTGAAAATATGTTATTACCGTAAACTAAACACAACAACGGCATGATATTTCAAACAAAACTTCATGAAGCGCCTATGATTTGATATTCATTAAAATATTACTGATTGGACCATCCAATCAAAATTCATTGATTAAATTTAGATTCGAGAAGGACATTTGGGAAGGTTAAAGTTATTGTAGGTAGTGAAGTCACTACTGGCAAATACCTACTATATTCTCCGTGGTGATGTGTAGAATGTAGGTAGGACATTTGTGGCGCTAATTATGAACACACAGGGGGTACGGCCAGGAACAAAAGCTTAGCAAACACAAATTTACAAAATATCCGTACATTAAAAGTAAAAAAAAAAAAAAAAATTTTTATTCCATGTAGGTTTTTTTGGTCGACAAACAGGCTACGTAAGTAACACCACATTTACACACAGACATTTGCAACACCAAAGGTATCGCCAATGCGTTGTCGACCCTGAGACGTGAAGACACAGTAATACATACTGCTTCACGGCGGAAATGGGTATGGTAGTTCCCTGGACGAACTCTGCTCTAAAAGCTCCACTACTCAAAAATCTACCACCTGAAGTAGTAATGCACTTGTATTACTGTGTTTCGGTTAGAAAGGTAAGGGCCGGTGAAACTACAGGCACATGAGACTTAACAACTTCACGTCTCAGGGTCGACAATGTATTAGCGATGCCCATAGTGTTGCAAACGTCTATAGGCGGCGGTGACCACTTACCAGGCGGACCGTCTGTTTATTTGTCGGTTTATGTCAAATAAAAAAAATTAAATCTTCCCCGGACGAACGCCGCACTAAGAAATCGACTACTTCGTAATGCTCTACTACTTCTAAAAACCTTAATAATAGTATCCCATGAAAACGATATCTAAATTTGAATCGGAAACTAGGGTTTGAAACACGATGGCAAAAGCAATACAAAAAAGAACTTCTTTGACATTACCCAGTTATTGACAGAGCGTCGAGAGAGCAAACTTCATTTCAATCGGCGCTAAAAATAGCTAGAACGGTTTCATGATTGTATTTCGTATTCGTTCTCTGTTAAGATTTATCTTTATGATTTTATTTCTAATTAACGTTTATTCGCTTTACAAAGAGTGAGACGTTTCCAATATTTTAATTATTAATAACTAACTAGATGGGATTACAGTTTGAAATGTTATACAATAGTAAGATTCATGGAGGTACAAATACTCCTCCTCCTTTTTTGAAGTCGGTTAAAAACTGGTGGCACTCCGGGGGTGCCGAAAAAAGTGTAAACTTGAACAATTACGTGTGTATTTTGTGAATCGTTAATAGTTAAATCAAATTCTCTATTTAAAAATTCAAAAGTTTCAAGTGATAAGTTTTCACTTCAAATGTCAGTAACGGTGACAGTGTCGCGAGTTCAGTAGACAATAAATTGCAATGGGGACCTCAGGTTGATACTCTAGCTGCTAAATTAAGTTCGGCTGCATTTGCTGTTAGGAAAATTAAACAATTGATGAATGTTGAGACAGCCAAATTAGTTTATTTTGCATATTTTCATAGCCTCTTGTCCTATGGTATTTTGTTTTGGGGAGCAGCAGCGGATATAGAATCAATATTTATTATACAAAAAAGAGCAATTCGTGCAATTTACAGTATGGGTCCACGTGAATCATTAAGAGATTTATTTAGGGAAATAAATATAATGACATTACCTTCACTATATATTTATGAAAATATAATGTTTATACGCAGAAACATAGGAATGTTTGAGTCAAAATTAGATATTCATAGTATAAATACAAGACAAAGGGAGAAGTTAGTTGTTCCATACTTTAGACTAACTAAAGTTAACAAGTCATTTCTTGGTAATTGTGTTCGATTTTATAATAAGATACCGCTTTCAATAACCAAAATGTCTGATCATAAATTTAAAAATTATATTAGGAAAGTTTTGAAAGAAAAAGCGTATTACAAGGTAGTTCATTATATTGAAGATAAAAATGTATGGAAATAGCTGCTCTCTGCAGAGTGCACCTCTAAATCTCTTGTTTAAGTTGTAAGTACCTAATTATTGTCATTTTCTATTTTGTAGTCTTGTCATATTTTTTTTTGTTTTGTTTTTTATGTTACCTATAATAAGTACTTTATAATTGTTAAATATAAAATTATGTAAAATTGAAATTATAAAATAGCCAAAAAGTCAGAATAGATAAAAGTTCATATAACAAATAAAAAAGAATGTAACCTTGCTGAGTTTCTTGCCGGTTTTTCTCAGTTGAAGGCTGACTTCCGAACTTGTTGTAGCTTCAGTAACTTTAAATTTGACCTTCATAAGTGCCCTCCGAAGGCCTAAACTGAATAAATGGTTTTGAATTTTGATTTTTTTTTTAATTTTTTGAGTTCCATTGTATTTTCCTTTCCAAAAAATACCCAACGCGCCTAAAGAACTTTTCACATGAATCACGTGTACGAACGATGCAAAAATGCTTATCTTAGGGCTGTCCAAACTGCATACTGGTTGACATGACAAGACAATGAAAACTTGACCCGAGAATAGAAAACAAAGAAAAGCAAAAAGTCAATAATAAGACCGTGGTAGAGCTCCTTTTTATTAAAAATACAAAGACAAGACCAAACAATGCTATTATAATGCCATAATGCTTTTTCTAGGTAAAGGAAAAAAATAAAAACGAAGATTCCCTCTTTTTTAGGGTTCCGTACCTCGAAAGGAAAAACGGAATCCTTATAGGATCACTTTGTTGTCCGTCTATCTGTCAAGATCCTTTTTCTCAGGAACGCGTAAAGGTATCAAGCTGAAATTTATATTAAATACTCAAATCCACTGTCCCTTGAAGCTGTGAAAAAATCAAACTTCAATGCAATCAAAAGATACAGCCGTTTATGCCGCAAATTTTTGACACTCGCGAGGGAATCAAAACCTACAGGGTACTCCGGTGAACTCAGAATCTTGAAATTTGGTACTATGCAACGTCTTATAGCACAGATAAAGGAAAAATTGCAAAAGTTGTACATTTTTGGTTAAATCATATAATAAAAATATTTTAATAATTTGAAACATACTACCCCATTCCTCATGAACGCGTAGAGGTATTAAATTGAAATTCATATCAAATACTCAGGTCTATAATACCTTTAAGCTGTAATAAAATCAAACTTCTAAGTCAAAGCAATCAAAATAAAAAGCTATACTACAGGTTTGTGCGGAACCTTCGGTGCGTGAGTCCGACTCACATTTGGCCGGTTTTCTTGACTCTCATTTATTTATACTCTAGTTATGTGATATCAAGTTATATTATTTTAACAAGCGCTTAGCACTTAATGACTTCATGTGAATCGTGACCATCAATAAGTAGAGTAGTAGAGCTCTTAGTGCAGAGTTCGTCCGGGGAAGTACTACCACCTTACCCATCTCGGCCGTGAAGCAGTAGTGCACATGTATTACTGTGTTTCGGTTAGAAAGGTAAGGGGGCCGGTGAAATTACAGGCACATGAGACTTCACAACTTCACATGGGAGAGCTTTAACATTCTGTGCCTTTACCATGAGTTTTTAACGTGCGTACTCGTTAGCGACGGCGTTTCTATGGCAAATGTGTACAGCGCCACTAGCGGTCACCTAAAGAACTAAAATCGATAGTACGAGTCGATAGGTAAAAAACCTATCGAAATGTAAACACTAGCGAGTAACGTTTTTTAGCCTTTGTTATAGAAATTCGGTACCAAGAGTCACAAATTTGACAGTTCCTATCGAGAAATACTGTATCGATAGTAGTTTACTCGCTAGTGACTAAAGTAAGTTTCGATAGCAACTCATGGTAGAGGTACTGATCCGCAACCTTTTTGACGAAAAATAAAAGAAAGATCACAAAATCTATGCTATTCAAAAGTGATCGATGGAGGATTAAAATGTTTTCCTGTAATACAAAATTTACTAAGTAAAATATCTGTATAAAGCATTAGTTGTCCCCCGCGGTATCACCCGCGTTTATCGATATATGTAACCATCTACGAAACATTCCGCGTCGAATGGTCCCATCCCGATATGTTCAGTAGTTTTGAGGTGATGATGAGTCAAAAGAACCCCATTTTGCTTATCACTACATAGAATAGAACAAAGTCGCTTTCTCTGTCCCTATATCCCTATGTATACTTAAATCTTTTAAACTACGCAACGAATTTGGATGCGGTTTTTTTTTAATAGATAGAGTGATTGAAGAGGAAGGTTTATATGTATCTACATTGCACTTGAGCGAAGCCGGGGCAGGTCGGTAGTATACATATATAAAATCCCTGCTGAAATTTTAAATTTGCCTTTACAAAAATTTAAGGAAAGAATTAAGACTGTTTTAGTACAAAAGGCTTTCTACAACACAAATGATTATTTTAATGACGACAATGCTTGGGTGTAGCGTTCGCTCCAGCAGGACGCATTTTTATGCACAAAATCTTATTTTTTAAAGAGTAATTGCTGAGTTTATTGCCGGCTCTTCTCAGTAAAAGCAACCTTCCGAACCGGTGTTAGAGTCTGAACATTCATAAGTGCCTGTGAAGGCCTATTTAAATAAATATTTCATTTCATACCATATAGAGGGGGAAACAAATATTCGGCGTTAGAAATAATAAAAAAATGTTAGCAGTTCACAAGCGGTACAGATGAACCTTCAGAAAACTGTGTCCAACTATCTCATTCTCTCCCATGCATCCTATACCTTCATGTATATGTTTGTCTTGTTTTAGTGTAAATTTTTCGTTTCATCGAGTTTCAAATCACAAAGGTGGTGCCAATGAAGATTTTATTTCAAGAAAAAAACACTTTGAGACATTTATATGGGCAAGGGCTATAACTGCCAAATTTCAAGAATTTGTAGTTATTCAGATAAGCGACAGTGACATAAAAGACCATGATACGGGTTTCGTTTTATACCATTACGGAACGTATCCCTAAAAATAAATAAATAAATAAATGATTCTTAATTTTTTTTCTTTTTACATGGAAATTAAATGAAATATTTTATTTCGCCAGAAATGTCGTACAGATTGATGGTATTTCAAAATAAGGTTAATATATCGCTATAGAATAGCATGCAAAATTACAAATTCAAATTGATTTTAATAAAATGTCATTATTTCAATACAATATAATAATAATTAAATAAAATGTCCTATTCCTGATTTATCTATCTAAGTCTTACGTCATATTGAAAGTGTTTGTCTAAGGTATAAAAACATCAAAGGTCAAGACACAGATTATCATCCGAGCCGTGCATTAATTAAACCAATTAAAATGAGCAGAAAATTCCGTCTAAATTTACTTTGAAACTAATTAGTGAATTCAATCAACAGTTGGCAATCATGTGGTAACTGTTTAATATTTTATTCTTTCATTATAACTGCTAGAGATTGAGCTATTATTTAAATTACATGATTCAGATTGTCATCATTGGAAAAGAAACTGTATTGCTTTGGAATAAGGTTGATTTCCACTATCATACAATTGGCTGTCGGGTCAATCGATGCACCTTATGTCTGAAGGAGTAAATGTTATTTTTCTTTGTCATTGTTAAACGTCAAAACGGTCATCATAGCGTGCCGCAAGTTTTGGTGTCCAGTGCCACGCCCGCGTTATTGCAATACAGAAATCCAATGTTCATCGTCAAGTTCCAGGCAATATATTTACAAGTCTATATTACAAAGCTGAAAAGTACAAAAAACAAATATCTTGTAACTAATTCCGCTGAATCTCTTGCTGTGTCAAATCCCGAACAAGGAAACCGACCGCTGCACAGAAAGGACTTCACTCTCTTTCTTGCACGTCTGTGGTACTGGATTTTTATGAATGAAAAGTAGAAAAACTATTAAAGTAGACAATTATTAGGTAAAATAGGTACGTAAGCCTTTCTGTTATTTGTTGTTAGTAAGTTAAAATTGAAACAGGATACACTGTTTATTCCAAAAAAGCTTAAGAAATTGATTGCGTCACTTGTAGCATATAATATTAATAGGATAAGGGATAACTCAGTAAAAATAAGTAATTTTAACATTAATATTCAGAATAGTTCTTTAAACAAAAACTTTTGACAACAGAGAAGCTCAACAGTTCGATTTTTGTAATACATCAGAATATTAATCGCTTCTTTGGCAAAATTCTAGATATTCATTTATTGTTAGATAAAATAACTATAGACATATTATGCTTTACAGAGACATGGTTGAAACCGGGCACTATGCTTTTTAATATTAAAAACTTTACAGTTGCCAGTATATTCAATAGATTATCTGCAGAAGGTGGCGGCATAATAATTCTTATAAATAATAATATTAAATTTGATGAAATACAGTAAAATAGTACCTATTTTTAAGTCCGGTTGTAGGGAGAATCCATCTGATTACAGACCAGTTTCCGTTCTGCCAGCACTTAGTAAAATTTTTGAAAAACTGCTGCTTAATCAAATGTTAGGTCACTTTACTAAGCATAAGATATTGCATGGTCATCAGTTCGGTTTCACGAAGGGAAGATCTGCATCCGATGCGGCAGCAGCATTGCTGAGACACATTTATGGCGCATGGGAGGATTCTCAGGATGCGATTGGCATTTTTTGTGATCTATCCAAGGCTTTCGATTGCGTTGACCACCGTACGCTACTTCTAAAACTTGACTACTACGGAATTCGTGGAACTGCGCATGATCTTGTTTTATCTTATTTATCAAATCGTCAACAAAAGGTAGGGATTACTGGCACAACATCCAAGGGCTCTATAGTCGAAATGGGGGTACCCCAGGGTTCAATTTTAGGTCCATTTTTGTTTTTAGTCTATATAAATGACTTGCCATATGTTGTAAATGATCTCACAGATATTGTCTTGTTTGCTGATGATACATCATTAATTTTTAAAGTTGATAGAAAAGACAAAGATCTAACTAAAGTTAATCATACTATGTCAATTGTCTGTGGGTGGTTTGCTACAAATAATCTATTACTAAATTCAAAGAAAACTAAATGCTTAAGGTTTTCTTTACCGAATGTAGCACAAGTAGATAGCCAAATAATAATAGATGGGAGCCATATTGATCTTGTTAATAAAACGGTATTTTTGGGTCTTACATTAGACAATAAATTGCAGTGGGGACCTCAGGTTGATACTCTAGCTGCTAAGTTAAGTTCGGCTGCATTTGCTGTTAGGAAAATTAAACAATTGACGAATGTTGAGACAGCCAAATTAGTTTATTTTGCATATTTTCATAGCCTCTTGTCCTATGGTATTTTATTTTGGGGAGCAGCAGCGGATATAGAATCAATATTTATTATACAAAAAAGAGCAATTCGTGCAATTTACGGTATGGGTCCCCGTGAATCATTAAGAGATTTATTTAGGGAAATAAATATAATGACATTGCCTTCATTATATATTTATGAAAATATAATGTTTATACGTAGAAACATAGGAATGTTTGAGTCAAAATTGGATATCCATAATATTAATACAAGACAAAGGGAGAAGTTAGTTGTTCCATATTTTAGACTAACTAAAGTAAACAAGTCATTTCTTGGTAATTGTGTTCGATTTTATAATAAGATACCGCTTTCAGTAACCAAAATGTCTGATCATAAATTTAAAAATTATATTAGGAAAGTTTTGAAAGAAAAAGCGTATTACAAGGTGGTTCATTATATTGAAGATAAAAATGTATGGAAATAGCTGCTCTCTGCACAGTGCACCTCTAATTTTCTTGTTTAAGTTGTAAGTAATTATTGTCATTTTCTATTTTGTAGTCTTGTTATTTCTTTTTTTTGTTTTTTGTTTTTGAATGTTAGCTTTATTAAGTATTTTGTAATTGTTAAATATAAAAATATGTAAAATTGATGTTATAAAATAGCCAAAAAGTCAGAATAGATAGAAAAGAATTTAATAAAATAAAAAAGAATGTAACCTTGCTGAGTTTCTTGCCGGTTCTTCTCAGTTGAAGGCTGACTTCCGAACCGGTAGTAGCTTCAGTAACTTTAAATTTGACCTTCATAAGTGCCTTCTGAGGGCCTAAACTGAATAAATGGTTTTGAATTTTTGAATTTTGATTTTTTTTTAATTTTGTTAAATAATCTGGTTCATGACATGACAGCTTACTAGGGTTGTTGACTTTGATAATTAATTATATTTTAACGTGATATTTTGTAATTATTATATTTTTATTACTACCGCACAAATTGACTCCATGCTGCCTGCTGTTAAGCAGTCAATGAAGTCCCCTAGTGATGGCCATCATCCCAGCAGCTAGCATAGCATTGTGTATATGCATATTATGGTAAGGAAAGGGGAGAAAAAAAAGATTTGCGATTATTTTAAATGCGGGCGTTAGACAGTTCGCGCATTACAGACCTCCGGCAAGCGGGTGAAATCGCAGGGGACAGCTAGTATCCCTATAAAAAAACGTATTTCAAATATATGATATCAGGTATCTGATAGCAGGTATCTGATAGCAGGTATCTGATAGCAGGTATCTGATAGCAGGTATCTGATAGCAGGTATCTGATAGCCATAGTTCAAGCAGAACACGGTCTACTAAATTTGAGACATTTAAGTTACTCCTTATAACATCTGCTATCGGGCATTAAAAATTAAAATGGGTCCACCCACTTCGGGATTAGCAGGAACAATCAGACAGACAGGATTTTTGTCACAAGTACCGCATATACTTACATACGCCCTTTCTAAAATGTTTTGATTTTGACACTACAATTTTATTTATTGGTAAAGATTAGCTTCCGGAATTATATTATAACATAGTCTATATTACTTCTGAATAAAGGTTTTTAGTTCGAATTAATTAATATCGGTTAAGTGATTCTGAATAAAACAAAAATACAAATCAATCACTTCATAATATTATAGATATTCGTAGAAACATCAAATCGATCCAATTTCATTGGATTTTGCCTTACAACAAAGTATCTGCGCTAGGCAGTTGGGCAATTCTAAGAATGTTCTTTGTTCTACCAGTACCTCTGACCCTTACTTCCCAGTCTACATTAATCATGTCAATTCTCCACTATTCAAGGCCATGATAGCTTTGTTGGTTGAAGCCGAATCCCGTAATAAGAGCCGTGGGTAAGGGTTTTAGTGATGAACATCGTGAGGACCTAGGTACACACGATGGTAGGGTACATTTTAGTACCCACTTGATTAGGTACTACCAGTTGATAATGTATTGCCTAGGAAATGCCGGTGTGATCAGCTTCTTAAGAAAGCCTTCAGAGAGCATTTCCACTGATGCAGAGCTGGGGAGAATGGAGAGGAACTATGAATTGGCCACTTTTGTCTGCTTTACCCCGCAGCTCCCGCAGAAATGTACCTTTATACTTAGTGACGATAGAGTCAAAATGGCTCATCTCCTCAGATGAAGGGACAGACATACTTTAGTTTTTATGGTTTCTTAATGACTTCGAATGAACTCTAAACTTAAGGATTTACCACTTAGTTTTAATGAGAAAATTTGAATGCCCGAATCAAATACAATGGTACACGAAGCCACACAAGCGGATTATGAGAACAGATTAATTAATATCCTGTTTCTAAGTATGTGGTCATGAGATAACGAGGATCCCCGTTGTAAGGAGAGCCTCGTGTATCGAGTAACGAGGAGAACTAGGTACAAGTTATCTATACTAATATTATAAAGAGGAAAAAAAAAATGTAAGTATGTTTGTTACTCTTTCAAGCAAAAACTACTGAACGCATATAGATGAAACTTGGCACATAGATAGAGCATAATCTGGAATAACAAATAGGCTGCTTTTTATCCCGGGAAAATGTGATATCCTTCGGGAACGCGGGTAAAATCGCGGGGGACAGCTAGTAAGATATATATGCGGACGTTTTGTATTATATAAGCGAACTGTAATTGTTCCACAGACAAACCAAATTTGCACAGTGGTCTAGCGATTTGAAGCTCGACTTCAAAGCTGGTCATTAGATCTGAAATCCTGGTTTCGAATACCAGGGCAAGGCACAGTTCACGTTTCTCATTCAAAAATGATTGTCTGTAGCCCACGACTATCTTCATAATCTCGGTACTGAGACGTCTGTCTTCATCTTCAAAATTAAGTGGTGAGTAAATATTTATGTCTACAAACTAAACATTTTAGTTTTGTGGGCTTACATTTATAAAATAAACTAGCTGTTCCCTGCCACGCTTCGCTGTGCCACAGCACATAGTGATTGAATGGTTGAGAAATGAGAAACAACACAAAGACGGTCGCGGATATGTGACTGATGCAAAAAATGTATAAAAACAATCCTTGATGAGGATTATATATCATGCTAAAATTTCAGCTCGATCGGTGCAGAACTTTTTGAGTTTTTGAAGCGTACACAAACCAACATAACATTTTTATATATATATTTATGTAATATTATTACGAGTTGCACGATTACGCCCGAATTTTGGAGGGATAGAAGCGCGCGAGCGATGTGTTTATTTTTAATTATCTCTAAAACTATGCATCCAAATTATATGATGTTAACAGCTAATATTATCTACATGAAATTACCTTTGTGATAGCATTTTTTTTAAGGGACCAAAGACTAGATATACTTAGTCGAAGGAAGTGTTAACTCATAGTTTTAACCCTACACCGGCCTACCAGTTGGCTTAGTGGTTAGAACCTACTGCCACGGCGTAGGTTGTGGGTTCGATTCCCACCCAGGACAAACATTTGTGTGCATGAACATGTCTGTTTGTTCTGTGTCTGGATTTAAATATCTAAGTATTTTCTTAGTATTAAAGTAGCATATGTAGTATATCAGTTATCTGGTTTCCATAGTACAAGCTCTGCTTAGTTTGGGATCAAATAGCCGTGTGTAAAAAAATAACGTCCCAGGATATTTATTATTATATTTTATTTTTAATTTACTGTGCCTCTAGGGATAATATTGCAAAAAAATTGGAACACATTTGACGCTCAAAAACAAATGATTATTTTGACGTTTAATTAAAAGTAGCTGATTTGACATGTCAGTTAACATCATTATTATTTAGGTACCTTTAAAATTGAACTACTAAAATTAGTACATAAGATGTATAAATTAATTATTGGATCACTATTGATGCTAAATCCAACCTCGTTTCGGCTAACCTTTGAACCTTAGAAGACCAAAACTTTTTTCCGCTTTTTAACTGTCAACACGGTAGCTAACTTTAACCTGTAGTGAAAGATGCGTAACATATCTATTCAAAATTTGCCGATCTAATTTCAATAGACAGCCTTTTAAATAGAGCTCATTTCAGAAAAAAATTTAGCCCTAAAATAAGAACAACTACGAACCGTCTTGTCAAACAGTTTGACTGGTCACTAATGGAGTTTTCGCGCGAAAAAAAGTCCGACATTGCAATTAGTTTGAGTAATGGAGTTGCCACTTGAGAGCTCCCGCATTTATCTATGCCCAGCTTCGGCCTCTACAGGCCACTACTTAGGTTAGGGCCTATCATCGCTGCAAAGATTATTCTCAAAATCCTACTAATATTATAAATGCGAATCTTTGTTAGGATGAATGGACGGTTGTTTGTTCCTCTTTCATGGAACTTGACTTTTTGTTCCGGGAAACTGTAATCCCTCGGGAACGCGGGTAAAACTGCGGCACGGACAGTAATACAATACTTATATAAATAGTTTTTGGTGGAACCGCAGTCACCGTTTGGCGAATAAAACAGATTATATTCTGGATGCGGTTATCACTGTCACATCATTTGTTAGAGCATGTAATCCTTTTATTCCTTCCACCGTTCCATCTTCATTACCTCGGCTAGTCAAAAGCGCCATCTCTTGGTGTGATTTGCGCAACTGTCATCGAACGCGGTTGACGTAAAATTTAAGAAGAAAAAACAAGACTGTCATCTGAACTCGTTCGCGCCAATGCCACCATTTAAAGCGTGTTGGACGAAAGTGCTGGAAAACTGTGTATTGTGTGATTTCTATATTCCTATGTTACCCCGGGGTGTTCTTGAAGTGATAACAATACAACAAACCATATTATACCTACCGCGTGTCGTCAAGGAACGTGTGTTGCGGGATACCTACAGCCAGAGCCCGAGGTAAGACACCTATCTACCCTCTTCTCCTCCTTCCCTCACAAGCAAGTCTAAATTCTATTATTTCATATCTTTTTCCAAAAGGTGTTTGACCTATTATTGTTTGTATCGTTACACTTTGCGATGTAAATATACAAGTATGCCATGAAAACTAAATCTGCTATGAATTAGGACTGTTGATAAAATATCGATACATCGATATTATTATGTATTTCGAAATATCGAAATTTATTACTAATATTTTGTTGGACGATATATCGATATTGAAATATCGATATCGGTGGTCGATATTTTTTTTTAATTTTTTTTAATTTTTTTTTTCGTAATTCATTTAATCTACAAAATCATCGTAAACTTAATCTACCGTATTTTATTTATGAAAATTGAGTTAGCCGACTCTCAACGATTTTTGTTTTTTTTTATTAATTAAAAAACTTAGAACTAACAAACTATTAAATATATCAACAGACCTAGTGCATGACTGTGATCTAATACTGATTTTTTAGTTTAAGATTATATTCCGTTAAATATAATCTTAAACGGCTATTATATGCTTATGAGGACTCAAACGTTTTGTGAAACGCCGCGCGTCGCATGAAAAAAACGCCGAGAAGGCATGAGCAATTGCATAGAAGGGGTGGGGGACCGTTAAACTTGCGAAGTGCGCAGGTAGATCTGACGTTCAAAGGTCAACCGGCGGTCAACCAACCTGCGTGCTATTAGGTAGTGGGCACGAAGAGAAATATGAAGTTGCCTATATAATGTTTCTGTGAGAACGTAACCATAGCTTGTTTAATTTCGGGACAGCGCCATCTGTTATCGGTGAAAGTAATTTTATATTTACGTTGATTTCGTTAATACTTTATTCAATCATTTTAGTATGCACAGTCTATGCTAGTCAATGTGAATTTAATTCCTATCAGAGTTGTTTAAATGCCCAATAAAATATATGAAAGTGGCTAATGATATCGGCCAATAATGTGTCATGAGAATAACATGGTTTTAATAATACTTTTAATGATTTTCAACCGTTTCCTATCAATTCACAGAGCTTAGAAAATAACTGTATTTTGTCGTAACGCTCTTTGTTACTAGAAACAATGGTAGGAAATGCGAAAAAGATGACAGTACAAGCAACATCATTAAAATATAGACAGTAGTACCATAGAGGCCTTCCTTACAAATACAAACTCATAATTTTGTCCATTGTCAAACATTAGCTTGTAAGGAAATTATAAAATCATCACGACTTCGTGACAAATAACTTAGGTAAAGTTTATTAGCAAATAAATATATACACGAACGGATTTTGTTCAATATATATAGGTAGTTGAATGGTCCCTAGAATGTCGTAAAGGGAACTAAAGAGTGTGCCGATGACCACCTTGCATCAAGTGGTCAACAAAAGCATTCCAAAGAGTATGGTGGTCTGACAGTTGAAGATTTTTAGTGGTGTTGCCAATATATTCTGCCCATGACACCACAAGTTCTTTTTTTCATTGGAACTGTTATCTAAACAAACAATACAAAGCTAAAACCTTTTCCAATTCCAGTATTATAGTCATTTTTACATTTAAAGGCGATTATTATTTGACGGGCCCGTTGGCTTGATGGTTAGAGACCCTGACTGCCAAGTCCCAGGTCGCGGGTTCGATTCCCACCCAGGAGTACTATTAGACTAGTACTATTAGATCTACATAAGTAAGTATTTAGAAAAAAACATATCAGTTATCTGATTTCCAAAATACAAGCTCTGTTTAATTTGGGATCGTGTGTGAAGAATGTCCCAGGATATATATATAAAGCGACATGGAAAAGGCTCTGTCACCCTACATCCTACCTTATGCTGTATCAATATAGGATTAAATTTCCTTCTCCGATGAATAACTGCAAAGCAAATAGTAGAACTGTAATAATCCGTAGCATTCCGATATCAATTCCAATGGAAATTGAACGAGGTGAATGGGCTACGATTCTGTAACGAAAATGATACCTCAACGACGTTCGTCGCAGCCTCTATGCTCTGTCCCTTTCACTAACTACGCAATGACGTGAGAGGTAAGCTCTCCGAGGCCTCGTACTAGCTCGGGTTTAACTGAATAGGGGCTGAAATGAAATAAAATATTGCAATTTTAAAGTATGTAACTTATTCCAATTATTATTTTTAAATTTATTATTGTATTAAGAAATAATAATAATATCATTTACATACAACTAATTGAACTAACTTGGTAGCTGTTGTGTCTATATCACACAGTCTTGAAAGTCACTTCGCAATTTATAGTTGACTTTTGAATATTTTTAGTCCGTGTCCAATTGTCTAATTTGTTTTTAAAGAGTTGATTTAAGTAGCTGATACTTCTTCTTCCTGTATTCGGAGCTTTTAAAATTTTACGTAATCCGTTTGATTATTATTATTTTTTTTTATATCACATGGGCTGACAAACAAGCGGACGGTCCACCTGATGGTAAGTGGTCACTGCCGCCTATGGACATTTGCAACACTAGGGGCATCGCCAATGCGTTGTCGACTCTGAGACATGAAGTTGTTAAGAGCGTTATCAAATCTAGGCGCCGCGCAAATTTAGGTATTATTGAGTGAATGTCGAGTTACGCGACATCTTCTCACTCGCTCGCAGAAGCAGGTTGCAAGTGTGGGGACTAAACGATTTTGATCCACCGTAATATAAGTTCTTCTACGATCTTTAGAATGTGAAACTAGAATTATATTATATCAACCCAACAGAACATAATAAAAATAGTAATGAACGTAAAAAACCCAGAACAATTGAAAAAAAAACTATGAAAAAATAGCCATAAATTTACTCAAAAAATTAATTTCTCAGTTTCTCAAACTGATTTAAAAAAAACGTTAGGCTAATAATAAGAGCGGTCACCCGACGCTCGATATTGATAACGGAAACAGGTAGACGCTTGAAATATTCACAGAATATTTTGTTAAAAATGAATAATAAAATTAATATAAAACAAATATTTAAGGGGAGCTCCCATACAACAAACGTGTTTTTTTTTTGCCGTTATTATTGATAATGGTACGGAAATCTTCTTGCGCGAGCCCGACTCGCACTTGGCCGGTCTTTTTCTTTTTATAGAGTCTCTCGTTTATACCTTTTTTGTTCGATTTGTGGCTATTTTTTCAGAGTTTTTTTTATAGGTTGTTTTAGGCTTTTTACGTTAATTACAATTTTTATATTCAAGAATGTTAGTGGTGATAATGTAATAGTGGGTTTGTAAAATATTTAAATAAACGAAACGCACTAAATATATTTTTTTTATTCCACTCAAAGGCATTGATCGACTTTTTCTTGGTTTAATGATTTCGGGAAGTACGCACTCGTAGTAAAATTTTGTCAATTTTGTCAGTCCGTCAGTCCATCAGTCCGCCAGTCAGTCAGTCCGTCAGTCCATCAGTCCGCCAGTCAGTCAGTCCGTCAGTCAGTGAGTCCGTCAGTCAGTCAGTCCGTCAGTCCGTTAATTTGTAAAATGAAACTTATAGAAAATAGTGTGAAGTGTTATAGTTAGTATAAGTCTTGGCAATAATAAATAGTAAAAAGTGTCGTTTCAACTTTTGGTCTTAATTTTTTCCGTCTAGCCCCGTTTCGCAACGCGCGAACTTCGTTCCAAAAAAACATTGTGATATTACGCGGTATCAATGAAAGCAAATCTAAATTTGAGTGTCCTGCAGTTTCTCAAATATTTTCTTTTTCCTCGTTCTTATACCACCACTGTCACCATAATACAATTTACTTTTTCGGCCCATCACCTAAAAGTTTTCAATTAAAATTATACCCAAAAAACCATAGAAAACGAAATTTTTGATGTGCATTTACCATATCGTGCACTTAGTTAACACCACATTATTATGTTAATGAATCGAAATAATATAATTGAACAAAATACAATGGAATAAAATTCGTACGGATCAAAATGAGCTAGACGCAGTATAAATCGGTGCGCAAGCACATATCTGAATAGTTAGACGGCGGTAGTGCGAGCGACACAGGTCCTACTTCTAACAGCGCCATCGCGCAACTGGCCGTCGCCGCACGGCGCTGTGTAATTTATAGCTAATTTAAAAATTTATTTTTGACGACATATATTATTTTTTATCATTTTTCTTTTACTGTTTTTTGTAAGCCTGAACTCGTCTTCCAAACAGTGTGACTTTTTTTAGGTTTCCCAGCTTCAGTATCATGTAAAAATGATGTTTAATTTCGTCAAATTTAGGTTATAGAAAAATTTTTTTTGAGGCGTTCAGGGAATTAAATTTGCTTTTATATTCTATACAAAAACAATAACAGTATTTTTCCTGTTTAATGTATTTTTTTCAGATTTCCACGATCCATTTTTAATTCATAAATTTCATGTCAAAAATCAGTCTTCCCGTGAAATCTCAAAAACATGTGTTCAAAATAAGTTTATCGTTTAATGAATAATAACATTTTTTAATTTATATTCTATACAAATACAATATAAAGATATGCGTAATCTGGTATTAAAATTTGTTTCTTAAAAATTATTTTCATTTACGAGTAATTTCATCTCAAAATACCTAGATATTTCGTTTTTTATCGATAACACTCTTAAGTCTCATGTACCTGTAATTTCACCGGCCCCCTTACCTTTCTAACCGAAACACAGTAATACATGTGCACTACTGCTTCACGCCAGAAATGGGTAAGGTGGTAGTACTTCCCCGGATGAACTCTGCACTAAGAACTCTACTACTCGGAATTTTTTTAGTTATATCAATTTGATGATATATGAGTGAAGACGAGAAGATGAGTGATTAAATAAAGCCTTAATACTATGATTTGCCATCGACGACACAGTACGCCTGGCAGAATTCTGGTCTAAACAAATTTAGCCAAAACGATCGACACGCAAAAAAAAAAAGAAGCCTTAATATATATTTTGACAAGTGTTATATTTTTTTTATCCTGGAATAACGCTAAACGTTCATCAGTATAATTATACAATTAACCATTGGACCATTATATACCTTATGTCAATAGCAATAAAGATGATAGATTTTATCGTGACTTTCTAATGCAGTCAAAATGGCCTTTTTGATCGTAACAACTATCCTACTAATATATAACTGTGAAATTTTGTGAGGAAGTATAGATGTTTGTTTCTCTTTCACGCAAAAACTACTTGATGGATTTGAATGAAACCTGACACATAGATAGAGCATGCCTTAGAATAACATATAAGATTTATGTTATTCTATTATATTCAGTTATATATTAGTAGGATAGTTGTTGCGATCAAAAAGGCCATTTTTACTGCATAAGAAAGTCACGATAAAATCATCTTTATTGCTATTGACATAAGGTATATAATGGTCCAATGGTTAATTGTATAATTATGCTGAGGAACGTTTAGCGTTATTCCAGGATAAAAAAAATATAACACTTGTCAAAATATATATTATCTCGGGATAATGTAGCATCCCTCGGGAATGCGGGTAAAACCGCGGGGAACAGCTTGAAGTCAATATAGTAAGTAATAAATTCCATACAAAATGAGTTTATTTTGAAGTGAAATTTCAATTATTTATTTATTAGCTATCCGCCGCAGTTTCACCCGTGTTCCGCGATGTTTTTGCAGCGCACGCGATGTAAGAAAGATTTTTGGTAATTTTTTCACACCTTGGGTTACATTATTGGAGTTTTAGTATAGATCCCTAACTTTTTAGTCAAGTTTATATAGCCTATGTTCACCGGAGATAGTGTAGCTTCCCAACAGTGAAATAATTTTTCAAATCGGTCAAGTAGTCTCGGAGCATTGCGTATTCAATGCAAACAAAAAAACAATCAAATCTTTCCTCTTTATAATATTAGTGTAGATGAAGATACGAAATAAAACAAAAGTATTTTCCTGCTATAATCTTTAAGTATTACATATTTAAATATTAATTTTGTTTCACCAAGGTTAATATTACAGTTACGAATAAACAAAGGGATGTACACCCCGTGTCTAGTTCAACCCATGGGGGGAACTCCTCTTTATCCATTAGTAATCCCCTACACGTAATGAAAAACGAAATAATCTTTATCCCTTAGGCCAATTTAACAAACGTTGAGTAACATTGTTATCTATGGCGTAAATATGCTCGTGTGTCGGATTTCTACGGATAATCCCGTTGATATTCAATGATGGATAGTCCGAAAGAACCTATTTCTTTCAGCAGTGAGAAGAGCTCTCAATGCAGGGTTCATCCGGGGAAGTACTTGTGTAACTGTTTCGGTTATGTAAGGGGGGCGGGGAAATCACAGGCACATGAGACTTAACAACTTCGCATCTCAGGGTCAGCATTGGCGATGCTCCTGGTGTTGCACAAGTCCATACGTGGCCACTTACTATCAAATGGTCTGGTTGCATATCATAAAAATAAAAATTTGCTTTCGACGCTTCCCGCAACCAGAAGCCAGGCGAATACCTCGGCCAGAGCATTAGTATTGCGATACATACGTGGCAATGCCAGCGTAATGGGCACGCTTCCCACCGGCAGCGATTTCGATCAGCTGTTTTTATTGTAAGCAGCTAATCTGACTTTTCTTACCTTTCTATTTTTGTTGTCTATATTTCTATGCCATTTTAAGCATTAATTAGGCTCCTGTAGATGAATAAAAACTTATTCAAATAATTTTATTAAGTTATTTACTTAAGTTTATTATTGTCTGATCGAACGTGATGAATCAATCAACTAAGTACTCCACTCAGAATGATGGAATTTGTAATATATTAAAATACTATTGAAAAATAATATTGGCCTTTTTTGGGCTGTCGTTCAAGCGGACATAATATAGACAGCGAAAAAAAAGATGTATAATGGTTTCGATATCGCTCTATTAGGCTCCTCTTCTTATTTTTTCCCAACAATTTAGCATTTTGAGAGGCTAATTGGCTTGGTGGTTAAGGCTCTGACAGCCAAACCTAAGGTCGCGGGTTCGATTCCCACCCAGGACAAACATTTGTGTGCATGAAAATGTCTGTTTGTTCTGTGTCTGGGTGTAAATATCTATATAAGTATGTATTTAGAAAAAAAAAGTAGTATATGTAGTATATCAGTTATCTGGTTTCCATAGTACAAGCTCTGCTTAGTTTGGGATCAGATGGCCGTGTGTAAAATAATGTCCCAGGATATTTATTTATTTATATTAATTACAAACGAGGCATTATTATACATATGTAGGTATAGACCAGTAGTTTCTCGCGGTTTCACACGTGTTCCCATAGGTTGTTACGGTTAATATAGGTTAAAATTAAGTTACTCCTTATAGCATTAGATATCTGCCAGTAAAACTTCATGTCAGAATCGGTCCAGGCGTTTCGCAGATTAGCCAAAACCAACGGTCAGATAAATAAAAGATTTTTTTGTTGTTGTAAGCACTGTATATCCTTTTGCTCTTTGTAAAACGCTGTTATTACGAATTATTAATTTTATTTAGGGGGCGTCCATTAATTACGTAAGGTATTTTTGGGGGTGAGGGGGTCAAGCCGAATCTCACCGAATCTCACGTGGAGGAGAAAATCTCGGCAAATATTACGTAGTTTTTTTATTAGCATGAAACAGTGTAAAATTGCTAGAAGAGGGATATAAATTGTAGTAATATTTTTCACATCTAAATCTAAATCGTATACTTATGATATCAAATCTCACGTGAGATTAGGGGCGGGGAGAGGGGGTCGAGCAAAATCTCATGACATCTCACCAAGGGGGGTTGGGGGGATGAAATATCGCCAAAATCACCTCACGTAATTAATGGACGCCCCCTTATTTGAATAGATCATGGAAAACGGTATCTTTGTAACAATATGGAAAAGATATATGCCACAAAAATAGAACTATTAAATATATTAGATATAAAATTTTCATTTATAATATATAATTTGTGCGAGAAATATCCAAATAACGAAATACATGAATTCATAGCTCTTTACATATTATAAATATTGACGGAGATATACATCTCTAAGGATAGATAAAAATGAGAGTACCTTAGTAGAACCGGCTGCAATGTGATTTAAAATCTACATCGAGATGAATTTAACGTTTCTTAGTAAGTTTATTATTTCCTTCTTTCTTCCGTTTCAAGGTTTTGCATATTTTCCTCGATAAATTGTAGGATACATTTTGTGCTCAGAAAATATTTTAACAGTGAGCTAAACAAACATCTTTGGAGATTCTTTACACAGCCATCTGATCGCAAACTAACCAGATAGGTGATATACTACACGTACTCCTCGTTTTTTTGAAGTGAAAACTTCTTTAGCGGCGTTGAGCACTTTTCTTGGAATGGGTATAAAATGTTAAACTCGCGTCAGGACACGTGACCTGATCGAAAATTCGTAAGACGGTAAAAATGCACAACGTTAATATTCAAGTTTTCACTTCTGCCGGCACTCCCGGAGTGCAAACCGTTATTTTTCTTCATACAAGACGTATTAGACCCGCTGTCACTGACTTGATGAACGAGCACCGCAGACCCCCGAATCCCTGTTACCAGCCCCCTTATTCAGCTCATACAAACTTCGTCGGCAAGCCGCTTCACGAAGTTTCGCAGTGCTTATCTCTCACGTGATTAGTAGTATTAGCTTAGTTAGCGAAAGAGACAAAGCACGGAGGCCGCGACGAAACATCCTCGAGTTTGTGTCATTTTCCTTACAGAATTGAGCCCCTGTAACCTCGCCGACCGCCGCAGAAAGACCACTTTCTGTCCTGATGATGCTTCGGTCGATTTCGAAGTTTCCTTGTTTGGGACTTGACAGAGAAGGAGATCCAGCGGAATTAGTTACTCGATATTTGTTTAAACGTCAAGCCTGGAAGAAATTGCTACAGCAACAAAGCCGCCTAAATTGTTTACACTTATAATGTTTGTAAAATACTTTTTTATTTAATTTTCTCTGTATGTGGTGTGAACAATAAAGCATATTTGTATTGTATTGCTTTTTTTGTATAATTTTAACCTTAAACTTCGAATCAATGACCTTTTGTCTTTCGATAAAGTTAGTATAATTAAATACATAGCTTATGTAAAAATATTATTAGATATATATGGTTTGTGGTTACAAAAATACATTTTTATTATTTATTTATTTATTCTTAGTTTTGTCGCGGCATACCTCGTCGATACCGCCGAGTTATTATCGCCTAACTTAACTTCCCAACTACATCAATGAAAGCCAAGAACAAAAGCCATGTAGGTTTCAGCACAAGAATGTTTCAAAGCCAAACATTCCACTGAGAATTGTCGATCGTAGTCAAAGAGCTAAGTGTATTGTAACAACTTAGTTCAGAACACTTACAACCTTACAAGTTTGATTACTAGCTCTGGTTTCTTGTTGAGTTAGTCTATTTTGTAGTCTCGTTATTTCTTTTTGAATGTTATCTACATTAAGTATTTTGTAACTGTAAAATATAAAAAAATTGGTATAATAAAATAGCCAAAAAGTCAGCATAGATAAAAATTTTATAAAAAAAAAACAATGTAACTTTGTTGAGTTTCTTGCCGGTTCTTCTCAGTTGAAGGCTGACGTCCGAACCGGTTGTAGCTTCAGTGAATTTGTCCTTCATAAGTGCCTTCCGCGGGCCTAAACTGAATAAAGGGTTATGAATTTTGAAAAAAAAAAAATTTACGGCGTCAAATCAGTTTCCATTATTTGATGGACCAATTGACTAAGTGGTTAGATATTCTGACTATACCCCGCAGGACAAACATTTGCGTTCGTGAACATGTTTGTTTGTTCTGTGTCTGGGTTTAACACTAAACATACCATAACGGGTCAAATTACCCATTTTGAACTTTGCATTAAAAATTAACATATCATTTTATTGCTTTTGCACATTTGACTTCAAGACTTTTTCTTACTAATTAATATACAGTTATACTATTTATTTCCCTTCCAAACAACCATATTTCATACATTCAACCAGGAAACATAAAGTTACATTTGACCCGCTATGGTAGTAATAGGTACCTAGTAAGTGTTGGTATGATTAGTGATAAGTATCTAGCTATATAAGTATGTACTTAAGATGCTATATAATGATGTATTTAAAATTTAGTGTAAAAATACGAATAATTATCCTAAGACTTAAGACCTTAACTTAACTTAAGACCAGCTGCAGGCCTACCATCAACTTTTACTTATCCATTCAATTCCGATGCAATTCAGTTTAGGTGCCTAAACTGAATCGCTAAGATTCGTACCATGAAGTGCCTTTTGCTGACTGGCGTTTGAATCGCTCACGGAGGAATGAACGAACGAAATTTGTCTCTGGTCCGCGCTGAGAAAGAGATAACGCTATACCGTCGTTGCATAAGTCTGTCTCTTTTACTCGAACCATATGTATTGCGTTTCGAAACCTAGTTGATATGATTTAGCGGTATCTATGTGTAAAAATAACAACAAATATATTTTAAAATTGCGCTATTGAGCATAAAATTAAATACCACTAAGGCTTTCTTAGTACTGAATTACTAATTATTACTAATAAATAATAGTAATTTATATAATTTTTTACATTACATTTTAAAGGTTTGTTTAGTGTTGTCGTAAAAATAAATTGATTATGACGAGTTTAGAGCGCGCCTCCACTCATGTTGGATTTGACAGAGGGCGGTTGTTATTGTTGAGATTTTTAGTTTTGAAAGTAGGTATCTCTAACTATTATTGAAAGAAAATTACGTGTTATTATTAGTACATATTTATTTTATTTATAAGTGTTTTAACGTTTCACTGACTTAAAATAGTTGGTAATACGAATAAGGGCGCAAGTATCCTTGTGTAGTTTGTGTAATAATGTTATATTTTCATAATGTAAACTTACAAACTTCTTTATCTCAAACGCGTACCTAACTTAAGTACCAATGTATTTTAAGTGGTTTTTTTACAGTGATGAATCGCGTCGAAGAGTAACGTTCGGTCAACTTGAGCAGCTTTGGGAATTTCTGAACCGAAAAAAAGACATAGCAACGGGCTTTAATAAAAAATCCGCAGTTCATCACACAGTTCTTATACCAATTGTTTAGACAACCGATATCTCTTTATGAATTCTGCATCTTCCAAATAAAAGGGGTACGATTGTTACCGTGTTAGACGTCTTTTTTGTCGCCGTGTTGTGTTTATTTCATTATCATTTTCCATGAATTCAAAAAGGACTAATTCATTAGACATCTACAATAAAAAATGCTCTACAAATCACTTGTTTACATTGACACATAAGAAACACAAAATATTCAACTGAAATACCTTGAATTACGTATATTTTCACTATTTTTTAAAAGTTATTAACAAAACGATTCACTTCACGCCAAGAAAGAAGCAACTTTTATTGGTTCGCTTAATTTGACACTTAAACTATCCAGTTTAGGTTGATATGTCACCTCATGGTACAAAAAATGAACGAATGAAAACAGTTTGCCATCCAATTGCAGACTTGATTTGGCGTCAACCTAAACTGAATCGCGTTAATGACGTCGTGGTATGAAATAGCGGGGCAGTTTATTTTAGGTCGTCAAATGAATCGCAATAAGAGTTCATAGTAGGCCTGCAGGTAACTGATATACTACATACCTATACAACAAATATTTTCTAAAATCATACTTAAATATTCTGGGTTATTTGTTTACACGCGGCCATCTGATCATAAACTAAACGGAGCTTGTACTATGGAAACCAAACAATAGATATACTGCATAAACTATTTTATTTACTTCCATACACATAATAAACAGACATGTTAATACACACAAATGATTGTGTTGGTTGGAAATCAAACTCACGACCTGTGGCGTGGCCGTCAGAGTCTACAACCACCAAGCCAAGTGGCCTGTTAAATTAGTAAGAATAGCAAAATTTGTATAAATTTGAGTTTTTTTTTTAAATAATATAAACTAGAGTTTGACTGCGATCCCACCTGATGGTAAGCAGTAATGCAATCTTAGATGTTGAGGCGCACTAGTTTAAGAGCCTATTCACTCTAGCCTTGAAGACACCCAAATTATAGTTGCTCGGGGAGACCGCAGCAGGCAAGTTATTTCAGTCCCTCGATGTGCGCGGTATAAACGACGAGGCGAAACGCTTAGTCCGGACCGTAGGAGTTTCGACAACATAAAAAAAATGTGTGTAAAGCATTAGTTATCTGGGTGCCATAGTTTTGGGATCTCAGTCTCTTACCAGACGGACACTTATAGAGCACGGAGGCCGCGATGAAACATCCTCGAGTTAGTGTCATTTTCCTTGCAGAATCGAGCCCCAGAGGCTTAAGCAGGAACCTCTATCGCAAACGTAGTCGCAGCGCGCAACCTCACAGTATGCGGCTGTTCAATTTTCTATACCAACCAGCTTTTTGGCGCACTCGATACGATGACGATACCCATACGAAGGTTGTTCGTGCTCAGCGCACAGATAACCATGTGTAAAGAACGTTTCAGGATATCTATATATTTAAAACAAAGCCGTACCACAACTTATAACTCAACAACGGTAGCACAGATTTCAATAATCTTTGATTTGTTGGAGTTATCTCCGTCCCAAATAGAATAAGTTATTAAATATATTTGAGGGAGGGGTGAGATTCCTCTATTCAAATGGGAAGATTTTCCGCCAGGCTAGGTGATCATGTCTGGGGACCGCGGTCCAACTGTTGATGTTGGATGCTTGTATATATGTCAAATCCTGAGAGAATCTCGATATCGCGATGTAGGATTCTCGCGTGTTTCTACTTGTTCATAGATGTCGCCACATCACTGTAGTGCGGGCGGTGAAGGATTGTAGGCGTGTTCATAGATTTCGCCACAAAGATATAATTGGTTTTCTCAAAAAAAAAATCATTATTAACGCTATCTCCGAGTATTGAAACTACAATCCTCGGGTAACTGCAGGCACAGCTAGTTTATTATAAAGGCAAGTATGGTTAACAATCTCTTATTAATCGCTCGCTAACGTAATTTATATTAGCTGAATAAGGAGAATGGGCTATACTTATTACATACTGTTCAGTACTGGACGTTGTGTGCAGCCTCATCATCACTTAAAGTGAGATCTTGGTCAAACAAACTATTCTGAACACAATATAAAAAAAAAAGAGTTTCATGTGTGCAGTTCTGACACGGAAGTAAAACCTGAAGAAAATTACGTCTACCTATCTCAGTCTCTCATCCGATTTATCCTATAGATGTATCTGTCTTATGTATGTTTCTCTCTTTTTAGTGACGGTTTTTCTTTTTCATGGAGTTTCAAATCAGAATGTTGCTAATTTACTTTTCACTATAAAAACATACTAATAAAGAAGGAATTGACTTTCAGGGCATAGACAACGTATTAATAGTGTAGCATAGACAAACAGGTCAGTGGCGCATTCAGCTAACTGTCAATTTGAAAGGAATGTTTATCTATGGATTTGTTATAGCTGACCGACCGCGCATTTTTTTAAAAACTACAAAATGTTTTATCGAATGCGAGGTGAGCGCATCTTCCTGATGAAAGTATAACGTTCATGCCAAATTAAAATCACAAACAAAAACGTTACGTTTAATGTGACAGTTAGATGAATTGGGACTCTGAAAACGTACCTGTGGTAAACTGCAAGCTAAAGCGACTGCCCAAGCACAGTACAGCATCTGTTTACTCCGTCTCCTGGCTACTGGCAGCCTTAGCGGGTATATCACGGCAAAAAACCTGCAAACAAAACATTTCTAAATGAGGGATTCCTGTAGGGGATCCCACTAAAACGTTACGACAGACCAGTTTTGGTTACAGAACCTCACTGCCACGCCACACGTGAGTCCGATTCTACCTAAGACAAACATTTGCGCGCATTAACATGTTTGTTCTGTCTATTTAAGTATGTATTTAGGAAATAAAGTAGTATTATTTAGTTATCTGGTTTCCATAGTACTCTGCTTAGTTAGGAATCAGAAGGCCGCGTGTAAAGAATATCCTAGTATTTATTATACCCTCTTCCACGTTCATGCCTATACTCCATCTGAGTGCTGAGAAAGATATATTGTTTCTCTCTCCCTCACCTATCAATAGATATACAGACGAGCACGTTCGAGGACAGGTACAGCCCGAACGCTCTCAGCACAGACAGTAACTTGCAGAGAAGGTTCCCCACCAGCCACGCGTTCGTGTACTTCCATCCAATCTGAGAACAAAGAGGCAATTTGTTAAGTTTCTAATTGGAAATACATTTAGGCCTATTTTAGTTGACTGTGGCTGCCTCACGTGCCTTGTGGCAGGTGCTCTTTGGGGAGGAGGTGGGGCTTAAATTCCAGATTTATCACGTGGTTTCTCAGCGTATATATTCTACTTGTGTGCCTAATTTTATTACAATCCGTTGAGTCGTTATTGAGCAGCCTAGTAACAAACACCCACGAAAACTTTCGAATTATAATGTTAGTTAATAAAGTTACTGGAAAGACTATAACCTAATTGTTAGTTTAATTTGAGCTTGCTTTGAAATCGGTCATTGCCGGTGCTTCCTTTTAGTAATATTCTACTATTCCTATTAATATTATAAATGCAAAAGGTTGTGAGGATGTATCGATGTTTGTTATTCTGTCACCTTAAAACTATTTAACGGATTTGGGATAGTTAATAACCCGGATTATGCCGGGTAAATGTTATTTCTCTCGTGAATGCGGGTGCAAACGCGGGGGAAATCTAGTCTATACTAATATTATAAAGAGCAAAGATTTGTATGTAAGTATATTTGTTACTCTTTCACGCAAAAACTACTAAACGGATATGGATGAAACTTAGATAGAGTATATCCTGAAATAACATATAGGCTACTTTTTATCCCGGGATAATTTGATATCCCTCGGGAACGCGGGTAAACCCGCGGGGGACAGCTATATATTATAAATGTGAATGACAGTTTGTTACGCTTTCACGCGAAAACTACTAAACCGATCATCATGAAACTTTGTAATCAATCATATTCTTGGAGGTATTAGAAGTAACATATGAAACTTTTATCCCGGGAAAATGTCACATCCCTCGGGAACGCGGGTGAAACCGCGGGGGACAGCTAATCTACCATAAAAGTCAAAGAAGTTTTACTTCAACCGCGCGTAAAGGTAACGCACTTTTTTTATTTAAAGTTGTTTATCAACATATTATTCTGATACGCATTTCCGTTCAAAGCCATTTATTTTGTTTACAAAGTGATTTCAAACAAACATGAACAAAGTTTGTGTTAGACGCATTTTATTTTTTTTAACACAACTTGTTGAGTATTCAAGGAAATGGCCTCAGGATATTTTAGTAACTTATTTCCTTGCTTACATTTTTTGTAAAAGTCTTCCAAGTATTTAATTATAATATGTATAACTAGCTGTCCCCCGCGGTTTTACCCGCGTTGCCGTGGGATGTCACATGTATTATACATCAAAACCTTCCTCTTCAATCACTCTATTTATTAAAAAAACCGCATCAAAATCCGTTGCGTAGTTTTAAAGATTTAAGCATACATAGGGATATAGGGACAGAGAAAGCGACTTTGTTTTATACTATGTAGTGATGTATATATTAGGGATCGTTTGGTGGGACGACAAGTGATACACAAGAAAGTCTAATGCCAACTGATTTATTGCATGGTGTCACCGTATTATATATTAGTACAATCTGCACCTATGTGTGCGTGCGTGTTCCCACATATATATTGTTTTTTTCGTGTTAAAGTAATAATCGGCTTTATCTTATTCGAATAAAGTCTCAAGTTGACTGTAATACAGTCGTATTTTATCTGATAAACAAAAGAAGAGTACAATAAGCTTATTATTACGTAATACGAAGATACTTCTAATACCATTGACTTCCTACAAAAACTTTTATATACAGTATGGATCTGCCCCCTTATTCAGCTAATACAAACTTCGTCGTCGAGCCGGCGCACGGAAGCCTCGGAGAGCTTACCTCTCACGTGATTAGTAGTTAGCGAAAGAGGCAGACCAAGATGCCGCGACGAAACTTCTTCGAGCTAGTGACATTTGCTTTACAGAATGGCGCTCCTGATACAGCATGCAAACTTTCAATCTACGTAACATTTAAAATCAAAACTCCGCAAGTTGGCAGTTGTTATTTGTTAATTGTGCAACCGTGCATACTCTGCGCAAGATGAGGAAACGTGACGAAAATTCTGACTTGGCTCTGCTTGGCTGACTCGGCTTGGAATATATATATAAGATATATAGAAGCCGTCGTCGTAAGAAGAGTAACTTGCCTGCTGCGGTCTTCCCGAGCAACTATAATTTGGGTGTCGTCAAGGCTAGAGTGAATAGGTTCTTAATAAACTAGTGCGCCTCAACATCTAAGATTGCATCACTGCTTACCATCAGGTGGGATCGCAGTCAAGCACTAGTTTATATTATTTAAAAAAGAAAAAGTATCGTAATGACACGATAGAAGTGAAACTTTTGTATAACATTTACATACCACATATACATTGTATACATTTTAATTATTCATCAATCAGTTTTGAATAGCATAGATTGTGTTTATCCTTCATTTATTGTTTGCCACACAGAAAGGTTGCGGATCAGAATTTCAAAGCTCTACATACGAAGTTTTACTTAAAAAATCGGGACATCCTTTTACACAATTCAAATTTGTTTTAGAATCTCCAAAGTTAAGGTCAACAGCCTCTTTAGAATGTTACCCTGTAACCTTACGCGGCTCAAAGGCCCCTGTAAATCGAGTAGTGAAGGTAAGCGAAATACGTATTATGTTCGCACTATCACATTGGCTATATAACGCTACTTGTTTCCATTCCACTGTTTCTCGCGTAAATCCACATTTATCGAAATAAAAAATGTAATTTGTTTCTGAACCTGGGGCTCGATTCTGTAAGGAAAATGACACTAGCTCGAGGATGTTTCGTCGCGGCCTCCGTGCTCTGTCTCTTTCGCTAACTACGCTAGTACTACTAATCACGTGAGAGATGAGCTCACCGAGGCCTCCATGCAGCAGCTCGCCTACGAAGTTTGTATTAGCTGAATAAGGGGGCTGTTGAGAAGTTTTTGCGTGAAAGAGTTACATACTTACTAACTTCTTTACAAACTTTTACTTTTATATTAGTAGCAAGTAGGATAGGATGTCAGGGTAGTGACAATCTTCTTTTTTTGTTGAAGTTAATCTTCTCATGGGAGGGCTTTAAAATTCTGACCCACCTTTGAGTGACAAAAAATAAATGATGATAAGCAAAATCTCTTCTTTTTGAGCTTCGATGAAATCTAAAAGCGACACCAAAGAGAAAATAATAAATAAATATCCCGGGACATTATTCTGATCCCAAACTAAGCAGAGCTTGTACTATGGAAACCAGATAACTGATATACTGCATTATTTTTTTCTAAATACATACATAAATAGATATTTACAAACAGACACAGAACAAACAGACATGTTTATTCACACAAATGTTTGTCCTGGGTGGTAATCGATCCCGCGACCTTCGATTTGGCAGTCAGAGCGCTAACCACCAAGCCAACTGGCCTGCCTAAAAAGAACATATACAGGCATAGGATTTTCCTGCTAAAGAAGTAGCTAGTTGCTATGTAGTTTTCTAAAGGTTCCATTATTACGCGTTTGAAATGTACTTATTAATTTTTACTTTTCTCGAGCGCAAAGTCATATCGCTTTGTAGCTGTAAAATGTAGCTAGAGCGTCCTTTTAGAATAGAAAGTATTTTAAAACAAATTTTGAAGGTAAAATGAATTCGGGAATTTTACTGTCTGACCTACTTTCGAATGAATTTATTTCAGAAATATTCAAACCTTTATATAAATCTAAATATACAAATCTGAAAAAATACAAAAGTAATTCGACAGACTGCGATGTATTTTATTATTTTATGTAGCAAGTTTTTTATAGCTGACATACCTTATTCATCAATCGGTCCTAGCTCAAAAAACTGGGATTATACCAATGATGTATATTTATATAGACGCGTCATCTACTAACATCAAGGCCCTAAAAACCAGCGTAAATAGTAGCAACCTATACGCGCGAAGGGAGGAAAAGAAAATAAATGCTAGTTTATGGTGCACCTATTGTTACAAAGAGATGCATATACATAGTTAGTTACGTTAATATTGAGTGCTGCATGCACCGCGCGTGTTCTCGCGATCAAAGTCGGTGCGACTAAATAGAATGGTCAATTACCATTATTTTATGTTGCCATTTCTGAGCGCGGACAACATATCTATAGTTTATATATCAATTGTTATAACGAGCCTGTGTCGCTGCATACTTGATAATTAACTGGAAATATTTGTCCAAAACGCTATGAAACGTGTTTTTTTATACTACTAAAGTGGAAAACAATCTAACGGCTGATCTGATGGAAAACGGTCACCGCAGCCTATAGACGCTTGCTACACCTTGGGTACCACTCGCATATTGCTGACAATATCTTCACACCCTGTTGAAGACTAAGATTCTGCTGTTATTATAAGCCTTATGTGTGTACCATATTTTAGAAATAATGCCTTAAAAAAAATTTAAGGAATGAATTAGGAATGTTTTAGGACAAAAGGCTTTCTACAACATAAGCGATTATTTTAATGATGGTAACGCTTGGGTGTAGCACTCGCTTCAGCAGGACACATCTATATGTACAAAATTTTATTTCAAAGGAGTAATTGCTGAGTTTATTGCCGGATCTTCTCAGTAACAGCAACCTTCGGAACCGACGTTAGAGTTTGACCATTCATAAGTGCCTGTAAAAGCCTATTTGAATAAATATCTAATTTTATTTCATTATTAGCTGCGTCCTTCGGCTTTATCCGCTTTCAATCCTGGTTATAAACCTTCCTCTTGAATTACTCTATCTATTGCTAAAAACTGCATTAAAATCCGTATAGTTTGCGATTCTATAAAGGACATACAGACAAACATTCATTTCTATATATATAGATTAGTGTTAACATGAGTACCTAAGTTGCTGTGTAGCAGAATGATAACCTGAAGAGCTTGTAACGTTATTATTTGAGTATGATCTAGTGCGTGGTTGTAGAAAATTGCCTGGAAATTCATATGATAGACTCGAACGAGCTCACAGTAATCTCAACGCGTCGGTTACGAATCCAATTCGACATCAGTCGTACGTAAAAGTCACACAAATTACTAATTTACTTTTCGCTGTGGAGTAGACTTGAAATAAATCCTTTTTTATGAAGCCATGTTATTTATATTCTTGAACACTGCCATTTTGCTGGAATCGCGGTTGAGTGTAACGTTTATTTTTGTTGGTTTGTAAGGTTCCATAGTGTTACAACCTGGTTTTCCTGTCGTTATATTTATTTAGGAACTAGCTCCCCGCGTTACCGAGGGATGTAATATTTTCCTGGCGCAAAAAGTATCCTATGTTACTTCTAATACCTCTAAGAATATGTGTATAAAATGTCATGATGATCGGTTAAGTAGTTTTCGCGTGAAAGAGTAACAAACAAACTTACATTCACATTTCTAATAATACTGGCTGTCCCCCGCGATTAAACCCGCTTTCCCGAGGGATGTATCATTTTTTTAGGATAAAAAGTATCTTATGTTACTTCTAATACCTCCAAAAATAAGTGTACAAAGTTTCGGTTAAGTAGTTTTTGCGTGAAAGGGTAGCAAACAAACTTACGTTCACATTTATAATATTATTATAGAAAGGATATAGATTACACTGGCTCACCGACACACCAAGTAATAGTCCAATCCTCCAGTTATTTGTTCCCGCTCAATCCATTGAATGAACTGATTGACAGACTGACTGGTCGACCGTCTGAGTCACTGACCGACTGACTGGCAGTGTTGCCACTATATGCGTGAGACAGTGCTAAGTATCTATTAAATAGACACACAAACACTACACATAGTCAAACGCGAAACACTTACAGTTTCAGTCTTCATGGCCATCTAACTCCGAGATTTCCAAAATAAACCAACAACGTTGAAAAATATTTTGAGGTTACCTTTTCTACATAACGGGCCATTTGGTGGTTAGAGATCCTGACTGCCACGGTATTGGTTTTGGGTTCGATTCCCGACCAGGACAAACGTGTGTAACATGAATATATCTGTTTGCTTGGAGTGTATAAATATATAAATAAAATAATATTTATTTATTTTATTTATCTCCACAAATTACAAGCAATGATATGTAGTCCAAACTAAGCCTGGGCCTGTAAAATACATATGTTACTACGTATTTAGACTTATCAAAAAACGTTGTATTTAAGTACATCAGTTATTTGGTTTCCATAGTACAAGCTCTGCTTAGTTTGAAATCAGATGGCCGTGTGTTAAGAATGTCTTGGGATTCATTTAATTATATAAATGGTACAGACGGGCGATAAAGTTACGTGAGATCTCGGTACCTATAAAACAACAGATTTTCTAACCCTATTTCACTTCCAAACCATTTCAATTTGAGTATAAGAGAAGCTATTACATGAAGTTAATTGCCAAAACATCTTCATTATTAAATGCTAGATGAATTTAGCGATTCTCAGTAATAAATTATTACACATCGTTTGCAGCTGGCTGGTATCGCGGCTGTCTATAGAAATTATGATTGATTTAAACCTTGTATATAAGCCATTTTACAGATAATAGTGTTATAGAAAAAATAACCTTATATGTTTATAACAAGGTTCATAATCAGCTTAAAATTAAACACTGGATCATAGAGCCTTATCTCTAATGGAATAAATGCGATGTTTGCATGACAATCTAAGCTGCCAATTCGGGCCTTATAGATGTCAATAACATTAGTATTTACATAACAAGCGACGTTGAAGTTTATAGCTCATTAACTTCAAATTGGAATTAGAGGAATTTACAGTATGTAATTTAACTAGCTGTAGCCTGCGGTTTCACTTGCGTTTCCGAGATATGTTGCAGTTTCCCCGGAAAACAAGTATTCTATCTGCTCTCTATAGGCTGTTTAATAAGTACCTATGTATATAAAGAAAATATCCATTATTGGATGTAAGAACTTATAGTATATACATACACTATCGACAGGCCAGTTGGCTTGGTGGTTAACGCTCTGACTGCCAAACCGAAGGTCGCGGGTTCGATTCCCACCCAGGACAAACATTTGTGTGCATGAACATGTCTGTTTGTTCTGTGTCTGGGTGTAAATATCTATATATGTATGTATTTAGAAAAAAAAAAAAAGTAGTATATGTAGTATATCAGCTATCTGGTTTCCATGGTACAAGCTCTGCTTAGTTTGGGATCAGATGGCCGTGTGTAAAGAATGTCCCCGGATATTTATTTATTTATAAATATTATAACAGGCTTAAGATCTGTGGATTCTGTGAAAAAAAGAAATATGTTATCATAGCAAAATAAAACAGATCTTAAAATAGTATAATATAAAACACCGGCATTATTTCTATCTGTTTGTGTGCTTAGTTCTTTTAAGCTACGGAATAGATTTTGATTAGGATTTTACTTTAATTTAGAAAAATAATAACGTAAGGTTTAATTGTATAGAAGATTTAAATTTTCACTCAAAATAAAACATATAAAATAACATTTTTATACTAATATTATAAAGAGCAAAGATTTGTATGTACGTATGTTTGTTACTCTTTCACGCAAGAACTACTAAACGGATATAGATGAAGCTGGGCACATAGATAGAGCATATCCTGGAATAACATATAGGCTACTTTTTATCCCGGGAAAATGTGATATCCCTCGGGAACGCTAGTGAAATATAATCATCGAATACTAAAAATCGAAATAATCACTAAGAGATTTATTTAGGCAAAAAAAAATCATCACGTTACCTTCATTATATATTTATGAAAATATAATGTTTATACGTAGAAACATAGGAATGTTTGAGTCAAAATTAGATATCCATAATATTAATACAAGACAAAGGGAGAAGTTAGTAGTTCCATACTTTAGACTAACTAAAGTAAACAAGTCATTTCTTGGTAATTGTGTTCGATTTTATAATAAAATACTGCTTTCAATAACCAAAATGTCTGATCATAAATTCATAAATTGAATTAAGAATATTTTGAAAGAAAGAGCGTATATAGTTCATTATATTGAAGATAAAAATGTATGGAAATAGCTACTCTCTGCACAGTGAACCTCTATTTTGCTCGTTTAGGTCGTAACTAATTATTGTTATTTTCTATTTTGTAATCTTGTTATTTCTTTTTTGTTTTTGAATGTAGGTGACATTCAAAAATTAAATACTTTGTAATTGTGTAATATATAAAATTGATATAGTAACATAGTCAAAAAGTCAGAAAAATTATATAAAAAATTATAAAAAAAACAATGTAACATTGCTGAGTCTCTTGCCGGTTTTTCTCAGTTGAAGGCTGACTTCCAAACCGGTAGTAGCATCAGTAACTTTAAATTTGACCTTCCGCAGGGCTAAACTAAATAAATAGTTTTGAATTTATTGAAAAACAATAAAAAAATATGTTCGTTCATTTGTGAAGGGAAGTCTCCTGGACACTGCATCTATTTCAAAGGTACATTATAGGCTATTTTATAATTCCAGTACATTAAATACTCGGAAACGCGGACGAAACCGTAGGACTGAAGCTAGTTTTCAAATAAAGTGCCAATCCATGTGTGATATGAAATCCTTTCTTCAGAGTGTAGGTAGACTCATTATTAAATTTTATTAGAACGTAATTTAAAACTTAATAACTACAAAAGTGTGCCTTATAAACTCCTACGTAACACTAAATTATAATAAATTGCTTGGCGAAATATTTTCTTAAATTTTCAAAAACTTTTCTCTTTTCAAACAGGATAATTAGGTAGGTAAATTTTTTGTACAAATATTTTTTTTTTCGTTCGTTTTGGGTGTGTAGTTGAGCGTGAAATATTAACGCCTATTAGTCTGAATAAATATTAGTGATGGAACTTCACTGGCCTCCGTACAATAAAAAAAAAAACGACCTTATTGATTACCCAAAGATGTATCTGACATGTTGGTACATCAAGTCCATAAGTCGAAGACTGTTTGAAATTAATCGTCTATACAAAATAAATATGGTGTCTCTTTGTAATGTTAAAATATTATGCTTATTACTAAATCGATATGGAAGAATATACGGTACTTAAATCATGATAATAAGGGTGTCGTGGGACACCAGATAAGAACGAAGTTTTCATTGACATAATACATGCTTCTTTCCATTCAGTGCGATTCAAAATTTACTTTTAACTTATTCCTTTTCTTATAATAATTACTAATTATAATAATTTATAAATGGAACAGAATTTTAAACATGTTGTATGTAGCCTTTAAATAAATTATGAAAAAAACAAACCCAATAATAAACCATATCATTTAAATTTCGAATAAAAGTGTCGTTATAACTTTTCGTATGATTTTTTTCCGTCTAGCCCCCTTTCATAACGCGCGATAAGGAACTTCGTACCAAAAACATTTTTGTTTGTCTGTCTATCTGTTCCCACTAATCCCGAGACGGCTGAACTGATTTTGACATAACTGTCATTATCTTATGCTATTTTTATTTCAGAAAAACAATACCGATCTCGCACAAAAAATCAAACCTATCAAATAGTGAATAAAATCCGATTCCTATAATAAATAACTCTTACACAGGAAAATGTACCATCCTTCGAGAATGCGAATTAAACCACCCCTTCAAATGATTTGCTATTTCCCGTTATAAGATAGACGCGTGCTAACAACATCTATAACTGTACCTTACAAGTTGCTGAGATGAAAACCCGTGACATATAGACAGACAGAAGTCTCACCAGGATGGCTCCTAATAGCACTTGGTTTAGAACTCTATTACGATATTTTAGAAGAACTACTAAACGGATATAGATGAAACTTGGCACATAGATAGAGCATATCCCGGAATAACATATATGCTTTTTATCCCGGGAAAAGTGATATCCCTCGGGAACACGGGTGAATATCTTATAATACTGTTAAATTCATATAAAATTAAATGTTTGGTAACTAAAAAGAATACTTAAAGCTTATATAATAGGGGTTATATTTAATAAGCAAATTTGTTAAAAAAGAAATCCTACTAATATTATGAATGCGAATGTTTGTATGTATGTATGTTTGTTACTCTTTCACGCAAAAACTACCAAACGGATTTGGATGGCACATAGATGGGGCATACTCTTGAATAACATATATCATTAGCGATTCTCCTAGTGTTACAAATGTCCATAGGCAGAGGTGACCGCTTAACATAAGTGGATCGTTTGTTTGTGTGTCGGCCGACTAAACAATTAAAAAAAATTGTAACTTAACAAAATTATAATAAATAAATATTCAGGGCATTCTTTAAACACGGCCATCTTATCCCAAACTAAGCAGAGCTTGTAATATTTAACCCAGATAACTGATTTACTACATATACTATTATTATTTCTCAATACATACGCTATACATATGCTATATACAACGTGATACAGAAATAACATTTGAAAAAAAAAAAATGAAAATGTTTGTCCGGCGTAATATATGATATATTTTCAAAAAAAATTCAAAACCATTTATTCAGTTTAGGCCCTCGGAGTGCACTTATGAAGGTTAAATTTAAAGTTACTGAAGCTACAACCAGTTCGGAAGTCAGCCTTCAACTACTACTTCTTTTTAAATACATACTTATATAGATATTTATAATATACCCAGCCAGAGAACAAACAGGTGTCACAAATAAACAAACAACTGACAAAGTTTTTGTCCTGGGTGGGAATCGAACCCACGACTTGCGGCGTGGCAGCCCGAAATTTGAAGCAAAAAGCCAACTGACTCTTAAAAATTTTAAATTACCTTTTCAGCATTTTACAAGGTATAATAACATAGACAGTATAAAACAACGAGTTTAAAGACAAGGCTTTTATTTTCACGAACGCTTATAATATCAATCGGATCTTCCAACCCGTTATGAAAAGTTCTTGATAAATTCCGAGAATAATAATTTGAACTCGTACTATGTAAACATTTGTCTTTCTCGAAATCTATTCAATGAAAAAGAATATCTGCTGTCTCACTCTTTGTTCTATACAACGTGTTACAAAAACCCGTAAAAATATAATTAATTATTATCAAAGCCAACAACCCTAGTAAGCTGTCATGTCAGGGAACCAGATTATTTAACAGAAAGGCCTGCGTACCTATTTTACCTAATAATTGTCTACTTTAATAGTTTTTCTACTTTTCATTCATAAAAATCTGATTATTTTGATTGGTGTATGTAATACAGGGAAATCGCCAATGCGTTGTCGACCCTGAAACGTGAAGTTGGTAAGTCTCATGTGCCTGTAATTTCACCGGCCCCTTACCTTTCTAACCGAAACATAGTAATACAAGTGCACTACTGCTTCACGGCGGAAATGGGTAAGGTGGTAGTACTTCCCCGGACGATCTCTGCACTAAGAGATGGTCGTGTGTAAAGAATTTCTCAGGATATTTATTAAAACAAAACTTCAATGTCAGTGTGATTCCATCCCTATGTAAAAATGCGTCTACAAAAACTATAGTAGATAATGAATTCAAATTAGATGTATTCCAAAAAGTAGGTACTTAAATATACTTACTTATAGAGTTGATTGCGAAAACATGTTTTCGACTTTTGCGTCGGTTTCTTATGAAAAGCACTTTCTCTTTGTTAATAAAGTTTCTTAGATTCTCTATTGAGCTTTGTATGATTAAATAAGTATTAGGCAATGATGATTTTTGAGATTTCTAGTACGAGTAGGCAGATAATCATATTTAAGATTTTTTTAACTTCAAGTAGCTTTAAAACTTACCTGCTACACTACAGAGCGTATTTGTTTGTCTGTTTATTCTGTGTCTAGATGTAAATATACATAAACTAGCTGTCTCCGCGGTTTCGCCCGCGTTAATCGATATCATATTATGCCTATAACCAGCTGCGAAAAATTCCGCGGCCAATGGGAGCACTCCCATACCGATATGTTCAGTAGTTTTCTAATACAGACTTCGTCGGCAAGCCGCCGCACGGAGGCCTCGGAGAGCTCACCTCTCACGTGATTGCGTAGTTAGCGAAAGAGAGAGAGCATAGAGGCAAATAATCCTCCAGCTCATTTTCCTTTTAGAATCGTAGCCCAGAGCTCAAACTAAGCAGAACTTGTACTTTGTAATCCGGATGACTGACTAACTACTTTTTTTATTCAAATGCTTCTTCTTTTCTTATACATAAGGCACAAAGTAACTAGACATGTTCATGTGCACAAAAGTTTGTCCTGGGTGGGAATCGTAACATGTAACTTAACAGTTCGGACATCTAATCACCCTAATCACACAGCAAACCCGCATGTGACTTATATCACTGTAACATTTTTTTAACTCTTCGTTCACTTTCCCCTCTTTCTATATACTATCTGTTTGTTAATACGTGAAAACTTGCAATTGGCCTTCTACTTTTTATTCTATCTGTATTCAACCAATTTTATACCTAGCTGTAAGTTTTCCTCAAAATAATAAAATAAAATAAAATAAAATTAAAAAGCTTAAGTATATCTGCCTGATTAATACACATATCTAAACTGGTAGATGAACCAAATATACTGAAAGTTGAGTGAAATGAAGCCGTGGGTCTAAGTTAGCAAAAAAGTAATAAGTGGTAGACGACAATGACAAACATGATGTTTAAATCAAGTTGGCGTATAATTTTGACAGAAATAAATGGCGAGCGAAATCCCACTCACACAAGACCTTTTTTGGGTTCCGTAGCCAAAGGCCCCCCCCCCCCCCTTATTCAGCTAATACAAACTTCGTCGGCGAGCCGCTTCATGGAGGCCTCGGAGAGGTTATCTCTGGCGTGATTAATAGTATTAGCGTAGTTAGCGAAAGAGATAGAGCACGGAGGCCGCGACGAAACATCCTCGAGTTAGTGTAATTTTACCTTACAGAATCGAGCCCAGGGAACACCATAGATAGATAGCAAAAAGGCAAGTAGAAGATGGTAAACCCACCCATTAAGAAATGAAAGAAGACGAATGATAGCAAGATATAGTCTGATGATGAAATTGCGAGAGGAATAAAAGAGAGAACTGGTATGAAAAAGACTAGCCAAGCATAGGGTCTGATAACGTTAAAAAACAAGTATATGAACGTACGTAGAAGTATAAATAAAACAATGGTTGTCAACGGGACTCTATTACTGAGGTTCCGCTGCCCATCCGTACGTCTCTCTGTCACACGGCTGTTTCTTTTGAACTGTAATAAATAGATAATTGAATAATTTACAGAATTAGTCCTACTAGCTACAATTACAATTAACTCTATACTAGAAACTTTGTTTTAGAAACAAGTTGTTTACGGTGTTTTAAAACTGTACCAGAGTTTCGGCTGGAATCTTATCCCGGAGATGGGGTTGTAATAATTTATTTAAAAAATGCTCAATCAAAAATTCAAAATTCAAAAAATTCAAAATTCAAAAAAATTCAAAATTCAAAACCATTTATTCAGTTTAGGCCTTCGGAGGGCACTTATGAAGGTCAAATTTAAAGTTACTGAAGCTACAACCGGTTCGGAAGTCAGCCTTCAACTGAGAAGAACCGGCAAGAAACTCAGCAAGGTTACATTCTTCAATCAACTAATATATTATAGTTTTAAGTCTTTATGTCATCACTACATAGTATAAAACAACGTCGCTTTCTCTGTCCCTATATCCCTATGTATGCTTAAATCTTTTAAACTACGCTTTCAAAAATCTTGAAATAAATACATTATTATTATTTAATATTGTACGGTGGTAAGGAACCCTTCATATGCGATTCCGACTCTCACTTTGGCCGCTTTTATATCCTTTTATTTTTATTTCTCACGACAGGCTGGCATCTAAAGTTAAATAATACTTAGAACTTCTCTACGTATAAGTATGTCTAGTGTGAGTGTTTAGTGTGTTAAGTGTTTTAGATTTCTAGAGCGGGTGAGTGCACAAACAACAACACGGACCTTGTCAACTTTTGTGGAATGGCCATAAGAGGTGTTCGATTCCCATCCAGTACAAATATACTGTAAATGAAATATAGAAACAAAAATGATACTAGCATAAATAAAGTAGTATTTAAATAAAGTGTAGTCAGTTATCTGGTTTCCATAGCACAAGCTCTGCTTAGTTTGGGATCAGATGGCCGTGTGTAAAGAACGTCCCGGGATAAAGTTCAGTTTAGACACGCGGATGGCACTTATGAAGGTCAAATTTAAAATTAATAAAGCTACTACCGGTTCGTAAGACAGCCTTCAACTGAGAAGAACAGGCAAGAAACTCAGCAAGGTTAATTTTTTTTATTATAATAATAATAATAAATTTATTCACATAAATAATCTTACACAATTTAAATTCAGTCTCTGACTTCTGCGCTAGGCATACATACCTGTGTTACAGAAGCCAGTGCCCTTTCTTGTTAAAACATACTCAATCTAAAATTTATGTAAATAAAAGTAAACTTATTCGATACAAATGATTATGTGTATGGTGGGGTGTGTTTATGCGTGTATGTGGAGTAGACGTGTGAGTGAATGTATATGTGTAGTGTGTGTATGTATCCGTAGTGAGTGTTTACGTGTTTAAAGTGTAGCTGTGTGTTATTATAATTAATATATATATAAAATATATAATATAATTTTATATATATATTCTAACGATATTTGTTAGATAGTTGCGAGGTAACCCCATCACAAGTATCCCTATAACTTACCGGGGTTGCCTCAATTTTGCGCTGTAGACATTTGTATGAAAAACAATAAAATCTTTTTATTTTATTATTTATTTTTATTCTATTTTGTTTCAATTAAGCAATTAAAAATAATATCCTGGGACATTCTTTACACACCACCATTTCACCTGAAACTATGCAGAGCTGGAATGAATTAATGAAAATATTTTTATCCAAATAGGCCTCTATAGAGCACTTATGAATAGTCTGACTCTAATACCGATTCGGATCGTTGCCATCGCCCTCCTCGCTATATCACCAACCAATCTACCTACCTAGAAAAAAATTGCTTGAAATTAAATAAAGTTACATGAACATCGCATTCACCTGCCACCAAACTGTTTGAACTCAGAATATTCCAGGTTTAATAAATCAACATTGGTCTTCCGGTGGGACCGGCTTTTGACGTCTATAACCACATTTATCCTACAACCTTCCACACCGGTATAACAGTGACTATTCATAAGACCTTGTAAAGGCCTATTTGAATAAAAATATTTTCGTTTTCATTTATAACGAACTAGCTGACCCGACACACGTTGTCCTGTCTTAATAAATATTTAATTCGAATCTTCCGATTTAATTGACTGTGAAATGTGCACTAAGTAATGGTAATTAATTATTTTATCAATATAATTCCGACCATGCCTCTATTTTAAACGATATTTGCAGCGCGCATTCTGTTAATAGCTCCAGCTGTCAAACGACTGACAACAATAAAAGTTTATATTGTCAAAAGCGCTAGTAAAGTGGTTAAGTTTTCTTAAATTTTCTAATTTTCCACGCAACTTTCTTATTTTTTTCATTCATAAGAACCTTCTCCTGACAATAACAAACACAAAAAAAAAATAATTAGCGAAATCGCTCCAGCCGTCCATGGGTGATGTCGTGACCAAGGGAAATAGGGATTCATTTATATATTTTTATACTACTAAGGTAGCAACAAGCTGACGGCCCGTCTGATGGTAAACGGTCACCGCAGCCTTTGGACGCTTGCAACACCATGGGTATCACTCGCGCGTTGCCGACCCTGCAAAAATCTTTTCACACCCTTCTTGAAGGACCCCATGCTGTACTCCCTTGGGAAAACCACGGCGGGGAGCTTTGTCTTATATACAGATAAAGCAATTATGTTAGGAAAAATGCTATGTTGGTCGGACTACGGTGGTATAGGTTTCGTCGCGGCATCTATGCTCTGTCTCTTAAACTCGCTAACTGCGCTAATACTACTAAACTTGCGGCACGCTATGATGTCCGTTTTGACGTTTAACAATGTCAATGCAAAATAACGTTTATTCTTTTAGACATAAGGTGCATCTATTGATCCAAAAGCTAATTGTATGATGATGGAAATCAACCTTATTCCAAAGCAATACAGTTTCATTTCCTATGATAATCTAAAACGTCAAAACGGCCATCATAGCGTGCCGGTAGTAAAATCAGGTGGACCGTCTGCCTAATAAGGGTTCCATATTGACTACGGAATCCTAAAAAGAGAAACTACAAAACAAATGTTCCTTTACAATTTCTTTGATCAAAATGTATGTTTTATAGCCGACTTCAAAACAGTAATAGCTACAGTCAGATCGCTTTGAGAGCCGGCATCATTTTATTCAGTTAATTGTCAACCTTGGGAACCAAATGTAAGAAGGTTGTTAAATTCAATTACTTACTAATGAGTCACTAGCTGAGTTTCTCTCAATTTTGATACTAATACCTACAACTAAGCTCTCAAAATTAAAAGGTCACTTAAATTCAAGGCTTTTTAGGAACTCAATTGGAAATAAAAATCGCATTACTATTAATAATTATTATAAATGTCCTGGGAGAATCTTTACACACGGCCATCTGATCCCAAACTAAGGAGGACTTGTACTATGGAAACCAAATAACTGCAGATATACTTTTTTTGTAAATCCAAACATTATACATACAGATATGTATACCCAGGCAAAGAACAAGCAGATGTTCTTATTGTTCATGTACGCAAATGCTTGTCCTGGGAATAATTAATCTTATTGTTGTTAAGAAACCAACAAACCGACATTGGTAAGAGAAACAAATTCATCTAGAGGATTTATAACAGCATGCGAGAGAATGAGGTCGGTAGTTTTGTAAAATTTCACTTCTACCGCGCGTAAAATGCTCAGGTGCAATGTAGATACTAATACATATAAACCTTCCAATTCAATCTATTTATTAAAAAGAACCGCATCAAAATCCTAAAGTCGAAAATCGAAAACTAAAGTCACATTTGACCCGCTATGGTAGAAAAAGGTACCTAGTAAGTGCTGGTATGATTAGTGTTAATAGACTAAATAAGTATAGCCTCTAATGATCCAGTGCTAAATTTACCTTATCAATGTCAAAGGACCTTTTAGTATTTTCAAACGGACTACCTACAAGCTTAATTCAAATTTCTACGAATACCATTTCTATATATGATGTATTGAGTTATTGACTACCTCCAACATTCACGTTTCATAGAAGCCAGTAACACCTCAAAGTAAACTAATTTGCGAGTTGTTAGTTCATTTAATCAAAGGATTTTTCTTTGTATATTGAAGCTATTCGCCGCAAATGGCTTTTACACCATAACGAGCCCCCCTATTCAGCTCCGTCGAGCCAGCGTGACGAAGCCTCGGAGAAACCTCTCACGTGATTGCGTAGTTAGCGAAAGAGACAGAGCATAGAGGCAAAAAGTATCCTACGAATATGTGTTATTCCATGGCATTTTGTGCCAAGTTTCAGTGTGTATATGTAATATGTACTTCTGGATAAAGTAACTTTCTAGTGAAATAATGATAAAATCGGGCTATTTTTGAAGTTATACTTCTTTTGGCGCGTTAGGGAAAAATTATGAAAGTATTTTTTTAAGATGCGCACGCACACCGTTACGAAAAACCGACACCCTGAAGTTAGCTTATAACGGTCTCTCCGGAACATCGCACAAATCGCAACTGTCAGTGTCAATGAGTGAGTATTAATATTATGGTCAATAACCTCACAACGTCAAAAATTGTTATTCGTTGCTACGGATTGGTTCAGAGAGTTAGGACACTACAATAATAAATTTCACGGCTGAATAGGAAAGACTTCTACCGCGTGTGAAATGAAACCTAAATTAGTAATTATTATTTATTTGTTTTGTAGTTCGGTATATATGTATTGTGTAAATAATAACCCACTCGGGTCAGTGCTGTCTTCTGACTCTCCTGTTACTTGAGATTAAGAGTTGGAGCCATATTGATTTTAACCATGAAATTAATGATTATAGGGAAAAATAAACAAGTTAACCCTTTACAGATAATATTAGTGTATATGAAAAAGATAATTACAATTTGAAATTGTAAATCCCGTCGACAAATTTGCATTTTCCGAGTTCTAAAATAATTGTAACAAAATTCTGAACGTTATATAATATTATAATTATTTATACAATTTTAAGTATATACATTCTCATCTTATCCTCAATTTGCGATAAACAAATTTATTTGCAAATTATTTTCAGGGTCTCATTATTTTTAAGGTACTGGGGCTCGATTCTGTATGGAAAATTACACTAACTCGAGGATGTTTCGTCGCGGCCTCTGTGCTCTATCTCTATCGCTTACTACGCTATTACTACTAATTACGTGAGAGGTAAACTCTCCGAGGCCTCCGTGAAGCGGCTCGTCGACGAAGTTTGTATTAGCTGAATAAAGAGGCAGGGATGGACGATAGTCAAAATCATGCAAATGTGGACTGCATGAGCAAAAGCTGATGTGAGTTATAAAGAATTGGAAATAAAGGAAACTGGAACCTCGCTCAAGAATATAAATACGTTTTCGACTGACAGTTATAAATAAAAAAACAAAAGGTTTTCGACAAGTACATTAACAGAAAGTTATTACAAAACCAAGCCAGTTGGCTTGTTGGTTAGAGACCACGACTGCCATTCCTCAGAATTCTAAATTCCAAGAATTTGTGTGCGTAATCATGTCTGTTTCTAGTAAGTCTGGATGTAATTTCTATATAAGTACGTATTTAAAAAGTAATAACTATATGTAATATATTTTATTAGTTATCTGGTTTCCATTATACAAGATCTGCTTAGTTTGGAATCAGATGGCCGTGTGTGAAGAATGTCCCAGGACAAAGCACAATAAAACTCTAATTCTCATGGGTTTTCTTTTAGCCACTCACACATGAGAGGAATTATAACAAAGATGAAGAAGACTTGTTCACAAAATCCTTATTTACTCCTGCCTCGAAGACATCCAGCTCATATACAACACAGACACCGGATGTGAGGAGTCCTTTGCTGTTCGAGTCAATAACGATGAAGCTAACAGTCTGTTCCATACGAAGTCTGCTTTGAAGTTTTGAAATGCCATAGCAAAATGACCCCTATTGCGTCACTATTAGGTACATCTGATTGGATTAATTGATAAATCTTATTACTAAAGCAATAAAGTTGTTTTTTCTATAAGTAAACATTAAAAGCTTAATTGGTGACATGTCGACTAGGGGGAAATTTTTCGGTGACTAAGGTGGAGGAAAAGGAGAGGCAATGAGATTTTACCAATAGTGACGTCATACTCATTGTTTTTTTTTTATGCCACTTGGGCCGACAAACAAGCAGACGGTCCACCTGATGGTAAGTGGTGCCTGTAATTTCACCGGCCCCCTTACCTTTCTTGTAAAGAAATAAAAACATAGCGATATTTTACTAACTACCTACATAGAATCTAAGCAACGTCATTTCTATCACTACGTAGTAGAAAATATAACAGTGATATTTAGACTTATTTTTGTTTATTTTTATACACCAAACTCCTGCTTAAACGTACGTTCGGCCGAGTTCACGCAAGCTGATCCGCGCGGGTGGTAAGCGCGACCCGTAATCTGTTGGTTAAACTATACAGTAATGATCCAAGCGACGCAAAGCTCGCCGGCGACGATTACCAACCGCGCTGGCGAAGAGTCACTTTAAAACCACCCTTATTCAGCTAATACAAACTTCGTCGACGAGTCGCCGCACGAAGGCCTCGGAGAGCTTATCTCTCACGTGATTGCGTAGTTAGTGAAAGAAGCAGAGCATAGTAGCCGAGACGAAACATCCTCGAGCTAGTGTAATTTTCCTAACAGAATCGAACCCCAGCTTGTGCTTGTTTATTATTTCTTATAATGTCATTGAAAAGGGGTAGGAAAAAAAAATCTACAATTTCAGAGCCCACTTGTCAATGCGAGAGTAAACCAATTAATATAAGGGGAGTGCTACGGTCCAAATGTTGGTCAAGATCTAACAAGGTCAATGCCAACGGCCAATATACACGAGTTTTGTGGAGCTAACCACTTGCTTTCCGGGTAGGATATACCCATATTCAATTGGGGAGTGGTGAGATACTATTGAGTCGGATAATTTCAAATTTTCAGTTTTGTAATCCGCTACCCACATGTTTTCCGTAATCAACCGAGTGTAGGTAATCCCCTTTTATTTGTACAGAAAATCCGACTCAGTTCCGATGTGGCACGAGGCGCGGCGAGCGATCCCGAGGAATAATGAGTTGGCGAAGCTTGACAAATGTGCTGTCTGTACGTTGGTACTCGCCTACGCGGTGCATGCTAACCAATATACGAGTGTCTTTAATATCCGAAATTTCTGGGTGGCCCGAAAATTATTTCAAACGTAATCCGTATCAGAAATGAAATAAATAAATATTCCGGGACATTATTTACACACGGCCATCTCATCCCAAACTAAACAGAGCTTGTAGGTACTATGGAAACCAGATAACTGATATAGGTACATTTAATACTTTTTTTATAAATACTTAAATAGATATTTGCACACAGAGACCAAACAGACATGTTCATGCACACACATGCTTGTCCTGGGTGGGAATCGAACTAGCAACCTGTGGCGTTGAGGGTCTCACCAACAAACCAACTGGCCCATCATTCGACTATCTACTTCAATTTTCAGTTCTTAAAATTTACTTAGGTACTACGGTACCTATTTAATCACTAGCTGTCCCCCGCGGTTTTACCCGCGTTCCCAAGGTATCTCACATTTTCCCGGGATAAAAAGTAGCTTATATGCTATTCCAGGATATGTTCTAGCTATGTGCCAAGTTTCATCCAAATCTGTCCAGTAGTTTTTGCGTGAAAGAGTAACAAATAAATAATAAATAAATATCCTGGGACATTCTTTTACACACGGCCACCTGATCCCAAACTAAGCAGAGCTTGTACTATGGAACCCAAATAACTAATATACTACATATATTATACTATTTTTTTTTCTCAATACATACTTATATACATATTTACACCCAGACACAGAACAAACTGCCATGTTCATGCACACAAATGCCTGTCCTGGGTGGGAATCGAACCCGCGACCTTCGGTTTGGCAGTCAGAGTCGCTAACCACCAAGCCAACTGGCCTGTCATATCCAAACATACAAACATTCGCATTTATAATATTACTAGCTGTCCCCCATGGTTTCACCCGTATTCGCGAGGGATATAATATTTTCCCAGCACAAAAGTACCTACGTTACTTGTCATATAAGTAAGGTTCATGATGATCGGTTAAGTAGTACTCGCGTGAAAGCGTAAAAAACTTACATTCACGTTTAATAAATATCCAGGGACATTCTTTACACATGGCATCTGGTCCCAAACTGAGCAGAGCTTGTACTATGGAAACCAGATAACTGATATACTACATAAACTACTTTTTTTTTTCTTATTCTTAAGTTATTAACTTATGTACACGTTATTAGTAGGGATAGTAGATTCGGATTTGGGAGTCTATGAATAGCTAATGTTCACTGTACAATACCTTTAATTTTATATTGAGACTTAACAACTCCACTGTCGGGCCGTCTGCCTGTATGTCGGCCAACTTGGCATAAAAAAACAAAAATAGCCTCTACATCAATTCATACATGAATAGGGCCAAATTTCTATAGTTAACGATACAAACCGTGAAAATTGCTTTGGATTGAGACAGACGATTGGATACATCCTAGATTTGTTGGAATTAGGATATTCATAGCTCAATTATCTATACTAATATTATAATGAGGAATGATTTGTATGTAAGTATATTTGTTACTCTTTCACGCAAAAACTACGGATACTACTTAACGGATATGGATGAAACTTGGCACATAGATAGAGCATATCCTGAAATAACATATAGGCTACTTTTAATACCGGGAATATTTGTTATCCCCCGGGAACGTGGGTAAATTTATCATAAACTAGCTGTCCCCCGCAGTTTCACCCGCATTCCCGAGGAATGTAAAATTTTCCCGGCACAAAAAGTATCCTATGTTACTTCTAATACTTCCAAGAATATGTGTACAAAGTTTCATGATGATCGGTTAAGTAGTTTTCGCGTGAAAGTGTAACCTACAAACTTATATTCACATTTATAATAATACTAGCTGTCCCCCGCGGTTTCACCCGCGATCCCGAGGGATGTAACTTTTTCCCGGTACAAAAAGTATCCAATGTTACTTCTAATACCTCCAAGAATATGTGTACAAAGTTTCATGATGATCGGTTAAGTAGTTTTCGCTTGAAAGCGTAACAAACAAACCTACATTCACATTTATAGTATTAAGACACAGAAAAAACATTTTACGTACAAAAATAAGTTTACATTTCTCAGTAAATTCTTGATACTTAAATTTCAAATCAATTCAATTAAAAAAACTTTATTTGCCAAAAATGGACCTTAGTATTTGGAAGGTTGGAAATTGTAGATCGCAATTCTGGCAAACGAGGTTATTATATCATTTGTAAACAATTATTTGTTTTATTTTATGTTTTAAATGTAAATTAAAAATACATATATATAAATTTAAATATTGACTGGTCAATTAGCGACTCCGACTGCCAAACCGAAGGTCACGGGTTCGATTCCCAACCAGTCCAAACATTTGTGTGCATGAACATGTCTGTTTGTTCTAAGTCTGGTTGTAAATATCTACATAAGTATGTATTTCGAAAAAAAATCGTATCAGTTATCTGGTTTCCATAGTACGAGGTCTCCAGATGGCCATGTGTAAAGGATGTCCCAGGATATATTATTTATTATTATTTCACAGCTTAATTGCTTGATGCTAACTGCTTAGAAACCGCCTAGGGCGTTTATTAATTAGCACAATAGACGTTTTATAGCCAACCTATATAGAGCCTGGAAAAAAGGCAACTGCAGGAGACTGGTATTGTAAAGTATCTTACCAAGGAGTTTACCTATCTATATACGTATAATTAAATATTCTGGGACACTTTTACACACGGCCATCTGATCCCAAACTAAGCAGAGCTTGTACTATGGAAACCAAGAAACCTGATATACATATGCTATTTTTTTTTAATAAATACTTATACACTCGTCTATAGATACAGTGTAAACTCTTTATAACGAAACTCAAGGGACTGAGCATTTTTTGTCGTTATAGAGAGTTATCGTTATATGGAGTGAACAAAAAAAAAACAAAACAAAGTGAACAAACCAACCAACTTGGGCTCACTTCAACGTTATAGGGAGTTTATCGTTATAAAGGATAACGTTATAAAGAGTTTACACTGTATTTACATCCAGCATACAACTCAAAATATTCACCCTTCTAGCACCAACCTCTGTTTTTTAATCGCGATTTTTATATTTTTCTGTTCCATTCACAGATCCGCAATAACGTAGATGGCTATCGATAAATTTTGATGTAGGCACGCGAAGATGCCTGACCAAAAATTAATCGCATAGCAACGCATGTCGAGATCAGCTAGTGCTAAATGAAAAAAATGACTTGTGATATTAGTCATTTCTGAAAACCCTGCTGTGACTGTAACCCAGCCACCACGATTCAGAATTCACTGACGTTTGACAAATAGGCTCTCTGCATATGAAAGCAATATTGTATACCTCGAGATAGACGGTTTTGAACCATAAAAGTAATGGAATAGAATTTATAACCGCAATATTCACACTCGATTGCTCATGCCTACTACGCATCAAATACTCGCGAATATAGCTTCCAGCATTGAGTAATATGTTTCTATGTGGTAATATTTTACGTGACAGCACTTACATATGCCATATATGTTTCGTTTTCTATGGCCTCTATACTCTGTCTCTTTCGGTAACTACGCAATCATGTGAGAGGTAAACTCTCGAAGGTCTCGTTGGGCCGGCCGACAGTCGAATTTTGTATCAGCTGAATAAGAGGGGCTGACAGTTGGTAGAAATGATGGATCCAGCGCTTTCATGGCCCAATTGGGATGGTCGTGTCGAGATACCACGAAGGGTGAATTGGAGATTTGTCCTTGAAGTGCTTGCTAAATAATCACATAGCAAATTTACTGCCGTCCAGAGGTTTCATCCGTATTCCAGAAGGATCAAATGTATCCCAGGCTTATACAGCCTTTTTTACTTCTGGATAGAGTAGCTTTTTAAACTGAAAGTTAGATTAAAATCGGACTAGTAGTGTTTTGGTTTTGTGCTAACAAACAAAACCACAAATCGTTTCTCTTCTTCTAATATTAGATATTCTAAAAAAACGTGTATGTACTTATGTACGCACGTAAGAAGTTATACCCGAAATTATTGGTGAGAAAAATTGCACTAGAAGCATTTTCTACTATTCAGTCGTGAAATTGTAGTGTCTAAACTCTTTGCACCTGTCTGTAGCAACGAATAACAATTTTTGACGATGTTATGTTTATTGACAATAATATCAATACTCACTCATTGACACTGACAGTTGCGATTTGCATTCCGGAGAGACCGTTATCAGCTAACTTCATCCGTGAGAATTTTGAGTTACACTGATGCGCGCGCATCGTAAAATTTCACCCTCTAACATTTTTTCATAACGCGCCTGAAGAAGTTTTACATTGACAATATTATATATAATATTAGTATAGATATGAACATGCTGGAGCCGTTTGGGGACACTAGGAGCATTAGAACAGCAGGGCGATTGTGTAATATCTCAGAACCGTCGTTGCTGTCAATTTTGTAGTACATTGACGGTGTTACGAGTTTTGTGGCACTTAGACCCCGCGGCAAACTATCGACCTATTATGAAATAGGCTTCCACATTAAAATCCAAGAGAGTTACACAATTAGAAGGCCGGTCGCTCACCTTATCTACAGACGCCTCATCGAAGTGTCGCGTGAGTGGGAGGCTGGCAAATTCCTTTCCCAACGCATGAGTATTTCAATTCAAAGGGACAACGTTCCCAGCATTCAGGGCCCGCTACCACTTGACAGCGATCAGAAGCTAGGCTACTCATGCTTTTATATTAATTTCTGTTTATATGTTTAGTGGATTCATTAATTTATGTTTTATTTTTCTTTGTTGATTTATTAAATTGCATATTTATATAGATAAGGGAAATAGGGTTCCTTTGCCGCAGTATCAACTCAAAACTACTGGACATAATCGGGATAGGACTGCTACAATTCGACGCAGAATAGATAGATAGTTATTGGCTATATATGATATCAATAAACGCGGATGAAACTGCGGGGGATAGCTAGTATAATATACAGGGTGACTGGTGAGATACCTTCGATACTTATGGAGAGTACTCGGTACTCGATTCTCGTTAAAATGATGTAATAAAATTAGGTGCTTAATTTTTGACCAAAATTTCTCTAAACTAAGTGAAAATTGGATATTATACTCTCTAAACACGCCGCAATGTTTGTTGTTTAAGTTGATCTAGTCACTTGCGGCACGCGCTAGTCCCACGGTTAGGTTAGGTTAGTACCAAGGTTCTTGAACTTTTCAGTGGCTCTGTAGATTTAACCTTGTCTCAAATTCTATTGTCATCATTCTACCCTTTATTTAGTCAACAAATTAGTGATTACCTAGGTATTTTTGCCTGTCCTAAGCCAGGATTAAAGTATGAAGAGAAAACGGATCATGCTCATAGGGATCATACATGGGGAGAGGTCTTGATGTAGCTAGGCAACAGCTGTACAGTGTACGTACCTATGTATTCTGTGCTGATAGCGCGCTGCGCGTATCCAAGAATTGCGCAGGTAAATACGGGTCTCACGGTGTACTGTTTACTAAGTTTACTAAGAAGTAATATAATATTTATTTTTAATGTTTTTTTTTTCATCATATATGATCGCCAACTATCACATCCTCAAATATTGAAGGTATCTTACCAGTCACCCTGTATAATAAACATAATTCATTTAGTCGAATGGAATACTTTTAAGTTACAAGATACCTTCTGAACCGGCGTTAGAGTCTGCCCATTCGTAAGTGCTTGTGAAGGCCTATTTGAATAAATATATTAAATTTCATTCCAAGTAAGGACTATAATTATCACCGACAGTCACCACATCTAAATTCTCAATTAAAATGTAAGCCTTTTTTTTTTTTTATTAGGAATGGGCTTGCGTTTGGCCTTCGACTGACTCCAGAAGGAGTCACGACGAGGCCGAGGATGTAGCACGCTTACCCCGAAAATGAAGGTTGTAAAATGTTAATAAGTCCATAGGTTTTGGGAAAAGACTTCACTTAAAGTAAACTCGGAACTCCTTATTTACTTAGTTCAGTTCTTTAAGAAAAGCTGTTATATAAAAACTTTTAATAATATTTCTTTTACTGTAAAATTTTTCCCGCACTGCAATTTCTCAAAGTTACATCGTAAGAAGATGAATAGTCTGCGAACGCAATGAAAACATACATATCTACTTATTCACAAACTTTCAGGGGCTCAATTCTATAAGGAACATGACACTAACTCGAGGATGGTTCGTCGCGGCCTCTATGCTCTGTCTCTGTCGCTTACTACGCTAATACTTTTTGTTTATACCCCTTGGGCCGACAAACAAGCAGACGGTCCACCTGATGGTAAGTGGTCACCGCCGCCTATGGACATATGCAACACTAGGGGCATCGCCAATGCGTTGTCGACCCTGAGACGAAGTTGTTAAGTCTCATGTGCTTGTAATTTCACCGGCGCCCTTACCTTTCTAACTGAAACACAGTAATACAAGTGCACTACTGCTTCACGGCAGAAATGGGTAAGGTGGTAGTACTTCCCCGGACGAACTCTGCACTAAGAGCTCTACTACTAAACTAATCATGTGAGAGGTAAGCTCTCCGAGGCCTCCGGGAAGCGGCTCGCCGACGAAGTTTGTATTAGCTGAATAAGTGGGCTGGCTAGGTAGTACTAAAAATATATGATCAATGTTATAACTGTATTGTCTTTTAGTGCAAATAAATTATTATTATTACAGCCACAAACTTGACCTCAACCCTTCATTTCTTTTGTTGTTCACTCGATTTAAAGTAATTAACGCTTGGGTCATTAATATACCTACTCTAGTCCTCTCTTTCGACACCCTAGAGATGAGTTGAGACGGTAGTATTTCTCGCCGCTACTACACAGTTGAAAGAAAATGATTTTTAAAGATACTAAGTGTCACTTACACAAGAAAAGATTAACTTTACCTACAGGTAGTAGTAATACTAATTAGTCGTTAGTATAGTTTATTGCGCTCATCTAATGCATTATTTTTATTGTTATTCATGAGCATATCAAACAACACATTCATGTTTTATTACTAACTAGCTGTCCTCCGCGGTATTACCCGCGTTCCCGTGGGATGTCACATGTATTATACATAAAAACCTTCCTCTTCAATCACTCTATTTATTAAAAAAAAACGGCATCAACATCCGTTGCGTATTTCTCTTAAATCTTTAAGCATACATAGGGATATAGGGACATAGCGTATAGCGACTTTGTTTTATACTATGTAGTGATTGAGAGAGTTTAAATTTGAATGCACTAAACGAGCATACGCAGCCCCAGGCTGTGGGCAGACCAGATATCGCAGGAGCTGGAGATGTGCTGCAATGCACAAAGCAACGGATCGAGACCGATGGAGACAGCTGACCAGAGAGAGAGAGAAACGAGCTTATATTTTTTATTATTAGTGATAGGTAATTTACACCTACACCAATACTATTTATTTTTATTTGTAACGAATAAAAACTCGTAGTAGAGCTCTTTGTGCAGAGTTCGTCCGGGGAAGTACTACCACCTTACCTATTTCCGTCGTGAAGCAGTAGTGCACTTTTATTACTATGTTTCGGTTAGAAAGGTAAGGGGGCCGGCACATGACACTTAACAACTTTTCGTCTCAAGGTCGACAACGCATTGGCGTTGCCCCTGGTGTTGCAAATGTCTATAGGCTGCGGTGACCACTTCCCATCAGGTGGACCGTATGCTTGTTTGTCGGCCCATGTGGTATAAAAAAAACTCTAAAACGACAGGACCAATTTAAATAATTCTTTCACTATGAAAAAGCTAATTTATCTATTTGTAACAAAGACTACGATCCCGGAAAACATTAGGTACTTCAGGGAAAACTGCGAGACGGAAGCTCGTTATAAATAAAAAGGTAAGGTTAAGTATTCATTAACAATATTTCACCTCATAATGGAAAAAGCCGGCTCAAAGTTACAAAGAAGAATGAAAAGAAATAGCGTCTAATTGGCTTTGTGTAAAAAGCCACAAAAATGCCACCCTCACTGAATATTAAATGATAAAGGCGCACCTGTTAAACTCCGTAAAATTGTTTGTAACTTTGTCAAGTTATTCATTCGATCGTTACGTGCACAATTAGGTTTGCTAACAAACGTTTAACTATATTATTACCCTATTATTACCTATTTACCTATTATTAAATATCCTGGGACATTCTTAATGTTTGTCCTGGGTGAGAATCGAACCCGCGACCTTCGGTTTGGCAGTCAGAGCGCTAACCATCAAGCCAACTGGCCTGTCAAATCTACAAACTAATAAATAAAGATTTCTTGAATGTGTGGCATGAAATTAACCTTCATTCACTTACCAAATTATCCCATAGGAAAAAGTTATTTCAAGTACGTCTGAATTTTTAAAGAAAGAAAAGAAAACCTTATTCGGACCATTACACAAAGGTTTACAAAAAAAATGCTAAGTCAATCCAATCGGTTTCAAATGTTTACCAGCGTACAGCATAAAATGTTTATTCATACGTGAAGCAAAAACTTTCTACCACTTTTTATGAAAATAACGCGTACGGAGGAGTATAAAATTTGGCATAGTTTAAATTTATATGGAGACGGAGAGTAAAAAGCGAATGTTTTTCTATAATAAAAATTAATGTATTACAAACGCATTAAATCTTAAAAAAAAGCAACACAAACTATTAGTACAAATGTAGCATTGGCGTTTGACACACATACTCTCGCACAGACACATAGTTTACTAAATAAATAGCTTACGTTCATACTGCAAATATCAAACACATAACGACGTAGTTCACGCTCGCAGCTAACGTAATAGACTCAAATTAAAAAAAAAACTTCAATTAAGTTCGAACTCAAAAAATAAAGCATTATGATCGAATTTCGACCACGTACCTAGATTAGGCCTAACTTTTCAATTACCAAATTCGCGGTGTCAATTTTAATTATGATCAGATTTGATTTCCCTAAGGAAAAGCGTATCCGAGTTTTAGTCATCGATTTTGAAACCGGCAGTTAGTAATATTACGTCTGAAGGGAAAATAAAACCCTTTTTGTGTCATTAAGTATTTATATACGCGATGGGCCAGTTCGTGTGGTGGTTGTGGGTTCAATTCCCATCCAGAACAAGCAGTTGTGTGCATGAACATGTTTGTTTCTTCTGTGTCTGGGTGTAAATCTATACAGGTATGTAGTTTATTTAGTATGGTATATCAATTCAAAACCATTTATCCAGTTAAGGTTCGCTGAGGGAACTCTGAAAGTCAAAGTTACTGAAGCTACCGCACTGGTTCGGAAATCAGCCTTCATCTGAGAAGAAGCGGCAAGAAACTTAGGAAGGTCCTATGTTTATACTATATAATTTTATCTAACCTGACTTTTAGCCTGTATTATTTCATTTTTGTACAATAAAAAATATTGTTTTAGTACAGAAGGCTTGCGATATAAACAAATATTTGAATGACGTCAATGCTTGGGTGTAGCGCTCGCTCTTATTAGCCCTACCTTTGTGTAACAAATCTTGTTTTGCAAAGAGTAATTGCTGAGTTTATTGCCGAATATTTTTAGCAAAAACTGTTTCCAAGTTTACGGTAGAGTCTGAAAATTCATAATTTGTTGTTGAGATGACCTTTAAATAAATACCTGGGACGTACGGTTATCTGATCTTTTTTTTTTGTTCCGGGGGGCGGAGGGGTTTGTCAGACTTGTATTGACTAAAAACCACCCCGGTGTTCAGTCTCACACCTATTATGCCGGGGGTCGCGAGCACGTATCTCCGCTTCCGTAACCCCCGGTTGGACGGTTACCCGATCCTAAATTAAGCAGAATTGTATGAATGAATTGAAATGTACTATGGTAACCAGATAGAATACATTTATTATAGGCAACACACAAAGTTACATATGTTCCTTTTTTTAATTGGTAATAAATAAAAAAAAACACATTACATTAAAAACTATTCATTTAGGGTTCCGTGGAAATATTTAATGGAAATAAAACCCTTATAGAATAACTTTGTTGTCCGTTAGTGTGTTAATACGTTCTTACTTACCCATTTTCTTAGGACCATGTGGAGGTATCAAGTTAAGACTAACATTAAATACAAACTTGACTGCAACGTGTATGGAGGAGTTTTAGAACAGCAAAATTATGTTTGTCTCCCAATCCGACTTATTTTCCAAGATTTCACACTGTAGAACTCGAGTATACAGAACTCTCGATGCGCGAGTCAGACGCACACTTGTCCCCTTTTCTTTTATTAATATTAAATGGGCTTGCGTTAAGCCACTAACCCATCCACATGGGACGTGAACGAAGACGGAGCACGCACGCCCAGAAGAAACCTTTTTACTTTGGCCTTGAAAGTCCCTACGTAGGTAGGAGTCGGGAAACACCGCTGGAAGCAAGTTCCACTCCTATACTCTCCGCGTTATGAATGACTAGCTGCCCCCTCGTTTTCATCCGGTTTCCCGATGGATGTAAAATTTTCCCGTAATGAAAATCCCATGTGTTAAACTAGGTTATAGCCTAAATGTGTGCTAAGTGTCATAGAAATCCGTTCTGCAGTTTCTGCGTAATAGAATTAAAGATCCAGACAAACTATTGCATTTATAGTATTAGTTGGATAATTTACATCTATATATACATACTCGTATATATAACATTTAATCCCTATTTCCCTTGGCTGGACCGATTTCGCTTATTCGTAAGTAGTGGGTTTGTTGTCAGGAAATGGTTCATATGAAAGAAAAAATTAAGAAAGTTGCGCGGAAAATTAGAAAACATAACGACCATATTAACTTTTCTAACGTAACCTTACCGCTTTTGACAATATAAACTCTTATAATGTAACCTTATGGTGTTTGACATAAATGTCAGTCGTTTGACAATATCATTTAAAACAGAGGCATGGGTCGGAATTATTGCTACTTAGTGCACATTTCACAGTCGATTCGATCGGAATATTTATAAAAAACTTTACTCTTAGGTTTTGAGAAGTGTGTGTTCATTACAGTTAGTTCAGAGGAATCACGCCTCATATTGAAAGTTCAACTGTTGTGTATCTTAATATTAGTTTCATAAATACAATGGTTATTAAATATTTTTGTTTTTTTTTATTAATCATACCAGTTCGAATTCAATATTCATAGTTAAACAGGACCAGCAAGTTATATTATATTATGTAAGATAAGTAGAATGCAAAACGTTGTGTCCGTATATTCGGTATTACAACAACGTGTGGGTGGAAACGGTCCCAGCGTCTTGTGGCGATTTACATAAACAAATAAACAAAACAGATAATAATGCAATATAGAGTAGTAGAGCTGGTGCTGAGTTCGTCTGGGGTAGGGCTGCCATTACCTAAATTGTCAATGCCGGACGAAAACTTAAAAAATCCCGGACATTTAGGTGAAATTGGGTCATTTCCCGGACATGCCTAAAACTATTTTTACACATATTTTTAATTCAAAAATTCAAAATTTAAATAATTTATTCAGTGTAGGCCCTCGGAAGGCACTTATGAAGGTCAAATTTAAAGGTAAAGTAATTGGAAGCGGTTCACGATTTGAACTGCTTATCTAGTTAATTGGGATTCCCTTGACATATCCGGACGCTCCCCGGACACCCTCTAAACTAGGACAATGCCGGGCGGATGGCACCCCTAGTCTGAAGAAGTATATCCTTGTTGTAAATCAAAAGTAAATAAGCCCTAGGAAAGCGGTCTCTCACAAAATGGTTACAGGCGTTTAAAATTTTCATTCAGCTAACTTCAAACCATAAATATTTTAACCACGCCATCACAGTACATACATAAAAATTGTGTTCAATCTTTTTGTAGAAACTTACATAATTTTCCAAACGCAAACTTGTATAACTCGACTTATGAAAGTAAAAATATCATTTCAAAAGAAAAGGTTTTATCAAAAGGGTTTTTTTTATTATACTTTATTGTACACTAATAATTTACATTTAAACTTACATAAGAAATGTCATGTACATAGGCGAGCTTAACTCAAAATTGAGTTTTCTACCAGCAAACCTTTGAGTGATAGAGATAACTACATATATTGAGGGTAAGAACCAGTGTACAATTAAAATGAATAGTGTGCATAAACCTATTTAATACAAAATAAATATAAATATACATACACAAATAAATATATTAATAAATAAATATACCTAAATAAATGTATACATAAATAAATACCTACTATGTTATTTATAGAGGAAATGGTCCTTTATTCTCTTCTTGAACACGTTCAGGGAGGCGCTGTCGCGTAGTGAGTGTGGGAGAGAATTCCAGAGACGCACTGCACTGATAGTAAAGGAACCATGGTAACGGCTGGAGGTGTGACGCGGAGTACAAAGAAGAAGAGAAGAAGCTGAGCGACAGGCTTGACCCCTAGGAACGAGGTACTCAAAGCGTTCACGAAGATAGTTTGGAGAGTTGGGGTTATGTAGAATAGTGTAAAGAAGGGAAAGGATATGGGTATCTCGACGACGCCGAATTGGTAGCCACTTTAATTTGGCCCGGAATTCCGACCAAAAATAAACCGGATACACAAGTTCTGCAGTCGTTCGAGTTTGTTGAGAAGTTCCTCCTTTGCATCAAGAAAACATACATCCACATAGTCTAAAAGCGGTAGATGAAGAGTTTGCGCAAGAGTGACCTTAGTTTGAAGTGGTAAGAATTTTTGGAGACGTTTCAGAGACTGGAAGGAATAATAGACTCTTCTACTCACTTCTGTAATGTGAGCATCCCAGGAAAGGTTGGAATCAATAAGAACACCTAGATCTTTGGCGGTTTTCGAGTAAGCTATGGGTACGGTATCATACACTACTTGGGGGAGACGCTGATGATCGACTAAGGTGAGCATGTATTTGCCACCAGCAATGGGGGCTTGAGATTTAGCTGGGTTAACTAATAGACCGAAAGATTTAGCCCACTTGTTGATTTTATCAAGGTGACTGTTGATGGCATCCACAGCTTCAGCGAATTCCCCTACTTTAAAATGTCGATAAATCTGCAGATCGTCAGCATAGAAATGGTAGTTAGAAGTCAATATTCTGGAGAGGTCGTTTATAAAAACAGAGAAAAGAAGCGGAGACAGAACACCACCTTGAGGGACACCCGTTTCCAATTCACACCAGTCGGAGAAAGCCTCGTTATAGTGTACAGACTGCGAGCGTCCCCGAAGATAAGAATTAAACCACTCAATTACTGATGAAGAGACATTAAGTGAGGATAAGATTCCCAAGAGGATGTCAAAATCAACTGAGTTAAAGGCGCTGCTAAAGTCCAGTAAGACTAGTACTGTGAGACATTTATTCTCCATAGCTAATCTCATATCATCGATTATTTTAATAAGGGCAGTGACAGTGCTATGGCCGGTGCGGAATCCAGACTGATATGGGCTTAGCAGGCTATAAGAAGAGAGAATGATACAGTTGATTCTGAACAATACTTTCAAGAACCTTAGACAGAATGGGAAGAATGGATATAGGGCGGAACTGTGATAAACAGGAGGGATTTGGAACTTTGGGGAGCGGTAGGACGTGAGCCTTCTTCCAAGCTGAAGGAAAGGAACATTTATAAAGAGAAAAATTTACAATATGGGCTATGACAGGAACTAATTCATCAAGAATAAATACAAACATTTGGAGTTGAAGACCATCATCGCCTACCGCTTTTGTGGAGATAGAGAGGATGGATTTCTTAATATCTAATTCAGCAACTGGGTGGAACGAGAAAGAAGTATAAGCTGGCAGAGGAAGATTGGAAAGATCTTTTAAAGTTGATAGTTTTATATCATTATCGAGGGTAATTGGCGACCTTGAGAAATGCCCATTAAGCACATTAAGGTCTATGTCAATAGTATCCCTATTTAACGATTTACCAATACCAAGAGTTTTTAGGAATTGCCATACTTGTGTGTGGTTGAAATTATTGATGGAGTTGTGAATGTGGCGCATTTTAGCATTTCTACACAGACGACTGCAGCGATTTCGTATTGTCTTATACCGATCCCAATTTTCCTCAGTAGGTCGCTTCCTATACATCCTCTTAGCCTTGTCACGCTTGGACATCACATTTTTTATGTATGTAGTAAGCCAAGGAGCAGGAAGGTGCTTTACCCTAACTTTTTTAAGCGAATTTTATAGGATAAATATATGGGATCATGATAGGAAAAGGAGGCAGAGAGCTGTCCGTGTGTGGCTACTTTGTAAGGGTCAGAAACAAGAATAAGGTCTAAGAGTGACGGCGTACAGTGAGGAGCCCTGTGTGTAGCATTCAATGGAAGTATATGTTTTATTTTATATCGGATTTATGTGGAGGATAATAACCCTCAATGAATTGCTAGCCTGACAATCTATTTATATAACTACCAAGGTTTTAATGTAAAATTCTTTAATATTTATAGTATTTCGTATATAGATTTATATATTCTAATACCTTTAAACGAGCAATTCTTGTATATATATTATACAATATATATGTAAATTTAGGATCTCGGAAACTGCTCCAACAATTTTCTTGAAATTTAGTATGCAGGGGGTGTTGAATCGATCTAGCTAGGATTCATTTTCAGAAAATGACGTTTTATCCGTGTTTTTAGGCAATGAAAACTGCTACAATGTCATTAGAAGCTAAAGTTTTCAAGTTATATCTTTTGTGAGAAATACTGTTATTGGGAACCCTTTATTATCGCATCTAATTCGTATCTAGGTATATATGACAGTGCTTTAAAAAAGATAATACGGTAAAAGTCACGTTAGTAAAGAAATCCCGAGCAATGCTCGGCCATCCAGGTACTGTAGTATTAAGTTCGTACGGGGAAGTACTACCACATTACCCATTTCCGCTGTGAAGCAGAATTGCGCTTGTATTACTGCGTTTCGGTTACAAAGGTAAGGGAGCCGGTGAAATTACAGGCACATGAGACTTAACAACCTCACGGCTCAGGGTCGTCAATGCATTAGTGTTGCAAATGGCAGCGGTGACCACTTACCATCAGGTGGACGGTTCGCTTGTTTGTCCAAGTGGTATAAACAAATAAAAAGTTATAACTGTATTAAAAAAACATGAAGGCGATTTATCAGAGTGAAGCTGACGTTACTTTTTGAAGTTGCTGAAAATGAAAATATGTATGTATGTTCTAGAATGGTCTTGGTAGTCGAGTGGTATAAAGCTCGGCTTGAGACCTGAAGGTCCTAGGTTCTAGGATCGGGGAAGGTTACGTTTCTTTGTATATAAATTACTAGCTGTTCCCCGCTGTTTCACCCGCGTTTCCGAGAGATGAAACATTTCCCGGCACAAAAAGTATCCTATGTTACTTCTAATACCTCTATGTCATTTGTGTTTTGTTTTTCCATGTCAGATGCGTTTTCTCTTTGACGTTTTATGTCACGTCAGACGGGAACGCGATCAAACGGGATAAAAAGTACCCTATGTCCGTCTCCTGGTTCTAAGCTATCTCCCCACCAATGTTTAGCAAATCGGATCAGCCGTTCTTGAGTTATAAATAGTGTAACTAACACGACTTTCTTTTATATATATATAGATTACCTGTAGCTCGAGATTGCATCACTGCTTACCATCAGGTGGGATCGCAGTCAAGCACTAGTTTATATTATTTAGAGAGACGCCGACAACTCACCTATCGTGTTGGAACTTAAACTATCTTGGGTGGAATGTGCGTCCCATTACTGAGACCCTTGTCTACCACTCCGGTGATAATGGGCAAGAAGATATGTTTTGTTCTATATTTGCGCATCAGGTACTTTTATACTGGAAAGCTATTACACTAAAGTTGAAAATCCCTCTTGTATTTCAGCAGCTGCATTTGAAAGCTACTGCTTGTGTGCTTACCACTTCCAGCCACAATATCACTTACCATAGTGAGATTTTAGTCAAACATATGACCGATTGTTAACAAATAAACGACTTATGAATTTTTGATCAGCCCCCTTAGCTAATACAAACTTCGTCGCCGAGCCACTTCATGGAGGCCTCGGAGAGCTTACCTCTCACGTGATTAATAGTATTAGCTTAGTTAGCGAAAGAGACAGAGCACGGAGGCCGCGACGAAACATCCTCGAGTTAGTGTCATTTTCCTTACAGAATCGAGCCGAGCCCCAGGTCCCCAGGCCCCAGGTTACATTTTACACCCATCCCAAGAAAAGTGCTCAACGCGCTAAAGAAGTTTTCGATTCAAAAAAACCTTCAAAAATCAATTTGATCGGCGGATAAATGATAACCAGTAATATTAATGGAAGAAAAACCCTTTCTCATTACCAAAAGGGTATATACGTCACTTTCATTTCGAGTGGCAAAGTGGCGATGTAATTGACCATTGCTAAAGTGAGATTTGATCGTAATTGGGAAACTTGTAGCTACAGTCCAGAGGAACTGCATACTGCCTGGTGTAGCTGTTAGATACCGGTCTTATGTCCGAGGTCGTGTGTTCGATAAAAATAATGTGGTCATAATCAAGAAAATGGAGCGAAGTGTGTCAGTTCCGTGAAGCGAATGAAAAAAAGCACATTGATTTGAAGTACATAAAAAGTTTTGAAATCGAATAAAAAAAGAATTCCTTACAGTACTGTAAGGAAGGTCTATACTGGCGCATTGGCCGTTATTACTGTTGCTGGCTGACGATAAATTGAATTAATAATATTAGTTTTTAAAAAGAAAAATAGATAATGACGGTGCGCGGGCACGGACAAAAATTATTATAAAAATTTGGTGGACTAAAAATACTAAAATAAATAATTAATACCATTAGTTTTATTTTTGTATTACGCCCCCGTTCACTACAGTACCTACTTTAGTTTCAAAGGAATTTCTATAATAACTCGGAATTTGTCTAGCATAATATCTATATAGGAACTATACACACTTTTTAATATTATAACTGCAGATAAACAATTTAGTTCTAAGTAACAATTCAGCCAATTATTTTAGTTGTAGAATCCCTTTCAATTCGTTCTTCTCTTTATGTAATATTTTGTTACAACAAAGTTTAAAGATGAGGTATCTTTAAACTTTTGATTAGTTCGGTTTCTGTTGTGTATAAAATTATCCATATAAGGCTTACATGTTTTCAATGGTATTCTGTCTCTTGTTGTTTGTTGTACTTATATTCTTGACCTACCAAGACTAAAGCTTTGATCTTGTGTTGTATGGTATATATCGACGGACGGATAGTGGTTGACGGCTCTGATTGCCACGCCACAGGTCGTAGGTTAGATGTCCACCGAGAACAAATATTTATGTGCATTAAAAGTAGTAGGTATATGTAGTATATCAGTTATCTGGTTTCCATAGTACAAGCTCAGCTTAGTTTGGGATCAGATGGCCGTGTGTAAAATGTCCTAGGATATTTATTATAATTACATGCCTCCCTTTCTAACTGAAACACAGTAATACAAGCACTACTACTTGACGACGGAAATGGGTAAGGTGGTAGTACTGCCCCGGATGATCTCTATACTGCTCTTCTACTTCGAAACGACATTCTTTTTTTCAAAAAGGTACGTCAACAGCACACTGAAGTAATTACAAAGTAATTTTAATTAAATTTTGATAGAGAGCGTAGGTCTGGAGATCAGAACTATCACGTTGACCCGTACATTTCCTCACTGTACGGACAAGGAAAAATTACGCTGCTCAAAGCATATTCTCGTTCTAAACGGGAAATGTATCGGTCAACTACATCAAAAAATCGCTGGATAAGCGTCCAATATAATAAATGTTGTTTGGTCTTCTTCAATCATGACAGTATTTTTAACAACAGGCCAGAACTAAAAATCATCTCTAATGAGCAGATAAGGACCAGTTACAACAACATCATTAAAACAATGGGAGTGAACTATACCTGTCATGTGTGGGCACAAATTGTGCCCACACCAAGGGTGCTAAAATTAAAACGTACAATAACGTTCAACGTGGTAGGGAAACTTCTCACGGAAGGGCTTTTCAAATTCTGTTCCGCCACCTTTTTGTGTTACTAAAATAAATGAATGATCAACACAATATATGCTATACAAAAGTGAAAGACACTCTAAGAGATTTATTTAGAGAAATAAATATAATGACGTCCTTTCACTATACATTTACGAAAATATAATGTTTTCACGTAGAAACATAGGAATGTTTGAGTCAAAATTGGATATCCATAATATAAATACAAGACAAAGGGAGAAGTGAGTTGTTCCATATTTTAGAACCGAACCGCCTCCGAACTGTGTACAATGTAAATAACTGTCAGTACCATTCGAATTTAGAAGACAAAGTAAAATCCAAAAAGGTGATGTAAATAAGTTCGGTTCGTAACAGCAATGCTTAATAATTAAAAAATAAGTTAAAGTTTCACTTCTATCGTGTCTACGACATACCATGTTTTTGTTACAATTTGTTTTATAAGCTCAATAAATAAATTGTAGAAATAATTAAAACACAATGTAGTTTCGCATCGACATTGGCAAGAATAAGTCCAAATAAATTAAGATACTAAATATACGTTTCTGAACCTCACGCGACTTAAGATAGCTAATAGCGTTTGCCAAATGTTTTTTTTTTTATTTTATTACTGTCAAAGTAAGGGGGCGTCCATTAATTACGAGAGGCTTTGGGGGGAAGGGGTCAAGCAGAATCTCACCGAATCTCACGTGGAGGAAAGTTTTATTAGCCAAAAACAGTGTAAAATTGCTAGAAGAGGGTTATATATAGTAGTAATATTTTTTCACATCTAAATCTAAATCGTATACTTATATAATTATAATTATGATAATATCAAATCTCACGTGAGATTAGAGGCGGGGAGAGGGGGTCGAGCAAAATCTCATGACATCTCACCAAGGGGAGTGGGGGGTCGAGAAATCGCCAGAATCACCTCATGTAATTAATGGATGCCCCCTAACCACCATTTATTTAGTACAAGCCCTTAAGGGCACTTAATGAAGATCAAACGTCAAGTCGAAGGTACTAGAGGATTACATTTTTTTATAAATAGTAGACTAACCCTATGGCACCCAAATTGAAATTGATTACGAAGCAGCGTTCGTTTAAAGGTTAGGCTACACGCAACGTAAATGTAACTGAATTTATGAATCACCCATTTATTTTTACCAAGAAAATTGAAGATTTCCCCCCTTAGGGTACTTTTATGCCTAATTTTATCAGCAACCTATTTTAGTTAACGTTTGGGATAAAAATAACTGACTAGATTTATCGATATGAAATGTGTTAAGAGTTATGTTTGGTTCTAAAGGTTATGTGTCCCACATTGGAGGATGGGGAGGGTGCGTAATAATGGATGTGTAATAAAAAATAATAGTAAGAATATATATTTATTTAAATATTTTGATGTACCTTATACAGAAAAAAAGCTTTACTACTATTGTGTTTTGTTAAGAATGGTGACAGAGTAGTTTAAAATACAGGAAATTTACGAAAATATATTTTTTGAGTTTGAAATTTTTGAAATAGAGTGCGTAGGTATACCTAGTAGTTCGACCTTCGAAGTATACTTCGAAAGCAATTTTCGTTTTTAGATTTTGTTCTATTACGTTTTTCTCTGTTCCGTGTATTACGTCAGCTGCAAGTGTGTACAATTAGGGCATTATACGTTTGACATTGGCAGTGTGCTTTATCGTACTCTATGTATTTATAACATTACTTACTTGTTCCGATGACTGTTGAGGACGGGAGGTGCGCGCACGTCCGCTTTTTGCTGTCTCTACTAGCCGCACAAATGTAGGCGTTCGCACGCCTCTATCCCATATTACAAAAAAATATAATAATTTCTTCATAGACTTAGACATATTCTAACTATCATTTTGTAATTTAAGACACTAACTCTTGCAAAAAATTAATAACAAATAATTCTTTACATAACTTAAAAAAAAATCTTATTATGATTTATAAATTTTTTTTTTTTGGTATGTTAACAGTTGCACTCGAGCTTCTTTTCCTTGAATTAAACTAAGGTTTAATCATTAAATATGTGGATAACGTAGTGAGTTGCACATGTACATAAGTGTATTTAGATATACGACCTACAAAGTAATTTTCTTATGTAATTGTTTGTTTTCCCTAATAAAATAAATTTAACACAATTTTTTTTTATACCACTAAGGCCGACAAACAAGCAGACGGTCCACCTGATGAAAATGAAAATATGTTTATACCAAGAAATAAGAACATTAATTATTTGGCTGCGCTCCCACATTCGGTTACCCTGTGTTGTGGGAGACACGCTCTTCCTATAACTAGTTACAATAATGGAATTGTTAGTAAAAAAAAAAGAACTTGCAACAAAATATTATTGTGAAAGTGTGTGTGAGGTATGTTTGAGGTATGGGTGTATGTGGTGTGGGTGGGGTTTGCCGTAACGGTTGAATAATGTAGGTACTTGTTATATATGTATATTTGCTTCATGATTGCTTCATTGATGGTAAGTGGTCACCGCCGCCTACGGACATTTGCAACGCTAGGGGCATCGCCAATGCGCTGTTGACCCTGAGACGTGAAGTTTTCAAGTCTCATATACTTATACCTAGATAGTAGAAGTAGCTTTCTACAATCCTCCATATAAACTTTAACTTTGCCAATTTTCACACTCCTCCATGCGCGCATTAGATGTTGTGCTTAGGCGTACCTACTTAAAAAGTTTTCTATCGAAGTATGTTCTGTCTATATCTATAAATTTGCTAGAATCTAAAATATATGTTGGTTCTATCATACCCTTCAGCTAATACAAACTCTGCCAGCGACCCCGAGAACGGCAACGAGGCCTCGTAAGTAGACCTCTCACGTGATTGTGTAGTTAGTGAAAGAGACAGAGCATAGAAACCTATATCTTAGAGCTATTGTCATTTTATTACAACCACATGTATCATGTGCAACTACACTGCATTTATCACCTACAACTAACACACGGTCCACTAGTGGTAAGTGGTCTCCGCCGCTTGACTAATAGACATCAAAGTGACAAAAATCATACTAATACAGGTTTTCTGAAACTTAAAACTTATTCGCCACTATCTAGTAAAAAGTCCATTAAAAAAAAATCATCCAAATTCGTTAAGTAGATTTTGTGTGAAAGAATAACATACATCCATCCTCACAAACTTGATGTGCGTTATTCGTTTACGGAAATACTACTAAATGGATTTGGATGAAACTTAGCACATAGATAGTTTATAACCTGGAATATATATCATACAAGAAACAGGAATAATATAGAACTACCCTCGGTTAGAACATTATACGGTAAAAAGAATTTCCAATATGAAGGAGTTCAGCTATATAACAAATTACCTAAAATAGTTAAAGATTCAATAACCATAAACACTTTTAAAACTAGATTAAAAATGTACCTTTTAAACAATAATAACTGTTAACCATAAAACCGACAGATCGAACAACAAATGTAACACTTGTACTTTTACAACTATATGAAGCTAGTAAACTATGTAATGTTCTTTTGAGAAATAAAAATTCTTTAAACCGAATAACACTAAGTATACTTTTTGTCCCTGGAAAATGTAACATCTCTCGAAAACATCAAAACGAAAGTCAAAACCTCGGAGGACAGCTAGCTTTATAATACTAGCTACCCGCCCCGGCTTTGCACGGTAAACTAGATACTAATACATATAAACCTTCCATTTAAATCATTATGTGTATTAATTAAAACCGCATCAAAATCCGTTGCGTACTTTAAAAGACCTAAACGTATAGACGGCGGGAAGCGATTTCGTTTTATACAACGAGTATGTAGATTTAGTGTAATTATAATTTACCAGCCGACTCAACAGACGTCGTTTTGCCTATTTCGGTCAGTTAACAACTTGACTACAGCGCCACCTATTTGATATTCGCACATATCTATGAACCGTTGTCTGGGCAAGCAAATATACTATGTAAACAAAATCTCAATCAGACATTCCACGTTCACTAATGACGTGATTCAATTTTTTTAGCGTAGGGGTGTCCCTAAAGGAATATACAAATCTTTACGCCCACTATTCCCGAAGACGTAGGCAATAGTCTCGGAATTCCATTGAAGATATTTTAAGTCTCAACCTGATATTTAGCATAGATATATGCTTTTTGGATCAATTCGTTTCTCGGTTTTTGTGATGCTATCAAATAGCGACATATATACAGTACCTGGTATCTGTAAATGTGCCAAGAAAGCAACATTGCCATGTTGGATGGCAGTTCTGATTTGTTGTCGAAGAAAGACACCTGTCACTTGTAGTACTGTGTTTCGGTTTGAAAGGTAAGGGGGCCGGTAAAGTTACAGGCACATGAGACTTAACGTCATTTGGGAGTGCTCACCTGCACTTTCATCGCATTTGTCTTGGTATTCATTTCTAGTTTTGTTTTTCTGTATACATATGTTTTGAGTTACAACCCAGCTCTAAATGTATTATTTAACTTATTATGTGGTTACCTTTTGGCTGTAATTTGTATTGTGTATCCTAAATAAATAAATAAAAAAGGAGACTGTGAAAGCCTACATGAATAAACTATATTTCTGTTCTAAACAGTAACACAGAAACACTATTTCACGGCGAAATTTCCATCTGTGTTTGAGAATTAACTTTACTTTGAGGCTGACCATATTTTAATTAAATCTTGGTGCGTTGTGGAAAAACGATTTTAGTATGAACTACAGTATAAAGTTTAATATATAAATCACAGTTTCGGTTGGTAGTCACTTTCACCAGAGTTAAATTAATTTGGAGATAAAATTTAAATATATTGTTGGTGATCAACAATATAGTACAAACAATAGATGCGTTGTCCCCGCTCCGAAAGGTCAACATAAAATTCTGGTAATTGACCTAATTCCATTTAGTAGCACTCAATCTTAACGTAACACGTATGTCCACACGTATATTAACACGTATCTCTCTCTAACAACAGGTACACCCTCGACCCTGACTGCCAAATCGCAGGTCGCTGATCCGATTCCCATCCAGGACAAACATTTGTGTGCATGAACATGTCTGTTTGTTCGGTGTCTGGGTGTAAATATCTATATAAGTATGTGTTAAGAAAAATAAAATAAAGTCGCATATGAGTTAACTCGTTTCCATAGTACTAAGTCTGCTTAGTTTGGGATTAGATGGCCGTGTGTAAAGAATGTCCCTGGATATTTATTTATTTACATTCCTTTCTTCGCGCGTTATACGCGTATATAGTAGCTTATAGTAGCTATCTAGTATTGACGCTGTTATTGAGAGCCGTGATGTTCGTGAACGGCGTGTCTATATTATAAAACGTCATTATTGGTAATCATTTATATCGTTCAGACTCATCAAATATCGAGTTATTGGAAAACGATTAAGCGCTTTTACTTATTATGATGTATTCCCAATATTAACTGTATAAGATTATCTCTCTCTCCGTATCACTCTCTATTTCCGTATCCCTGTAATGTTGTATGCTAGCTGTCCCCCGCAGTTTCACCCACGTTCTCAAGGGATGTTTCATTTTCCAGGGATAAAAAGCCTTTGAGCAGGGAATGCTCTATCTATATGATTTTTCTATGTTTTGACAGGCCAGTTGGCTTGGTGGTTAGCGGCTCTGACTGCCAAGCCGAAGGTCGCGGGTTCAATTCCCACCCAGGACAAACATTTGTGTGCATGAACATGTTTGTTTGTTCTGTATCTGGGTGTAAATATCTATATAAGTATTTAGAAGAAAATAGTATATGTAGTATATCAGTTATCTGGTTTCCATAGTACAAGCTCTGCTTAGTTTGGGATCAGACGGTTGTGTGTAAGAGAATGTCCCACGATATCATTATTTTTATATGCCATGATGTTTCATCCAAATCCTGGTGGTGTTTTTTGCATAAATAAGTAACAAAACCTCTATATTTTCAATAAAGGCACGACGCTTCTACAGATTTATTATATCTACCTAGTAGTCATAGTTAGAAGATAGATAGATTTATGGAGGAGCGAGGTATGAGAGTCCTCCATTTAAAAGGGAAGATCTTGTCCCGCTAGGTGATCATGCCTGGGGACCGCGGTCCAACTGTTGATGTTGGATGCTTGTATATATGTCAAATCCTGAGAGAATCTCTATATCGCGATGTAGGATTCTCGCGTGTTTCTACTCGTTCATAGATGTCGCCACATCACTGTGGTGCGGGCGTAGAAGGTTTGTAGGCGTGTTCAGAGATGTCGCCACAGATTTATTTATTTATTTGTGATCGACTCACAATCATCCAAATATTCAGATAAAAGAATTATTTGTGTATGTTCCGTATGGACTTCAAAACGACTGGACCGATTTTGACTGGGCTATCACTGGCAGATAACTGTTGTTAGGACGAGTTACTTAGTACACTTTTATCCCGGGTAAATGTAACATCTTTTGAGAATGCGGGTGAAGCCGCGGGAGCCAGCTAGTTCGTAATAAGCGAGTTATGTGATTATAAATTTCATTTCGAATTAAGTATTAATTCAAAAATTTTAAGATATTTAGTATTCGAACGAGAGGCTTAAGTTTGTTAATCGGTTTAAAGTCTTTATTGTTTCGTTTAGAAATTTATTTGAATTGCTATATGCATTTGTTATATATTGTGTATTTGTGTATTTGGCATCCCATTTCAATTATAAATTTGATATTTCACTATTTAGATGTCATTGAACTCTATCAGACTGAAATATAGCAGCGGATATAGAATCAATATTTATTATACAAAAAAGAGCAATTCGTGCAATTTACAGTATGGGTCCCCGTGAATCATTAAGAGATTTATTTAGGGAAATAAATATAATGACATTGCCTTCATTATATATTTATGAAAATATAATGTTTATACGTAGAAACATAGGAATGTTTGAGTCAAAATTGGATATCCATAATATTAATACAAGACAAAGGGAGAAGTTAGTTGTTCCATACTTTAGACTAACTAAAGTAAACAAGTCATTTCTTGGTAATTGTGTTCGATTTTATAATAAGATACCGCTTTCAGTAACCAAAATGTCTGATCATAAATATAAAAATTATATTAGAAAAGTTTTGAAAGAAAAAGCGTATTACAAGGTAGTTCATTATATTGAAGATAAAAATGTATGGAAATAGCTACTCTCTGCACAGTGCACCTCTAATTTTCTTGTTTTAGTTGTAAGTAATTATTGTCATTTTCTATTTTGTAGTCTTGTTATTTCTTTTTTTTGTTTTTGAATGTTACCTTTATTAAGTATTTTGTAATTGTTAAATATGTAAAATTGATATTATAAAATAGCCAAAATGTCAGAATAGGTAAAAAAGAATTTAATAAAATAAAAAAGAATGTAACCTTGCTGAGTTTCTTGCCGGTTCTTCTCAGTTGAAGGCTGACTTCCGAACCGGTAGTAGCTTCAGTAACTTTAAATTTGACCTTCATAAGTGCCTTCTGAGGGCCTAAACTGAATAAATGGTTTTGAATTTTGAAAAAAAAATTGAATTTTTATGTTTGGATTTAGATGATATTATATCCGACGAATATTATAAACGCGAAAGTTTGTATGTATGGATGTTTGTTACTCTGTCACGCAAATAATACCACTACTATTACTACTAGACTACTATGACACTTGGCACATATATAGAAAATAATATATAAATAAATATCCTGGGACATTCTTTACACAAATGAAAAATAAAAAATACGCTTTTTTTGTTATTTTAAACTATTATTATTTTTTTAGTTAAACCGTTAATCCTGATTATCGTAGTAAGGATAACGGGTCTAACTATTTAAAATATTGAATTGTCATCGGTCCTAATAAGTATGCCAAATTTCGAGTTAATCCGACGTCTTGAAAGGGGTCAAAATTATGTTACATACTATAATAAAACCGTTATGAAAAGCATCTTACCCGTCCACGTGGTAGTTATTTATACACGTATCAAATATATTATCTGGTTCATGTGGTAGATATTTCTAAACCTATCAAACACGTTTAAAGATGAAGCAATTCCCTGTGCTTTTACACTTCGAGCAATAACTTACACACCCACGCATTCCAGTCTTGCCTAGTTGAAGCCTCGTAAAATTTGCAATGCAAATCTATGCGGAAAACTATCTAGATTCTAATGAGAAAATCAAACAGTGTCTAACATTCTATATACACTAGCCAACGCCTTGTGGTTTCATCTGTGTTAAATTGTATAAAAAGAAGCCTGTCCTATACGATAATACCTTGAGTAGTAGAGCTCTTAGTGCAGAGTTCGTCCGGGGAAGTACTACCACCTTACCCATTTGGCGGAAATGCAGTAGCGCACCTGTACTGTGTTTGATTTATATAATCGAATATTTATACCGGCTACTTTTTATATAATTTAACACAGGTAAAACCACAAGGCGTTAGCTAGTGTATATAGAATTTTACACACTGTTTGATATTCTCATTACAATCGAGGTAGTTGTACGCAGAGATTTGGGGCCGTTGAAATTACAGGCACGTGAGACTTACTAACTTCACGGCTCAGGGTCACAACGCATTGGCTATGCCCAGTTGCAAATGTCCATAGGCGGATGTGACCACTTACCATCAGGTGGACCGTCGGCTTGTTTGTAGGCCCAAGTGGGCAAAAAAAAATACAGTAAGAAAATATTGTTTTGTTTAAATCTGTTGTTGTGTTGACTACAATCTTACCATGGTAAGTGATGATATGGTCGAATGTGATAACTACATAAAGCACAGAAAGCTCTCAAGCGCGCTATTAGAACACTTTTTGATTGACGACAGATTTTTCTTTTAAATTGTGTGGAATGCATATTTACTAAACATTTATTAAACAACCATCAGCATTTTGCTATTAAATTCCGTTTAAAATTGCCTTTAACATGGCCGTTTTGGGATGGCCATATACGCTCTAGTGATCAAAGGTTTATTAAAAAAACGTATGAAACGGGCATCACATTGCAACTTCGTGATCAACGTGAGGGTCAGCCAAGATCTGCTACCTTATTCAGCTAATACAAACATCGAAAGTGCGAAAGTGATCAAATCATAGATGTGCCAAAAGTGATTTTTTGAGTTAAGTGTTCAGTGGCCCTGTCGTTCTGAGGGTGCGATATTATAAATGCAAAGAATGCATTTTTGTTTTTTGCTTTTAACACATTCCCAAATAAATGACTAAACCGATTTCGAACCACATCCTGACTGACGGTCTTCAATAAGTATTTCCGACTTAATCATTGCGTTTTAAAAATAAAGCGATTAAGTGCAATTCAGATTCACATATGAAAGTTTACGCACCGTACAATATTTAACGAAACACCGAAAAAGTAACGTTTCCTGTAAGGTGACTATTAATTGTTAACTTTATTGTATTTTTATTATTTGTTGTTATAGCAGCTATAGTAGTGTAACTCTTCGAGAAAAATGTCAACTCTACCTATTATCTATTATGATTCATGAGACACAGGCCGCTGTCAGACCGACTAACATACAGCCCCCTTATTCAGCTAATACAAACTTAGTCGGCGAGCCGCTTCACGGCGGCCTCGGAGAGCTTACCTCTCACGTGATTAGTAGTATTAGCGTAGTTAGCGAAAGAGACAGAGCACGGAGGCCGCGACGAAACATCCTCAAGTTAGTGTAATTTTCCTTGCAAAATCGAGCCCCAGAACGTAATAAGGTTCGTTTTTTGGGTACGAAACCCTAAGAACCGGATCAATACGAGTTGAACTCTACGCAACTTTTCTATGCAATACAATTTATTACAATATAGGACTAAATCCCGCAATAAATAAAAAGAAACTTAAGCAAGCACGTATAAAATACGCCTCTGCAGAGAGCAGTTATTTCCAGACATCTTCAATGTAATAAGCTAACTTGTAATACGCTCTTTCATTCAAAACTTGTTTAATATGGTTTTTAAAAAGATCAAACTTGTTTATCGAAAGCGGTATTTTATAATAGAATCGAACACAATTACAAAGAAAGGCCTTGTTAACTTTAACCAGTCTAAAATATGGAACAACTATCGGTCCCTGTCTGAAAATTATAGACATCCAATTTTGATCAAACATTCCTATGTTTCTACGTTTTCAAAAATATATTTTTTGGAGGTAACATCATTATATTTATTCCCATAAATCGATATCTTAATGATTCAAAAACATACTGTTTACTTGCTGTTCTTGGGATTTAACCTGGTTCCCGGGGGATGTTACATTTTCCCGGGATACAATTTGTACTTTAAATGAATCCTGGTTATAACATGGCTATCTAAGTGCCAAGTTTTTTCAACCCATTCCGTAGTTTTTGCGTGAAGTAGTAACAAATACTTATAATCCAGTAACAAAAACCTTCGCTTAGTACGAAAAGTAGGACTAGTAAAAGTTTAATTAAATTTTACCTCTCGAGTAGTAGAGCTCTTAGTGCAGAGTTCGTCCGGGGAAGTAGTACCACCTTACCCATTTCTGCCGTGAAGCAGTAGTGCAATTGTATTACTGTGTTTCGGTTAGAAAGGTAAGGGGGCCGGCGAAATTACAGGCACATGAGACTTAACAACTCCACCTCTCAGGGTCGACAACGCATTGGCGATGCCCCTAGTGTTACAAATGTCCATAGGCGGCGGTGACCATTTACCATCAGGTGGACCGTCCGCTTGTTTGTCGGCCCATGTGGTATAAAAAAAAATGTTTTATAACTATTGTACATGTCTCCGTATATCTTTTGCTGGTTGTCCAAATAAACAAGTAAATGATCAATGCAACAGTGTTAAAAGAAAATACGTGCCCATAATGTTTACGTACAGCTAAGGACTGAAACAAGAGGAAAACCTTAAAGAAGGTTGTGTCCAAAGACAATGTGTTATGAGTGGAGTATAATTAATAAGTACATGGATGCCCGAGGTTAGCACACTATTTTTTTTTTTTTTGGTAAATTATGTAAAGTTGATTATTGGCTTAGTGTTGCTTAACAACGCCATCTACTGGAGTAGCTTTGATGTTGTTGTGTCGTTAAAACAGTTAATGTCAGGAAGTCATTTTATTCAGGTTATGTTTAAGTCAATTATCGATCGAATTATCGAAGTTGATCGTAGAAAACACGGATAAACGACATTTTCTGAAAATTAATACTAGCTAGATCGAAAACCCCTGCATACTAAATTTCATGAAAATCGTTGGAGCCGTTTCCGAGGTCCTAATTATATATTATAAATACCTCGTTTAAAGGTATTAGATTAAGGAATATAAGCCAAAATTTACAGCAAGAAAGGCTTATTTTATTTTTATAAAAGCACTAACCTCCAAAGGAATGACTCCACACGTAACACAGACATCAGCAATGGCCAGGTGCGTCATCAGTAGATCCACTCTAGACTTTCTGCGTCTTGACTTCGACAGTGCCACTAACACTGCCACGTTGCCAATACCACCAACTGCCAGTAAAATGCCATATGTTGCTAGAACAGCGCCCTGGTCTCGTGGCAAGGTCTCCATGCTGGTGGCGTTGTAAGACATGGTGGTAGCGTCGAAATAATCCCAGAATTTCTTATCGATTTCCGATGTGGTAAAATCTTCACAATCATAGTTTAATATTACTTTATTCATTTTTAATTCACTTACATTTTTATTGTTGTTTTCAATCTCACGTTATTTTTATGACTAAATGATTTGTTATTCAAAAGAAGAGATTTGGAACTTCACTCTAAGTAACACTAATATAATGATTAATTTGTTCATTTTTAAAACACTTATTTTTTATCCACAATAAGCGATGTATTATTTACCAAACTTTTTATTTTATGTTTGTTTAATCTCACGTTATAATCTGATTTGTTATAAAAATCTAAGTTTTATAACTTCACTCTAAAAACACAAATTTTCTGATCAAATTATGATTTTTTCTTACACAAATATTTTTTTTACCACAATAAGCAATTGTCTTTTATTAATATCTACTTTCAATCTCACGTTAAAACCTGATTTATAAATAAATACCTATGTTTTGAAACTTCACTTTAACATCAATTCTTTAACAAAAAAAAACACAATTTATACACTTTTGTTTTACCAATAAAACAATAATGCTTTTTTTTAAGATAAATTCACTTAGAAAATTATTTTCACGCACTTCGTTCCCGACGAACTTCGTACTAAGAGAGCTACAACCAAAACCCGTGCTGTCTACGCGGCTCCATAGCGACAACTGGCTACGAAAGTGCTACGGCGTAGACAGCTACGAACTTGATCGAACTTATAAATTTGCATTCAAATTCGCTGAGCTTCCTGAGCTTTTGATAAATTAGTCCACGTGTTAAGTTGTTTGTTCTTTCTATTATTTTTGAAGTGCTTTAAAGAAGGACATTGAAATTCCGAAACGCACCTTTTGTGTGACGATAAATAAATAAATGATAAACACAATCTATGCTATTCAAAAGGGATTTGATGAATAGTTAAAATGTTTCCCTGTAATACAAAGTTTCACTTCTATTTTGTGGGTGTAAATATCTATATAAGTATGTATTTAGAAAAAAAAAAAGTAGTATATGTAGTATATCAGTTATCTGGTTTCCATAGTACAAGCTCTGCTTAGTTTGGGATCAGATGGTTGTGTGTAAGAGAATGTCCCAGGATATTTATTTATTTATTATTATTTATTATTTTGTATAATTTGTAAACCTATTTTTTTATTTTTAAACAGCATGAATCACACTCACTATTTCTGTCTGTTTTCTTTTAAGCTACGCAATAGATTGTTATGATATTTTTACCATCAATTAGAAAATTCATTCTAGAAGGTTTATTTATGTAATATACTAGCTGTCCCCTCGCGGTTTCACCTGCGTTCCGTTGTCAAACGCTCGCAAAGCCCTCAAAGTGAATATTTTTTCCCGCTTTTGCCATATTGTTCATTGATGCGCTCATATTGGTCGTAGTGTGATGTTGTATAGCATATAGCCTTCCTCGATAAATGGACTATTCAACACAAAAATAATTATTCAATTCGAACCAATAGTTCCTGAGATTAGCGCGTTCAACCGAACAGAGAAACAACCTCTTCGGCTTTATTTATTAGTTATAGATTAATTTTATACCATTCAGGCGAGCAAGAAACATCCTCAATTAGAGAATGTATTCCAGAAGGGTCATGTATATAATATACTAGCTGCGCCACGCAGCTTTGCCCGCTTTGAATCCTTCCTCTTGAATTACTCTATCTATTGCTAAAAACTGCATTAAAATCCTTTGCATAGATTACGATTCTATAAAGAACATACAGACAAACATTCATTTTTATATACATGGTAATACAAAACTACCCGTAAAGCCGATAGGAGGTTAACTGGGGCCTTATAACGAGTCCATTCACAATATTTAAGAACCGTAGTAACGCTGTATAACATACCCCAAAAAAATAAACAAACAGATTTTTATGAATGAATAAGTTCAAAAACTAAAACCCGACTACGAAAAATTACGCTTTTAAAGTATGAAACAAGAAAATATTCTCATGTGAAATTTGCAAATGCCACCTCATATATGGTCATATAGCTCATACGACCACGGCTATCCTCTGAACATCACTATGAACAGGTATTAAATACTTTAAAATATATCATGTGTGAGTTTTTATTTAATAGACAATAGATATTGGATAGTTTGTATATAACAATTTCACATGAGAATATTTTCTTGTTTCATACCTTTTAAAGCGTAATTTTTCGTAGTCGGGTTTTAGTTTTTGAACTTATTTTTTTTACAATATAATAATAAAGTAATAAAGTATTTGCAGATTCGGTTTACATTTTATTATTTAGATTTTATTGAATTATATATAATTTTACTTACAAAGCTTATTTGATGTATTCACGTACAAAGCTTAGATTTTTAGGTTATATTGTAGTGTCACTACAGTTAACAATAACAAAATTGATAATATTAATAAGTAATCAATAGTTTGATGGCCAACTTATAACAATAAATAAACATTATCGTATCACTTATAAGAATTTTTATAGTTAATGCCTTTATGTCCTGTAAAGAGCGCCATATCTAATTTATTGTGACGTCACATATCCTATAACCAGCAGACGATCAAGACGCTTCGAACGATACCTCGTTTGCCAAATTACGATAAGTAGTTTAAAAGTTATGAGGGAACAGATGAACATACATACACACATACATACCGGTCAAAATCATAACCCTCCTTTGGCTTCGCCGTAGTCGGGTAAAAATAGAAAAACTATTAAAGTAGACAATTATTAGGTAAAATAGGTACGTAGGCCCTTCTGTTAAATAATCTGGTTCCCTGATATGACAGCTTACGAGGGTTCTTGGCTTTGATAATTAATTATATTTTTACGGGGTGTTTTGTAACACGTTGTATATTAATTAATTTTATCCCACTCTGGGGAGTAAAAAAAATATTCTGGTCCATTTTTTGCACTCGGCTGTCTGATACCTAATGATGATTACTAGTTACTAAATAAATATCAATATACCGTGGGATATTCATTACACACGGCCATCTGATCCCAAACTAAGTAGAGCTTGTACTATGGAAACCAGATAACTTCATTAACATTATTTTGATAGACGTCGTCCTGTCGAAATGAGTCCAAAGAAAAGTTAAAAAAAAATTATAATATCTTAAAAAGCACCCTACGCAATTTTTTATAATAAAAGATTTTTTTTCTTATTTACACTATTCTTAATTCAAATTTATTTTCTATTTTTTAGTTGAATTTTCTATAAAAGCGTGTTTTTTTAGTTTTTACTATTATTTATTAGTAAAACCGCTAATCCTCATTATCATAGTAAGGATAGCGGGTCTAAAAGTTTAAAATATTGAATTGTCATCGGTCCTCAATAAATCTACAAAGTTTGAATGAAATCTGACCGTTTAAAGTGGGTCAAAATCGCACACAAAGGAGTCGGTGACAAACATACAAGTGAAGCTAATATAAACCGTGTAAAAACCATGCAGGAATTTGATCGCAGCGCCACCAAACCGATGCTCCAATCAAAAGACCTAGTATATCTAGGTTTAGTTTAGCCTAGTTTTGTCTTAAGGAACTTGGTGACATCTAATTCTTGTGTTTGAATACATAAATAAATTAATAGGAATATTGGTAATAACAAACAATACTAACTATGTAAACTTATACAAGAGATATATGTATTGACACTTGGAGTTATTTTTACGGGAACAAAAGCCAATCCAGTACACACTTATTTCATCCGAGTGATAGATTCATAGTCATTAATATTTTGTGCGCGTATAGATTAGATATAGACAAAAAATATTCTGGCATATCAGGAATATTATGGATGTGGAATTTCGGATCTGGATATGGACACGGATATCGAATAATATTATTCTCACTTCAGTTACGGTTATGGATATAAATATATTTCGGGTAATATAATAATTTCAGATATTTAAATTTACATATAAACAACTAGCTCTCCCCCGCGGCGTCACCCGCGTTTCCGAGGGATGTAACATTTTCCGGCACATATAGTAGCCTATATGTTTTTCTAGGGCATGCTCTATCTATGTACCAACTTTTAAACCAAATCCTGTACCTCTACCATGAGTTGCTATCGAAACTTACTTTAGTCACTAGCGAGTAAACTACTATCGATACAGTATTTCTCGATAGGAACTGTCAAATTTGTGACTCATGGTACCGAATTTCTATAGCAAAGGCTAAAAAACGTTACTCACTAGTGTTAACATTTCGATAGGTTTTTTTCCTATCGACTCGTACTATCGATTTTAGTTCTTTATGTGACCGCTAGTGGCGTTGTACACATTTGCCATAGAAATGTTTTGTGCAGTCGCTAGCGAGTACGTACGTTAAAAACTCATGGTAAAGGCACAGGTAGCGTGAAAGAGAAAACATCTATACATCGTTACAAACTTTTGCATTAATAATATAAGTAGTATTTGGTTTCGTTTTCCGACAGGTTATTGTTTCGGATATCCGATAGTTTCATCCCTGTTTTGTACGCTCTACGCCTAAAGGCAAAATGTGTGGCGAACATCACGTTTGTAAGGCTGAGGCAGCAAAAGGTATTAAACAAATCAAATAACCTCATGTTCGTATAATATAATACAAGTCGGGACCAGCCTTCGGGCAATTCAATCAAGAGCTAATTGTTTGCTCACTCGAACATATTTTAAAACTATATTTTTTCTAGTACGGTTACACGATTTGGTTAAACGGGTGTTAAACAAAAAAGGTTTTGTTTTGCCATGAAAGGCCATTGGGCTTGATGATTAGAGACCTTGACAGCCATGCCACTGATCGTGGGTTCGATTCCCAACAAACATTTGGTGTGGATGAACATGTCAGTTTGTTCTGTTTGGGTGGATATCTATATAAGAACCTATTTAGGATTTAGAAGAAAAAAAATGTTATATTAATTATCTATTTAGTACAAACTATTACCTAATTCCAGAACAAGTCTGTATTTTAGGTATTCAGTGTAAAATTGAGAGAAAACTAGGTTTAGTTAAGTAAAAAAGAAATCGCGTTTATGTGAACGCCACAAAGTAGCAGTAACAAATCTCACATAAATTTAGGGTTGGGGGCTATAGCTAAATATCACGACATCTCACCTATGGGGGAGGGGGGTAAAATAACCAGAATGGTCTCACGTAATTAATTGATGCCCCCTAAGACGAGAAATTTGTAAGTTAAGCATTAAATTGTCAACTGAGAAAATATTCAAAATTCATAGCCATTTATTCAGTTTAGGGCACTTATGAAGGTCAAATTTAAAGTTACTGAAGCTACCTAATATTAAACTCCAGTTAACATTTTGTGAGAGCCTGCCTCACTACAGTTTATTTGCTATTAATATAAGGTGAACGATCTCAAAATATTTAATATAAACACGTGAGACTCGATATGTACCCAAGAATAACGCCTCTTCAAATGCATTTAGAAATTCTTTATGCAATTTTAATATATTAAAATACAACTCCAATTAAGTAGAGTTCGAACTTTTTAATTATGCTCTAATACTCTAGGTTTACTTTTATTCAGTGAAGGCACTAGAAGGGTAATTTAAGGTCATAATAGTGTTAGCAACCTTTTTAATGATTTCTCATCTTGACTACAGTCGGGTCTATCAACACTAATATCATATGGGCCAGTTGGCTTGAGGGTTAGAGACCCTGACTGCCAAGCCGCAGGTCGAGAGTTTTCCCACCCAGGACAAACATTTGTGTGCAAGAACAGGTCGGTCTGTTCTGTGTGTGGGTGTAAATATCTATACAACGTGTTCAAAATACCCCGTAAAAATATAATTAATTATCAAAGGTAGCAAAGCCCTAGTAAGTATTTTACCTAATAATTGTCTACCTTAATAGTTTTTCTATTTTTCATTCATAAAATCAGTTTTTTTTTATTGGGGCATGTTATACAGCTTTACTACGGTTCTCAAATATTTGGAATGGACTCGTTATAAGGCCCCATTTAACCTCGTTTCGGTTTTATGGGTAGTTTTGTAACATTCTGTATAAGTATGTATTTAAAAAGTATTATACGATAGTATGATCAGGTAACCATGTGTGAAGAATGTTTTAGGATATCTATAGTAATATTATAAAGAGGAAAGATTTGTATGTAAGTATGTTTGTTACTCTTTCACTCAAAAACTACTAAACGGATATGGATGAAACTTGGCACATAGATAGAGCATATCCTGGAATAACATATAGGCTACTTTTTTACCGGGAAAATGTGATATCCCCCGGGAACGCGGGTAAACCGCGGTGGACAGCTATTTATTATAAAGAGGTAAAGTTTGTAAGTTCGGAAAAAAGGGCGTAATCTTGAAAATAATTATCCGATTTCAAAAATTCTTACATCGATAGAAAGCTACTTTATTACCGAGTTAAAAATACGTTTTGACAGCAGGAAAATAATAATTCTCAAGGGAACGTGGGTGAAACCTCGAGACGGCTATTCCATCATTAGTATTCTCAAGGGAACGTGGGTGAAACCTCGAGCCGACTATTCCATCATTAGTTAAAAATACTCTTTCCTTACGGAAGCCATTTGAGGCTCCTCAATTGTGTCTTCCGAAGATCTTTGAAAATAACCGTGAATATGGGTGTAAATATGAATATATATATATATTTTTAAGTTGTTATTTTCATTTGCAATAAAATTTGTTGGGATCAATAAGTAATTATAATCATGTATAAATTCAAAAGGTTTAGCTGTGGTTGATGTTTCGGCAGCTGCACTTGAGAGTATGCTTACCGCATTAAATAATTTCAATGCGTAATTAACAAACCATTGAATAAATAAGTAACTACGTTACTTGTACAAATGATAACTCTTTTGTGGTTTGTAATATGCATTACTACAATCGGGTCGGTTAACTTAGTGGTTAGACAACCAAACTGTCAAGCCCAGGGGTGTAGCTAGGTAACCGTAGCCCCTGGGGCAAAAAATTAAGTAGGGCCCCAACTAAACTGTTTAAAATATTTTGTCTCCCAGCCGTAGCTTGGGGGCCCCGGGGTCCTGTCCTGTCTAGCCCTCCGGTAACTATGCCACTGTTTGTAAGTCAGAGTCCGAGGGGCCCCCTGAGCTTGGGGGACCCGAGGCACTGCCCCGTCTAGCCCTCCGGTAGCTACGCCACTGGTCAAGCCACAGGCCGTGGGTTCGATTGAACAGAAACTTTTTGAATGAACATGCCTGCTTGGGTGTAAATATTTATGTATGCAAGAACGGAAGTTCAACAGCTATAATAAACTAGAATTTATCATAAAAAACAGAATTACCTGCCATTATATAAACTGACATTAACGGATGCTCACGGTTATCTATAGAAATATATATTTAGAAGAATAAAAAGTACTTAGTAAACATTACTTACAGTATTAATAAAAATTGCGTACAAGCAAACAACATCAAATTCACAAATTCACATTTGTAATACTAGTAGGATCGAATATGCTATATAAATTGAGTGAGCGTTAACTCGGAAAATGAAGCGCTAATTGCAAATATACAAGTGCTAATTTAGGATTCATGATCTAATCTCATTCCAGTCCTATTTGAAAACCAAATGTAAATATATAAAAGGAGAAACTGACTGACTGACATATCAACGCAGGGCCTAAATTATAAGGGTTAGAAACTTGAAATTTTGCACAGGGGTTCCTTTTATAACGTAGGGGAGCACTAAGAAAGAATTTTTCAAAAATTCACCCCCAGAGGGCGTAAAATTTGTATGAAACAATTCGTTTTCTTGGTCTGATCAACTACAAACTAAACGCGGGTGAAACCGCGGGGGACAGCTAGTTCAATATAAAGCTACTACAATGTGTGTGCCTGTGTACATGAGACTTTACAACCTCGCATTTCAAGGTCGACAATGGATTGGCCATACTAATATTGTTCCGAGATAGGTAGATCTATAACTGACGTCACACGAATCCTATGATTTTTAGACCACTCCCCCGTCCTTGTCACAGATGTCACATTTTTTAGACCTCTCTAGTGTGACGTCATATACATAAAAATTCTATTCAGTTTAAAAAAGACGGATATTGGGATTTATGTGCTTAGTAGCAGCTTTGGAGAGTTTAAATGTTCTATGTTTCAACTTGAGGGTGGCACTCAGACAGAAGTGTAGACTTACTTAAATATATGAATATAATATATATGTTGACAGGCCAGTTGGCTTGGTGGTTAGCGACTCTGACTGCCAAACCGAAGGTCGCGGGTTCGATTCCCACCTAGGACAAACATTTGTGTGCATAAACATGTCTGTTTGTTCTGTGTCTGCGTGTAAATATCTATATTTATAAGTATGTATTTAGAAAAAAAAATGTAGTATATGTAGTATATCAGTTATGTGGTTTCCATAGTACAAAGCTCTGCTTAGATTGGGACCAGATGGCCGTGTGTAAAAGAATGACCCAGGATATTTATTATTATTTTATTATTTATATTCAAAAGAAAAGTCACATAAAAGTAGGTAACATATTATGACACACGCCACTTTCATTAACTCGGAGCAGAAATTACGACTCCTACATAGTTCGATTCCTTAAAATATTTTTTACTCAAGCGATTGAATATGATCCACAATTATAAATACATGTTGTACAATGAATACAATATTCCTGTACCTATAAACGAATCTAATCTCCATCAAGTGAGTTACGATCGAACCGTTAAAAATGTACCTAAGTTATTTTGAGCTGAGCACATCTAGATTCTATAAACGAAACAATTTCCAATACATTTCCGACTTGCAAATTACAATTTCCTGTATTTTCTATTTCTAGGAGCAATAAATTCAATGGAAAAAGTTCGACCTTTGGACCGTCTGGACGTAGAATGGGAGTAGGTACGTATATGTCGATGCCATATTGTATATGACAGCGTGATACATTATGGCTAGCCGGTTTGCAAAACGGCGTTGTTTTGTAATACACACGGCTATCGCTAGTCCAGATAGATTGCAATTCGCTTGAAGAAAAGTATTCATACATCACGTTCTATTTCACGAGGGGGCTGAATAATTATTTATCTAGGTACTTTATAGTCACGCTGCTTTGAGATTCTTAGTTCCAAATATCGCCGCCAGTAGCGCTGCATTATCAACAACAAAAATTGCGTCGCAAGCATCAACTACGTCACAACAAAGTTCAATTAAAATTAGTTTTAGACGAAGAAACAGTGAGAATAGTACCTAACGTTAATTAGTTACCTACTCTATCTCAAATATACTCATAAGAACATAATTTTAGCTTCATGAGTCTGATTATTAGACTATAAATATTATTAGACTTTTATGAGATTTTTAAAATGAAGTATTATTATTCTGTATTTTGTTGTTCATAATTCATGGTTACATTACATTTTCCCGTGTGAACAATGCAGATAAACGTTGGACACCCGCTTCGTAGAATGTATCATGACTACAATCTATTTGAAAACAAGGTAAGTATTTATTTACAGCTAATGGTAATGCAATATATGTCATATTCTACAAATCAGCTAAGACTTAACATACATTTATAAGAAGTAGTTATGTTTATTTTAATGTACTAATAAATTAAAATAAAAATATGTCGGTACTTACCTATATTATTAATTATTTACGTAGGCTGTAACCCATTATCCTTATGATGCGTTTCTTAGACAGGCAGTAAAATAGCTTTGAAAAGTCAAGATAAAGCATTTCACTTCACTGAATTAATCATTATTGAAAAAAACACCATCTAAATAATACAATAAAACTATTTTTACGAAAAAGCAACGTCACTTTGTAACTTCCCGCTAAAAAGTTATTAATAAAATAGTGACTTGAAATGAAAGTTGAAGTAAAGAAAAAAATGTTTCAGAAATAAGTAAAATACAAAGGTGTCTGAAAGATACATTAATTTCGTAGATTTTTATGTCATTTGATAGATTTTATTAACTCTATTTACAGTACACTACAGAAACGCAATAATTGGGCAATAATAACATAAACTACAAAATATGGTAAAGCAAAAACGAAACGTATTAATTTGACATTGACAGATGATTGACATTGACAGAACATTGCTTGTTCAACGTCAACAAATTTTAATGTGAAGCTAAAATCGGAGTTTTTGATCAAGCGATTTCTCTATCAGTGTTATGAATTAACAGTATATTTAGTGATTGTTTAGTGTTAATACAATATGTCGGGCACTACGTCGTATAACAACGTTACAGTGGTCACTGGCGAGGTGGAATACCCAGCCAATGATCCAGCATCAGGGGCGTTCTTTCAGCCGGATTTTAAAAAGTAAAGTTCTTTTTTTAAATTGAAAACGAACTTATAAATTCTGTAACTTTTTTATTAGCTACCAAGATAAAATAACGAAACGCAAATATGGGAGAAGCAATAGGAAATTTCCAACACAATGTTCCTTTTGATCTGATTATTAAATAATTTATGCCGCATGGTAACAAATGCCGTGCTTACTTTCTATTTCAAGTACCTATTAGTAGTGTATAATGTCTGGTGGTAACTACCCAGTAGGTACTGAGAACTATACCTACCTCTTCGACCATATTCCTCTTTAAGACATTGATGCACAATATATGCAATTGTATCAGTGATGACATACTGATCAATACTTCTACAGGCAACCTGTATCAGTTTATTTTAAATAAGTAGTAATTATTAATACCCCAAAACATTTTTGAAACAACACAGAAAGATACTAGAGAGCAGTTTGAATGGTAGCAAAGCCATCCCAATATGTTCAGTAGTATTGAGGTGATGGTGCGTCAAAGGAACCCTATTTTGCTTACTCATACTACATTTTATATAGATAACTAGCTTTCCCCCGGCAGTTTCACCCGCATTCCCGAGGAATGTAACATTTTCCCGGCACAAAAAGTATCCTATGTTACTTCTAATACCTCCAAGAATATGTGTACTAAGTTTCATGATGACTAGTTAAGTAGTTTTCTTGTGAAAGCGTAACAAACAAACTTACATTCACATTGATAATATTAGGGATTGATGACAAAAGCTTTATTCTAGAAATGATGACTTGAAATCAATGCTCGATGGGTCCAAAGACTCCCTCAAACTGGAGGCTATGAAGAGGATCATTGGCATGATAGCTAAAGGCAGGGATGCTTCAGATTTGTAAGTATCTTAAGCTGTATAAAAGGCCAACAGTGACAGCTCAGAATTTCATAGAAAAACCATCTCTATTATGTCTGAGATAAGGTCTATTGATCATTTATTGCCTATTAACCATTGGGTTAATGGATAATCATGAATGCCATAGGGTTCATTTTTCTATAACACTGAGCTCGCAAAATGTACCAATTAGATCTCGACAACATTAATATTATAAATGGTAAAGTTTGTGAGGGTTTGTCAAAACCCAGCTCTATAAGGGCTGGTTGGATGTGATAGTAAATGTTCTGGATTAACACATATTATCCAGCACATTTGTCCTGGGAATAAAATTGATTCCATGGAAATGTGACAATGTTAGACAAGGGTTAGAAGCTTATGGTATGATTGAATATAGCATTATCTTTTTTGTCAGAAACCTATAAGCTTTAATTTATTCAATAAAGCCTAATTTATCAATTTACAATTGGCTTTAAAGGTTTCCAGCTGTTGTGAAGAATGTGGTTTCAAAGAACATTGAAGTGAAGAAGTTGGTGTATGTATACCTTGTGAGATATGCTGAGGAGCAGCAAGACTTGGCATTGCTGTCCATCAGCACATTTCAGAGGGCTCTCAAGGTATGTATAGGTGTTTTCCCTAGTAAGTAAATTTGTAGTTCTAGGTATGGTCAGAAACATAAGCTAGTAAAAGGGGGATAGCTAGTAAATTTATATCTATATTTACTAAAAATTTTAATAGAATCTGTGTTGATCTCACATCGTTGTTATTGGCTCTGGACACTACTTTTTGATGTTAATTTTTAATTTGTAATATCAAATAGGAGTAGGTCAGTTTGTAATAAATGAAGAACTAACTTGTGTAAAGGATACAATATTACATAATACATTTCGTCAGGACCCGAACCAGTTGATCCGCGCGAGCGCGTTGCGCGTGCTCTCGTCCGTGCGCGTGCCCATGATCGTGCCCATAGTGATGCTCGCCATACGCGAGTCCGCCAGCGACATGAGCCCCTACGTGCGGAAGACTGCCGCCCACGCCATACCCAAGCTATACAGGTCAGCAGTATATTTGTATCTAGGTATTGCAGTGTTTCTCAAACTGGGGTCCTTAATTTGTATACAGAAGAAAAAATCCTTTAACTTGCACTTGATTTTTTTCGCATATCCAAAAGATGTCTCTAGCTTTTCAAAGCTTAGTATTTTGTAAATGGATCTTTCACTTGAAGATTTTACTTAATATTTTTGAAAAAAATATATAACGATACCCCTAATCTCGGTATAATCAATTGATTCTTGTAATGAAGGGGAGGACAGTATGTTCGTTCTTTAAAGTCAAATTCATATTATACAGTTAATCTATTTTGCTGAATTTACCCAGTGTTGCTCTTAAAAATATTCGTTTTTCAACAGCCTTGATCCTGATCAAAAAGAGGAATTGGTAGCAATATTGGATAAGTTGCTATCAGACAAAGCCCCTTTGGTGGTGGGCTCAGCTGCCATGGCCTTCTCTGAGGTGTGTGGGGACCGGATAAGTCTCATACACAGGAGCTACAGGTGGGACTAGAATATGAACCTTATTTGGAGGATATTATGAGTGCTTTTCTTCTGAGCCTAAATAAAATATTTTTTTTTGTATGGATAGAACAGATGATTGTAAGGTGGGCCAGTTGGCATGGTTAGAGACTGACCTCGACCCGACTGGTCGTGGGTTCAATTCCCACTCAGGACAAGCTTTTATATGCATGAACATCTGTGTTTTTTCTTGTAGAATGTAATTTTGCTATGACATTATTGAACGTGAAAACTCCGATCGTACCGTACCGTTAGCGCAGTATTAATAATAAGGGATCATCCATTTATTACACGAGGTCTTTTTTTTTATACGGGCCCTCCCCCTTAGTAACATGTGGTAGTAACTCCTTCCCCTAAAGTAATACTTACTCTATATTATTTAATAATCAAGCTTATATATAATATTTATATTCATGTGTTTGGCTGTAATTTATTTTTGTGACCTCAAATGGTGGGGTGGGGTTTTGATCCACGTAATTAAATGGTCCTAATTAAATATTTAAAGCATGTCCTCTATTTTCAGGAAATTATGTGGTCTGCTGGCTGATGTGGACGAGTGGGGACAACTGGCAATACTTAACGTACTCACTGTGTACGCGAAGACCTGTTTTACAGATCCTAACACTGAGGTATGTTTATCCTCTTTGCTTCTGAATCTTACTACTATCATAAATACTAACATTTTGGATGGATTCATATTTGTTACTCTTTCTCGCAAAAACAACTACACTGATTTAGATTAAACTTGGCATGTATGTGACATAGGATAGTTTATAACATACTAGCTGTCCCCCGCGGTTTCACCCGCGTTCCCGAGGGATGTAACATTTTCCCGGCACATCCTATGTTACCTCAAATAACTACAAAAATATGTGTACAAAGTTTCATGATGATCGGTTAAGTAGTTTTGGCGTGAAAGCGTAACAAACAAACTTACATTCACATTTATAATATTAGTAGGCATGTAATATGTAACATCCCTGGGAAACGGGGGTGAAACTGCAAGGCACAGCTATATTATTAAAAATGTCAAAGGATCTTCAGGTTAAAAGCAAATAAAAATATATTATAAACGTAACCTTGCTAAGTTTCTTGCCGGTAACTTAGCTTTTACTTTCATTAGTGCTCTTCTAGACTCTCAAAAGAACTAAACTAGTATAGAATTTTGATAATTTAAAAAAATATATAGATGAATATTTTTCAAACAGAACTACTCGACCGACAGCGACAGCGATTCGGATAAACCGTTCTACGAGTCTGAGAGCGAGGAGCGCAGCCCGCGGCCGCGCAAGCGGTCGTCTCACTCGCACTCACACTCGCCGAGCCTGGACCCCGACCACCGCCTGCTGCTGCGGGCCGCCAAGCCGCTGCTGCAGAGCCGCAACTCCGGCGTCGTCATGGCCGTCGCGCAACTCTTCTATCACTGCGGCCCTGGTGAGATCCAATCCTTCTAATATTATACTTTTTCAGTAGTAGACCTTTTAGTGCCGAGTCCGTCCGGGGATTGCTACCGCCTTACCTATTTCCGCCGTGAAGCAGTAGTGCAGTTGCTTCTGTGCACTGTTTCGGTTAGGAGGTAAAGGTCAAGGTAGGAGGGCCGGTGAAACAATCATGTGCCTGTGCACATGAGAGTTATCAACTTCACGTCGCAGGGTCGACAACGTATTGGCGATTTCCCTAGTGTCGCGAATGTCCATATGGTAACCACTTAACATTAGGTGGTCCGTCTGCCTGTTTGTCGCCCTAAATGATATAAAAAATAAAAAACAACTTGGCACATGTATCTATACTAATATTATAAAGAGGAAAGATTTGTTTGTTTGTAATGAATAGGCTCCGAAACTACTGGACCGATTTCAAAAATTCTTTCACCTTTGGAAAGCTACATTATCCCCGAGTAACATAGGCTATATTATATTTAAAAAAAAAATTAGGGATCCTTACTAAAACTCCAATAATGTAACCCAAGGTGTGAAAAAATTACAAAACATTCTTGCGCTGCGAAAACTATTGATGATAGAATGAACAAAATAATGTAACATCCCTCGGCAACGCGGATGAAACCGCGGGGGACAGCTATAGTGTATAAACCCTCGCGTCTCTTAACTCTCTTACAGCTAGTATTTAATGTGACCGTGATTCCTTACAATGACACATATGACTTATCAACTTCTCTTAGGCAAATCAACGTCCTTCAGTGGTAACTTACCCTCAGGTCGACCGACTGCTCATCGGTAATTGTTGTTATTTTTTAGCCCAAGAGTTACCACCGATAGCGAAGGCGATGGTGCGGTTGTTGAGAGCTCCACTTGAAGTGCAGAGCGTTGTCCTCAGTTCTATTGCTTCACTTACTGTCAGTAAAAGGGTGAGTTCATTGCAAATCTTGAATTATAATGTATTTAGATAAAAAAAAAGAACAAAATTGTAGATGATCAATTTATGTAAAGTCTGGGTAATATGATATTTATATAATTACTATTTATTGATAAGTATGTATTTAGTAAAAAAATTGTATATCAGCTATCTGATTTCCATAGTACAAGCTCTGCTTAGTTTGGGTTCAGATGGCCGTGTGTAAGGAATGTCCCAAGATATTTGTTTGGGATATTCTTCACACATGGTTATCCAATCCTGTAGTAATTTAGGTCCGCAAAGGGCACTTGTGAAGGTCAAAGTTACTTACGGTACCATCGGTTTGAAATTCAGCCTGCAACTGAGAAGAACTGGGAATGAACTCAACAAGACAATTTTTTTCGTATAATATTTATAATCCGTCTTATTGGCTAGTTTTTGTTTTTTAAATACCCTTCCCACATGCCCGTCTCAGTTAAAACAAGAATGAAAATTATAAATAAATGTTAAAATTGTTAAAAAAAAAGAAGCGAAAGATGAGAAAACTAAGCAAGGCAACTTTCCAAAATTAAGAATATATTTAACATACCTTTGAATTTACCTCAACCAAAACCCAGTAGTTTCCATCAACAAACATTAATATATTCAATTTGATTCTCCCGCAGTCACTCTTCGAACCGTTCCTAAAATCGTTCTTCGTTCGCAACTCCGATCCGACGCACATAAAACTTCTGAAGCTCGAGATACTAACGAACCTGGCGACGGAAGCGAGCGCGCCAGTAGTACTGAGGGAGTTCCAGACTTACGTCACTTCTAGCGACAAAGCCTTCGCCGGGGCTACTATACAGGCGATTGGAAGACTCGCTGTCTCTATACAGAGTGAAACTGAAACGTGCCTCAATGGATTACTGCAGCTGCTGTCCAGTAAGGATGGTGAGTAACTTTTTTCTGTTTTTTTTCTTTTAAATATAGGAATATATCCTCATAGATAACCTGAAATGTGTAACTCTCTAGGATTTATTGTTCAAACCAATTTCATAATAGATTGATGGTTCGACGCGTGAGCAATGGATCAAGTTCATGGTTAGAGACACTGACTGCCAAACCGAAGGTCGCGGGCTCGATTCCCACCCAGGACAAACATTTGTGTGCATGAACATGTCTGTTTGTTCTGTGTCTGGGTGTAAATATCTTTATAAGTATGTATTTAAAAAGTAGTATATCAGTTACCTGGTAGCCATACTACAAGCAGTACACCCTGCTCAACTTGGGATCAGGTAACCATGTGTGAAGAATGTTTTGGGATATTTATTTATACAAAATTGCCTGCTACGACGATTCCGAGAGCATTATAAAATCGTCCTGCCGGCATCTTCGCAGGCAGGCACCGGGTTATATCAGACACTTACTGACTAAAACCCCGATAATCGTGATCTGTGCCACCAATATGATCCCAGCAGTTGGGAAAGGCATCTTTGTGTATCGTATAAATCCGAAATAAATATATATCGAAGGACCTTCTTTACACCCTCATCTGGTCTTAAAGCAGTGCTTGTACTATGATAACCAGATATCATATACAACTTTTTTTAAACTGATTGTGTCGTGGAGACACACGGTAGAAGTGAAACTTTTGTATATAATGTGTTCCGTGTTGTGGTACAGAGTGGGTGGTGTGCGAGGCGGTGGTGGTGGTGAAGCGCGTGGTGGGCGGCGGGGCGGCCTCGGCGCGCGCGGCCGTCGCCAGGGCCGCCAAGCTGCTGCGGGCTGATCGGTATGTGATGTTGTGGTGTGGTACACAGTTGAGAGAGATTCTTAAATACTGTTACATCAGTTTAATAAAGTGCTTAATATGTTTATTGTTGAAGTGTCATATTTAAATAAACCCTAGTTGTAACAGATATTTAGATAAATTAAGATAAAAATCGCCCTGTTGTAGTCTCACTAACAACATCGTGGAAAAAACATATGATTCTGCGAAACAGATCTAACCTAAAAAAGGGAATATAGCGTTCATAAAATACGACAAACTGATAATAAAGAAAACACACGATAGCAACAGAGAAAACAGGAAAAGAGAGACTTCAGGATCACCGAAAATACCATCGCAAAAGAAAGTCAATGCATGTAATACCCAAAGTGCATTGACCATCCTGAACAATGCCCCCACTAAAATTGCGACAAAGGAAATAATTAGACCAAATATACTGAACTACGTAGAGCGCGGGAGATCAGCTTCATAATCAAATCCTTCAAAAAACTAATATGCGACACCCGGATCCCAACAACCCCAACAACCACATTATTTAGGGAAATAAATATAATGACATTACCTTCACTATATATTTATGAAAATATAATGTTTATACGTAGAAACATAGGAATGTTTGAGTCAAAATTAGATATTCATAGTATAAATACAAGACAAAGGGAGAAGTTAGTTGTTCCATACTTTAGACTAACTAAAGTTAACAAGTCATTTCTTGGTAATTGTGTTCGATTTTATAATAAGATACCGCTTTCAATAACCAAAATGTCTGATCATAAATTTAAAAGTTATATTAGGAAAGTTTTGAAAGAAAAAGCGAATTACAAGGTAGTTCATTATATTGAAGATAAAAATGTATGGAAATAGCTGCTCTCTGCACAGTGCACTTCTAAATCTCTTGTTTAAGTTGTAAGTACCTAATTATTGTTATTTCTATTTTGTAGTCTTGTCATATATTTTTTTTTTGTTTTGTTTTTTTTAATGTTACCTATAATAAGTATTTTGTAATTGCTAAATATAAAATAATGTAAAATTGAAATTATAAAATAGCCAAAAAGTCAGAATAGATAAAAATTTATATAACAAATAAAAAAGAATGTAACCTTGCTGAGTTTCTTGCCGGTTCTTCTCAGTTGAAGGCTGACTTCCGAACCGGTTGTAGCTTCAGTAACTTTAAATTTGACCTTCATAAGTGCCCTCCGAAGGCTTAAACTGAATAAATGGTTTTGAATTTTGAATTTTTGACCAAACACAAATTTTATAAATTGCACCCCAAGCCGGCTTGTCACCGTGGGGGAAGAAGACAAAACACCCTCCATCTAAATCAAAACACTATAATACGAAGCACCCTAAAGCAAATCTAACAAGAAAAAAATATATGCACAAAAAGGAAACAATACAGATAAAACAAAATAAAAAGAACACTGAACATCTGCACACTGAATACTCGGACACTAAGAACAGAAGAAAAACATCACCAAATTGAATATATCTTCAATTTGGTGATGTTTTTCTTCTACACATTGCAACTTACAATACGCTATCCTTAAGAACTAATGAGAGCCTAACGGAACTAATGCTAGCTTTAAAAATTATAAATTGGTCAATACTGGGTCTGAGCGAAGTCCGACGCCTAGGTGAGGGGATAGAAGACCATGGACATTTTAGATTCTATTACAAAGGAGAAACACCAGGTCTATATGGAATAGGATTCTTAATTAAAAATGAATTAAAACCACTTATCGATGAGTTCATTGGCGTCTCAGAGCGTATTGTAATACTTAATATAAAACTCCCTCCGAAGAATGAAAAGTGGTCAATTGTTCAAGTCTATTCTCCAACTCAACAATCCAGCAGAACAGAAATCGACACCTTCTACTCCATGTTACAAGAAGCAATAAACAATCACTCCCACAACAATATAATAGTAATGGGTGATTTTAATGCAAGAACGGGGGCAAGAGGAGATGGAGAACAAGCTATACTGGGCCCATATTGCGCAGGCAAAAGGACAAGAAACGGGGAGAAACTCATACAACTGGCATACGAAAACAACTTAAAAATACTAAATACTCTATACAGAAGACGGGAAAGCAACAGATGGACATGGATATCTCCTGATGGCCACCACAAAAATGAGATAGATTATATACTAACAAACAAAAGTAAAGACTTTCGAGACTGTAGAGTTTTAAATTATATTAATTTTAACAGCAACCACAGAATGATAAGAGCTAAGTTGCAAATAAACACTCCAAGCAAAAATAGACCCTTTAAAGCAAAGCAAAACAGCAGCATATCACTAGAAAGTACCGAACCACTAAAAGAAAAGTTAGACCAGTACATAGAAAAAACAAAGAACTTAGACATACAGAGTAAATACAACAAATTCCAAGAACTTCTCTACACTAATAAAAAAGGTAAACTAGACAGAAGATGTGACAGGCAAAAATGGATAACAACCGAAACTGAAGAACTGATAAGAAAGAGAGCAGGCCTTATATCTAAACCAGAAAAGACAAAAACTATTAGAAACGAAATATCCAATATAAGTGAAAAAATTAAAGCACATATGAGGAAAGATCGCCAGAGATACAGATTAGAACAATTGGAGAAATGCATACAAAGAACTGGAGGCACTAAAATAGCAGCACAATTTCTATTGGAAAAGCGAGACTGGATACCAACTTTAATAAATTAAAATAACAAATGCGAAAAACGACGTCCAGAAATTATATCAATAGCTACTCAATTTTTCAAAGAACTGTACTCCAGGGAAGGTACTACACGGACAACAATCTTGACAGGAGATGGTGAAATACCAGAAATAATATATGGAGAAATAGAAAAAGCTGTGAAATCTCAAAAACCGGATAAAGCTCCAGGATCAGATGGTATAAGTAACGAGTTCCTCATCTTAAATAGACACCACCTAATACCAATTCTGAAACATCTCTTCAATGAAATCTTACAAGAGATAATACCTTGCCAATGGACAACATCGTCCATAATACTTCTACACAAAAAAGGAGATAGAAATAACATAAATAATTACAGACCTATAAGCCTCTCTTCGAATATATACAAAATCTTCGCTAAAGTTATACTCTACAGAATAACTAATAAGCTAGATGAAAATCAGAGAGTAGAGTAGTAAGAGAGCAGGCGGGATTCAGGAGTGGTTATTCGACTTTAGACCACATTTATGTTATCAAACAACTGTTCGAAAAAGGCAAAGAATATAACATAAAGTTCTACTGTTGCTTCGTGGACTACAGTAAAGCTTTCGATACGATAGAGCATGATAAAATCTGGCAGGCCCTCAAAAACCAAGGTATCGAAAATAAATACAGTGTAAACTCTTTATAACGAAACTCAAGGGACTGAGCATTTTTTGTCGTTATAGAGAGTTATCGTTATATGGAGTGAACAAAAAAAAACAAAACAAAGTGAACAAACCAACCAACTTGGGCTCACTTCTACGTTATAGGGAGTTTATCGTTATAAAGGATAACGTTATAAAGAGTTTACACTGTACATCAGAATTATAAAAAACATCTACGACAACAGCAAGGCAAAAATAAAACTAGAGAAGGAAGGCAAGGAGATTAAAATAGAAAGAGGCGTACGCCAGGGGGATCCGATATCGCCAAAACTTTTCACAGCCGTTTTAGAAGAAGTATTTCGTCAATTAGACTGGGAGGAATGTGGGCTATCGATTAATGGAGAAAACCTATCACATTTAAGATTTGCGGATGACCTAATAGTTCTCTCGTCATCAAGTGAGGGACTGCAATCGATGCTGAATGACCTGATTAGAGAAAGTGGTAAGGTGGGACTGGCCATGAATAGACTGAAGACCAAGGCTATGACTCATGCCAGGCAAGAACCTATTGTGATCAATAATAACCCAATTGAATACGTCAATGAATACATCTATTTAGGCCAAATAATCTCTCCTGTAGATTTAACCTCGAAATAAATTGATAGACGCATTGGAAATACTTGGAAGACATTTTGGAGCTTAAAGGAAGTAATGAAAAATAAAGATATCAACATAAATATCAAACGGAAACTCTTTGATACCAGCATACTTCCTGTACTTACTTATGGTTGCCAAACCTGGGCACTCACTAAAACACATATCAGAAAGTTAGAAACTTGCCAAAACTCAATGGAAAGGAGTATGCTTGGGAAAAGACTATCAGATAGAATAAGAATGGAAACCATAAAGAAACACACAAAAACAATAAAAAAGTTAAAATGGAAAAGGTCAGGTCATACAATAAGAGGGAGTGAAAAATGGTCTAAAGTGATAATGCACTGGTTCACAAGTCATATGAAAAGGAAAAGAGGTAGACCACTTAGGAGATGGGTGGATGGCATTAAAGCCATAGCAGGAGGCAAGTGGACGAGAACGGCGAAGGATAGAGAGGAATGGAGAAGGATGGAGGAGGCCTTTGCCAATAAGTGGCATACAGACAGGACGGAAGTAATATAAGTATAAGTAAAATATGAATATTAATAAGTAAAATATGTAACCTGTTAAATTGATAATGTCTGAAATAAAGGCTATTATTATTATTATTATTATGTAACAGATATTTAATTAGAAACATATGTAAAGAATTATTATTGTTTTGCAGGCTGGCTGCCAACGCCCGCGCTGCCGGCGTGTGGCTGGTGGCCGAGCATGGCGCCCATCACCCCCGGGCTGCAGCCATACTGGCACACATGGCACAGAACTTTGCTGATCAGGTAATGCAAGTTATGCGGTAATGTATGGTAAAGTTTAATTGATTGGTTTGTTTCAGTCGTTTTGGTGGATAAAGAGACGGGCTACTTGGTTAAGGACCCTGCCTGTCAAAATAGTTTATTTGATAATTTACGACGTCAGATCAGATAAAGTTTATTTTAAAATAAGAATGTTACCTTGCTGAGTTTCTTGCCGGTACTTTTCAGTTGAAGGTTGATATCCTAACCGCTGGTAGCTTCAGTTATTTAGACCTCTTATAAAGGTCCTTCGCGGGGCTTAACTGAATAAAGGGTTATGAACGTTGTCTCTTAAAATAGTTTTTATTATTTTTGATTACAAACAAAATAGCAAAATAATAAAAAAAGAGTGTGCGCTTAAGACCGCACGGCAGAAATGAAAACTTCATTGGCCAATCCCAATCAATTTATATATAATAATTTAAATAATATTATGTAGTATTATTAGGGACCGTGTTCCTAGATTGAATGAGAAACAAGTCAGAAATTAAAGTTAATATTTATTAAAGTCTTTATAAAACAACATACATAGCTGTTAAAATAATAATAATTAATATATAATAAAAATAACAACTTTATAAAGTAAGAGTTAAGGTTATGTTTTACATTTAAACATTCGGAATCCTGGATAGAAAGGGATGAGAACTCGGAAGATGATGCTTTGCCGATATAACGACTGTATGATGCGCCTTGTGGCGCAGACGAATGTTCACTACCTTTTTTATGTTGCAATGATCGCGCGTCGGGGGTGCGAGTGCAGCACTGCTTTTTAGGGTTCGCGTTAGAAAATAAGCATAATCTACACGCGCGCGTTATACTATTAATTTAATAAAGACAATTAACAGGTTCTTACCTCTTAATTTTCATCATTATTGATCATACGAAATACAGCTTCACAACTGCGAAAAGCAGGTGACTGTATCTTTCCCGCTCGGGGACACTCGGTGGTACCGAGTTCACCCGATCGAGCGATTCACCTCAGAGCATGACGGATCAGCCTAACTTACTACCCACGAAACTACGTACTACTTACCTAACCACGAAAAATCTGTGTGCCTAAAGAAGTTTTCACTTCAAAAAAAATTACTAAACAACAATCCTAAGTTTCCAACACAATCATTGTCAACGATCTCAGGAGGAGCTGGTGAAGCTCCAGCTGGTGTCACTGGCGGTGAAGCTGTCGCTGACGCAGCCGGCCACGCTGGCGGTGTGCCGCTACGTGGTGGCGCTGGCGCGCTACGACGCCAGCTACGACGTGCGCGACCGCGCGCGCCTGCTGCGGCCCTTCCTGCAGCCCTCGCCGGGGGCTCGCCTGCCGCTCCATGCCGCCGAGGTCTTCCGCCCCGACAAGCCCAAGCCCACCATACAGAGCAGCTTCAAAGGTCACTACAACCCTTATACGAACTTATTTCCAGTATTATCACCAACAAACTGTTTAGGGATTTTTTATTGAAAATGAACTACGTAATTTTTATTGAGAAAATATAAAACAAAAACCAAGGTGTATTTTACAAAAAAAAAAGTGGCACTTCGGGAGTGCCAATAAAAGTGATGATCTGTGTTGTACGTATATACACTTATGTTTATTTTATAAATAGTTAGGTATATTATCAATGTATTTCAAGCAAACTCAAGTCTCGTGTAAACTTTTGTATAAAGAAGTTCGGTAACGGTGTCCCGAGTCTGAGAAATAAGAAGCTTCCTTCTCCAGCACCGGATCTCGAAGGCGTCGATCCTCTTGCAATCTGCAGCATTTAGTGTCCAAGTCTCAGCACCATACGAAAAGATCGAGAAAATCAAAGTTCGTACCAGTTTGGTTTTGGTCTTTACGGAAATGTTGCGATCTCTCCAAATGTTTTCAAGCTGAGACATGGCGCTCTTAGCCATGACTATTCTCCTGCGAATTTCCTTCTCGCATGAACCATCGTTGCCGATGTTGGAACCCGATGTTGTATAAAGTTATCCACCGTTTCCACGTTCAAAGTGTCAGTGAGTCCCAATTTCCCAGATGTATCCACCGCCATGACCCTAGTTTTTGACCTGTTTACGGAAGAACCCATCTCGTCACTAGTCCGTTCCATTCGGTCTAGGAGCGCAATAATTTCGGACGTAGCGTAAATTGTAGATTTTGAAACCGCCTACTGTGATACCTCCTTCCCAGTTCTCCCAGTTGCGTCTCATGCTATACTCTCCATAAGCGTAAAACAGAATGGGCGATAAAATGCATCCCTGGCGAACTCCTTAAAGGTTTTGAGGTTGTTTTATCGACTCTTACGACTGCAGATGCCCTCAATGAAATTGTTCTTGTCATGGCGACAGCTGGCCTGGATAGCTTTGCTGAGTTCGGTGTTTTCGGTCATTACTGTCCTATCTTGCAGGCCCCCAGTTCTCAAAGCCTTCCTGCGCTGAATGAGCTCCCATGAGTAATAGTAACTAGTAATAATAAATAGTAGCTTCAGTAACTTTAAATTTGACCTTCATAAGTGCCTTCTGAGGGCCTAAACTGAATAAATGGTTTTGAATTTTGAATTGTATTTTTGAATCGGAGATCCAGCATATTTTCCTCTGCTCCGGTTTCTTCTCCTTAGAGACTTGGTCCAGCACGTCGTTGGTATGACCTTTCAAGAGTTTCCATTGTAAATCAGCGTCGGTGTGATCTTGCGTTGAGCATTCCCTCAGTTTCGCCTCCAACGCTTCTCGGAATAATGGTTGTTCAGAATGATTTATGTTTTTGGGCTTTGGTGGTTGATTTCTTGGAGCCTTAAGGCGCAGCGAGCAATTGGCTACGAGCAGGTTAGGGTCCGAGCCGCACTCTGCGCCGGGAAAGGTCTTGACATTAGAAACTGTGGAGACCAGCGGGTATCTACAATGATGTACCTGGCCTGGATGGCCTGGAGATCTCCATGTGTATTAACGTCTCGAATGATGTTGGAACTACTTGTTCATTATGCTGAGCTTTCTGTCTATACAGAACTCAATCTGTATTTCACCCCGATTGTTCCTTTAGCATTCCAGTCACCAACAATCATTTTAATTTCCCGACTAGGAATAGAATTCAGACTTTCCTCCAGCTTCCCATGAAAGGCTTCAATTACCTTATCTTCAGCTTGTGCTGTCCGTGCGTATATTTGTACAATATTCAGCACACAAGGTTTCGTGTTGAGCTTGATAGATTCTATCCGACACGGGACTATAACCGAGCACATGTTTTTTCATGTGTGGGCAAGATGATGCCGAATCCCCTCCTATTCAAAGCTTTACAGCCCGAGAAGTTCATGGTGTGCCCTAACGCAGTGGTAAAGTGGCCATTACCAAGCATTAGTGTTTCACTTACGCCCAGTATGGAGATATTGTGAGATTCCATTTCCATTACTAAGATGATCAGTTTATCCGTCATTAGTAATCCTCTGACGTTCCAAGCGCCAATACGACAATAGTTTGAAATTTGTTGATAAAAGAGGATTGAAAAACAGTGAATAAAGATGAAAGCAAGAATGTAATGTATATAAGAAAATAGTTTGAAATCTGTTGATAAAAGATGATTGAAAAACAGTGAATGAAAGTAAGAATGTAGTGTATAAAAGTAATAGTTTAAGTATGAATGTAATGCGTAAAAGCTAAGATAAAATTAAGAATGCATCGGATAAAAGATTGATAAAGGACAAATGAGTGTGATGAATGAAAACATAGATAGAAAGTGATGAAAAAACATGAAGAATGAATAAACTTGATTGAAAAATGAAAACGTAGATAGAAGAGAGATTGATGAAAAAAGAATGACTGACAAAGTAAATGATGTAAAAAATAGGAATGAAAAAGATAGTAGTGACTTATGACATAAAAACCTTAGAGGAAAAATATGAGACGAATATGAAATAAGAGTACGAGCTGAAAGAACACAGAGTTAAAAGATAGACATTAAAGATAAACACAGAAAGCCAAAAACTAAAGGGAGCAAAGCTTACAAACACGAACAAGAAATAAAAAAGGGGCCAATAAATTAAAAACAGAAAAGATAAAAAATACTAGAAATAAAAAACTTAATAATAGATAAAATTATAAATAGAAACAAAAAGGAGAAACTGGGGAACAATTTGGAAAAATTATAATAGAAAATAAAAAAAAAATAGATGGAAAAGTTCTCCGACAACCGCATTGGAAGTACAAGATGGGGTTGCTTCTTAGGAAGCGACCACTGAAGAAAAAAAAAAACAAAAGCGCCAATACGATGATGGGTATTCGTATTGGGGCTTTCTCACTCCTGGATTTTGTAGTATCGCCAGTAGTATTTCATCCTTCTGAAGCCTGTCGATGCAGTCCAGGGGAAGCTTCGGTCGCCAACTTCACACCACCCAGCCCGGGTACTGGCTGGCGCCGATGGTTAGTCGGGTCGTCCAACATACTCATTCTCTCTCTTTCAAATGCCATAAGGGGGGTTTTTATGGGAAGATAAGCGTAGTGGGCTCCCACGTCCATCTGCGTCCGTCTTTTAGAGGGTATTTAGAAGCCTCACGATCTCTGGTTAACCGCCTCGAGGACTCTAGGTCACTCAGGGTTGTCGGGTAAGCTACCGCCACCCGATACTCGGCGTTGACTGTTTTACGGCACGGGTGGGTCGCCTCCATGCCAACCCTCCTTTCTCATTCGGGCTCGGGACCGACAATAGTGAAGTTACACTAATATCGTGAAAATATGAGATTTCTTTTATTTGTAGCCAGTATAATAAATTGTTTAAATACGCAGGACTCAAAACAAACGAGCCCAAACTAGAGGGCCTTAATACATACTTATATGAATATTGCCACCCAAGAGAGTGACACTAGACATGCACGGCAGATCGTCAGCAGTACACGGTGGGCACGCTGTCGCAGTACCTGGGCGCGGCGGCGGCGGGCTACCGCGCGCTGCCGCCCGCGCCCGCGCAGCCCGCCGCCGCCGCGCTGCGCGACCACGAGCCCGACGCCGCCGCCGCCACCGCCGCCGCGCGAGGGACCAGCTTCAAGGTAGACCGCGACGACGACGCACCGGTTAGTTACCTTACTTCCTATCGATTTAGCTCCACGTAAAATAAGTCTTCCCTATGAATCCTCTGACCAGGTCGTCGGGCCACCTGGGGTCTACTCTTATTCAACGAAAGACCAAGTTTCGATCAAAATTTCGTGCATTTTCTACCCAGGTTCCAATCGTACCAAAACATTCCTTTTTAAACCTGATGGTAAGTGGTCACCCCTGCCTATGGACATTTGCAACAGCAAAAGCATCGGCGATGCGATGTCGTCCCTGAGACGTGAAATTGTTAAGTCTCATATGCCTGCTATTTCGCCGGCGCCCTTACCTTTCTAACCGAAACACAATATCACATGTGCACCACTACTTCTCGGCAGAAATGGGTAAGGTGGTAATACTTCCCCGGACGAACTTTACACTAAGAGCTCTACTACTCTAAACTTTGTAGGAACTAATTTTTTTTAACGTTTAGATTCTTCTAAACCCACTTTAATTCATGAATATTCCGAACGAAAATGACAGAAGATTATTCTGAATTTTAACTTAAAATTTACGAGTCCCATGACATACATTGTTCATTTCTTACGTCAGATCAATGTGCATGCCCGAAAATTATTTAAAGTAGAATCATAGGCGAAATTTCTTGCGTTTGGGAAGTTTCGCTTCGGAGAAAGAGAGTACCCGGATCCTTACAAAACGAAATTCATTACAAATTTAGTGTACATTACAATAATCTAAATTCATAACAATAACAATGTTAATTTCAAAAACGGGGTTCATTACAAATTTAGTACATTTCTAACAGAAAAACAAAAGCTTCTATTCGGAGCCGGAGAGCAGCGGTTCTGACTCGGATTCATCATCATCAGCAGACTCCAGCAGCTCCGAAGAATCTTCCGAAGAGTACGTATTCGAATAATCTTCACACCTTTTATCACTTAAAGTCATTTTTTAAACATGTAGGTTCTTAATTTGACACCAATTTTCTGGCCATAATTGTGTTTCTTTACATTGTTTAAAACAAAGTTTGTACAGTTAGATCTTGAAAACTACACTACTGATTTTGATGCAGTTTTCATTCATTTTGACAGGCTAATTGGCTTGGTGGTTAGCGCCCCTGACTGCCAAGTCGAAGGTCGCGGGTTCGATTCCCACCCAGGACAAACATTTGTGTGCATGAACATGTCTGTTTGTTCTGTGTCTGGGTGTAAATATCTATATATGTATGTATTTAGAAAAATGAAAAGTAGTATAATATATGTAGTATATCAGTTATTTGGGTTCCATAGTACAAGCTCTGCTTAGTTTGGGATCAGATTGCCGTGTGTAAAAGAATGTCCCAGGATATTTATTTATTTATCACTATACAGAATGATTCACTTATTTTAGAGAGGAGAGCAACAACGATGACAAGAAGCAAGAAATACCTAAGGAAAGCAACAATAACAAGTGAGTTCAAGTGATTTAAACAAATATTTTTATGCTATGTGTAGGCTCACAGGATTTGACAGGGGTGGGGCAAAAGGAAGAAAACTATTGTAGGCATTTACTAAAAATGTATTTGAGTGCTCTTTTTAATCTGTGAGCTAATTTATCTAACTATATATTCGATACATATAATAAGGAAATTGGGTTCCTTTGACGCACCATCAACTCAAAACTACTGAGCATATCAGGATATGACTGCTACTATTTGACGCGTATTTTTTCCTAGACTGTTATAAGCTATATATGATATCGATAAACGCGAGTGAAACCGCGGGGAACAGCTAGTCTATACAAATAATAAATCTGTAGACGTGGCGTTTATGTATATTGTAAATGTTGAGAAATAATATAGTACAGGTAATAAGACAACTAGCAGAACCCATTTTTGGGATTTTTTACAGTTATTCTACAGTGTGTTCACGTATTAAATAACTTGTTTTATTTAAAAACATATTACATGAAGAAGGTTATAGGCTATTCAACATCACACTACAAGCCACGGAAGCCGGGTGTAACAGCAATAATTATGTTATACGAGTATATTTGACGAGTTGGCTTGATAAATAGTTATATAACCAGATAAATATCTTGTGACCCGCCACAACGCCCTGCGCCTGAGGTCCTAGTCCCACAGGGGGCGCCCTAAACGCGCTGTTGCTTGAAATCTAAACTTCGGTTGGAGCCTTCTGCGCTGACTGAAATGGTTCGCGTAAGAGGCATAATAGGCTAAAACCATCGTCGCTTATAAAAAAAAGTCTTGGACTTTTTTTAAGTATGCATGAGCATGTCTACTCTGAAACCTCTGGGAACAGCCAGTTGTAAATACATGTAAATCTTTCACGTTTGCTTTGTAATATTAATAGCCCACAGTATTTTTTTACATTTAATTTGTTATTATATCTTAATATATATATTTCTTGTGTGCGTGTGTATGTGACTGAACTCCTCCTAAACGACTGGACCGATTTTGATGAAATTTTTTGTGTGTGTTCGTGGAGATTCGAGAATGGTTTAGATTTACAATTGGACCCGGTAGGTGGCGCTGCGAGCGAATTCCTGCATTTTTGTATGGACTTATTTTGACAGAACGACGTCTGTCCGGGCAGCTAGTAATTTATACATTTTAAAAGTAGAAAAAAAAGAAGTGTAATAATATATGTTATTTTATGTTTTTTACTTATTAATACTTTGGTAAAATAAATTAAAAAAAAAATGATCACAAGCCTCAACTCAAAACATCGAGCTGAGCAAGCGTGGAAACATGTTGATCTATAAAAATGCAATACAATATGATCTTTCAATAATTTATCACAAAATCTTTAAAGAGTCCGTAGAAAATGTAAAGAGACATATTAAAACAGTCGCATGGGTCTGTAATTTCACTGACTTCTTTACTTTACTTACCGAAACAGTAATACAAGTGCAAGTTTTAGAATAGTAGAGCTCTTAGTGCAGATTTCGTCCGGGGAAGTACTACCACCTTACCCATTTCTGCCGTGAAGCAGTAGTGCACTTGTATTACTGTGTTTCGGTTAGAAAGGTAAGGATGCCGGTAAAATTACAGGCACATGAGACTTAACAACTTCACGTCTCAGGGTCGACAACGCATTGGCGGTGCCCCTGGTGTTGCAAATGTCCATAGGCCGCGGTGACCACTTACCATCAGGTGGACCGCTGATTGTTTGTCGGCCCAAGTGGTGTAAAATAATACAAGTGCAATACTGCTTCACGGCGGAAATGTTTAAGGTGGTAGTACTTCCCAGGACAAACTGTCATACTACATTATCAAGAACTAAGGAGAAAACACAAACCTATCTAATATTTCTTTTAAGGTCTTCGGATTCCACAACCGATGATAGTGAATCGGATAGCGAGACCTCGTCGGATTCGGAGCGCGAGACGGAAGGCTCCGAAGACTCCAATGATGAAGATACGCCGAAGAAGAATACGTTGTACCCTAGAGATAAATCCAGCAGTAAGGATGGGAAAAAGAATTCTAAAGGAGATAAAAAGGTACCTAATATGTACATATTTTAAGTTCACACTTTACGATTATACAAAAACAAAGATCTCTGTCAAGTCTCAAACTAGGAAACTCAACAGAATGTTTCTGTACGGCGATCGGCGAGGTAACACGTCTGTGGTGCTCGTGCCTCGACTCAGTGATAGCGGGTCTTATACGTCCTGAAGATGCTTCGTGTAGAAGCGAAACACGTGTCGATTTCTTGTTGAGTTTCCTCCATTTTGGGACTTGACAGAGATGGAGATTCACGCCTAATTCAATAAGTTATTTCACACTTTACGGTTGAATTTCGGAAAATTACCTCTACAGTATAGAAGGAATACTTTGTAGCGACATTTGTGAACATGCACGCGATAATCCTACATCGCGATATCGAAGTTTTCTCAAGATTTTCACGATATACAACGTGTTACAAAATACCCCGTAAAAATATAATTAATTATCAAAGCCAACAACCCTAGTAAGCTGTCATGTCAGGGAACCAGATTATTTAACAGAAAGGCCTACGTACCTATTTTACCAAATAATTGTCTACTTTAATAGTTTTTCTATTTTTCATTCATAATAATCCGTTTTTTTGTTTTTTTTTTTTGGGGTATGTTATACAGCGTTACTACCGTTCTTAAATATTGTGAATGGACTCGTTATAAGGCCCCATTTAAACTTCTTTCAGCTTTACCGGTAATTTTGTAACACGTCTATACGAGTACCCAATATAAAAAGGAAAACTATCCCCAGGCACGATCACCTAATCTGGTGGAAGATCTTCCCTTTTAAATGGAGGTGTCTCATACCTCGCTCCTCCATAACTTTGTCCATATTTTATGTTTCTATTTCTACCTGTTAATAAGTTAGTCAGAGACTGGGATTGGGATTTTTATGAGTACACTTAAACATAGCCAAATCAATTATGTATAATATAAAATACTGCTGAGTTTCTTGCCGGTTCTTCTCAGTTAAAGGCTTCGGAATCGGTGGTAATTTCAACTTGGTTTCTAAACCCTGTGGATAAATAGCTTCTATTTTTTTAATATAATTCTAATAATCTACTATTTTTCGCAGACAAAAGACACTGAAACAAAAACGGTTCCGAAAAAGGTGGAGAAAACGAATTTGGAGCTGCTATTAGAATTGGATGAAGTGGCGAGCTCTCTACCCACGATGACACCCACATGTGGGGGGTTATTATCCCCCCCATCTGTTCCAAAACCAATGGAGGCTGCAGACGGTAAGTCTAAATTAAAAGAGTTGTTTGAATCTTATCCGTACCAATTTTATAAAGAAGTAACGTTTTTAATACTCAACCTATTTTACTAATGAAATGAAATGAAATGAAATATTTATTCAAATAGGCCTTCACAGGCACTTATGAATGGTCAGACTCTAACACCGGTTCGGAAGGTTGCTTTTACTGAGAAGAGCCGGCAAGAAACTCAGCAATTACTCTTTTCAAAATAAGATTTTGTACATTAAGATGTGTCCTGCTGGAGCGAGCGCTACACCCAAGCATTGTCGTCATTAAAATAATCATTTGTATTGTAGAAAGCCTTTTGTACTAAAACAGTCTTAATTCTTTCCTTAAATTTTTGTAAAGGCAAATTTAAAATTTCAGCAGGGATTTTATTATAGATGCGTGCACTAAGTCCTAAAAATGAGCCTTGCACTTTTTGCAGTCTATATGCAGAAGTGACAAGTTTATCCTTATTTCTAGTATTGATGGAGTGCATATCACTCTTTTTGACATAAAGACTAATATTTTGATGTACAAATATTATGTTTGCATAAATATACTGCGATGCAACTGTGAGGATATCAATTTGTTTAAACTTTTCTCTGAGGGAAGCTCGAGAACTCAAATTATAAATTGCTCGAACGGCTCTTTTTAGCAATATAAAAATTGTTTCTATATCAGCAGCTTTACCCCAAAGCAAAATGCCGTAGGTCATAACACTATGAAAGTAGCTAAAATAAACTAATCTAGCCGTATCGACATCTGTAATCTGCCTAATTTTTCTAACTGCGTAAGCTGCTGAACTAAGTTTTCCCGCAAGACATGATATTTGTGTCCCCCATTGAAGTTTTGAGTCTAAAGTAATTCCTAAGAAAACTGTTGACTCAACTAGGCTAAGAGCTTCATTGTCTAACATTAAACTACAGCCTAGTTTTTTAACATTGGGTAATGCAAATTTAATACATTTAGTTTTTCTAGCATTTAAAACAAGATTATTAACAGTAAACCAATTTAATACCTGGGCTAATGCACCGTTTACATCGTCATAATTGTATTTCAGTCTATCAACACCAAAAATCAGTGAGGTATCGTCAGCAAACAGTACAATTCCACAGGTATTTCTTACGTAAAATGGAAGGTCATTGATATATACTAAAAATAGAAAAGGCCCTAGAATAGAGCCCTGGGGTACACCCATATGCACAGGAGAACCAGATGATTTAACTCCATTCACATTAACACATTAGAAAGCTACCCTATTCCCAAGTGACACATCCCTGAGGATCTATTAACCTTCTGTAAATAATATACGTATATGCATAATACATATTATTCGAAACACACACGCAGTCTCACACACATACATGTATACTTATGTATACAAAATCAATGAAGTTACCATTTCATTTCACATTTTTCCCGCTGGTAAAGTTACATGTAAGCTTGTACTTTGATTAAAACATGATTGATGATCATTAATATAAGCGTGATATGGTTCCAATGACGTATTGTAATATAAACACGCCATTCCCCAACATCACGGCTGTCAAAAACAGCGTCAATACTAGAAAGCTACTTACACGCACGAAAAAAGGGAGACGAAATAAATGCCACCTTACGGTGAAGCAGTTGCAGGAGAGAGTTATACATCGTTGTTGCATGCGTCGCACGTACCGTCGCGACCATGGTGCGGGACTAAATGGAATTATGGAATTGTCAATTACCGTTATTTTATGTTGTAATTGCTGAGCGCTGCGATCGAGCACCACAATTGTTTTTGTTTTTCCAATTCTTATGATGTCTTTTCACATCAATATTTTTTATAAATATTGTTTTAGATTTAGGATCCGATAGATGGCGCTGTAGTAAAATGACTACTAGCTTATAGCGCCACCTACCGGGCAGAACAACGTCCGAGCGATTTAGGATCCGATAGATGGCGCTGTAGTAAAATGACTACTAGCTTATAGCGCCACCTACCGGGCAGAACAACGTCCGAGCGAGCTAGTTTATTTATGATCGTACGGTCCCCAGACGGCATCACGGAGGTGGGCCCGGGCCGCATGTGGGGCTGGCGGCAGGTGGGCGCGGGCCCGGCGGAGGCGGCGCTGGTGGGGCGCGTGTCGTGGGGCGGCGTGGCGGTGTCGCGCACGTTCCCGCGCGTGCCGCACCTGGCCTCGCACCGCATGTGTACCATTTACCTCAAATTCCACAACCATGGCCCCAACGATGTCTCTAATATCCAAATTGATAAGCAGGTTGGTACTTAGGGATGTCATTTATTTCAAGCGTTCTTTTTTTTTCTTTTTGGAAGTGACGAAGGGTTCTAGTGGCCCTTACACTCTTACGTGGACAATTTCTGCAAGCGCAGAGGGCTCTCAACCGAATTTCCAGCGTCCTCTAGGCCCCTCGGACCTTCATATCTTAAGGAGTCTTAAAATTCTGATCCGCAACCTTTTTGTGTGACGAATAATTAAAATGTTTCCTGCAGAGATACTAAAGTACTAATATCTATTTGTTAGCTAGCTTTATATTTAAGGCATGATTGTAATTTTTTAATATAAATTTCACTATATCGTGAGCATTTAAAACGACTCAAGAGCCTCTCTCTAGTTTTAATTTTTAATCTATATCCACAGGCGTTATCAGACACCCGGAGCATCCACGAGTTCCCTCCGATATCAACCCTGACTCCCAATTCCTCGGTAACTGCCACTTTGGGCGTGGACTTCGCTGACTCCATCCAGCCTATAGATATCACACTCAGTTGCTCCATTGGTATGTATAGACTTTTGTTTTTTTTTTTCATACCACATAGGCCAACAAATGAAATGAAATTCTTAATCAAATAGGCCTTCACAGGCACTTATGTATGATAAGACTCTCAAAGAAGCAGACGGTCCACCTGATGGTAAGATCACCGCCACCTATGGACATGGGCGTTGTAGATCCTGAGTTGTGAAGTTGTTAAATCTCATCTGCCTGTAATTTCACCGGCCCCCTTACCTTTCTAACCGAAACTGTAATACAAGTGCATTACTGCTTCACGGCGAAAATGGGTAAGGTAGTAGTTCCCAGAACGGACTTTGCCCTAAGAGCTCTACTACTTTATAAAAATTAAAGACGGTTATTGCAATTTAAACCTTATAACCTGCAGGTGATGTTGAGATTTCAATAACGCCTCCAGTGGGCGAGCTGATGCGGGCCGTCACTATGTCTGAAGCGAAATGGGACGCTGAACAGAAGAAACTCAGAGGAATGACTGAGGTACATAAATAGCTATTTCATAAATGCGAATGTTTGTGAGAATAGATGTACGGATGTTTTCTCTTGTTACTCTTGTATCAAACGAGGTATGGGACTCCGCAAAATAAAAGGGAAGATCTTCCGCCGCTAGGTGATCGTGCCTGGAGACCCCGGCCTACTGTTCATGTTGGAAGCTTCGATATCGCGATGTAGGATTCTCGCGTGCGTGTTCATAGACGTCGCCACACGCGCAAATCTAAACGGATTTAAATAAAACATGGCATATATAGTGTTCAGTTGCATGACGAACTATCACTACATAGTATAAAACAAAGTCGCTTTCTCTGTCCCTATATCCCTATGTACGCTTAAATCTTGTACGCTTGAATCTTTAAAACTACGCAACGGAATTTGTTGCGGTTTTTTTAATAGATAGAGTGATTGAAGAGGAAGGTTTTTATGTATAATACATGTGACATCCCACGGGAATGCTGGTAAAGCCGCGGGGGACAGCTAGTTTCATTATATATTGTTGATACGATGATATTATGATTTTGTTCTATGACTATAAAAAATTAAGAATAAATTGTATGTATGTTCATGATCATGCCTCAGTATTTCGAGAGATAACTTCCAACAAACAAATGGCTGGCTTAGCTTGGATACCATTTTAACAATATTTATAGCTGGTATTAAATTTGACCTTCATAAATGCCTTCCGCAGGCCTAAACTGGATAAATGGTTTTGAAAAAAAATTGTATTATTATTATTACAGTTGTTCCATAGGGAATCATCAGTTGTTCTAGAGATTTCTCCAAACAAACGAAATATCAAATTTTACTACATGTCTAAGATAATTTGTGTTTTCAGAGCCAAGTTGAATCAGCATTGGTAACCGACGAGCAGGAAATCTTCCAACGGGTGCTCAGAGCAGGAAATTTATGCGCCATCACACCTTCAGGGAAGTTCCTAAGGTATGATTATTTGCAAATTGATCTATCGTTTTAAGTATTAAGCAAGATTTATTCGAAATCAACAGACGGTCCATCTGATGGTAAGTTTTTTTTTTTTTTTTTTTTTTTTTTTTTATGCCACTTTGGCCGACAAACAAGCAGACGGTCCACCTGATGGTAAGTGGTCACCGCCGCCTATGGACATTTGCAACACTAGGAGCATCGCCAATGCGTTGTCGACCCTGAGACGTGAAGTTGTTAAGTCTCATGTGCCTGTAATTTCACCGGCCCTCTTACCTTTCTAACCAAAACACAGTAATACAATTGCACTACTGCTTCACGGCGGAAATGGGTAAGGTGGTAGTACTTCCCCGGACGAACTCTGCACTAAGAGCTCTACTACTCTTAAAAGTAGTGGTAAGTGGTCACCTACGGATATATAAATATATACCTATATATTTGGGCCAGATGAGTTGGTACAGACGCAGACTGCCACGCCACAGGCTGTGGGTATATCCCACCCACGACAAACATTTGTGTGCATGAACATGTTTGTTCTGTCTAGATGTAAATATCTGTTTAAGTATTTATTTAAAAAAGTAGTATACGTTGTTTATCAGCTATCTGGTTTCCATAGTACAAGTTCTGCTTTGTTTGGGATCACCAGCCCGATTCAATATGACCACCGTAACCGAAACCGAATCGATCCCTCAAGTCGCTTGTTCAGAGCACGAAAAGGATCGTACGACACGAGTTCGGTATTTAATCGAATTGGTTAGGCTAGTTACCGAAGTGTTCTGAACCATCATGCAGATGGCCGAGTATAAAGAAGGTCCCAAGATATTTATTTAATAAAGTATTGACAGAATGATATATTTGCTTCCAGGTACGCCGCAAGAATGACTTCCTCCCAGAAACTCGTTCTCCTCTCAATAAAGATCTTGACTGATAAAACGCTCGTGACAGTGAACTGCTCCAACATGGCGATCGCTTCGCTTCTAGCCAGTGAAGTCTCGCGTATGCTCGTCTTAGAATAAGGCAAGTGCCAGGTCAGTTGCCTTGGTGGTTAGTTTCTTCGTCGCCCTGGTCGTGGGTTCGAATCGAGAATCTACCAAGGTCAAACATTTGTGTATGAGTGTGGGTGTAAATATCTATATAAGTATGTGTTTGGAATAAAGAAGGTATATCAGTTATCTGGTTTATATTGAATAGTTTGTTAAGAAAAAGAATGTGCAAGAATGTTTATTTGTATAATCAATCTTTGCCACTAGATATCTAAATATTAAAATATGTGTCTATGGTATTCCATAAAAATAAATTGTGTACTTATTTTGCTTGTTGACGGTCAGCAATAGAAGCTGGACAGATCCGAATCTTCACAGCTAAAATACTAGAACTGACAATCTTAACTAATATTATAAAGGCTGTGTGAAATATGTTAGTTTGCGATGTAGAGTATAATCTACAAAACCAATACACCTATTTAAAAAAATATTTTCCAAATAGAGTGATATTGAGTATGTTATAGACTCCGGTAACATTAGTTCTTTCGTGAACACAGGTCAAACCTCGGGGCGGTACCTAGTCTAATATTATACATGCGAAAGTTCTTGAGGATGTATGAGTGTTTGCTACTGTAACGTAAAAAACAGCGAACGGGTTTGTATATAACATGGCACATATACAACGTGTTACAAAATACCCCGTAAAAATATAATTTATTATCAAAGCCAACCCTTGTAAGCTGTTTTTACCTAATAATTGTCTACTTTTATTTATTTATTCTTTATGCACTAAAGTACAAAGGCGAACATAATGCCTTAGGCATTTTCTACCTGTCTACCTTGGGGTGATGCAGAAACAAGCGAGGCAGGTGCACTAAAGGGTGGTCAAGATAAGTGTACTTCTAAAAAAAACTTATGGTAACATTCTACATTATAATTTTATATATATATATATATATATATATAATTTATTTATATTAAGTCATTATTAAGTATTATTTATAGTATATCATTGCAATATTGTTTATATGTATTTAGTACACTGCTAACTACCCTTTACATTTTCCTATGTAATTCTTTCCATCCAATGGTTGTCTGGAAGAAATTTCTTTTTAGCGATAAGACCGCCAATTGTACCTTTATTTAAGAATCAATTCTGTACCATACTTCTATCAGTGTACAATAAAGTATATTTATTATTATTATTATTATATATATTTTTTTTTTATTTTTGTAATAAATTAGTTAAATACACTTACACAATAATACAATACTACATATACCTACATAGATACTATATACATAAGATATATATATATATATATATATATATATATATATATATATATACAGAGTGACTGGCGAGATACCTTCGATACTTACGGAGAGTACTCTGTACTCGATTCTTGTTAAAATGATATAATAAAACTTAATAGATTTTCTATTTATTTTGTAGGGCTGTTATACAGCATAACTACGGTGCTGAAATATTGTGAATGTAGGTCCTATTTAACCTCCTTTCGGTTTTACGGGTAGTTTTGTAACAGCCTGTATAGAGCATTCCCTGGAATAACATATAGGATTTTATATATCCCGGGAAAATGTTACATCCCTCGGAAACAGCGGGGGACAGCTTGTAATGTATAAAGGTAACAAGTGTAATGTAGTCCCTACTAATATTATAAATGTGAATATAAGTTTGTTTGTTACACTTTCACGTGGAAACTACTAAACCGATCATTATGAAACTTTGTACACATATTCTATGAGGTATTAGAAGTAACATAGGATACTTTTTGTGCTGGGAACATGTTACATCCCTCGGGAACCCGTATGACAGCTAGTGTTTCTATAAAACACTACACTAGTACATTTCTAAATTATAGATTAGTTTTAATATAACTTACAAAACATGTTTCTGTATGTTGGATCTGTTGAGTTTATATTGCTGACTGCACCAAATTCTCATCGTGGTAATTGATGTGGTCGAATGTGGTCACCACTATAAGCTTATTAGGAATCTAGCTCCCAAGTGCAAACTGAAATGTGCTTGCTTGCCTATTAGCAATGTTAATGCCTAAGCAAATAATATGTTTTAAAATTATGATACTGTTATAAAGAAAGATGAAGTATACTTTCTTGATTCATTTCATATCTATTAATTAATATTTTCTAATTGAAATGTCTATTATCATTGTATTAAATTAGTAGTTTTTTTTTGTAACCTTCAAGTGTATAAAGAAATTACTGAATTTACAAAATATTATACATTAAAAATGTCTCTTAATTTAACTAGATTCAACAAGAAGGTACTATGGGTATTAAAATTTTATATGAAATGTCACACAGAGGCTGGTTTGTAGAACTACTCACCTAACCCATAGATCGTGGGTTCAATTCCCTAGATGTACAACAGATCTATAACATATATAACTGTGAATTTAAAAAGTTATGTACCACGATATTTATTTCATGTGGTTTTATATGGGGGAATAAATAAAAAAAAATACTTCATTTAATCTTAATCTTTTATTAAAAAGGAGGCGTCCATTAATTAGATGAAGCGTGTAGGGGCAGGGGGAGGTCGAGCCAAAACTCACCTATTCTCACGTGGGGGAGAGAGTCGGCCCAAATATCAGGTAATTTATCCGCCAGAAGTGTGTAAAATACGAGAACACATGGTAAAAAGTAAAAAAAACAAATTGTCCACTAAATATGGGTGAATTACATGAAAAAAGTAGTAGTAACAAATTCACGTGAGATTAAGGGGGGATCTCACAAAATCTCACGACATATCAACAAGGGGGAAAAATCACCTCACGTAATTAATGGATGCCTTGAAAGATATCTGCCGTAAAGCACATCAATTATATAACTCAGGGTGTTAAATAAGAGTTTAAACTATGTTACATCTAAGTCTATTTATAGATATTAATATCAACAAATATTAACTTATATTATATTGAAAATAAATCATTGTGTTATGTACACGTTTAAAGTAGTTTCATTTAACATTGTCCAGAGAATTAACAGTAATACACATTACAATAATTATAAACGCTTAAAAATCTGTACAAACTACGCGGCGGTTGCGTTAAATTGATGCTATTTCACTTCTAACGAGAGAGTCCGCTTTGTGAGCGTGCGAAAGAACCTCATTTTAACATTTCTGGTTAACTAAATTTTTCTATTGCCATATTATCGATGTCAGCAATGTAGGTAACAGATTTTTACTATTTGTCATAGGAATAAAATCCGTCGAAATAAAATATGACAGGCCAGTTGGCTTGCTGGTTAACAACTCTGACTGCCAAACCGAAGGTCGCGGGTTCGATTCCCACCCAGGACAAACATTTGTGTGCATGAACATGTCTGTTTGTTCTGTGTCTGGGTGTAAATATCTATATAAATATGTATTTAGAAAAAAAAACGTAGTATATCAGTTATCTGGTTTCCATAGTACAAGCTCTACTTAGTTTGGGATCAGATGCGGCCATCTGTGTAATGAGTGTCACAGGATAATAAAATAAAATAAAAATTGTCATTGGTCAGCGCGTTATCTGTCTGTTAATTTGAATTAAGAACAGTTTTAGGGTTTCGCACCCAAGTCGTGCCAACGAAACCATTACTATGTCTCCGTTGACCCATCCGTCTGTCAAAGGGCTGTATCATTTGAACCGTAATACGTAGACACTTGATATTTACATAGTGTGTACTACAACGGATGCTTTAATATAATAATAAATCCCAAGACATTCTTCACACATGATTACCTGATCCCCAGTTAAGCAGAGTGTACTGCTTGAAGTATGGCTACCAGGTAACTGATATACTACTTTTTAAATACATACTTATATAGATAATTACAACCAGACACAGAACAAACAGGGCATGTTCATGCACACAAATGTTTGTCCTGGGTGGGAATCGAACCCGCGACCTTCGGTTTGCCCGTCAGGGTCTTTAACCACCAAGCCAACTGGCCCGTCAAACTAATAATAACATATTTTACTTAAAGAAGGTTCAAGAAGCATTATTTTCGGTGTTTTATTAAATATTCGATGTACGGAACTAGTTGTAGCGCATGACCGCTTTTTGTAAATACTTACGGCCAAAATTTACATTCGATCTCGATTGAAAATCAAAGACTAATGTACATTTTTGACTCCATAGCAATTTCTGTCTAAAATTATACTAATTTGGATAGAGCTCGAATATTTTTGCTCTTATCGAAGAAATATCGTACCCGAAAAATCAGCTCTATGTTGAGAAAATATGAAACATTTTGCTCTTTCTCTCTTTTTACATCGCATTACTTCTACCTTCATTAATTTTAAGTACTGCATACCTATATACTTCTAATACGTATACACCTACATTTCAATAAAAACGGATACCTTTATTTGTACGGTACAGCAACAGTATCAAAATGAGGGCGCCACTAGTAATTTCAATGACAGTTCTAAGTAAAGTCAGTATAAAAGTTAGTTCCATATTTTGCCGCAATATGGCCGACATTAGTGTTGAGAATATACAAGAACTAAAATAACTTAAAGTACAATTCACAAAGATACAAAAACAACGCTTTTAGAAAAAATATTCTTAACAGAGTCGATTCATAATTATGCACTGGACTGTTATAAAACCTTGCAAATTCACATTCAAACATTGAGATTCAACAAATAATACACCCGGCAACGCAAGTAGGTAAACACATCCAAAATTACAAAACACTATATTTATCTATATCATAACCTAAAGGGAGAGCGCTATATTTGTTACTTTGTGCGTCTTTTTAAAAAACAGGTGTGTCGATACACACGATAGAAGTGCAACTTTTGTATTACAGGGAAACATTTTAATTATTCATCAATCACTTTCAAATGGATTGCAATTTCATAGATTGCGTTTATCCTTCATTTATTTTTCGTCACACAAAAACGTTGCGGATGAGAATTTCAAAGACGTCCCATATAAAGTATCACTTCAAATATAAATTTAAAAAAAAACAAAAAAACACGCTTTTCTTCTTGACACTATTCTTAATTCAAATTTATTTTCTATTTTTTAGTTGGATTTTCTATAAAAGGGTGTTTTTTAGTTTTTTTTAACTATTGTTTAATTTTAAGTTCAACCGCTAGACCTGATCATCCTAGTAAGGATAACGGGTTAAACTATTTAGAATATTGAATTGTCATCGCTCCTTAACAAGTATGCCAAATTTCGAGTTAATCCGACATCTTGAAGGGGGTCAAAATCATGTTCAAAGATTCCGTTACATACTAACATATGTCTGAAGCTAATAAAAGTGTATTAAAAACAACAGGTTGCACTCCGGGAGTTCCGGCAAAAGTGAAAACTTGAACAGTAACGTTGTGCATTTTTACCGTCTTACGAATTTTCGATCAGGTCACGTGTCCTGACGCGAGTTTAACATTTTATTTCCATGCCAAGTGCTCAACGCCGTTAAAGAAGTTTTCACTTCAACAATTGAAATACAAAATACCTAACACGTGGGAAGAATGTCACTTATAAAAAATCCCTCATAACAAGTTACACAATTCCCAAGTGACATAGGCTATCTTATAATCGCATTACATTCCTCAGGAACGCGGGTGAAACCATGGGACGGAGCTAGTGGAAAGATAACGTAAAAAAGTGTAAATATGTGTCTACAATAACAACATACAATTACTATTCTACTCTATTTAGATAAGTGTACCGATATTGTAAACTTGATTCTGTAACAAATCATTTTGATTCTGCATTCTGCACTATAAGAACACAACCAAATTTACAAACCACTTGTACTCTAAAACTAATCCATAATTCAAATTTGTCAGTAGTTTTTCGTAGACACATATTAAGAGAACACTTGTTTATGTTATCATTCTATATATAATGAATATTTATTGTGTACATGTTTTGTAAGTTTGTAAAATTCAACAACTTATGATTATTGAACATACCAAATCAATGTTGGGGATAATGTCCCCAACCTGGGGGCATACCTATCGAATATGACGATGGATTATTCATCGCTATAATCCTAGGCCTCTTACTCATATCCTCATGGTGTACGTGGTGCATCTGCTGGTTTTGATTCTGACTGGTCTGCATTGTCTGTTGGGTGTGATGACTTTCTAATATCCTATCTTTCTTGGACATGCGTTTCTTCGGCGCGTTACACTCTGGTGCCACTCTCCGCTCGTTCCAGAGCCTCTCAACTAATCCCGTTCTAGTCTCTACACCATTTTGGTCTTCAACTTGTTTCCTAGGTATCGGGCTGTTTGCTACCTTTTGCTTCATTGCTTCTAAGCGTTCCTCAGTCTGAGTCATCGGTACCAGAGGTAACCCCCTCCTGTTACATATGTTATTTAACACACAACATGCAACAATAATTTGAGCTACGGTTGATGGGTCAAACTGCTTGTTACATGTTGCTTGTAAACATTTCCATCTGCTTTTCAACTGCTTTATTGTGTCAGTGACAGCGGAGTGTGTCTGAGTGTGGATGGTAGTGTAATACTTTTCTGGTGAGACGGGAGATTTCTTTGTGATTTTTGGTATTGGTGCCATCATGTACACTCGTTGGGTGTAGTGAGGTCCACCTGGAATTTAATTGATGATTTTAATGGGGACATAGAATTGCCGACTGAGATGTCATGATGAAGTGATGACATAAGAAAGGTATTAGTACGTATCTTCAGATTCTTTACAAATATTATAATATTGTTAGGGAAGAGAAGCTAGTAAAATATACGTAAGACTTACCAACCAGCCAGCAAGGCTCTCCGGAGTGATTGAGGCTGTGCAGGTCCACTGTGACGGGGTGCCGGCCGAGGATCGCGTCGTGGGAATAGCACCCGCCGGCCGTAGCGTCCACACTTATTATCGTTAGGTCGCTGTCGCAGATCTACAATAATAAATGTAATTTGCCATTTGTTTCCAGGATTATTATCTATATCTAGTGGATGTCTAGTGATTTAAATTGTACCGTAATATAATTTTTTTTATATTTGAACTTTATCGAGGGTTTTACAGCAATTTTTCGACCATACTAGTCCCCTTATTCAGCTAATACAAAATTCGTCGGCGAGTCAGTTCACGGACGTAACCCTAACTATAAGGGACTGCATAAAGCAAAAGCTTTTCAAGCCCATATAGATATAAAAAAAATATCAAGCAAATAAATTGTAACTCACAATCTGAACCTTCTTGGAATGATATGATTTGTTGAAATGGCTCTTCTGGTCTTCATCAGGCCGTGCAATGGGCACATGAGTGCAGTCCACACAGCCCACCACATTGGGGATGCCATACTTCATATAAAATCTGGATAAACAGCCCATAATAATTCATTTTTATAGTAATTTGTTTTGTCAAATATTATAATACAATTAGAACATGTCACAAAACAAAAAAGCCTAGTAAGTCAAATTATTAAAAACTACTACAGCTGTCCCCCACGGTTTGGAGGAACGCAACATTTTCCCAGGACAAAAAACCTATATGTTAATCCAGGGTATTTTCTATATATGTGCCAAGTTTCATCTAAAACCATTATGATAGTTTTTGCATGAGACTAACAAACATCCATACATACAAACTTTTGCATAATATATATATATATATATATAATATTAGTTGGACATAGGATGTAACCTAGCTGAGCTTCTTGCAGGTTCTTCTCAGTGGAAAACCGAGTTCCAAACTTTCATAAATGCCCTGCTAGGGCCAAAACTGAATAAATGGCTTTATAATTTAAATTTTCAATAACTGAAATTGAAAAGAAGTACATTTAAAGATTAAAAATGATGTTTTCAATGTATACTAGTACAAACCCTGTAAGCATTAAAGGTTTATTTCAAAAAATATTAAGATCTTAAACAATTTATATGAAACTTTATAAATTTTTGATGGTGTTATTAACAGATTGAGTATTAAATATTATAATAACATTACAAATTCATTAGCTATGTAAATAATACAGGATTTTATACTCATAACAATATCTTCTGTTATTATTTTGCATGTCTCAATAAATTATTTAAAAAGACATGTCTCAATAACATTTCTCAAATTGTTAAAGGAAAAGATAAAAAAATAAATGGTTAGGGCCTTAATACTTGGATTTAAAAAAAAAAAAGTAATGATGCATTTCTTTAAAATTCAATAGAATATCTTCTGGGTTTTAAATGAATTCAACATGGATGCAAGAATCAAGCCACTTGCATTAAACACGTATTGTTCTACAACTCACCTAGCTTTAATAATATCTCTCTCTCCCCTCAAATGGGGGAAGTGTATGTATTTCTTAACAATAGTTGGATGATTCATTGCTTCCGTCACCTGCATCACTGCTGTGTTCACAAAATACTGTGTTATGTTGGGATCAGTCTTACCATGTATAGACTTCTGGTATTTACCAGTCCCGTAGAATGATAGAGCTGCTAGAACCTGGAAATTAGTTTGCATACCAGCTAATTAAATGGGGATAAGTGTATGAGTAAGTTTTTGTGGGGCCTTACAGTGGGGGCAGGGCTTGTAATGGTGGACCACATATTCATGTACACAACAATGTTCCGAGAGACAGTAAGAGAGTCTTATAAACAAACAGGCCAGTTGGCTTGGTGGTTAGTGACTCTGACTGCCAAGCCGAAGGTCACAGATTCGATTCCCACCCAGGACAAACATTTGTGTGCATAAACATGTTTGTTTGTTCTGTGACTGGGTGTAAATATGTATATACAAAAAAAAATATTGTATATGTAGTATATCAGCTATCTGGTCTCCATAGTACAAGCTCTGCTTAGTTTGGGACCAGATGGCTGTGTGTAAGAGAATGTCCCAGGATATTTATTTATTTAAATTATAGCAAAATATTCAAACATCAGAAAGACTTCTACAATACGTGTACCTATAAAGTAAGGAGCGAGAATGATTGTGAAATCATAACAATGGTGCATATCAACGCGGCACCCGCGTACACTTACCTTACTTTCAACGGAGAATTCAATGGATTTAATAGATTCCGGCATCACAGGCGTTAACTCTTCACAGAGGTTGTGCACCAAATCCTTAGATAACCTGTAGGCCTCTATGAAGGATGGCTCGTTGAGATCAAATGGGTCCAAGTCTGGTGGCTTGGAAACTCTTTTGTCCGGACTTTTTGCTTTCTCCACTGGCCTGGGCTCCTGGGCTTTTTGTGTATGCGAGGAATCCCACTTCAACAACTCAAATATCTCCGGCTCTTCATCCACAACAGATATATAGCCCTCTTCTGGCGGTTTTTCTGCCATCATTAGGACGTGTAGTAAGTTTATTTTGGCTGAAATTAACGCTGCCTGCTTCGCTCCGATATTTATTTCATTGACAAACGCGAAGTGACGTTTATGAATAATGTTGCCAATTCCTAAATTTCTAAACAATAATTATTACTCTACCGAGTATGTAAACACCTAAAAGTTAAAAAAAAATCTGTTTAAAATAATACATTTTAAAAGCTCTTTAGCATATTTTAATCGAAATAGACCTACCTAGGCATTATTTAGTTATTAAATTTGGTTTGATAATAAGTATTCAATGAGTTACATTTCAAGGTTGTCAGACGCCACGCCTCGAAATCTAGCCTCCTAACATAGGGTCGATAAAGTTTGTTGGGTATTAAAACTGGCGGGCGCCAATCTGGCGAGACATCAAGCAGGCTATTTGATCTCAATAAAGAAGTAGGTATGTACCTACATAGCCACGTTCAGGATACGGGAAAAGTCGTTAATCACATTTTGGCGATCGAGTAAAATCCTTTTGCCAAATATATTTTTTTACGTTGATTGATGAAAGTGAAAGTCTTTCAGACGAATCTATTTCTTACATTTGATGACTTTTGAATTCTTCATTTATTTGTTGTTATACAATATATGACGTGTATACGAATCATATTTAATTTTCATCTAACAGTTATTTCTTACATTTAATCATGCACTTGAAACATCATGATGTGCACTTATGTTAAGTGATAACCAAATAATAATAGAGGCACCCTCTATTATGGATTATGGTCTCAATATTTAGATTTTATATTTGTGTCTAGCATTAAACAGCAAATGACATGAGGACCCCGTCGATTCTTTAGTCATTTCATAGCTCTACCCAATAATTAAAAAGAAATGCTCAACCCAGAGCTCGGTGCCTACCCACCTTAAATATAATAGGGGTTTACCTACGGGTTATTAAATCAGCCTATTCCTAACTAAACTATGGCAGTACGACCTGGTACATAAAACATATACAAACGTACATTGTACTCATTGAAAAATAATGGTCTTTAAGTTATGTATTAGGAGCCATCCATTGTGGAGCATTATCGCTCCAAGCGTCACAAAATCCATGGCTTTCGATATGTTTATAATGATTGATTTAAATTAACATGCATGCGTGGTACATGGTAGAACTTGTAATAAACATAACTTAAATTTTTTTTAATTTGCTGTGCTGTTTTTTTTTTTTCGAAACTTTTTCGTACGTTAATTCCTACTTGCTTAATTTAACTGTGACTTTCAACTACGACACTTGACAGCATTAAAATGCAGAACACGGTATGTCTGTATCTACATGGTATCTACAATCAATTGATACATTTCACATTTGTCGTTCAATGCCCTAACGTGAATCACAAAACAGGCTCTTCAATACACACTACTCAACTCATTTAGTTCAGACGCGGCCAAGCGCCGAGTATGTCGCGTCCTATTCTATTTTTAGAAATACCATTTTCGATAAAAAGTCCCACTCGTTCTTTAGATTTCTAACACAATTGATTTTGTTTAAAACAGTGATGTTTACTTTTTATGAATATATTTTACTTGTGAAGTGAGTTTTTTAAGTTATCAAGTGTGGATAAACTTTGTTTAGAAGCAGGTTTGTTACATCAAATAGGAGAGAAATATTATAATTTGCGGCTATGTGTTAATTTACTTCCCATGATAACTAAGTATTATCGGAGTAATACCTAGTATTTAAGCGCCTAAAAGTAACTGAAAATTACTATGTAGTTAGACCAGTTAAAGGAATTTGGAAGCCAAGTGGTTATAAAACTTTTTTTTTTCAATTTAATGGCTATTTTCTGTTATTGGGTGTAAATATCTATTTATAAGTGACTATTTAGATGAAAAAAAAAGTCGTATATCATATTAACTGGTTTAAATAGTACAAGCTTTGCTTAATTTGGGATCAGAAGGCGTGTGTGGAGAATGTACCAGGACTTAACGATTTTCATAGCAAGTTCATATTCAAATATTGCATGGAGCAACGAGTTTATGGTCAATCAATTAAAACAAAACAGATACCTAGTATCCGGCCAGTACCCGGGTCCGAATGTGAAGTGGAGGTGCTTAAAATGCGTGTCCGATAAGCTCATGACTCTAATGATTAACTGTCGAGTTCCACGCTATTGATCCCACTTGGCGCTCCTTTAAAACAGATTTAAAAAAAGGATAATGATTTCGATTTTTGGTCTATGTTAACTTAGTCCTCCATTTCTGTTAAATCCTTTCGAAATTTGTTTGTACCACCTACTTTTACTAGTTATCATAATTTTGAAGATATGACGGGATTCCTCATCAGTGGACTACTATGTAATATTATAAACTAGCTGTCCCCCGCGGCTTTACCCGCGTTCCCGTGGGATGTCACATGTATTACACATAAAAACCTTCCTCTTCAATTATTCTATCTATTAAAAAAAGCCGCATCAAAATCCGTTGCGTAGTTTTAAAGATTTAAGCATACATAGGGACATAGGGACAGAGAAAGCGACTTTGTTATATACTATGTATGGATGTATGGATGTTTGTTACTCTTTCATGCAAAAACTACCAAACGGATTTAGATGAAACTTGGCTCATAGATAGAAAATTCCCTGGAGTAATATACTCGTATATGCTACTTTTTGTCCCGGGAAAATGTGACATTCCTCGGGAACGCGGCTGAAACCGCGGGGAACAGCTAGTAATTATAACGTGAAGAGAAAACTGTACCCCTTTTTAAAGTACCGTAGTAAACAAGTAAACTTTACAGTTTCGCTAGGTCCGATTATCCGTGGTTTAATTTCGACTTACGGTAGGTACTAATAAGCTGTAATTTGGCATGGTTATCTTAATCACCCTGACAAATCTGTGAAAAAATTCGTTGAAAAGAAATGTTTCGGGTATTCCCCATACAACGTAAAGTGGGGATGTATTTTTACTCATCAATTCCAATTTTTTATGTGTCACTTTTGAACATCTTTCGATTCAGGAATCTGTTTGCGAAATAATAAGCTTTAAAGTGGTTATTTCTAACTTACAAAAATAAGGCTTTACACTGCGGGTGGCCCGATACACACTCGGCCAGTTACCTAGTTAAAGTTTATATGGAGAAAGAGTGTAAAGCAAAAATTTATTAATGTTAATTATTTTCTATTTAATTTCCTAGAAATGAAATAAAATATATATTCAAATAGGCCTTCACAGGCACTTATAAATGGTCAGACTCTAACACCGGTTCGGAAGGCTGCTTTTACTGAAAAGCGCCGGCAATAAACTCAGCCATTCCTCTTTTCAAAATAAGATTTTGTACACAAAGATGCTGTCGTCATTAAATAATCGTTTGTATTGAGTACTGTAGTACTGTACGTATTGTAGTAAGTAGGCAAGTACTGGGCGATCACTAGTTGAGTTTAAATATTTGGTTACTGACTATGAAACACATATTACATAAAAATATACAAATTCCACGAGATTTACAGAACGAACATTACTTACATTCTTATGAGTAGTAGAGCTCTTAGTGCAGATTTCGTCCGGGGAAGTACTACCACCTTACCCATTTCTGCCGTGAAGCAGTAGTGTACTTGTGTTACTGTGTTTCGGTTAGAAAGGTAAGGGGGCCGGTAAAGTTACAGGCTCATGAGACTTAACAACTTCACGTCTCAGGGTCGGCAACGCATTGGCGATGCCCCTAGTGTTGCAAATGTCCATAGGCGGCGGTGCGCACTTACCATCAGGTGGACCGTCTGCTTGTTTGTCGTCCCAAGTGGTAAAAAAAAATTACTTAAGCGACGATATTGAATCAATACTTTTATAAGTTCATAAATTCATAAATTCTGGAAACTAATACAGTTCTTAGAGACAAAACTGAAAGATCATGTTGGAACTATCTATCTATGTAGATTATTATGGCGCAGATGACGCATGATAGGCAGGGCTCCGTACCACTGTACCTTCGGTATTTAACAACAGCATAAAATTCAGAGTTCCTACTGTAGATTGTTCATACTGATCGAAATGGTATTAACGCCTATGGACATTTGCAAGACCAGAGGCATCGCCAATGCGTTGTCGACCCTGAGACGTGATGTTGTTAAGTCTCATGTGCCTGTAATTTCACCGGCCCCTTCACTTTCTAACCGTGAGACAGTAACAGAAGTGCACTACTGCTTCACGGCCGAACGTTGCACTAAGAGCTCTACTTCTAGAATTATCTCAACACTAAGATTTTTCAGAATTTATAGACTATTAAGTACTTACTCGTGTATATAACCTCTTTGCTTTTTGTTAAATAAACATTGATAAATTAATCATATTCGATTAGCTACCTACTATCTATCACACGCTGTGTCAATGAGGTCGAGGCCGCGAAACACGCGGTTGCCGAACTGCTTTTTTTATTTGACTAGTTTTAGTTGAGACCACAATCTCAACATGGTACCTAAGTGATGATTTGGGGAAAAGGGTGGCAAGCACACAAAGCATAGAAATCCGATTCATAAAAATACTGATGTAAAGCTATATCATTCCTGAACGACTAAAGCTAAGTTTTTAACCTGGGAAAACATTAATTCTTTCGGGAACGTGAGTGAAACTGCAGGCCTAAAGCTAGTTATCTGATAACATTTAAAATTATACGACACAAACGCAACGTCACTTTGCAAGATACTGCCAAAAACAGACAGGTCTCAAGATCCGTAACCATCTTTAAAGAAGAAGAGTTCCACCAACATATATCATATATCTATACTATCTATTATATAAATCTGTAGGATCTGTCTAGATATCCTACATTTTATTGTGATAAACATTCGTTTTATAACTATATAAACCAATTTTCACCAAGATCGGCCTCATATTTATTGAGTTATTACAGGACATACAGAGAGACAGTAAAAAGAAGTTGGAGTCAGTGAGTTATAAAACGAATGTTAGATATATATAATCAGGGGGCAATTCCACTAACATATTATGCAGCGAACCATTACCATATCATAACCAAACGTCAAATTTGACGTTTAATCGTATTGTACTAAACACACCAACGATCGAACTGCGGTTGTGTTTCGGTAATGGTTCACATTCGTTCGTAAGATTACGTCAAAATGCATGTTTATTTCGGTTGTAGTGCGTAGGAATACCATATTTATGAAATGTCAAACTTCAATTTGACATTAATCGTAACCATACCATTGCCGAACCAAACGTGGTACCCGAACGTTGCATTTAGTGGAATTGGGCCCCTGAACATGAGATTGTACGAAAGATAGGTTATATGACATCAAAAACGGAGGTGAAACCGCGGGGAACAGTTAGTATTATTTAAATGGAGTCATTGAAACAACACTATGCTAAGTATCAAGATTTAATATGCTTGTAGCGTGACATTAGCAATATCCGTTGTTAAATGAGCACTAAAATATTTGTTACGCCTGTCCGCGGCCGCCCATGACTTCGTTTATTATTTTTCTAAAAACTGCAACAATATAATGTAACACTAGAAATAAGTACAAACTCGCTGTAACACGACTAACGAACGTAAAATAATAATCATAATATCTAAATACATTTACTCTTTTAAACTACGCCACGGATTTTGATGCGGTTTTAATCAATAGACAGAATGACTCAAGAGAAAGGTTTGTGTGTATAATTTGTAATGTGACATCTATCAGGAACGCGGAATAAACCGCAGTTTACAGCTAGTTCTTTTATAAAAAGCACAAAAGATCCACGTGTTAGTTACAAATTCTTAAAAGTATGTTGCTCAAAAAATTTATATATAGTCACACCTACTTAGGTAGTTGCTAATACTTGCATGAAGTGATTATAGAGGCTTTGATCTTTGTCAAGAACTCTAAATAACTACTAAGATTACAATAAAAGAAGACAATAACTAAAAACATTCATGATATAGAAGGGACCAGCCAATTTTTAATACATCTCTAGCCGACTAACAAGCAGACGGTCCACCTAATTGTATGTGGTCAGCGCCGCCTATGGGCATTTGCAACACCCGACTCAGCAATGCGTTGTCGAGCCTGAGACTCTTGTGTGCCTGTAATTTCACCGCCCCCCTTACCTTTTTAACCGAAACCTATTTTCAGCCTTTCGTGGTTCTGTTTCTTTTCATACAATAAAGAGCAATCTTGGTAGCTGTTTCTAAGAGCTTGGCCTTCAATTATCGACGAGATATATCATAATAATTCCAAGCAGGTGGACCTAGGGTTCCCAACTTTTTGTAAGAGAAATGAAATATATTAAGATCGGAGAAACAGTATTAAATTTTTTTGATGTTTCAAAAATATATTTTATAGAGCTTCTTGCTTAATTTTAACAATTTATTAAGGTTATTAAAATATTCAAAAGCCTCCACTCAGCGGACATAAAAAAAGTATTCTGTATACCTTTTTTTATAGAACAGTAAAATATATTAACGAACGAAAAGTAAAATACTCTTTAACAGTATTGTTGGGAACCCTAGATGAGCCTTATCGACGCACAAATATAGTTTAGTACACGTACGGTTTATTTCAAAGCACATAATTTACTAAACACTTTTCAAGGCCTTGGTTCGGTTTTGTTTATTATAACTAATATACTGTCACACTGATGACGTCATGCATTACCTTTTTTTTGTGAGGGATTTTACAATGAGCCTCTTTTCATAAATACGATGACGATAATGCTCTGTACGTTAACTACATACTTTTATGGACTGAAATAATGTTATCAGTTCCATAGGTATATTTTGCATATTGTATTGTATTTATTATTGAAAAATTAAATATTTTTCATGAGACAAAGTTAACAATCAAAAATGAACAATTGTAGTAAAAACAAGTATTTAAAGGTGGGTTTGTCGGTTTGTTGACTTTACTTTGCTTTTCTGACAAAAAATTAAGAATTTAAATTTTACCCCACGTGCCTGTAATTTCACCGGCCTCCTTACTTTACAATGCACTACTACTTCGCGGCGGAAATAGATAAGTACTTCTCCGGACGCACTCTGCACCAAGAGCTCTACTTCTTCTATAATTCTACGCCTCAAAAACCTAAAAAAATAACTTATCAATAATAAATGCGACAGTATATTTCATTTATTTGGTACACAAGATAAGATATGGTGGTAGTGCTTTCCCGCTGCTACCTAACCTGCTAACTCTGCATCAAGAGGTCCTCATCCTACTTCTACTGCTCTACGACTTTAAAACTACGAATAAAACATTAAGTACTAGAATACAAACCTCCTATGATTATTCCATGCCTTACTTCCAACCGTAATGAAAAACTCCGTCCTCTTTTCATCTTTGGGAAATAAAAGAGAGGTACATTAATTCATGTAGAGTTGAATTTAGATGCTTTACAGAATCGAAGTTTTTTTACCATTGTATCATAAAGCACTGGGGCTCGATTCTGTAAGGAAAATGACACTAACTCGAGGATGTTTCGTCGCGGCCTCCGAGCTCTGTCTCTTTCGCTAACTACGCTAATACTTCTAATCACGTGAGAGGTAAGCTCTCCGAGGCCTCCGTGAAGCGGCTCGCAGTAGTTTGTATTAGCTGAATAAGGGGGCTGGTCTATGTTCTGTAGTTTGGAATGTATATTGATAAGTCTAATTGTGAAATTCTGTCGGAGTCAATGTTGAGGTCGATTACGTAATAGATTGATGGTTCGGTCCGCGAGCAGTCTGGGACAACACTCGTAGCACCTTCAATGTAATACAAAATTGGCAGCATCAACGATTCCTAGAACATTACATGATCTTTTGGAATACATATCAGTCCAAATAATTACTATTTCATTCGAATCGGGGTCGAAAAAAGTCGGTATGAAGCTCAGCTGAAATCTGGAAGCCCTGGGTGTGCCCCGGGATTATAGCATAGCCTATGTTTTAGATCAACTATATTTCTAATAGTGAAAGAATTATTGAAATTTTAGTAATTAAAGTTTAATATTTGTGAAAAGTGTGTAAGGATGTGTGTAAGGATGTGTGTAAGGATGTGTGAAAGAATACATACTTTACATCTTTATATTTTTACTACAATTATAAATGCGATAGTTTGGGTGGAAGTTTGATACACACACACTAGAATGGTTAAACGGATTGTAACTGTGTGTGACTAAATGTGACTGTACTGTAATTGATGTGGGCAGGATATCCAGTTACATTGAATTAATTGTCAGTTTTAGAAGCAACAGTTAAAATAGTCATGCTTTATCCTTTGGTTATGACTGCGTACGTGTCTACCAACACTGGCTGTCCCCCGCGTTCCCGAGGGATGTTACATATTCCCGGAATAAAAACTCTATGTGTTATTCCAGACTATAATTTATCTCGATGCCAAATTTCATAAATAATCGTTGAGCTGTTTTAGCGCGAACGAGTAACAAACTTCCGTACATCCTCAAAAACTTTCATAATATATTATGAGTAAAAGGCATATTTAGATAACACCTGTTGCCTTAAACCTTCCATATAATGTATTATTTTAGTTTATATATATATAATATATGTTTTCTATAAATCTTTATCTGTTAAGTTACTTATTTGGCTGACTGAACTCACCTAAATTGATAGGGTAGGCGTCGAGTATTCAATTCATTGGCTTAATTTAAAACGATAAAACTACAATGAAATCATCTAATAAACACAATTGTCATTCACCATTCATCATTCTTGGGATATTCATCACACATGGCCTGATCTCATCTGATCCCAAACTAAGCAGCCCCCTTATTCAGCTAACACACACTTCGGCGAGCTGCTTCACGGAGGCCTCGGAGAGCTTATCTCTCATGTATTAGCGTAGTTAGCGAAAGAGTCAGAGCACGGGGGCCGCAACGAAATATCCTCGAGTTAGTGTTACTTTCCTTACAGAATCGAGCCCTAGAGCTTGTAGTATGGCAACCATATAACCGATATAGTTTTTTTTTGGGACGGACTAGAAGGTATCAGCATCAGATGGCCTTTAGACCCTTACGCGGACTTTTTGGAGGGCGCAGAGGGCTCTCGACCGAGGACTGATATACTACATTTTAAATAGATACCTATTTGTATACAACGTGTTACAAAATACCCCGTATAAACATAATTAATTATCAAAGCCAACAACCCTAGTAAGCTGACATGTCAGGGAACCAGATTTTTTAATAAAAACAGTTTTTTTTTATTTTTTTTTAAATTGTGATTAGACTCGTTATTGCCCCATTTAACTTCCTTTCGGCTTTACGGGTAGTTTTGTAACACCTATATATAGTCGTCGAAGTAGAAGTAGGTAGTAGAACCATGGCAGAGTTTGTCTGTGGAAGTTTTACAACAATATCTATTACCGTGAAACGGCAAACCTACCAGTAAAATTACAGGCACATGAGACTTAACTTCACGTCACAAGGTCAACAATGCATTGGGGGTTTCATTGCCCCATAAAGGTATGTTTGACCTTCTCACTGGTTTGTCATTCCAGGGTTAGAACCCACAAGTCTTTTCATGGCATTTGACGTTGATAGTGATCAACAATGTCATCGCTTTCGTATATAACGTTTTGCGAATATCCTGTATATGGTAGGTAGTTGTGATCTAACAATAGAAGTACTGTTAAAAATAATGTCACGATGTTCCTATGGTAGGTTTAATTGCGAGATAAGTCGAGTCTATTTCATAAAGTAGTTATTTATATGTATAGATATTTACACCGAATAGTAATATAGTCAGTAATATTATAAATTTCGAAGTGCGCTCCGAATTCTCAGCTATAATATAAATATCCTAGGACATTCTTAACACACGGTGATCCCAAACTAAGCAGAGCTTGTACCTACTATGTAAACCAGATAACTGATATAGGTACTACATATACCTACTACATTTTATTCTACATAACTGTATAGATATTCATTTACACCCAGACGCAGAACAAACAGACGTGTACATGCACACATATGTTTGTCCTGGGTAAGGATCAAACCTACGACCTACGACTTAGCAGTCAGGGCCGCTAACCGACAAGCCAACTGACCTGGCTGTTAAAAGGATAAATATAGGCTACCTTTTACCTCAAAAATATATATTTATCATTATAATATTCAGTTTCACCCGCGTTCCCGAGAGTGCGTGATAAAATGCGAGATAAACTGGGAAATAATATCTGAGTACCAAATTTAATTCAAATTTCGGCGATATGCTGTTGAGAGGTAACAATCATTCAAACTCATACGAACACCCAACCCACACACATGTCACATTGAGTCAAATAAATTTCGACGTTGTAACTTACCATTTCCGCAATACAAATATAATATGAGTTATTGAATAAATAATTGCAAACGCAAAGCCGTCTGCAGTAATCTTTGATCATTTTAGTTAGGTATTATGTACTTATTATTAGACTGGTGACAGTTGGCTTGGTGGTTGGAGACCCTGACTGCCACGTCGCAGGTCGTAGGTTCGATTCCCATCCAGGAAAAACATTTCTGTGCATGAATATGTCTGTGTTCTGTGTTTGGGTGTAAAAACTATTTAAATAAAACAAAAAAAAGTAGTATATCAGTTATCTGGTTTCCACAGTAGAAGCACTGTCTAGTTTGGGACTAGATGTCGTGAGTAACGAATGTCCCAGGATATTTATTATTATTATTTTATATGGTTTTTTTATTTACAGATTTCGCATACAAGTTTACGTAATGCCATAAATACAACGGGGTATACATAAAATGGGTGCTACACATGAAACAGATGTATCTAAAGAGAACTCTCCTCATAATACCAATAAAAAAAATGAGAGCAATGAAGACATCAACACAATCAACTCCATCAAATCAGAAAAAAGTGAAAACTATATCATAGCTCACTACACGAAAGAGACAGAATCTCCAATAGAACGTGTCAAATTTGAAGGACTAGACGATAAAGATAGTATATGCTCTGATGAATCAGATGATGAAAAGCTGCCGCCAATACCTGATGGCGGTTGGGGATGGATGGTTGTGGTTGCAGCGTTCTTAGTCTCAGCCTGCGCCGATGGCCTGGCATTCTCTTTCGGCTTGCTACATGAAGAATTCACTCAGTATTTTGAAACGACTCAATCAAAAACATCTCTAATTGGAAGTCTTTTCATTGCAACTCCTTTACTCGCTGGTCCTGTTATGAGTGCGTTAGTAGATAGGTATGGCTGCAGAACAATGACGATAATAGCTGGAGTGTGGTCCACTATTGGGTTCCTATTAGCGTCGATAAGTAATTCAGTCGAAATGCTATGTTTGACTTTCGGCTTCTTCAGCGGCTTATCAATGGGCATTTTATATGTGACGGCTGTAGTTTCCGTAGCTTTCTGGTTTGACAAGAGAAGAAACTTAGCAGTGTCTTTAGCTTCATGTGGAATAGGATTTGGAACAACCATATATTCTCCAATGATGCTTTACTTTCTAAAGATTTATGACTGGAGAAATACTATAGTTCTGCTAGCTGGTACATTGTTGAACATGTGTGTTTGTGGCGCATTGATGAGGAACCCTGAATGGCTAGAGATTAAAATGAAAAGAGAACGGAAATTGTCCAAATCTAGATCCAGGAGGTCTTCAAGTGCAGGCTCTGTCACTTCGAGATCGATTGGCGGAGAATCTACATTCCTAACTGCTGAGGAATTAAAATCTTTGCTTGAAAGTGGCAAAAGTCCTGAATATATTCTAGCAACATTAGCAACCAGTATTGCTGAAGCAAAAGAATTGGAAGCTACCACACAAATGAATGCAGAACAAAATTATAAGAGAATGCATTCAGCAATTCATTTGCCTACATTTGTAAGCCAAAATGAACAGGTATGTAAAATTTTAACTATCGAACTAACTCTGAAGTTCAATTTCGGACTATTTAACAGTTTTAATGCTTTCTCAGGTCCCAGCCGAAGTGATAGAAAAATTAATGGAAAACAAACGTCTCTACAATATCATACTTCAAAATTACCCCGAATTGACTACACGGAGACGTTCAGAAGTCAACCTGAATGTAGAATCACCACCAGCGGATGCATTAACAGAACCTGCCAAGTTACCTGTTCAAATCAAAGTGAAGAAAATAAAAAATAGAACAGAATCAGAAACAAATCCAACAGAAGTAAGATTGTTGGAAGCGAAAACAGAACTTGAAAAAGGAACTAAGAATGTATTGTCAGAATCTAAATCAAATCCCGTTCAGGGAAAGCCCAAACCATCTGCTAATAGAAGCGCAAAGACTCCTGCGCAACAAAGTTGGTTCAGACAAATATCTACGGACCATCATTATTTAAAGGATATGCCTCTTTATAAGAATACTCTGATGCATCGTGGTGCTATGATGTCAATCCCTCGATATAAACTCAGAGCATCATCATTACCTGATATGTACAAGAATTCCTCCTGGTCGCTTGAATCGGAGTCTGATGATGAAATGGTTAGTACGTGAGTCATTATTTGTTAGAAAGTAGCCAATTATGATAAATAGCTATGCTGTTTGTATTCACAGGCTAACAAGCGGGCATCTTAGTTAGACATCGCATCACTTCCTGGAATGTTTAATTATACAATGTTTTTAGACTTAATGTTTGATATCTTTTACACTTTGTTATTTATTTACTTATTCTGAGAATTGGAAGGAAATTAGCTAGTCAAACAATTTATTTAGTTATGGCCCAAAAGAGAACTTAAGAAGGTCGATGCAATTGAATTTGAACGAAAATACGGGAAATTTAAAAAAAATTATCCTTAAGTTTAAAGTTCTATATTACATACTTTAATTACAATGATTGTAATGTTAAACAGGCCGACAAACAGGCAGATGGATCACCTGATAGTAGATGGTCACCGCCGCCTATCTTCAGACATTTTTTTGCCATTACGCTGTCTACTGCGAGACATAAAGCTGTGTCTCTTGTGCCTGCAGATTCAATGTTGAAGCCGATTTCTTTATAGATTAATAGTTTAACGCGCGTGTTGTGGGATAACAATCGCAGCACCGACAATGTAAATGACTGCAACAAATATTACGAGAGAATCACACAATCGCCCTGCTGTAATTTATTTAACTCTTATCAAGGCCTTGCATGATTTCATACATTTTCATCTACAATATCTAAATATATAAATGCTATGTACTATAAAAAGCATACATTTTAAAGTTATTGTAAAATTCCAAATAAATTGGTAACATTTAAAATTAACTATCTCCTACAAGAACGATGCTCACTCCTGCCAGCCTGCAAATTAACCAAAAACCCTGTCTCTCTCCACAGAAATGGTACCACCGCGTCTGGCTGATACTCAAAAACTCCTTCGACTTCAGAATGTTTACCGAGTTCCACTTCCTCATGTTCAATATGTCCTCTCTCATCCTCTCGGTGTGGTTCATCGTCCCCTACTTCTTCCTCAAGTCCTACATGACAGCTCGTAACGTGGAGGGTGCTGCTATGATGATGAGCATTATTGGTGTTGCCAGCAGTATTGGCATTGTAAGTTACCAATTTCTCAATAGCTATTTGAAAATATTACTATTTTGTTTATGTTAAGAAAGCCGATAAACAGGCAGATGGTCCACCTGATGGCAAGTGGTTAACGCTGTCTTTGGACATTGCAACACCAGAGGCATCGGTAATGCGTTGTCAACCCTGAGACGTGAAATTGTTAGACTTGCGTGCCTGTAATTTCACCGGCTTTTCTGTTCTAACCAACACACAGTTCTACAAGTGCGCTACTGCTTCACGGCGGAAATGAGTAGGTACTTCCCCGGATGAACAATACAGTAAGCGCACTCCTGCTTCATGGACTGTATAAAAAATTAAGAACAGCTAACAATTGACGATATAAATAGAATTCAGTGAAATGTAATGCAATCACATGGCTGGCATCCAAACGTTTGCTTCATAAACTAAATTTACACATTAAAATACCTCAATAGATAAAGCTATCTACAATTTAAACAATAAAAATCAAGTAGCTGTTTGTATTTTACAAATAATGCGCAGTGACATTAAGAATTCAGTTGTTATCATTAAAAGAGCTAAAAATCTATTAAAAACCATCTGAAACATATTTTCTGAGACCAATCTTATGCTGTAGTGTAAAATCAATGTCAAAACTTTAAAAAGTTTTAAATCTTCAAGGACCAAAAAATCCTTCTCACTTGAATAAATATTCAGAAATATAAATCACACACTGTTATCTGATACATACAAAGCAGAGGTTTTCTTTACCAAATGTAGCACAAGTAGATAGCCAAATAATAATAGATGGGAGCCATATTGATCTTGTAAATAAAACGGTATTTTTGGGTCTTACATTAGACAATAAATTGCAATGGGGACCTCAGGTTGAATTTTTAAATTAGTTTATTTTGCATATTTTCATAGCTTCTTGTCCTATGGTATTTTCTTTTGGGGAGCAGCAGCGGATATAGAATCAACATTTATTATACAAAAAAGAGCAATTCGTGCAATTTACAGTATGGGTCCCCGTGAATCATTAAGAGATTTATTTAGGGAAATAAATATTATGACATTACCTTCACTATATATTTATGAAAATATAATGTTTATACGTAGCAACATAGGAATGTTTGAGTCAAAATTAGATATTCATAGTATAAATACAAGACAAAGGGAGAAGTTAAGTTGTTCCATACTTTAGACTAACTAAAGTTAACAAGTCATTTCTTGGTAATTGTGTTCGATTTTACAATAAGATACCGCTTCAATAACCAAAATGTCTGATCATAAATTTAAAAATTATATTAGGAAAGTTTTGAAAGAAAAAGCGTATTGCAAGGTAGTTCATTATATTGAAGATAAACATGTATGGAAATAGCTGCTCTCTGCACAGTGCACCTCTAAATCTCTTGTTTAAGTTGTAAGTACCTAATTATTGTTATTTTTTTTATTTTTTTTTTGTTTATTTTTTTAATGTTACCTATAATAAGTATTTTGTAATTGTTAAATATAAAATTATGTAAAATTGAAATTATAAAATAGCCAAAAAGTCAGAATAGATAAAAATTTATATAACAAATAAAAAAGAATGTAACCTTGCTGAGTTTCTTGCCGGTTCTTCTCAGTTGAAGGCTGACTTCCGAACCGGTTGTAGCTTCAGTAACTTTAAATTTGACCTTCATTAGTGCCCTCCGAAGGCCTAAACTGAATAAATGGTTTTGAATTTTGAATTTTTTGAGAGCTTGTACTGTGGTAACCAGATAGCTAATATTAAAACAAATTCTTCTTTTAAATATATTGAATTGTAATGTAATATACACAAGGGTTCCTGGTTGGTGAGAATCGAAATCACAACCACGCATAACGGTCCGGGTATCAAAATAAATATCTTGACAGATTCTTTTCAAATGGTCATCTACACCCAAACTATGCAGAGCTTGTACTATGGCAACCAGATTACTGATATACTACTACACATATAAACAGATATTTAGGAACACCCAGACACAGAACAAACTACATGTTCATGCACCATGTTTATCCTGGATGTGATTCGAAGGTTCGATCACAGGCAGTTAAGTTTGGCAGTCAGGGTCTCTAACCACCAAGCCAACAGGTCCGCCATAAATTATTACTTTCTTTCCAGGTGGTACTGGGCTGGGCAGGAGACCAACCCTGGATTAACGTCACCAAAACGTACGCTGTATGTCTCGTGATCTGTGGGCTCTCAGTCGCCGCGTACCCCTTCTTCATAACCAACTATTGGGTCCTGGCCATCATCTCTGCAATATTTGGACTGTCCTTTGCCAGCTCATACTCTTATACTCCAGCAATACTTATGGAGCTGATGCCTATAGACCGGTTTACCATTGCTTATGGACTGATCCTGCTGAGTCAAGGAATTGGGCATCTGATTGGACCACCGATTGGAGGTAGGTTTTGAGATTTATTCAGTTTCAGTTTAAAGAATTATTTCATAAAAGAACATTACACAGTTCACATAATATGAGAAATGTTATACAATTATAAATGGGTTACATTTATTATTCGAGCTGTCGGCTTTAACTCAACAAGGTTACATTTTTATCATAGTTATACTAAACGAATCCGCCTATTAAACTAGGTTTCCTTGTTAAGTATCTTTGTGTAATTCTAATTTTAATTTGAATATGTTCAACCGTTCTAACGTTGTATAATAAATAACAACCTCTAGTATTCCATAGAATTGTAGGTAAATTGTTATTAAATAATGATTTGTTATTGTGTTTGTGGAACAAAGAATAGTTTTTAGTAATTGTAGCAACAGAACTAGCTACAGAACCGGCGTTAGGGCCACTGACGCTCCGGGCAAGAATATTGGAGCGCCCTCTTAAACAAAACATTATGAGTGTAATTTTTTTGCGTGAGGTTGAAGACTCAAAGGATGTGCGAAGATCACAGACCGTAGAGCTCAGTATTGAGGGTACGTAAGCACAGTATTATGACCCAGATTACTTTCACATTACATACTTTTCACGAAGGACAAAGGGCCTCGCAATGACCTGCCGCCCGGAGCCTCGTAATGAGTAAGGCGTCCGCTGTTGAGACCCCAGACCTCGGCGCCCCCCCTCCCAATTTGGCGCCCCAGCCCGTCGCCCCAACTCGCCCCTCCCTAACGCCGGCACTGACTAGCTACTGTACGCATGATATGATTTATAAAGTTCTATAAATACCACCATTTAACAACATCTGGAGCGCGATTCCGGTCATTTACGTTAATACCGAACCAAAACCACAACTTAAAACGTAACGTTAACATATTTCCTATCGCGCTTTTAATTTAAATGGAAACGTATTAGCACTTAACTAAAGTATACTTTCGCTTACCAATCGATCTTTTTGACAGCATTTTAAAACCACCAGCATCTGTCAATCGATAAAATAACGGATTCCAATTTTATAAACTAAAGCCATGTTTTTGTTTTTGTTTTTATTATTATATATTATAGGAAGATGTCTTCGTCTTAGATTTAAATGGCCGTTTATTCATCTTTATCAATTTCAAATGTCATAATAATGTAATATAATTATATAGTAAGAGTAGTAGAGCTCTTAGTGCAGAGTTCGTCCGGGGAAGTACTACCACCTTACCCATTTCCGCCGTGAAGCAGTAGTGCAATTGTATTACTGTGTTTTGGTTAGAAAGGTAAGGGGGCCGGTGAAATTACAGGCACATGAGACTTAACAACTTCACGTCTCAGGGTCGACAACGCATTGGCGATGCTCCTAGTGTTGCAAATGTCCATAGGCGACGGTGACCACTTACCATCAGGTGGACCGTCTGCTTGTTTGTTGGCCCAAGTAGCATAAAAAAAAAAAAAAAAAAATTCAAGATAAAACACAACAAAAAATTATAGAAATAACAAACACAAATACTTAGAAATCTTTCAAGCCCACGACCTGCGGCGTGATTGTCAGTCACTGATATTACTTATAAAAAAATATATATTAATAAATATACTAATTCACAGAGAATACAAGGCCATGCATAATTAAAACCTAGTTTGAAGTTATACTTGTTTTTTATATCTAGAATTCTTTACAATTTGCAGGTATGCTCTATGACTTAACCGGTACCTGGGACTTGACCTTCTACGTGGGTGGAGTCTGGCTTGTCATCTCTGGTCTCTTCATCGCCGTCATCGCGTACACCAAGGATGTGAGGATCTGTGGCACTGCGCAGCTGCTCAAAGAGGCTGACGAAGCGGAAAAGACTGAGAATGGAGCCGTTGCCGTGTGAATGTATCGCTTATTTATATGTGTATAAAGTTTGCTTTGCAATGTTCATGTTATGTTGTGTTTTATTTACGGGCAACTGAAATTATTTTACAGATTATTATGAAATAGTAATTCTGTTAATATGTCCGACTAATATTATATAGGCGAATGTTTCTAAGGATAGACGTGATTTTCATGCAAAAACTATCGAACGGATTTGGATGAAACTTGACAGATAAAGCATATCTTGGATTAACATATAGGCTAACCTTTTTATCCCAGAAAAAATTTACATCCCTTGAACGGGTGAAACCGCGGGCGACAAATATTAGTGTGAAATTTTGTGAGGAGGGATATTTGTTACTCTTTCACGCAAATACTGCCAAAAGCGATGTGACCTCCAAACCTTCAAGAAAAGAGCATACTCCTTTTTAAAAGGCCGGCAACGCACTTGTGGCTCCACTGGTGTAGCGGGTGTCCAAGGGCGGTGGTAATCGCTTACCATCAGGCGATACGTCTGCTCGTTTACCTACCAAAACAATAAAAAAAAGCATTTAGTGAAATTTCGCAGATAGATATATTTTAATATTTTTTATGCATTACCATCATATAGGATACATTTTATCCCACGAAAATATTAAATCGTAGAAACCCGGGCGATACCGCTAGGGACAGATAGTCATTTAAAAAAAATACAGATCATGTAATTTAGATGAATCTTCAGCAAAAAGTTGAATGACATTTTAAACTAAAGATAAGAGATACAGAATAAGCTACGCATGTTATACGCCTATCTTCTATTGGAGCAATATCAGTTAAATTGTTGAACTTACCTACTTCTACTATCATTTCGGGATATCTCTATGTATCCATATCAAATAGGCTATCAATTTCTTCACTGATAATAATAATTATTAAAGTAAATACCTAATCCAAGACCGGTGTACTTATGTGATACCTTAATCAAACAAGTCGCGAGCTATTTTAGTTTGTACAAATATCGTCAATCTCTAGACGAGTTGTTTGTGCAAGGACGAAACACGACCATGTTTGTGATGTCAAATTGTTTGCCGAAATAATATGCGTTTAGTTATTACGACGGGTTATGAAATAAACCCTGCAGTGATGTTCATAAAAATGGAAGAATATCACTACATAGTATAAAACAAAGTCGCTTTCTCTGTCCCTTCTTTAAAACTACGCAACGGATTTTAATGCGTTTTTTTTTAAATAGATAGAGTGATTGAAGAGGAATTTTTTTTATACATGTGATATTCCACTGGAACGCGGGTGAAACCGCGGGGGATAGCTTAAATAATAAATTAAAAAAAAATGTTTATATACCACGAAAAAAAAAATTTAAGTTTTCACATTAACATGCAGATAAATAGGTTCCTTGTTATAACACTAAACATTTTAATATAAGTAATAGAAATAAGTATTTACCGCTCAAACTAGGACACCCTGGGCTATGAGGGACACTTTAAAAAATCACAAAGCTGAGATGGTTTCTTTTTTCTTTTTATTATTCAAAACAAATACATGTATGAAAAGCACATAATTAATATCACAACACACAAACCATCGTGGGTTTAACAGTGATATGACAGACACAAAATCTCGGTACATTGTACTCGTATGTTGAGTTAACAAGAGTTATTTTAGGTTCAAAATTCCGGGGTGCAAGTGAGAGGCCTCCCCGTGGCGCACCCTGGGCAGCGACAGCTCCAAGTGCCCACCAGCTTTTGGTGGACACTTGGCGCTGGCGGCTGACTCTCACATCCTTCCCTTCGGTCCTCTTCCCATCCTTCCACTCCCATCCTTTTAAGGGAAAACCCTTATTCTTCCCCCCTTCCCGCTGACGGCAGCCGTCGCTGCTGCGGGGGAGTGCGAGGCGGCTCACGTGAGGGTGGGGGGCATCCGCTCCCGCTACGATGGCACCGGGTCAGCTCTGATCCGGTGCCCGGCGGGGGCGGCAAGGGCCCTCCTCGGGCGTGGTCGGATCCTGGTGGGCTGGTCGTCCATCAGGATCATTCCGGTGTGCACTGTTTCAAATGCATGGGTGTGGGCCACACTAGGGAGCTCTGCCCCTCTGATATCGACCGGAGCCATATGTGCTTCCGGTGCGGTAAGGAGGGGCACATCTCGAAGGACTGCCGGGAGGAGAAGGCGCGGTGCGCAGTATGCCACCACGCCCAACTCCCGGCCAACCACGTCATGGGGGGGTCCAAATGCTCCCCGCCCGCGGTGAGAGGCAAAGTGGCGCGGATAAAGCCCGCCCGCCCACCGCGCCCCACCCCCGAGGCAGCGGCCGCCAGCCGGCCGGAAGAGGAAGACACCCGCATGGACGTCTAAATGCCTACATTATGGCATTTCTACGTTCTGCGGGTGGGTGCCTCTACCGGCACATACGGCAAGGGTCCCACCCCCGGGGGACCCTTAGTGGCTGCAGGCGGAGGATGGGAGTCCTCCGTCTGCCTTGTCAAGCCACTGGGCGGCCGGGAGATGGCCACGCGTGCTTGGCCATCTCCCTTTGGAGAGGAAGACCCCGGCATCAGCCGGGGCGAAGACCGGTGGACATCGTGGGTAATGCTCAGCGGTACCACGGTGTCCAACCAACCGGACAGCGGTAGCATGCCAAGGTGGGTTTTAGTGGGTAAACCTCTCCTGCCTTTCTCACTAGGAGAAAGAGAGGTGAAGGGAAACCCACATATCCCCCCGTTTCTCCCAGGACATGGGGTCGAACTCATAACCGAGTTTCCCACCTTGCAAAAAAAAAAAAAAAAAAAAAGGTTCAAAATTCCTCCGTTACTTTATTTATATTACATTATATTTCCGTCGTATGCAAATAATATCTTAGACCCAATAACAATTAAAAATAAATAAAATGTGTTTTAAAAAATAGGTTTTCTGCCAGACTCCACAATTTTTTTTTTTAATAATAAATATCCCGGGACATTCTTTACACACGGCCATCTGATCCCAAACTAAGCAGAGCTTGTACTATGGAAACCAGATAACTGATATACTACATATTTTACTAAATACATACATAAATAGATATTTACAACCAGACACAGAACAAACAGACACAGTTCATGCACACAAATGTTTGTCCTGGGTGGGAATCGAACCCTTTACAATCATTTTACTTTAAATGAGTTCTGCTGGTAAAACCTTTATTGGAACATTTATGTCGGCGATTATTATTAATTATATTATTTGTCCTTATATTGAATATATTTTATGTAATGGAATTAAATTAACAATAGTTCAACTTATTCAACCAACAGTGTTATAATTGTACGCCATTGTAATGTAGAACGTAACGAATTGGCTTCATAAATATTCGTTTTAAACAATTTGTCTTTCAATCTATTTGGTCTTCAATTTATTTGTCAAATATTATTCCTGAGTGGTGATTCTGTAAGGTAATACCACTGATAAATGCTTAGTTTCTTGCCGGTTCTTCTCAGTTGAAGGCTGACTTCCGAACCGGTAGTAGCTTCAGTAACTTTAAATTTATATATAACATAGTGCCTTCCGAGGACCTAAACTGAATAAATGGTTTTCAATTAAATTTTTTTTTAAATTGACATCGGAACAGAAATATCTCTTAGTTTTGAGGATACGACGATGAATTTGGGGCATCTATGCTTTATCTCTTTCGTTAACTATGCAATCACACGAGACGTCCGAATTCCAAGGTTTCGTACTCCGACTCGCCGATGAGGATTTTCATTAAATATATTTTATTATTTATTACTAGCTACTATTTTAGAGTAGTAGAGCTCTTAGTGCAGAGTTTGTCCGGGGAAGTACTACCACCTTACCCATTTCTGCCGTGAAGCAGTAGTGCAATTGTGTTACTGTGTTTCGGTTAGAAAGGTAAGGGGGCCGGTGAAATTACAGGCACATGAGACTTAACAACTTCACGTCTCAAGGTCGACAACGCATTGGCGATGCCCCTAGTGTTGCAAATGTCCATAGGCGACGGTAACCACAAACCATAAAAAATAATAAATAAAAAAAATGTTTCTTTCTTATTACCAGACTATCTCTGTGCCAAATTTAATCCAGATTCGTTCAGCCGTTGTAGCGTGATTAGCAGCGAAAATCAATATGCAATCCCGATCGAAAATCCATTGATCGATAAACCTTTTGACTGTAATTTTAATACACGTAATGTCAAAATTCTACTTCAATTTTGCGATTTTAGATCGGGACCGTATATTAATTTTGGCCGATATTGTCACAAAAATCCAACCAAACTTCCGCATTTATAGTAGAAGTATTTCTTTCCTCCATCGAGTTCTAGTAACTGTTGAATAGAGATGTGAAATTTAATTAAAACAACACGCTTAAACTTTACAATGACAACTTTATTATGAAGGATACAACAATTTGATGAGGTAAGGTCAACAACAACATAGCTTGTGTCTCGAGATATCAGGATAAAGTTACATTACACATAGTTTTAGAAATAGTAGAGCTTTTAGTACAGAGTTCGTCCGGGGATGTACTACCACCTTACCCATTTACCCCTTGAAGCAGTAGTGTGTGAGTGTTTCGGTTAGAAAGGTAAGGCCGGTGAAATTACAGACACATGAGACTTAACAACTTCATGTCTCATGGTCGACAACCCTTACCATCAACCGAACATCTACCTGCATGTCAATGTATTCGATATAACTTGGGAATTATATAGCTTTCGTTGGTTGTGAAGATTTTTTAGATCAGAGATTCCCCCCTACATTTAAACAAACAAACTTTAACTCTATAATTGGTAGAGATAAGGTTCTTTTTAGAGGTCTACGTGGGAGCAAAAAAAGGTTTTGTAACTATAAAGTATCGGACGAGAAAACTCAGAGAATGTCATGGAACCAATTTTAACTATAATTTAGGATAAAGTTCAAAATAGGGGTATACGTGGGAGAATTAAGACTTCGGTTTTTTACTAGAAAATATCGGACACAAAAGTCTTAGAATAAAATGGATTTTTATCAAGAGATATTTATATGAATAATACGTAATATTATTTAATCTAAACATGTTATCTAAGATGCAAACACGTTTGACAATGGGCTGGTTACGTTTGTGATCTCTACACAATGGACGACGAGGAGTCATCATGCATATTGTTATTAAACTCACTGTGGAAATATCTCCGACCATAGATGCTTAGGTCATAGAGTACCGCATAGCTACTATTTTGTTCTTTTTAATCTCATTAATGAAGCAGCCGATCTGTACTAAGACTTGGTAGCATCAGGGTACCATTCATACCATACAGTTGTTCTTAGCAATCGGAATGGAAACCGAGTACCTACAATTGGAAAACTGGGCTCATACATTCTCTTATTCTGCAAAGTCATTTCATATGTCAGTTGTAGCAAAATGGCGGGAATTATATCTTTGGTTTTTTTTTACCTCCATGGTAGACTTTGAAAAATTGTTTTTATTACGTTTTGGTGTATACAAGGCTAAGGGTAGGTATAGTTAACCGAAAGATACTCCAAATAATAAATGAATAAATATCCAGGGACATTACTTGACACATGACCACCTGATCCCAAACCAAGCAATGCTTCATTCATAACAAAGAACTCAACAAATCGAGTCAACCTTTTGGATATGTTTCTTATATTTTTTCCTTTTTTAGTTTAGCTTTCATTTAAACAATCTGTATTCCTTGTCAGTTTTTGGTTAGATCAATTATTATCTGTAGGTAGAATAGACCCACTATTTGACATTGGCGGAATTGTGCGACTGCCAACAGTCACCATTTTAATTAAATGCATGAGACACAAGCTTTAACAAACACTTCATCTACAATACATACATAAACATAAATATATACAACCTATACAATAATCGTTAAAATTTTATGAGTAATTTGAAACAAGTAAAATATTGCTTAACGAACGAAGATTTTGTTACTTGTAAATTAACAGCTAAGCTTAAAACAAAGTGATATAAGTTACCACAAAAATACAATAGATTTTCTATAACCATCTTTGAACTGGGGTTTAACTTTGCCACATTCACAGAGCTTTATTACGTTCAATGTGACAGTTTCGCTGTTTTACCACTTTTCATTTACCATAAGTTAGTATGTTGTGTGGTAACGGCCATGAATACCGACTGTCACTCCATCCTATCTCTGGATTGTAAGAAGTAACTAAAAAATATAACGATAACTAATTAACTCAGGCATGACCTTGCGAAAATCCATTGTAAGATTATACAAAAACAAATATCTGGTAACTAATTTCGCTGGATCTCTTTTTCTGTCAAGTTGACCGAGGTATCACGTCTGTGGTGCTAATGCATCCAGTCAGTGACAGCGGATCTAATACCTCCTGAAGATGCTTCGTGTAGAAGCGAAACACGTGGCGATTTCCTGTTGAGTTTCCTTGTTAGGGACTTGACAGAGAAGGAGATCCAGCGAAATTAGTTACTAAATATTTATTGTTTGTTTAATCTTACAAGAATAAAGATGACCACGTGTACTTAACACCTTGCACTGAGTGGTCAACAGATATCCAAGAGAAGGCTGGTCTAATTAAGTTTTGGATTGAATTGAGAGAAAGCATCTACATTGAGCCAACCCCAAATAAAATGTGGTACAGAGCAGTCACATGGTAATTATATGAAGACTCGAATGTGGTAAAATGAAACCTGTAAATAATTTTGTAAATATATTGCGCATTTATAAATATTAAACGTTTTGATATATTAGTAAGCTAAATATATACCATTTGAAGATACAATCGTATCAATTTTATAATAATAGTAAATATAACAATCAGTAAATATAAATATACGTATTCTGTATTATAGAGCGTATTTTTTGTATTTTTAGGTAATATTTTGTACTTTGTATAATAAGAAAGTAGTATTGTAATATTGTCGAAATTCATAAATCAAGGTATAGGAGAACGTTGTCTTAATTTTGCAGAATTGCATTTTAGAACTAAAATTTATATTTTTATTTAACATATAGGTATGTTACTGTGAAAGCCTCAATAGTGATAAAACGAATCTGTTACTCGTAAATCTTAGATTTACCGAGTGAATGTTGATAATGTCCGGAATTAATTAATAATACAGAAAATTTCGGACATTAACTGGAATTACTTGGTTAATATTAGATTTTACTGTAGTTCTAGCTTTAATAGTAACATTATACAACAAACAAGTTACAAAAGCAGACAACATTTTGTGGTAAATGAAATCAGAAATATAGTTAATAAATATTGGGAATTAATTATACATTTAACAGAAAAAACCCTACTACTAATTATTACATAGAAAAAATACAGTCATTTTTGATTAAAAGAAAATACTCCAAGCACCTACGATGCAATAAAACCTACCTATAATAATTCTTCTAACACAAAATGTTAATAGGTATTTTATGATGATTTTTTTCTCAATATATTAATTAATTATAACATATTTAAATATAATAAGTACAATGCACGATGTAAAGAGACAACAATCAACAATAAGTTTTCTTTTTATTTTACTAATTTAGAACTTTTTTGAAGAGGTAGTTCCGAAGGTTATAATAGTAATTATTTATCATTAATATTTACGTATTCATTAAAATGTATCATTTTATCATAAGAGTTTAAAATCGAAGCGTATATTTCTTTAGTTTATTCATAAGTCATTGTTTTTAAGTCGAAATGTGTCATCATCTTGATCCTAAAACTACAATGTTTCACAAATCAGTTACAGGAAAGGAAGACGACATCAAAAACATATTAATATAAATTAATATGTGAAACATTCTTATCAATACAAGTGATATTATTTTAGTATTCATTGACAGCCTTTCAGAGAGATAATACTTTCAAAAATTGTGCATTATAAAGGTAAGTGGAAAATCACAAAAAATATTTTTTTTTGTATTATTTTTAAACATTATTTCAAACAGCCATTATTATTTATTAATAAGATCTCACTTTATTCTATCTTATGTGCCTAAAGTCAGGACACAGCAGTGAAGATAAAGCTTCTTCATAAGCAGTAGACGATTCTTTTAACGAATACAACGCACCTCGTAGCCCAACACTGCTGTGTACATCTCTAAATCTACAATAACACTAACATTAAATGATATAGAAAAAGACGTAGAAAAGACTTACAGGCATAACTATTCTCACTTGAAATCACTTTAGGTTACATCAGACATTAAGACAATACCCTCATGTACATTAATGGTTTTGAGGAAAGATCACATGGAATTCACACCGAATTAGTACCTAATTATACCTAAGAAACGATCATTAACTTTATAAAATACTGATTTCTATAATTTCTTTATATAGGAAACAAACAAAACTCTTCGATCTACATAAATCAAAGATATATAACTTTAATAAGAGGGGGCCAAGAATAGCGCCCTGGGCGAACCCTAATAAATTTCCACTATATAACTAACAAGCACAAGAGAATAACTGGAATGTAAAAGACATTTGTAAATATTAAGCAGTCGAAATGACATAACAACCATGATTAACATGTAACAACCACTTTCATACACATTTTGATACATAACCTTGTAAGATGCTTCACTAAAAACATGTAATTTCTCATTTCGTCTATGAGAGCTTTAAAAAAGTGTTAATTTTATATAACATGATTAAGGATAATGCTTCGCAAGAAATCCTTATTTGCATTACCAATTATAATGATTTGACGTTGATTATTCAATTTGGCTACGATGATTTAAATATGATCGCATAGGTGCAGTATTTTTACACATCCCCGTTCAATATCCTTATACAATATGTAATTTAAATCCTAAAATGCTTTAATTGTTTTAAAGGATTACAGAAGCTCGAATTTTAATTAAAATTTAATTATTATTTTCAAAATTTCTCGAAGTCTGTGATCAAGTGATATGTTTTAATGTTATTTTTCCAATATATTATATCTAATTGACAATGAAACCTAATATACAAAAATAGAGTACCTTTAAATAGGTACGGTTAATGTTTTTATTTACTTAGAATTTAATTATATTTTTCAGAGTTTTTGTTTTTGCACTAACGTTTTTTTTTATAATGCCCTATTTTACAATTCTATAAACTAATACATATGAAGGGTTAGAATTAAAGTTCACACAACATTTTTAATATAGACTTGAATTGTTTAATTAAACTATTTTTACTGTCAGTTACAATCAGTCTAAATTAGTCACGATATCATTTTTTTTCTATCTCTGTATTCTGTTTTGTTTGCGAATATAAAAATATTAATAATTTAAAGTCCACAGAAAAAAAATTTTTTTTTTTAATATTTGTAAAGTCTATTTAAATTTTTTAATACATATATATATTTGTATCTATTGTCGTAAAATATAAAGCGTTATGATGTAAAAGAGTCATATGCGATTTAAAATGTGTCAAAATACGTCATAATAAGATATATAATTCTATTTACTAGTTGTAAGTGTAAATCTTGAGTAACTGAAAAGGGCGGGTGTGGTTTTAAGCATATTTCTTTACATTAGAGTATAATATTGTTGTTGCAGAGACAGGCAAACCATGCGAACCATTCCTTGGTACCAATTGACTGGTTTTTGTTAAAACATGGCTGCCTGTCTACGTAACCTTTCATAAAGCGTCTTCTGGGTAGTAGGTACTAAGAGTTATTTTATGTAGATTTTGTATTTTAAACTCCTTCATAATTTTAATAACATTTCAACTTCAGACCCGAACCTGTAGAGTAGACCATCAGTGAACCTCTGCACAGGATTGCTTCCAAAACTTTGACTACGACTAAATCGATTCTGTCGCGGCGGGTATTTATTAAATAACAACACTATAATAAGGAGAAAAAATCTGGTATCAACTACGTGGACAATTTGAAACGGATTGGAAAATTTTATGCGATAAGAGTGTCCCAATTTTCGACGCCAACGTTTAAAGCGAACGTGTAACGCGTCTCCCTGAAGCTCGGCGCTTAGCGCTCGGGGCGCAGCGGGGCGAGCGCGGCCAGGGAGGCGCGGCGCCGGCGCTAGGAGGCCGGCGACGCGGGCGCCGCGCTGTGCGAGTGCAGCCCCGCCGTGGAGCCGCGGGCCACGCGCGGCTCCAGCTCCAGCGACAGAATGTACTGCTCCTCCTCCGCTATCACCAGTGAACGGTCCAACAGGAAGTCGCAAACCTGGAACGGATCATCGATCAACTTCGTTTAATCAAATTTCTATAATAACCAGCTTCTTTATCAAAATTATTCATACCGCGCCTCGGAGAACGGACATAACATAGTTATCGAAGGAGACGAGAACTTATTGGACAGTGAATCTTATTTCACATTCGATGCTAATCATCGTCATCTTTAAAGTGTCTATCTGTTTTCTTTAGCAGGCAATTATATGAGAAGACCCTTGCGAGCAGCCATGTTACTCGGGTTAGTTAACGGGTTTGTTTAAGAGAGAATTGTATCAGATATTAACTTGGTAATATAGTCGTAGGCTTCTTGTAAAGGTATGACCATGAATTACACAGGATATGCCTAGTCTATTATGAGTCCCCAAATTACAAAAACCATATGAATCCCTCATCCTAAAAGCCTATGTTTGTATTTAACCAAGATTTGGTAGTCCAAATAAAGTTATTATCCTCACTGAAACTTACCTTGGGTATATGATCAATCTTATATGGGGTTTGTTGAAAGTTCCTTATTTCTCGAATAACGTGCGCTATCTGAAATTTAATTTTATCATAATTAGATTTGAAAATTTCTGCTCCGTCCAGTTACTTAACTAATTGTTACTGTAACTTACCATCCTCATCTTCGAGAAATTGAGAAGACCATCAGGCGTGTAGTTTGAAGTTCCTTCTTCGATGAAGGAGAGATCAGACAGATACATTCCCAAGTATGGAATGCATGGTGGATCACATCTGTGTAAGGAGTCTCTCAAAATTCTGAACCGACACTCTGACGATATAAGCGTCTGCATTCTCTCGATGGTATGCTTGCTCTATAATAAAAAAATATAAAAATTGATTTTAAAACTATTTGTACTAAATTATATATATACAAACAACGGTAACAACATGAGATTTATTAAGCTTTGTGGCGGTGTGTTGGTATCAAATATGTAAAGTGCCTCCACAGGAACGGTTTGTCTATTAAAGGAGATATGATTAATAATCGTTTATTCGAAGTGAAGAGAGATCGTTTTTCAAAAGACACGAAGGTACTTATATATTGAAATTAAAAAAATATAGTGGGCTTACTGGTTATTAACATGTAGAAAAATGTCGTTGGCTATGATAGACGGCCCGTACACTGTTGCCTTAACAGACTATAGGTACTCTTTTTAAAGAATCGCTACAATAAGTTATATTCTGTCCAACTATAAAAAAAACCCAGGCAACTCCCCTAAAGACATCCGATTCTCTTTTTTTTCTTTTGGAAGAACTAGCCAAAAGAAAAGGTTTAGCCTCTGAATTTACACTTGATTGATATGTTCACTGAGGGCAGAAAGCTCTCAGCCGCCGCCGGATATCATCTCTCTTAAGCAGACTTCTTTTACCGCTCTACAACCGAGGCTGTATGTTTCCAAATTCAATTCTATACATCCTTAATAAAAAAATAACTAATAAGAATAATTTAATTAAATCTGTTTGTTTATCGAATCATGCTTTAGACTTTTGCATAAAACAACCGTGTTATATGGTAAAATTTTAGAGATAAATAACAATAACACTTACAGTCTTCGACACTTTTTCCCAGGTCTTCTTCAGACGGTACACTGATGTATTAGACAATGCCGCACAAACTTGTAATACTCCGTTGAAATTGTGCAGGCATCGAGCTATGTCAGCAACTGCTGCCCATTTTTCAATCGTTGCCACTCGACCTTTGGTAATAGTATTTTTAATATGTGACCTCATTTGTAACATTAACATCGTAATGAGAGAACTTAATCGTTAAAGTAGTAGACCTCTTAGTGCAGAGTTCGTCCGGGGAAGTACTACCACCTTACCCATTTCTGCCGTGAAGCAGTAGTGCACCTGTATTACTGTGTTTCGGTTAGAAAGGTTAGGGGGCCGGTGAAATTACAGGCACATGTGGCTTATCAACTTCACGTCTCAGGGTCGACAATGCATTGGCGATGCCCCTAGTGTTGCAAATGTCCATAGGCGGCGGTGACCACTTGCCATCAGGTGGACCATCTGATTGTTTGTCGGCCCAAGTGGTATTAACAAAAAAAAAACTTAAACCAAGATTATGCTAAATACAGGCACATTTAAGAAAACGAAACACGAATTTAAGTGGGAGGTGCAGAAATCTATGACAAGGGAGACTTATAAGGAACTTACCAACTAGGGTGATTTTCTTCAGAATCTCAGATATAACGAGATTTGATATGTGATTGAAATGGGCTGTCATTAGTAAAATATGAGGTGCCCGCTCTCCTTTGTCTGCTTTCGTCCATGCCTGGCCAAGGAACTCCCTGAAGAAGATAAAATAGGAATAATTAGAATATACTAGATAAAATGTTTGATCTTAAGAGATTAATACTCACTCGCTATGGATGTTCCTGAATATTTGATAGTCCAAGTACGTCATTTGCTCGGCGATTTCTAATGCTGATAAAGTTTCGACGCTTTCTTTTGTTGGTATCTGAAATACGCATTCATTATGCTATGTGATGATAGCAATACACCAATATATTTTTCCAATCGTTCACACTGTAATATGTCGTACATAATCGTGTGGTGATAACTTTTTTTATTGTGTGATTATTTTCAACGTTAAATTTTGCTTTATAATTACGAAATATGTTGTACTCATACTTTAACTCATTTTCAACAAAGATGCAATTATAAAGGAATCACTTAAAACGATTTCCTAATGATCCTCTTTAAGTTTGAACTCTAGCCTTTAAGGAGCCCTCTCAAGTCAAATTGATAATATTTTATAAAAAATATGACGTAATTTTTCCTATGCTTTAAGTGTTTCTTATCATATTAGTAAAAATGCCTAGCCTACTACAAGTAACTCACACGCGGAGGAGCAAACAAGGTCTGCAAATCCACAAGTCTATCTGGAGCTCGTTCCAGCAGACGTAGTAACTGGGCTGCAGCTTTGTGTTCAGCTGGCAGCAGACCAGGACTGCCTTCTATCTCCTTGAGGAAATCCATCGTGAGGCCTCGAAGACGTTCGTTGGACCAAAAGTCAGTGGAATGCTTGGAGATCCAGTGTCTATGCATAAAAAGAAATGAGTGATTTAGGGCTTTTGTGGAACTGTTTTCTGTTACTTGTACCACGATCGTAGACGTATATTGGGTACGTTGGGTTATAACAGGCCAGATGCCTTGATGATTAGAAACTTTGACTGCCACGCCAGAGGTCGTGGTTTCACCAGGACAAAATTGTGTTACAAAAAAAATGTACATTCCATAGTGCCTAGTCAGGGACCAGATGGCGGTGTCCTAAAATTGTTCAGATTATTTACTTATTTTATTTTCTTAGTCACAACATATCTCTAAATAGTATCACATCTGAATCTTACCTCAAAACATTCAAAACCCTCATTGTAGCAGCTGTAGATATAACTGAATCACGTCTGGTCGCCGGTGGCGAGGTTGCCGGAGGAGACCTTGGGTTTGATGATGCTGAAGTAGCCACTGCAAAGGCGACTGCTGCGGTAGACGTACTGCTCCTAAATCAACATGTGACATTAGAAGACTGTACCGTATAAGGTGCTATAATAATAACAGTTTAAAAAGGACTTATGGATATGCTGTGTAATTTGGTATTCAGGGAACAGGTTGTGAAACTAGATATAGAGACAAAAAATAGAACGAAAGGATAGATGAGACAGAAAAAAGAAGACAGTAAAAGTGATCATGCAAAGAATCTAGGTGAAGTTAAGATTTAAAAAGACAGGCAGGTAGGAAGTGTAGATAAAAATTGTGTTAGATGGTTTAAGAAGAATTTAGAACGGTTAAGTATTCAATTTTAGAATGGAAACCATGCGAAGACGAACATTTATGAGGGTCCACATTAATGTATCTTTATGGGATATATAGCCCGTTTTTTTAGATTGTAACGATTAGTTAATTATTGTACGATGTTTAAATAAAAAAGATTACAATTTAACAACGAGAAATTAACAAAATATTAATATAATTTTACTGATACTCTTTGTGCCAATTACTTTTTATCATCTAAGTAAATAATCAAATAGTGCAAAATTTTGAAAAATCTATCATAAGCATAAAACAATTATACAAATCACGGATATATACATTATTAGGTGACATGTTTAGTGTTCATGATGATAACGATGATGTACATAAAAATATTGAAAGTATTAAAATAGAAAATCTAAGGTCACACAAATTTGGTGTACATAGGTGCTTCATTACTGTTCCCAAAATATGACAATGTCTTGTCAAACATAAAGGTGTTTTCGTTGTGGTGTCATGTAATCGGGTATCTATTCAATCTACAATCTGGGTATTGCATATACAATTCTTATAGAAAGGGTCTATAAAACAGAATACTCTAAGGTAAAGCATAATTCGAAAAATACTCCTCTACTAGGTCTGATCGCTACCATTACCTTCACCAATCACTCACCACAACAGGTCTTTTCCAAAGCTGTTAAATGAATATGAATTATTATTTGATCAAAAACTTAATAGTCACGAAACGAATATTACTGAAACTAGAAGATCTGATTCAAACTTTAAGATTATCATGAATTTATCGTGCAAAAAGCTTTTAGAATTCTATGATTATGAAAAGGTGAGTTCATGCCACAACATTGAGAATTGTGAATTCCCACTAACAGCTATGCAATTATCACGAATTTAATTAATGTTGTTTATAATAGAGATGATGTAGCAATCAATTATAATAAATCTGTTTTACCTTCTATGAGACTGTCTGAAGGATGTGATGACGACGCCTGCTTTGGGTTGGCTGGTCTCCCGGCGGTAGTTCTAAACAATAATGACAAACTCATTAGATGGTAAAAGAAAATGAGAGAGTGAGAACAATTTTATAATCATCATTGAATATCTAATATTGTAAAAGCCAATAAAGATCAAATTAATTATAATCAAACAGGGCCTAAAAAAAATTACCTGCGTTACTTGCGACATTTGAGAGGTGACAGAAGATCTTGGCTCCGATCCACCCCAAAACCGACGACGCTCGCTATTGATTGATGAATTTGTGAAGCGTCTTTCACTGTATAACCACACAATCGTTTTAAGATTAGTTAATAATATTTTTCGTCTTCGGTATATGCAGTCCGTAAATCCGTAGAATGTAAAAAAGATAAAAAAAACAGTTATGGGGCGAGAGTCATAGAATCTTAAGCTGTAACAGCTTCTACCAATGGTTAAATAAAAATTTCCTCTACGTCTGTTGCATATACGAAACGATGACATATTCAGCTACAATATGATCATACCTAACAGATCTTCTCGGTGCGTATCGCCCTGAATCCGAAGCCCTGCGCTGTTCTTCAGCTGCATGTGCAGCTTCTCTAGCGCTTTCAGATCGTCTCCGCGCTTCGGAAGCAGCAGCTGCAGCTGATGGCTGTAAGCGTCTTGGACTCTCCGACATAGTGCGGACGCGCTGTGACAGTTATTATTACTAATGAAATTTTGTACGAAATAAAACCCTCTGAAGATGTCTCAATTTGTTTTACACAAAAAAGTGTATGTCTAGGATAAATATGTAAGGAAAAGCAATATCGGATTACAAAAATAAGGCCAAAAGTTGAATAGGAGAATAGTAAGAAAGTCTGATACACTTACATTACATACCTCCGAAAACCTCTGAGATATTTTAAACTTGTCGTCTTTTTTTATTTTAGTCTTCTCCGGTTCCTCTTCTTTGTATTTGATGTCCTCATCGCTCTGGTCTACCATTTCTATACTTTCGTCTTTAGTGATGCCTGCAGCTGCATCATTGTCTTTTGTTGGCGAGTCACTTTCTGCTTTCGGTGCATCACCAGAACCAACCTTCTTAGGACTCCCAACTAGTGTTACTGAGCTGATAGCTCCGGGAGACGATGGGGATGTCCCTTTTCAAATAATGCCATTAGTATTACATTTAATTACAGGTCTCAAACGCATCCGGGACATGGATATTCTGTTTGTTTTTTAACTGAGCGTAAATCTATATTGTTATATCGATTTTGAATAGAATGATGATTTTTATCTATTAGGATCATATTTGCTTTTGAACTTGGTAACTTTTGTAAATGTACAATACTATTATATACCAATTCAGCGGATTTGACTAAATACTACTGATCAAAGTTTGTTATCAAATTACCTTTTAATGTTTCATTGCTGGATGATGTTGCCATTATTTTGGGTATTGTTAAGTGACTGTTGTCCTCTTCAGTCTTTGATAAGCATGGATTTTAAGGAAATATATTTTTTTACAATTTTGCAATATAATTACTATGTTATTAAATACTAAAGCTATTCATTTTATCCTACCTTACTAACAGATGATGTCCTTCGAGATGGGGCCATCAAATATGGAGACAGTTTGTCGTCTTCTTCACCTAAAGGTAAATTATTAGTAAGTAGAGTTAAATCAATGGAATCTGCTTTAATAAGATTGTTTACTTACTCCTTCTAGATGCTTTCCAGAAGCGCGACTGCCAATCTCTCTCGCTGTATTCTGAGCCGTACCCTGTAGACATTTTGAATCATCATTCATCATAAAGGGTTCCATCCAAAGGGTTTCAGGTTCACAGAATCATAAGACAGACTTAACAAATCAAAAGGAGTATTTATATTTTATGTCTTAAGGATTTAACCGTCTACTCGATAGATAAGATCGAGTTATATTCTGCATGGTAAATGCCACTAGCTGGACCATGTTTAATCTTAGCCTTTATGAATCTATCCCTTACTAGCTCTATCATGTGAGAGGTCCGCTCTCGGCGGTCTGGTGGTTCCGGCTCACGACTAAGTTTAAACATACATATTGAGTAATGGGGTTGATCCAAAAACAATTGTTGTACTTCTTGACAGAAATTTTAATTCAAGTAATGTCAAAAATCTAAGATTGAAATACGAGAACTCCCTAATTTGTACATACCAGAAACAGTACTGGCAGCGCTGGTCTTCCTGGTGGCATCAGGGGGTGGTGCTAACTCCATCTCCTGCTGGGACTGCTCGTAGAACACTTGCTTCAGTGCCTCCAGTATTGTCACGCCATCCGTAAACACGCGATATGTCAGCAGGAATGTGTTTAGGAAGTCCACTGATAGGAAGCGAAGATCTGGAATGACATCAACATTCAGGCCTAATTATCATTACAATAGCAACTGGCCACCAATAACTAGTTAGCCAGTTGCTATTATTTTAGGTATAGGACAAGATATGCAAAACAAGTGCGAGACTTCTTAGAATTCCTAGAAAACTCATCGTTTTTACCAATTTAATAAATATATCAATTTTACTTTTAGTTCAAATGCGTCTGTTGCACGACTCCAGTTCTAAATGTACGTAGGGAAATAGTGTGATGTAAAGTTACCGGTCAGCCGCTGTAGCAACCTCTGCGGCGTGGCGGAGCGGATCTGTGGCACCTTGCAGGAGTTCAGGGTACGGCTGAAGCGGATGTCAACGTCATCGGTGAAGAGCGCGCGGTCGGAGCGACACGCGGGCAGGCTCGCGGACGAGGCCCCGCACGCACCGCACGCGCGCAGCAGCTCCGTCAGCGCCGCGCTCTCCATGCACTGCGCCACCTCGCTCGTCCATGCCGCCTTCTCCTCCACCGTCGCTGCCACTGTACACACAACATGCTCGCACACCATTTACTGGACTAAGTCGCTCGTTCATGCCACTTCTCTCATCGCTGACTTCTCTGCGGCTCCATCGTATTAAGCAACCCGTAAGCTGGACGATGCACGAAGGGTTTTAGTTTAGTCCCGGGGCTTGTCCAGTTTGATGAAATTTTTACCGTTGATAAGTTAACTTTTCTCGACAAATCCCGGATTCATAAAACAAGATTGGTTTCAGCATACGTAACTCAGTTAACATTTTATATATTTAAGTAAAATGTTTCCTGTCTCGGCATTCCTACCCTATACATTATTTAATTAATTAATTATTGCTAAAGACCAAGTACATACCCAAATGCGCACAAATCTGTTCACCCTTCACTTCGACCAGAATTTTAAAATCCTTGCCCTGGTAGATGTCACCACCAGGAGATGAGCACACCGATGTAGAATCTGAAAGATGAACATTTCAGTTGTGCGTGGTAGTCAGTCAAGCAGGGTACCATATTTTGCGGGACAGTTGGTGTTCTGGTTAAATATCAATTTATTCCCACTCAAGACAAAACTTTGTATACATGTACAATATGTTCATTTGTTCTAAGTTTGAATCGAAATGTCTATAGGTACAACTAGGTATTTAAGAACGGAACAATGTGTAATTCAAACTTTGCTTAATTTGGGATCATACGGTTATTAATTGGTTCATCTTATTTATCAGAAATAGTTTCGAACATATCTATTTCGTGTACATCAAGTACTATCTTACCATCATCATCATGATTAGAGGGATCTTCAACCAACAACGCGTTGTGCAATGGAAGTCTTCCAGCTGGTGGAAGGTGTAGTCTTCCTCCTGTAGCTCTTGTTGTCAGCAGGAGATGGTTGCTGAAGAGGAACGCCTGGCGAGATTGTAGTGACGCTCGACGACCTTTGCCAACCACTTGAGATAGAGTGCCTGGAAAGAGACAAAGTATTGGAAATCCGAAATAAGAGTAATAATTGCTAGACGGAAAGTTAGAAAGGTCAAAAATATTAGAGTCAGCCTTTTACTGATAAGACGCCATGCTTAGTTTGCCCTTTGACATCTTTAGCTGCCAGCGATATTCTCTAGAGGAGAATCTCTCAGAATTGGCTGCGCATTCGGTTTTAGCACTTATAAGAAATACCTGAATTTTAATTCACTAAAATTCCAGGAATGTCGATCAACTCAAGCGCAATTAAAGTTTTGATTAAAAGAAAGCCCATGTTATTGCTAAAGGGGAATATCACAGTCAATATTTTTATAAAGCCCATAACAATTATTAGATGTAGGTAATAAATATTGAATTGAGCATTTCTAATTGGGCTTCGATTCAGAGTTGACATCTTTCAGTGGTTTAGAAATATATGCTCATACCATACACTATACATCTAAATAATACAGCCTTCTTCTAAACGTTTCAATGTAGTACGTAACTTGTGAAGTATAACAACAAAATTGTTTTGTGTAAATTAAACAAAAAGATCCGTACCTTGGCGTATAAAGACTTGGTTGACATCCAGCAGAATATCGCAACCTTCTATTATCATTCGCTCCACTGCTAAGTTCTTCCTAAGGTTTTCAGTTTCACTGACCTGCAAGATGTTCACGCTCGTATTTCAGAATAAAGAGCAATGAGAAGAAGTTAATAGAATTTGTAAATATACAATATTATGGTTACTGGAAGTCTTGGAAGTTCCCATTCAGCTTCTCTTATTAAGTATTGTCGCCTACAAATTCTTTCTCCCGAATATGGTATTGATGGGTCATAAAGTAATGTGGGTCAGTTGCCACATTTAATTTCCAGTGCTTCACTCATCACTTTTGTGCTCCTCGGTCTCGCCAAGTGGAAAAGTATGGAACACAACTATAGCTCGCCGAGCTTGAGTGATTTATCTTACAGTCACATAAAGGTCTTCAGTAACTGTAGTTACTAAAAAGCATGTCAAAAATGTGAACAACAATGAGTCAATTAATGTATTCAAAAAGTAACACAATAATAATGCTATATGGTGTATGTGTATAGTGTACTGCCAAACCGAAGGTCGCGGGTTCGATTCCCACCCAAGACAAACATTTGTGTGCATGAAAATGTCTGTTTGTTCTGTGTCTGGGTGTAAACATAAACATAAACTAACAATAGTAAAAAACTAACGATAAAACAAAGTCGCTTTCTCTGTCCCTATATCCCTATGTACGCCTAAATCTTGTACGCTTAAATCTTTAAAACTACGCTACGGATTTTTATGCGGTTTTTTTTTAATAGATAGAGTGATTGAAGAGGAAGGTTTTTATGTATAATACATGTGATATCTCACAGGAACGCGGGTAAAACCGCGGGGGACAGCTAGTGTCTATATAAGTATGTATTTAAAAAGTAGTATATGTAGTATAACAGTTACCTGGTAGCCATACTACAAGCAGTACACTCTGCTTAACTTGGGATCAGGTAACCATGTGTGAAGAATGTCTTGGGATATTTATTTATAATTTAATGTATTGCATGAGGTACCTCGTCGTGCATCTGCCTGGAGAGCTCCTCGAGCTGCGCGCGAGCATGCTGCAGCGAGCGGCGCTCCACGTGGTCGTGCGGTGTGTGCGCCAGCAGCTCGTGCAAAGTGATTATGTACCGCGGGATCTGCACATGGATAACCCTCATCAGCTGCCTTGTCCCTGATTACTGGGACTCGATGCAATATTTCTGTCCATTCGTTGAATTTTACTATAGGTACATGGCAAAATTTTGGCAAAAATTTATATTGATAACCAAACCATGGCCGGTGCAACGGCTATGGCATAGGTTCAGACAAAAATTGATATGCATCAATTTTTTTTCTCTTAGTGAGTACTTACAAATTGAAACAGTTATTTGTAGCTCCTATAATATTGGGTAATCACAAACGTGGTTAAAAGAAATATCTCTGAAATCCCAACCTGATGCATAGGATACGTAAGGAAGGTCTCCAACGAACGACTCTGGCAAGCCGACTTGCTCTCCAGCCGCGCCAGCAGCTGTGCGAACGGCTGCGTCTGCTTGCACTCTGTGAGGACCTGGAGCGAGTAGTGGTGGTTCCGCACGTACTCCTGGTATATCGTCAGCATCGGGAGCAGCATGTCGAATAGGTCTCCTGTATGCATTGCACGCACTAAGTATATGAATGGATTAAATGGGACTACATGTAGATTATGGGACGCAAATTTTAGATTTTAATAATAGAGGGGATCGAGAACATCTATTCCTTAGTATTAAAGGCCTGTTGCAAGAGCAATGATATACTTAACAATTTTTATCCCTGTAACTTTGTAACGACAAATGGCCACATTTATGTTTGTTTGGCGTTTAACAATAGGGAAGCGAATTTAAGAGACAGAAAGATTTTTTGCTAAGCACCTCTCTTTCAGATTGTCGCTCAAGCCAATCGAAGAATAAAGCATTATGTAGATAATACTGAAATTACCTACTCTTATCTACTACCTGTAATATTCTCGAAAATGAAACTCACCTAATACTAGTGTTGGCCACGACTCCATTCGTGACGTGAGGCCTTTGAAGAATATCTGATGAAGGAACAGCACAGTCTCGCTGTTCAGGAATATGGAGTTGACGTCCTCGTGGGTGCATGGAGGCTTCTTCGAACTCGCCGCCATTTTGAATGGCCGGAGAAAACAGGTTACCTTGTGGTGAAAATTTATGTTGAATTATTACTTAATAAACTAGTGTGCCTCAACATCTAAGATTGCATCATTGCTTACCAGCAGGTGGGATCGCAGTCAAGCACTAGTTTATATAATAATAAAAAAAAAGAATAGGGAATTTTCATAAACCATCAAAATTGTTAGAATTGAGATTTCATTAAGCACCTTTACCCACTCAGGAAGTTACCCTCATGTCGCTATCTTCATCTCTATCTTTTAACATCAAACGGTAAAGGACAGCATCTGACTTACGGGCTTCCTCGGTGAATGTGTAAAGGCGGTATCTTGAGCACAAATAGTACTATCAATCAACAGCTTACCAGTATCTCCATTTGCTCCAAATATTCTTCTTCAGCTTCCACCATTTTGAACACCAGGCTGCAAAAAGTATTACATTGTTGAAATTCTCTAAAATTGTCGTTTTAATCATACATTTCAGACAGCTCACCTGTTCCTCTTCCTCATGCTCTCTGCGTGAGGACTCTTTATGTATTGGTCAACGATTTGCTTCCAACGACGCCTGCACAGCCAGCCACGGAAGAAACTCTGAACAAATTCGTTATATTGCCTTTTAGTTTAGTCAACAAGTGAAGATTGAGAAAGTTTGAGTTTTTACTCAAACTTTCTTCTCCGTCTCCGAAAAATATGAACGAGGAGCCATTCGATTCAGAGAATCCATGATTTTTGAAAAAATTTGCACTGCTTGCCAAAATTTCCAAAAATTATAAACAATTAACAGAAAAAAGGGGGTTTGGTTTTTTACAAATATTTGAAAAACTCTTTAATATTTTTCAAATTTAAAAAGATTTAAAGTAAGTAAGTAGGAAATTTCAGAAAAAAAAGGCCTTTGAAAAATGTGAAATCAGATTTGAAATAAAAACCTTGTTGTTGACCAGACTATTTAGAATCTTCAAACTATTAAATAATATATATTCAATGAATATAGAAGTAGAGCTTTAAGTGGAAAGGAGTACCACCACCGTGAAGCAGTAGTTCACTTGTATCTGCGTCTTGGTTAGAAAGGGAAGCAGGGTGAAATTACATACATATGTGACACAACTTCATGTCTCAGGGTCGACGACGTAAACGTCCATGGGTGACAGTGAAACTTGAACATACCATCAAGTGGACCGTCACCCCCCGTCAGTCGGCCCTGACATAAAAAGAATATGGTAGACCAACCTGAACTTTCTTGATCTTCCTCAGTTCTGCTGGGTCTATTTCGGGTGAGTGGCTTGGTGATGAGCTGGTAGTGGAGTCTGCTCGAGTTGTTGGCTCGTGTTCTTTCTTGTATGTGCATAACTTGTATAAACATTTAATCTCTCATCACCAACGAGGAACTTTTGTTAAATTAATCAAGTCTTACTATGAACTAAAGGAAGACATCGTTAGGAATGCATAACACGGTGCTGAGGACTTTGTGATTTTTTTGGCTGGCTCCAATTTGACAATCTGTCGCCAAGCAACTGTTGGTGTATTTTGACTTACGCCAGTTCACTTCTAGGCTTTGTGGGCTTACCACCTTAAGCCAAGTCATCACTTAAGAAAAAGAAGTCAATTGTTTGTTAAGTTTTAAAGTTAGTTCATAATTACACTATTCCTGATCGACATAGGTTATGTTATAATATCGAGATATTTTCGATACCTCGGCAACCACGCGAAGTGAAACCGTAGGAATCTTTTAGGGCTAGTAACTACTAGTAGTAGTACTGAGAACTAACTGTACTTAGTAATTTCCGACAAGTCTTCCGCCTGCAACTATTTCAAATCATGTGGTAAACGGACAGATTTGTTCTTGATAAGAATATTAAATAGCCGTACATACCAAAATTATTACATCGTTTCATTTGGTGTTGTAAATATACGACCAAGTGCATGTCAGACCATGCACAATGAAAACGATTCTGTTAATTATACTACTGTATGTATATTACTGTAAATTATTGGGATACAAACTTATAATTCTGAGACGTTGAGCAGTTTATGTTGATAGTGCTAACTAATTGACCCAAGCGTGACCTTGCGGAAATCCTTTGTAAGAGTATACAAAAACAAATATCTAATAACTAATTCCTCTGGATTTCCATCTCAACCTATTCTTTTTAATGCGGACAAAATATCTTAGAATGGATCCGAGTTCAGCTATGTGCCTTATTTTGAGTCATGTTCTATGATAGAAAGAGCCAGCAATAGTCTCTTACCTCAGTCCTCAACTTCTTCACTTCATTGCTGAGCTCGTCGCACTGCTGCGCGTACTGCCACCGCGAGGTCCTCTCGCTTTCCACCACCTGCAGGAGGTGGAGCTGCTTCTGTTCCAGTTCTTCTTTCTGCAGCAGTAGCTTGTTGAAACTGTGGAAGGATTTCCAGAAGAGATTGTAGATTTTAAAAGAAGTAGAGCTTTGAAACGGAGTCGTTCGGGGAGTACTACCACCATACCCCTTTCCGCCGTGAAGCAGTTAGTGCACCTGTGTTACTGTGTTTCGGTTAGTAAGGTAAGGGGGCCGGTGAAATTACAGGCCCATGAGACTTAAGAACTTCATGTCTGTGTCGATAATGCATTGCAATGCCCCTGTTGTTGCAAATGTCCATTGGCGGCGGTGACCACTTAACATCAGGTATACATTTTTTCAGTAAATAGGGCTTAGTATTTCTAACAATGTATATTATTAAACCCTTATTCAGAACGACTCGGTTCCTATTCCAATCGGACCAACTGTATTCTATGAAATTCATGCTGATATTCTGATAGTACCATTATTGTTTACCACCGTTGTGTACATCAGCCTCTAGAGAATATGAAATTACAAAATAGAAGCCAATCGATTTTGTTGGTTACGCAATGGGTTTGTCATCCGAATTGGGTTAGCACCTGAGCAATTCCTAATAATCCGTAAGTCAGGGCTGTAAGAACAGAAGATTTGCAGCTCGTATAGTAAATTACATATTGAATACAATTATCTTATGTGTCTTGTTTGTATAGTGGATTGCCTCGTATAATTGGAAACATAAATAATAATTCAAATTGAAAGTTTATTTTGTGAGAATTCAATAATTCTTTCATATTGCATTCTTCCGCTAAGTTAGCAAACGTTACAAAGAATTTTCAAAATCATAAATAGTGAAGATAAGCGGTAACATATACACAAATAGAAAACTACACACAGTAGAGCCGAATTGAGGATCTTTTTTGGACGAGGGTTAAATGGAAGGTTTTTGTCTTTCTGATCCTCTGAAAATCCTCTTGAACTACATAATATTTACGGGCCACGTGGGTTTCAATAAAGCGATTGGCCCATCTAGTGCCCCACGCGAGTCATGAATATAAAATCATTTGAGAAAACGAGAGCATTATTCAATAATCTTTATTACCGTTTTGTTACGATAGCGTCGATAGCCCAAAGTAGATACCTAATAAATATATGTCTAGGGACATTCTTCCCACACGGCCATCTGATTCCAAGCTCTACTTGTACTATTGAAACCAGATAACTGATATACAACAAAAGCTCCTTTTTAATTGCATACTTATATTGATACTTGCTATCCCCCGCGGTTTCATCCGCGTTTATCGATATCATATACAAATATATCGATAGTTTTGTAACATATAATAATACTAGTAAAGCCGAAAGGAGGTTAAATGGGGCCAAAAAAAATAAACGAAAAATAGAAAAACTATTAAAGTAGACAATTATTAGGAAAAAAAGGTACGTAGGCCTTTCTGTTAAATAATCTGGTTCCCTGACATGACAGCTTACTAGGTTTGATGGCTTTGATGATTAATTATATTTTTACGGAGTATTTTGTAACACGTTGTACAGCGTCCGTAGTTCGCGTCGAATGGTAGCAGTCCTATCTTGATATATTCAGTAGTTTAGAGGCAATGGGGCGTCGAAGATACTCCATTTTATATAGATAGAAGATATAAGATTTACAACCAGACACACAACAAACGTTCAACCCAAAATGTTCATGCTCAAATGTTGGTCCCGGGTGGGAATAGAACCCAGGGCCTGTGGCATGGCAGTTAGGGTCTACAATCACCGAGTCAACTGACCCGTCAAGTCCATAGATACCAAGTAACAAATATTCATTATAACTTAAGAGACGGTAACAAGCCTAAGGTTGGTATTTCCGAGGTAATTTAAGCCTCTGAAATACCCCTTTGTCACAAACAACCCTCAAGGCGCAAATCTAATAAATGAACAGTTAAGCCGACAGCGGACTTCTCAACTGATTGCGTATTAACTAGAGAGAGACAGAGCATAGCGTCCGCGGAGATTCGTCTTTACCTTAAGGAATCACCGCAAGGCTAACAGAGTAAAATTAGCTTATTTAATACTAGTTATTGACCCGTGGTTTCATCCGCATTTCGAATGTACGGATTAAAACATAGCCTATGTCAATCGAAAGTGTGTAGGGGCAATGGTTCCGCAGTTTTCCGTCCACATTCACACAAACCTACTAATTTTGGTCACTTTATAATATTAAAATATTAAATACATTTCATCTAATAGGCCTTCACGGGCACTTATGAATTGTCAGACTCTAACACCGGTTCGGAAGGTTGCTTTTACTGAGAAGAGCCGGAAATAAACTCAGCAATGACTGTTCAAAATAAGATTTTGTTAATACGGATGTGTCCTCGCGCTCTACTACTATTTATTTTGTCTATCAATTTGCTTATACTTTTCTCTGAGGGTTTGAGAACTCAAATTATGAATAGTTCGAACCGAGGGCTAAGCGCGAACATGTATCGAGTGAGCCAAAAAGCTGGTTTACATGGGAAATCGAACACCGCGCATACCGTGACGTTGCGCGATGTGAAATTTCCCATTGCATTGGTTTTTCGCGCACTCGATACGATGACGATACGCTTGCGATAGATGTTCGTGCTCAGGCCTCTGCTCTTTTTTGCAAAATATATTTTTTCTATATTAGCAGCTTTACCCAAAAGCAAAAGGCTTTAAAAAATGTTAGTAAGACTAGCAACCGTTCCGCGGCTTTATCTGCGTTCCCAATGTATCGAATGTATCCCAGGATAACAAAATAATTGCACTCGGAAATAGAATATAAAATGAAATTAAAATATTTTTATTCAAACAGGCACTTATGGCCTAACAAGCACTTATGAATAGTCTGACTCTAATACCGGTTCGGAAGGTTGTTTTTTACTGAGAAGAGGTAATAAACTCAGCAATTTTACTCTTTTTAAAAACGAACTTAGATTTATTACATATAATTTATTTAGTCTCACTGACAAAACCTGTGTGTTATCGCAAAAGTGAAGAATTATTGAACAATAATATAATATTATGAAAATCTTATTTAAAAAAAATACAAACTAACTAAAGCTGACCAGCTTTTTTGGGTATGTTATACAGCGTTACTACGGTTCTTAAATATTGTGAATGGACTCGTTATAAGGCCGTATTTAACCTCCTTTCGGCTTAACGGGTAGTTTTGTAACACCTGTATATATACAAACATTCATTCTTACACAACATCTCTTGGGAACACGAATAAACCATGGGGCAGAAGGTATATTATAAGTTTATGAAGTGAAACTTCTTATGGGAGGACTTTGAAATTCTGATCCGCAACCTTTTTGTGTAACGAAAAATAAATGAATGATGACAATCTATGCTATTCAAAAGTGATTTCCCTGTAATACTAAAGTTTGTTATCCCGGGGAAAACACAGAATCCTGTGAGAAGGGCGGAAGTTAGTATGAATATGGCATTCACACACAGGTGTTTAACAATTAATCAAGCTTACAAGATGGCGGGCGGAGATTGCATGTTTAATAACTTTAATGGTGACAACTAGGGCTGGTACAGGCAGCTCCAAGGACAAGCTATCACAAAACATTTTTGTATTAGACAACTTCTGTCACGCGGTTTCACTCGTACTACTAAATGAACATAAACTTTTCTTGAAATTGAATGTGTCCTATCTATCTATAAATTTTTGTCTGTATGTCCTTTATAGAATCGTAAACTATGCAATGGATTTTAATGCAATTTTCAGCAATAGATAGAGTAATTCAAGAGGTAGGTTTATAACCAGTATTGAAAGCGGGCAAAGCCGCAGGGTGCAGCTAGTCTATATAAGGAATATAGGGTTCCTTTGACGCACCATCACCTCAAAACTACTGAACATATCAGGTTGGAACTGTTACCATTCTCTTCGGAGATGGTAATTGGATGAAAAAAATGGGTACAGCCCTAGCTAGCTACAAGTCTGCACCCTTGTCGACAACTTAATAAATCCTGCTTTGTTTATAAAACCGTGACTGAACATTATTATTATGTTATTAAACAAAGCAGCTGACTCAGGAGCTTGTACGATGGTAACGAGATAACTGACATCTTTCTTTTTCACTACATAGTATAAAACAAAGTCGCTTTCTCAGTCCCTATATCACTATGTATGCTTAAATCTTTAAAACTACGTAACGGCTTTTGATGCGTTTTTTATTAATAGATAGAGCGATTGAAGAGGAAGGTTTTTATGTATAATACATGTGACATCCCACGGGAACGCGGGTAAAGCCGCGGGGGACAGCTAGTATATGTATATAAGGAAAATTAAGGTTATAGGAAAGGTGATCAAAGGAACCTCCTTTGACGCACCATCACCTCAAAATTACTGAACATATCGGGATGAGACTGCTACCATCCGACAAGGATTTCTTTTTTTGGATTAAGTTACTACTTTAAGCTGAAGATTGGAGTCACCTTAGTTACCATAATGTTGAGTAAGAAACCCTGCCCCCTTATCCAGCTAATACAAACGTCGTCGGGTCGGCTTCGGATAGCTTACCTCTTATGTGATTGCGTAGTTAGCGAAAGGGACAGAGCATCGATACCGTGGCAAAACATCCTCCAGCTAGTGCAATTTTCCTAAAAATCAAAGCCCAGCCCCCTTAACCAGCTAAAATAAACTTCTATGAGGCCTCGGAAACCTTACCTCTCACATGATTGCGTAATTACTGAAAGGGACAGAGCATAGAGGCCGCGACGAAACATTCTCGAGGTATAAGTGTTATTTTCCTTACAGAATCGAAGCGCTGGTAAGTGAAAGACGTAGGAAAGGAGGTAAGATTGTTAAACTTAAGTGTCACATTTAAAAAAAAACTCCGTAAATGTCAAGCCCGTGAACCCGTTACCATGACAACAATCTATCTAGGCCATATCTATTCTGTAGCATGGAATTTAATACAAACTTTATTTGCGCTTCAGAAATTTGATTTACGATAACAATGGTATTTATGAGCAATGATATAGAAACTACTAGCTGTCCCCCGCGGTTTTATCCACATTCCCAGAGGATGTAACAGGCTTACCGGAATAAAAAGACTATAATCTATTTTTGTACCAAATTTTATTCAGATCCGTCTTGCCGTTCTGGCGTGATTGCGTAACAAACATACATTCATTTAAACTTTCGCATTTATTATAAACTAGCTGACCGACAGACGTTGTCTTGTCTTAACAATGAAAATTGCATTCGAATCTTCCGACTGAATTGACTGTTAAATGTGCAGTAAGAAAATTATAAATTAATTATTCTAACAATATAATTCCGACCCATGCATCTATTTTAAACGATATTTGCAGCGCGCATTCTGTCAATCGCTCCAGCTGTCAAACGACTGACAATAATAAAAGTTTATATTGTCAAAAGCGCTAGTAAATGGTTAAGTTTTCTTAAATTTTCTAATTTTCCGCGCAACTTTCTTATTTTATTCGTTCATAAGAACCATCTCCTGACAATAACAAACACAAAAAAAAAGAATTAGAGAAATCGGTCCAGCCGTCCATGCGTGATGCCGTGACCAAGGGAAATAGGGATTCATTTTTATATATATAGATACATAGTAGTAACATAGATGCGTTGTCTGCGGTCAGAAATGCCAAACTGAAATGCTGGTAATTGACCTAATTTTATTTAGCTGCGACGGTACGCGACGAAACTCATAATCCATATTTATTGACGTAACTAACGATGTATATTCATCTCTCTCTACCAAACGGTACACCGAAATGTAGCTTTTATTTCCATACCCTTTCTTCGTGCGTATACTCGTAAGTATCTATTTAGTATTCACGCTGTGTTTCAGAGCCATGATGTCTATGACGTAATTGTTTACGAGTGAACTAGCTGTTGCACGCGGTTCGTGTCGTTAAGGGTAACAAGTGTCTGTATGTAAAAGTGACCACGGCGATCCGTTGGTCTGACGCTGCGTGCAAAAGGTACAACCCAAAACTGACAGCCTTTTTTCGCCGCTTAAGTCGGCCCTATATCAAAATCTATCTTTACTCCCCCTGCCTATAAACTACTTACCTGCAGTAGTTTCCTCATTTCTTGTTTAGGAATAACTAGCTGTACCCGACGGCTTCACCCGCGTTTCCGAGAGATGTAACATTTTCCGGGGATAAAAATTATCCTATTTGTTAATCCAGATAATAAACTATCTATGTGCCAAGTTTCATTCAAATCCAATCAGCCGTTTTTGCGTGAAAGAGTAACAAACATCCATCCTCGCATTTATAATAATAAGTAGGATAAATGTCAAAGTTTGTGAAGATGTATGGATATTTGGTAATCATTCACGCAAAACATACTAAAGGGATTTAGATGGAACTTGCCACATAGATAGAGCATGCTCTAGAAGTTATTCTAGAGCATGCTCTATCTATGTGGCATGTATGTTAATACAGCATAGTTTTTATCCCGAGAAAATGTAAGATACCTCAGAAACGCAGGTGAAACCGCAGGACGGCAACTAGTGAATAAATAAAGGACATTCCTTACCTCAAAGGAATTTAATAATTAAGTAACCCCACCGCTTTACTACCGAAGTTGCCACAACCGTATTGATTATATCTGTCTGTCGGTGACCACCGATTCGGAAGCCAGCCATCAACTGATTGAAAATCGTAGCGCTGAACAAATATGTATTCTGTTCTCTGGTTTATAGGGTACAAACATAGTTTGTTTGCTTTTAAGCTCTTACTAAAATTAACAGAATGCGGGCGCGGATACAGGATTCTGTTTAGAGGAGGTTGGCAATTTTTGGCTGTTTTTAGCTATCTGAGTATTGGTTGTGATGTGTTTAAAAGGTTTCTTGTATGTAATTGGGTGCGATACCTCTGCGCTCGCCAAATTTCCCTCACAAGGATGTAAAAGCCTGAACAAAATTACAAAAATGTAAGTAGTAGAGCTCTTATTGCAGCGTTCATCCGGGGAAGTACTACCACCTTTATTTCCACCGTGAAGCAGTAGTGCACTGGTATTACAATGTTTCGGTTAGAAAGGTAAGAAATTACAAGCACACAAGACTTAACAACTTCACGTCTCAGGATCGACAACGCATCGGAAATGGCCCTGGTGTTGCAAGTGTCCATAGGCGGCGGTGACCACTTATGTAAGATTGTTTGTAACGCTTTCACGCGAAAACTACTTAACCGATCATCATGAAACTTTATACACATATTCTTGGAGGTAATAGATATTATTAGAAGTAACATAAGATACTTTTTATGCCAGAAAAATGTTACACGCGGGTGAAACCGCGGGGGACAGCTAGTTTAACATTTTTTTTTTAAGACAATATATATGTCTTTATGACGATAAATCCTATTAAAAATTCATAAAAACGACTGAAGCACTTGGGATCGGGAGTCGTTGCCCATGTATCCGTGCCTGAGAGAGAGTAGGTATTTTGTGTGTCGGCAAGTACCTACATTCCACTCTCAACTGAGGTCGTATGGCCCGTTCGCTGAGAAAACGAGAAAATTAACATTTCACCAACGTATTCCTAACATTACAGCCAGGCCTTTCAGAATTAAATTTGGCCAAAGTGTTTTTGCGTGTTACGTAGTGAGATCTTTGAATATACGAGTATTCTCTTTTTTACGTCTCTCTGTGCTATTTGATAGAAAAGTTGTCATGGTGACTGTGTGGTGGAAAGTGGTTTGTCTGTTACGCCTACAATGAATATTATATATCTATACTAATATTATAAAGAGGAAAGATTTGTATGTAAGTATGTTTGTTACTCTTTCACGCAAAAACTACTAAACGGATATGGATGAAACTTGGCACGTAGATAGAGCATATTCTGAAATAACATAAGCTACTTTTTATCCCTGGAAAATGTGATATCCCTCGGTAACGCGGGTAAAATCGCGTTGGACAGCTAGTAGAGTATAAAATAAATTAAACCTCATTATTTTCTTCTCGGATTTATATTGTAGCCTCAATTTTGAGCCGATGTTAACTTGAGCTATGAGTTTCTTAAATGCTCTTAAAAGGCCTACATTAAGAAAATAGATTTAGGCATATTTAGTTTCCTTTCATTTCAAAATTCAAAACCATTTATTCAGTAAATATAGACCAACGGAGGGCACTTATGTAGGTCAAATTTAAAGTTTAAAATTACTTAAGCTACCAATGTATTAGGTTGGGGAAAAAGTCTTTTCGCATTACAGTATGTATGAACTTGTAATAAAATCTCTTTGGCTATACTATTTGTATCTGGCTGGTTTTGGTATCATTGAAAGTTTAAATTTTAAAGAACATAATTCCAAATTCAAATTAGGAAAATGTGTGATTTGCATTTGTTTTTCGTACCGCCAAGATGAGTGAATCTAATGACGAAATTCGATTCATTTTAAAATTTTACTACAAAGAAGTTTGCGATGTTTATGGACCCAGTGCAGTGTCTGTGAGAGTAGCACAAATTTGGTTTAAGCGATTTCAATCCGGAAATTTTGATGTCAAAGATGCACGTCGCTCTGGTCGCCCTATTACGGATAAAATGGATGGCATTTTTGAAAAAGTGAAGCAAGATCGGCATATCAGTAGTTACGACGTAGCTGAAGAACTGGGAATTGACCACAAAACAGTTTTGGCGCATTTGAAAAAAACCGGGTACACAAAAAAGCTAGATATTTGGGTACACGAGCTCACTGTAAGAAACCTAATGAACCGTGTACTCATTTGTGATTCTTTATTACGACGTCATGAAACCGAACCATTTTTGAAGAAGCTGATAACTGGTGATGAAAAGTGGATCACGTACGACAAGAACGTGCGAAAAAGGTCGTTGTCAAAGGCCGGTCAGGCTTCACAGACTGTGGCGAAACCCGGGTTAACACGCAACATGGTGATGCTGTGTGTGTGGTGGGATTGGAAGGGCATTATTCATTATGAGCTGTTACCACCAGGCAGGACCATCGATTCTAAACTCTACTGCGAACAACTGATGAGATTAAAGCAAGAAGTTGAGAGAAAGCGGCCGGAATTAATCAACAGAAGGACATCTTTAGCCACTCGGCAAAAATTAAGAGAGTTTGGCTGGGAGGTATTAATGCATCCTCTGTATAGTCCTGACCTTGCACCTTCAGATTTCCACCTGTTTCGGTCTCTTCAGATTTCTTTAGGCAGTGTCAGGTTAACATCACGAGAGGACTGTCAAAACCACTTGTCGCAGTATTTTGATCAGAAGTCCCAAAACTTCTATAGCAATGGGATCATGTCCCTACCTACAAGATGGCAAAAAGTTATCGAACAAAATGGTACCTACATACTTTGGTTTAATGTAAATAAACTATATTAAAAATGTTTTTCTTTTCTTTTCTAATTTTCTTAAAAAATGCGAAGAAACTTTTTCCCCAACCTATTATAATATCAGACAATACCTGGTTTGATAAATGTGATGCTGTATTGTAGCAGTAACGAATATTACCAATCTTAAGGGTTTCGTAAGAGATGACTTCAGATGATGATAATCGATGACCATGAATTGAAATATTTATTCATATAGGCCTTCAAAAGCACTTATGAATGGTCAGACTCTAACATTTGTTCCGAAGGTTGCTTTTACTCAGTAGAAGCGGCAATAAACTACGTGTGTTCATTACCTTTGCAGAATGGTCAAAAAAAGCATACCCAAAGAGGATATTAGTCAGTAAATCTGCTGTTAATATTCTGCCTATCTTGCTGTAATAAGGCACCAAATTGCGAAGAACCAAGCATATTCTTTTTAACTACCTATATGTATTATAGGCTTCTGTTTAACCTTGACCCCATATAGTGAGTGATGATGTGGCCAAAGGTGGAACTGGCTCTCAAATGCAGCAGTCAGAACATACTGACAGGTGCTTGGCGCCAGATTTTCAACCAGAGGTTGATACCCAACCAGACGGGTACCATATCGCCTAAAATGGTTTGCTCTCCATGCTTTCCTTCACCGATAACTCAAGCCAACTTATTTTAATTGCCCAAATGATAAGAGACAGGACAGGCAGGTGATGACGCATCTAATAATATCGACGGGTAAAAGGCGACTTGACTCAACCGCCATTTTTGACAAAAGTAACATTTTTCTCTACATACTATGATGATGGCCCATGCACGAATTCGTTGAAGCTTGCATTTAGTTTTAATATTCAACAGCTTCGATGTGGAATGTTAAGAAGTTTAGATGCAGTATCTGTTTTTGGGTTTTAACATTTTCAAATAGCTCTCCTGTAAAGTTTTCAAAATGGCGCTTGAATCAAGTATATACTCGTATCTACCAGATATTTATTTACAGGAAACTCGTATAAAAACTACATCAGTTCAGGTGATAAATAACTTTGGCTTAAAAGAAATAAAAGAAGGCTTACAAGTAAACGCCTTAAAGCCAGATAAACTTAACACTACCTATTATAGTTGTGGAGATCGAGAATGCTTGTTTTGACCGTCCGTCCGTCCGTGCGTTTGGCTGTCTGTCAGAGGGTTATATCTAATGAAACTTAACAGATACACTGTTGAAGATTCCCGTGTACTATGGCCCCTATAACCAAAAAAAAAATAAAGTAAAAAAATTAAGGACCATATAACCATGAAGACCATAGAAAGTGGTGACAACGCAAGAAACGAGACCGAATCGCATTTTTTTATAACCTTTTGACGTCTTCAGCCTCAAATAGCACAATAAAAGTCGGCATTTCTAAACAAACATACATCAATATTAACTAACTTGCTCGACCCGGGTATCGAACAGATCTTTAATCCAGCTTAACACCGTTCGACCACTAAAACATACTAGAAAAAAATATCTAAAATATATTTACAAAAAGCCCAGTCGACATCGAACTGAGATAACTGAAGATTCTAAAACAAAAAGTTATTGAAAGTTATAATGAGAGGCATAACAAGCTTCAAGACTAGATTCTAGTTAGACCTAGATTGAAATCCCGATAGACTAATTAGTATTGGGTGCCAATCAGGTCAGGGTGACGAGAATCGTAAGATCATCCTGCTTCTTGGAAACTCATTTCCCCAATGAACAATGTGTAAAATTATCCCTATTACCGCCTAATATATATATACCTAGTATTATTATATCAGTGGAAATGTGTATAAGTAAAAGTGTTTTTTTTTTATTTTCAAAAAGGTACGTCAACAACATACACATTGAAGTTATTACAAAGTTTAAGAAATGCTATACAGTCTGACGTGAGCGCCAATTACAGACATCACAACGTCAATATGGTGTCAAAATTATATGTAATATATATATAAATAGAAACATATCAAAAATGTTATACTAGGGTATGCAAAAGTTATCCAATAAATCTGTTATAATTTTTTACTTTATACCTAACTAGCTGTCCCCCGCGGTTTTACCCGCGTTCCCGTGGGATGTCACATGTATTATACATAAAAACCTTCCCTTTCAATCACTCTATCTATTTAAAAAAACCGCATCAAAATCCGTTGCGTAATTTTAAAGATTTAAGCATACATAGGGATATAGGGACAGATAAAGCGACTTTGTTTTATACTATGTAGTGATAGTGAAGTGTGTCTCGAAAAAGATATCCAAGTCCTCAACCTGTTTATTGCACCCGCATGACTCTACTCATTGTGGAAGATAGACCGAAATCGGTTGTCATGGGTACCCTTATAAATAAATATCCGGGGAAATTCTTTACACACGACAATAATGCCTACATGCAATAAATAAATACAATGATGCCAAATAAAGCAGAGTTTGTACTATGGAGAGCAGATAACAGATATGAAAGATATCCTCCAAATCAAACCGATTGGTTCATATCCAGCAGTATAAGCTAAATAATAAGATTTTTATCTATATTGTGATTTGGGAGTGCTCTAAATGTATTATTACTTATTATGTGGTTACCTTTTGGTTGTAATTTGTATTGTGTATCCTAAATATCTTATTTTCATATAATTCATACTTAAATAGATATTTACATCCAGATACAGAAAAGACAGACTTGTTCATGAATTCAAAAGTTTTTCCTGGGTGGGAATCGAGCCCCGGACCTGTAGTGTGGCAATCAGGGTCTGTAACCAGGAAGCCGAAGTCAAATTAAGTATCTTTCTGTCCCTGTTTCGATCACCAAATGCAAAAGATTTACACTTTCACGAATGGTAAGTAAATTCAGCATTTTAAATTGGAATTTTGAATCGAGTTCTTATAACAAGGAGGAGTTCTATGTATAATTAGGTTATTAAAATGTTAATAAACGTCATATAAGTATAAAAATGGATTCTAAAAATTGTTTTTAATTATTGTTTTATTTTGTTTGAAAAATGCCGAAAATTTTAGATTTAAACATAAGACCAGAATTCACCCGCGTAAAATATCATAAAAGAAAAGAAAATCCATATTTTTTTTTTTTTTTTTTTTTGTTTTTATTGATCACGGGATTGCGATTGGCCTCAATCTCATCTGATGGTATGTGAAGATGAGGCCAAAGATGGAGTTCGCTTTCCCGTTAGTAACCTATTCACTCTTTTCTTACGTCCTAATAACGGCTCCTGAAACGCAAGCAAAATCAAAAGGCGGAAGCAGTATAAATATTAATTCTACTCAGAACCCTTAAATCTCAAAGCCTTAAATCATGTCCTATAGCAGCGGAATCTTTACTCAAGCAGCATATTCATAATACATTTCCAAGTTTTAAATTTGACCATATTAATGCTAGCGATATCATAATAACTTTTAATTCTCTCAATATGAAAAGTACTGAAGATTTATGGGGCTTATCAGTAACAATCGTAAAATCAATAATAACAGTGATTGCACCTGTTTTGTCAAATATTTTTAATGAATGCATTGATCAGGGTTGTTTTCCTGATTTAATGAAATATAGTAAAATAGTACCTATTTTCAAGTCCGGTTGTAAGGAGAATCCATCTGATTACAGACCAGTTTCCGTTCTGCCAGCACTTAGTAAAATGCTTAATCAAATGTCAAGTCACTTTACTAAGCATAAGCTATTGCATGGTCATCAGTTCGGTTTCACGAAGGGAAGATCTACATCCGATGCGGCAGCAACATTGCTGAGGCACATTTATGGCGCATGGGAGGATTCACAGGATGCGATTGGCATTTTTTGTGATCTGTCCAAGGCATTCGATTGCGTTGACCACCGTACGCTACTACTAAAACTTGACTTCTACGGAATTCGTGGAACTGCTCATGATCTTGTTTTATCTTATTTATCAAATCGCCAGCAAAAGGTAGGGATTACCGGCACAACATCCAAGGGCTCTTTAGTCGAAATGGGGGTACCCCAGGGTTCATTTTTAGGTCCATTTTTGTTTTTAGTATACATAAATGATTTGCCATATGTTGTAAATGACCTCACAGATATTGTCTTGTTTGCTGATGATACATCATTAATTTTTAAAGTTAATAGAAAAGACAAAGATCTAACTAAAGTTAATCATACTATGTCAATTGTCTGTGGGTGGTTTGCTACAAATAATCTATTACTAAATTCAAAGAAAACTAAATGCTTAAGGTTTTCTTTACCAAATGTAGCACAAGTAGATAGCCAAATAATAATAGATGGGAGCCATATTGATCTTGTAAATAAAACGGTATTTTTGGGTCTTACATTAGACAATAAATTGCAATGGGGACCTCAGGTTGATACTCTAGCTGCTAAATTAAGTTCGGCTGCTTTTGCTGTTAGGAAAATTAAACAATTGACGAATGTTGAGACGGCCAAATTAGTTTATTTTGCATATTTTCATAGCCTCTTGTCCTATGGTATTTTGTTTTGGGGAGCAGCAGCGGATATAGAATCAATATTTATTATACAAAAAAGAGCAATTCGTGCAATTTACAGTATGGGTCCCCGTGAATCATTAAGAGATTTATTTAGGGAAATAAATATAATGACATTACCTTCACTATATATTTATGAAAATATAATGTTTATACGTAGAAACATAGGAATGTTTGAGTCAAAATTAGATATTCATAGTATAAATACAAGACAAAGGGAGAAGTTAGTTGTTCCATACTTTAGACTAACTAAAGTTAACAAGTCATTTCTTGGTAATTGTGTTCGATTTTATAATAAGATACCGCTTTCAATAACCAAAATGTCTGATCATAAATTTAAAAATTATATTAGGAAAGTTTTGAAAGAAAAAGCGTATTACAAGGTAGTTCATTATATTGAAGATAAAAATGTATGGAAATAGCTGCTCTCTGCACAGTGCACCTCTAAATCTCTTTTTTAAGTTGTAAGTACCTAATTATTGTTATTTTCTATTTTGTAGTCTTGTCATATTTTTTTTTTTGTTTTGTTTTTATTAATGTTACCTATAATAAGTATTTTGTAATTGTTAAATATAAAATTATGTAAAATTGAAATTATAAAATAGCCAAAAAGTCAGAATAGATAAAAATTTATATAACAAATAAAAAAGAATGTAACCTTGCTGAGTTTCTTGCCGGTTCTTCTCAGTTGAAGGCTGACTTCCGAACCGGTTGTAGCTTCAGTAACTTTAAATTTGACCTTCATAAGTGCCCTCCGAAGGCCTAAACTGAATAAATGGTTTTGAATTTTGAATTTTGAATTGAATCCTACACAGTGGTATTAAAAACTCAACTGAAAATGTTCTTGAAAATTGTCTCAAAAGCGGATACTTTAATAGGAGTGTAAATAATTTTCAACCCACACTCGGCGCAGCTCGCCCGGTGCGTAGTGAACGCGGGTCAGGGTCGGTACGACCCCAATCCCTAAAGACGTAACCATGGCAACCGGGGGAGCAATATTCAAGGGATACATTTTGCACTTAGTCATCAATATAACAGGGAATCCCTGAATGTAAATGGAATTTTGATATAAGAGATATCAATGCGGAATACTTTTCATTTCCCGCGCGGAGGAATTTTAATTAAACGTGTTTTTGTTTTGTAAAATGCCGCTCCGGTTCCTGCGGGATAAACAAAGTACTTTTTCAATTCATAGCCGAATTTCAGGGTGGAAGTCCTCATTAATATAGACAACTATTACTAGGGACTGTGACCGCGTAAAAATTTGAATATTTCATTCATACGCGATGTTGATCTTTTTTTTTCAATTTCAGTTAGTCCTATCCTTTAATAAAAGTTGTTTGTAGGTGTAATATCGTATTTATTTTTGCTAGTGCATTTATAATGACCCAGATTGTAGTGGTCAGCGTTTAAAATGCATTCAAAAGTAAACTCCTCACATTTATCTATATACTAGCTGTCCCCCGCGCTATTATCCGGCTTACCGAGGGATATTACATTTTCCCGGGATAAAAAATAGCCTATATGTTTTTCCAGGATATGCTCTAAATATTAAAGGAGTAGTAAAGCTTTAAGATGCCTGGGAGAAGGTATTGCAAAGGTCTTTAGGTGGTTTTGACACATCAGGTGGACCGTCTACTTATCGGCCCGCAGGACATTAAAAAAAAAAATTACATGATCGCTCCAAATTCAAAAACCTCCATACAGTACAGTATCCTTGACGTTCCAACGCGAATCCTAGTAAATATTAAAGAACTTTCTCTCCGGCATAATAATAAATTTTATCAAACATAAACTTAACAAAGACAAACGACTGATTGTATAAGGATTTCTATTATAGTCGCGGTGTCCCGAAAGCCCTGGCTCAAAGGGACTCATCAAATCTCTGACGTTAATGGAGTTGAACGCCTTGAGCTATTAATCCAACTGTGATTCTGTAAGGTAAATTTCCCGCGATCTATGCTCTGTCTCTTTCGCTAACTGCGAAAGCACACGAGAAGTCCGCTCTCCATCGCGCCGCGACCGACGAAATATCTGTTACATTGTACAGGGGCTGATATTGTTAATTTTAAAGCTTGTTACGTAACCACTGCCAAACGGTTTTCAATAAAAACTACCCGTTGGGGTTTTATATCCGTTCCCGAGGGATGTTACATTTTCCCGGGGTAAAAAGTATCATGTGTCTTAATACGGGTTATAAACAGCTATAATAAAAAAAATCTATGTAAAATATTAGTTTCAGTGTACAGTTTTATGATCTACCCTCTTATTCAGCTAATACAAACGTCGTCGGATCGCAGAGCAACGAGGCTCCGACTTCTCGCATGGTTACGTAGTTAGCAAAAGAGACGGAGCACGCATCCCCGAGCTCATTTTACCTTACAGTATTCACCCCCGATACTCATGTTGCAGACAGTACAACGTAAAAGCCTTGACCTCGACTTTCCCAGGGTAATACACATGCAGCGGATATTGCTCGAGCGTGCATTATTTAACGAACAGCATTCCCAGCGAGAAACGTAACAATAAAACTGTGTAATGAGTTTGTTATCGATCTCCTGTGTTGTGATCCACGTGACATATGTTATGTATACATGCTAATGATTGCCGGTTGAATGTTTAGTAAACGTTTTCGTGGAATTAGGAATATATTTATTGCGGTGGCCATGAGTTTTCGTTTTGTTTCTAGAAATAAAATATTTATTGTTTAAAAATTAAAATAATAAAAAATACGGTAAGCACATTAATTGAGAACGGCTTGACTGTTATAGTCCTAATAATGTGGTTTTTAGGGAAAGAAAAATTGGAAGAAGGGCCTGGAAAATTTAAAAATGTACAAAATAATCGATATCTTCTTATGTTTATCGATGGGGTTATTTAGGAGCTAAAGTTTATATACTTTTTTGATTCGAAGATGCATCGCAACGCCTGCCATCAACAAGTACTTCCATGTAATAAAAACAAATAGAAGAACAAAAAATGCTCAAAGATTGATCAGCCGGCGCACAACAACATCATTATTTTTGAAAATACTATCGATGAATTATGGATTATATTTCGTTTTTATTGGTACTCACTTGTACCATATGACATAGAGTCGCGTACCATGTAAGATGGTAAGTGGGTCCGACACCGTGCTCCCTCTCACTTGAGCAGTTACTTGCGAGAGGGAAAGAGACAGAATATGTCTTGGAGAGATGTTTATTATTTAATTTAATGTCAAAAATATATAATTTCTCCAACTGATAGAACTTATGGTGTTTCTACTGAGTGAGGATGTCACAAATGATATTATTGCGTGTGTGACGATAGTCACTGTCTCAAAACATTCAATATATCATGCCACGCATGTGCTTCCGTTTTTACGCCCTTTTTAACCGACATAAAAAAAGGATGGTTCGATTCCCCCGATGTTTGTATGTGTGCTATTTCATTTATCATTAAAAATATTTTCAGACAACCGATTCTAATGATTCTTCAATCCTTTATTTCTGCCCTTGGTTTCACTCGGGTTCGCTGGCGACCATATCGAAGGGTGAAAGGCTATTTCTAAGAAGCGTAATTTTGGACGATATTAAATACAGTGTAAACTCTTTATAACGAAACTCAAGGGACTGAGCATTTTTTGTCGTTATAGAGAGTTATCGTTATATGGAGTGAACAAAAAAAAACAAAACAAAGTGAACAAACCAACCAACTTGGGCTCACTTCAACGTTATAGGGAGTTTATCGTTATAAAGGATAACGTTATAAAGAGTTTACACTGTAATTAGACGATTTCCATGGAACCTACAGCAGTGTGCACATTTTAAAAAGAAAGTATGTTTATTTTTTTTTATTCTTATTCCCCACTATGACCACCATGTAAACAAAATGGTGTATCTTTTAATCTTATCACTATGAAACAAACTCAATATTAATTGGAAATATAAGCAGTAGTCTTATCGTATTATTTTTTTTAACTTTGATCCTTCAAATGTCGCTTCAAACAAATAGCCTGACACCCCTCAAATTATATTTTACCGTGACAAAATTAAACACATATAACGCTCTGTCCGGAGACAATCGGAATTATTCGGGCAGCTCGAGTGCAAACCAAATCGTTTGACGAACCGACCAAATATTCATCAGCAGAATGGAATGAGTTCCTGTTATGTAAATTTTAATTTCCATTTGGAATAAGGCAGTGGATCGGTAAATACGGGACAGCTGTTATATAATACTGTAACTGTCACAGCAGCAGTATAGAATTCATTCAATAAACCTTATTCAAGTGAGATTATAATAAATATCTAATAACTACTTCCACTGGATCTCCTCTGTCAAGTCCCAAATAAGGAAACTTAACAGGAAATCGACACGTGTTTCGCTTTCACACGAAGCATCATCAGGACGTATTAGACCCGCTGTCACTAACTCGACGCACTGCAGTACTGGTTCATTTGTCAAATTATGTTTTACTTGCTGTCCACATCGGTTTCACCCGTGATTCATTTTCCCACGATAAAAATTACCCTCTATGTGCCATGTTTCGTCGAAATTCGTTCGATAGTTATAAACATGGCTGCTTAGGTCATAATAAGGGCAAGGTGTAGTCTTGCACTAACCTTGCCTCCCGGATGGAGTCGACCCAGTGCACGCAATCAACTTCCGAAGCGGCTCTCAGCTCGTACTGGCGTTGGCTCTCGCGACGATAGGATATTGTGAAGCAGAACTGGAACAAAATATCATTTGAGAGTCGCCTTTGTGGCAGAAAAGATAAACTATTTATTAAGATTCTGTTCTATATTTGTAGAATGGAATATAGAAGTTTCGGTGTCTGCTTAAGTGACATTTTATCAGAAAGGTCCAATGTAAAAATAATGTGAAATTTCTTATTAATTGTGGTCGGGATTGCTCTATCTAAAACTATATTTTTTTTCAATTTGTCACATATTGTTCTGGCCCGATCATTAGGTTAAAAATATGTATGCAAAAAAATACAATTCTTCCTGTTTGTGTTTTATAAATTCTGAAATAACTCTGATTGATATAAGATATACCTAATCTAGTTTTACTTATTTCACATTTAAAATTGCATACCTACATATTACAATGTTAAGATTAATTTACATTTGTATGTTAGTATGTAACGGAATCTTTGAAAATTATTTTGACCCCCTTCAAGACGTCGGATTAACTCGAAATATGGCATACTTATTAAAGACCAATGACGATTCTATATTTTAAACAGTTAGACCAAAAAAAAAAAAATAACAGTTTATAAAATAATAATTAAAAATCAAGCTTTTATAGAAAATCCCACAAAAAAAAATGAAAATAAATTTGAATTAAGAATAGTGTAAAAATAGCGTGGGGTGCATGGTGTCAATAGTAATAAATATTTTATTGACAGATATGAGCAGAGGGATTATCATTTTGATAATACATATCTTAAAAAGCACTTCACGCTTTTTTTACAATAAAATTCATTTTTTTTTTTCTTATTTACACTATTCTTAATTCAAATTTATTTTCTATTTTTTAATGGGATTTTCTATAAAAGCGTGTTTTTTAGTTTTTACAAACTATTATTTTAATTTTCTTCAAGTTGTTGGCCTCAGAATGCGTCGTTGTGAGTGAAGCCACTGAATGTAAGCGGCTTAAGGCTTTATATTGAATATTGAGTCTGAAGGGTTATGGTCAGCAACTCACCCCCAAGCGTGATATAAATATGAGGATAATTTTAGTAATACCTACTTTTTAACACCTGCTTCACTGGCTACCACTCTTAAATAGAAAATCTGAACTCAAGCATCTACCGGTGTGTTCCGCTAGCACTTGAGAGCACCTAGAAAGGTACTGCTATGATATTCTGCAATCAAACTCGATGATGCATGACTATTCCCTGTCTCTCTCGTGACCCCGCAATTAGGCGAGAGGTCCGCTATCTGTTCACCTGAGTGATCGCTTGGCGAGTTACGGTTTGTGAATAGGAAGGCTGGAACTTGTAATGGTAGCTTCGGCTAGATGATCACAAAGCATGGTGAGATTGTGGTCAAACAACAAGCTATAAGAAATTATCTACTTTTAGAAGTTAATTAATATTTATTGCAATTTTATAATAACGACATTATTTTTAATAGGTTCCTATTCTACCTCTCTCATTAACTACTCATTTACGCGAGAGATCCGCTAAACAAGGCGTTGTTACACTGACGAGGTTGGTATAAGACGCTGGTCATCATCCTTTAACTATAAAAAAGTAATATGTGAGTAAGACGCAGTAGAAGTGAAACCTTCATTAAACTACTCATCTCATTCTCTCGCAGGATAAATCCTTCAGATGTATATGTGTCTCATTTCAGTGTGGGTTTTTCTTATAAATATCTTCGGGAACTCACCGAAGCGTTCCGCTCCATGGGTGCCTTGCTGAGTCGCTCGCAATATGAGCCTTCGAGCAGGAGCACTCCAGTTGGACGCGTGTTGTTCTCTGACTCGTAATAAAACAGCAGGTTCTGTTAAGAATAAAAGGTTATGTACGAAGTAAAATAAGTATAATTTTTTTTTTTCATTTTATATTGGTTGAAAATATTTTTGCCAGTGTCGAGTTATATAATAAGTTTTATGTCATGTTTATAACTATCTGTCAAGTTGGTTATTGGTAATAGTCTTGTCAGTTTTCGGCAGAATATTCTGTAAACAGTTTTGAGAAATTCGAAAAGTCATGATGCATTCATTTCTCTTCACTAGTAGGTGAACTACAGCTACTTGTTTTATTTTTGAATGATTAATATTATCTAGTATCTAAAATTTAGAAAACATTTTTCTTGGAACAGCTACAAGACACACGATTTTTATTCAACTGCGCGATTTTAAGTGCGTGCTGTTTTCTTCTTTAAGTAAAGTGACACTTGGATATAAATTTCGCTTTATTATTATTTATCTTTGTAATGGTGTAATCATTGTTGAAGGACCAAGTAAATAAATAAAAGACAATTTCTTACCTGATAGAGAATGAACCATCTTAGCTGCCATTTTGTGTTATCGGAACTCCTTTTGTGTAAGTACCCCGCCTGCAACAAGCGTAAAGTTTAACAAGAAGGCTGTGTTTGCATTGTTTCCAGCTACAAGTACTTTAAATTAGTATTGAGTGAACATTTTTAGCTGGCTTTGGATAAAAAACGTTATCCTGTAATATCCCATAGAAAACCCCGATCTTATTTAATATCACGGGAAAATTGTCCGATTTTTTTCCTTAATCGAACTTTTATGATCATATATAATAAAAAAGCATATTATATTTTTTTCCCCACATTTAGACCTTAACAATCTCCAAACCAAACGAACATAATTCAACTTATATTTAAACTAGTTGTCCCTCGCGGTTTCACCCACGTTTATCGATATTATATATAGCCTATCTATAATAGTTTTGATGTGATGGTGCGTCAAAGGAATCCTATTTTACTCATATATATAGGTGTAAGATAGAAAATATTTATAAATAGAATATATATATACTAGCTGTCCCCCGCGGTTTCACCCACGTTCCCGAGGAATGTGACATTTTCCGGCACAAAAAGTATCCTATGTTACTTCTAATACCTCCAAAAATATGTGTACAAAATTTCATGATGATCGGTAGTAGTTTTCACGTGAAAGCGTAACAAACAAATTTACATCCACATTTATAATATTAGTAGGGTTATATTGGACAGAATGGACTTAAATTTCACCATAGTGAGAAATGATCTGACTGTAGACGGAAAACACAAAACCTAGAAGCTGCTATGTCCTTTAGGGCAGCCAGTTTTTAACTATAAAGTATAATATACCCGTGACCGCGCTTATTATGCTTAAAAGACCAACTTCAGAAGGAGAAGCACAAATCTTATGAATATATTTTTTAAAAGCAATGTAAGGTAAAGAAGCACGGGAAACGAAGAACTGCGTTTTTAGTAAATGTCACCGCGGCCTATAAACGATTGGTCTACAAGAGGCATTTTGTAGAGTCTCATGTGCTCAGAATTTCACCGGCCTCTTTTCTTTTTGACGGGCCAGTTGGCTTGGAGGTTAGATATCCTGACTGCCAAACCGAAGGTCGCGGGTTCGATTCCCACTCAGGACAAACATTTGTGTGCATGAACATGTCTGTTGTTCTGTCTGTGTATAAATATCTATATATAAGTATGTATTTAGAAAAAAAAAAGTAGTATATGTAGTATATCAGTTACCTGGTAGCCATACTACAAGCAGTACACGCTGTTTAACTTGGGATCAGGTAACCATGTGTGAAGAATGTCTTCGGATATGTAATTAGGCCAAGAAACAGGCAGACGATCCACCTGATGGTAAGTGGTCACCGTCGCCAATGGACATTTGTAAAACAATTTTTTTTTTTTTTTATGCTACTTGGGCCGACAAACAAGCAGACGGTCCACCTGATGGTAAGTGGTCACCGCCGCCTATGGACATTTGCAACACTAGGAGCATCGCCAATGCGTTGTCGACCCTGAGACGTGAAGTTGTGAAGTCTCATGTGCCTGTAATTTCACCGGCCCCCTTACCTTTCTAACCGAAACACAGTAATACAATAGCACTACTGCTTCACGGCGGAAATGGGTACGTACTACTACTAGTAATACTAGGGGCATTGTCCATGTGTTGTCAACCCTGAGACGTGAAGATGTTAAGTCTCATGTCTTTGTAATTTCACTGGCTCCCTCACCTTTCTTACCGAAACGTTATACATTCGTTTTGCTTTACGGTGGATATGGGTAAGGTGATAGTATTTCCCCGAACGAACTCTTGCACTAAGAGCTTTACTACTTCTAAATATATATCTAGTCGCAATACAGTAGTACAGGTGCACTATTGCTTCATAGCGGAGATAGGTCAGGGTAGTGCTTTTCCAAACGAACTCTGCACTAAGAGCTCTACTAACAAATTCAGATGGGCGGAACATTTGTTAAAGTTACGGCAAGGCAGGATAAAACAGTGTAGCGTGTTGTGGAGGTAAAGTATACCTAGAATTTAAAAAAGTTGGAATGAAAAAGAAAGAAAGAAACTGTATATTTGATCATTAGATAAAGAAATAATTTTTAATTTAGAGTCCGACTCTCGCGCTTTCAATATTCATATTAAGTTCGTCTTTTACCAAAGAACATTAGGCTGATATTTATGATTAAGTATCGAGTGTGATATTATATATTTATAAATATCTTGCGATATTATTTACACACGGCCATCAGGGGCTCGATTCTGTAAGGAAGTATAACTCTAGGATGATTCGTCGCGGCCTCTATGCTCTGTCTCTGTCACTTACTACGCTACTACTACTAATCACGTGAGAGGTAAGCCCTCCGAGGCCTCCGCGAAGCGGCTCGTCGTCGAAGTTTTTATTAGCTGAATAAAGGGGCTGATCCCAAGCTAAGCAAAGTTTGTACTATGTTAACCAGATAACTGATATACTATAAATACTCCTTCTTTTGCAAATACATCTGTACCTACTATTAGATTTTTTGTTTGTTTGCATTAAAGAGGTTCCGAAGCTACTGGACCGATTTGAAACATTCGTTCACCGTTGGTAGGCTACACTATCCTCGGGTGACATAGCCTTTATTATATTACTACTTACTAATACTCCAATAATTTACCCCAAGGGGCAAAAATGACCTAAAAATTCCTTACATCGCGTGCGCTGCGAAAACTATTGACGATAGAAATAACAAAATAATATAACATCCCTCGGGAACGCAGGTGAAACCGCGGGGGACAGCTATTGCTTATCTTAATATATATATTTCTTGTGTGCGTGAGTATGTGACTGAACTCCTCCTAAACGACTGGACCGATTTTGATGAAATTTTTTGTGTGTGTTCGTGGAGATTCGAGAATAGTTTAGATTTACAATTGGACCCGGTAGGGGGCGCTGCGAGCGAATTCTTGCATTTTTGTATGGACTTATTTCGGCAGAACGACGTCCGTCCGTTCGGGGAGCTAGTATAGATATATACACTCAGACACAGAACAAACAGACATGTCCATGCATGAATCGGGCTCCAGAATCCTTAGCAATCAACAATCAAGTTTACACACAAAAGGCTCTAATCTCAGTTAATCCTGCGGTGCGAGATACTACAATACTGGTCGCCTAGTATTCGAAATTCGACCGTAATACTTTAGTATTTGTAACTTTATTGAGATTTTTTTTTAAATGACACTTCTGTTGGGTGCGATATTTTGATCCGCAACCTTTTTGTGTGACGAAAAATAAATAAATATTAGGTTGGGGAAAAAGTCTTTTCGCATTACAGTATGTATGAACTTGTAATAAAATCTCTTTGGCTATACTATTTGTATCTGGCTGGTTTTGGTATCATTGAAAGTTTAAATTTTAAAGAACGTAATTCCAAATTCTAATTAGGAAAATGTGTGATTTTCAATTGTTTGTCGTACCGTCAAGATGAGTGAATCTAATGAAGAAATTCGATACATTTTAAAATTTTACTACAAAAAAGGTAAAAATGTAACGCACGCCTGAAAAAAAATTAGCGATGTTTATGGACCTAGTGCAGTGTCTGTGAGAGTAGCACAAATTTGGTTTAAGCGTTTTCAATCCGGAAATTTTTAAGTCAAAGATGCACGTCGCTCTGGTCGCCCCATTACGGATAAAATGGATGGCATTTTTGAAAAAGTGGAGCAAGATCGGCATATCAGTAGTTACGACGTAGCTGAAGAACTGGGAATTGACCACAAAACAGTTTTGGCGCATTTGAAAAAAACTGGGTACACAAAAAAGCTAGATATTTGGGTACCTCACGAGCTCACTGAAAGAAACCTAATGAACCGTGTACTCATTTGTGATTCTTTATTACGACGTCATGAAACCGAACCATTTTTGAAGAAGCTGATGAAAAGTGGATTACGTACGACAAGAACGTGCGAAAAAGGTCGTGGTCAAAGGCCGGTCAGGCTTCACAGACTGTGGCGAAACCCGGGTTAACTCGCAACAAGGTGATGCTGTGTGTGTGGTGAAATTAGAAAGGCATTATTCATTATGAGCTGTTACCACCAGGCAAGACCTTCGACTCTGAACTCTACTGCGATCAACTGATGAGACTAAAGCAAGAAGTTGAGAGAAAGCGGCCGGAATTAATCAATAGAAGGGGTGTGTTTTTTCATCATGATAACGCCTAGACCTCACACATCTTTAGCCATTCAGCAAAAATTAAGAGAGTTTGGTTGGGAGGTATTAATGCATCCGCCGTATAGTCCTGACCTTGCCCCTTCAGAGTTCCACCTGTTTCGGTCTCTTGAGAATTATTTAGGTAATATCAGGTTAGCATCACGAAAGGACTGCCAAAACCACTTGTCGCGGTATTTTGATCAGAGGTCCCAAAATTTCTACAGCAATGGGATCATGTCCCTACCTACAAGATGGCAAAAAGTTATCGAGCAAAATGGTACCTACATACTTTAGTTAAATGTAAATAAACTATATTAAAAAATGTTTTGAATTTTCTTAAAAAATGCGTAGAAACTTTTTCCCCAACCTATTAAATTCGATTTTTTGTCTATTGATTGTTATAGGCTATATATGATATCGCTAAACGCGGGTAAAACCGCGGGGGTCAGCTAGTTAATTATAAATATATAATAAATAATCTAATTAATCCCTATTTCCCTTGGTCACGCCAAACTTGAGAACTAGCTTAATAAAGAAAATAGCCAAGATATTGGAAGATTTCCGAAAACTGTACGACTATCTTATTATCGCGCGTATGACAGTTCGTGCATTACAGACCTCCGGAACGCTGGTGAAACCGCGGACAGCTTGTAATATTTAAAAACGCGGGTTTTCTAATGCCGCTGCCTATATTTGCGAATAGACGTAACAATGTCAAACTATTTCATCTATAAATAATAATTATGTACAGCAAAATGTCAACGCTTAGGCACCATTAACTTGTCAACCTTCGTCAGGCGTGCTATCATGTATTGTGTTAAAATACCTATGCTTTTTTTTGTACCATCCAAATTTCAATATATTTATACTCAGAACTAGATGCCATCCCGTGGCTTTTCTCGCATTCTCGTGCGATCTAAGATATCAAGCGATTATAACATAGCCTATGGTCCTCGCGAATAGTGTAGCTTTCTAACAGTGCAAGAATTTTTGAAATCGGATGAGCAGTTTCGGAGATTTTCTCCTACATACAAGCTTCCAAACATGACCTATAAATAAAAAGAGTGGGTGGCATTGCGATTTAAATATAATAATAATAATTAAGCCATTTATTCCATATCTTCACTCAACTTCAAGGCTTCAACGTTAAGGCTTCAAATTACAAAGAAAAGAAAATACTTAAAATTAATGTTAGTATTGTTTAAAAGATATGGACCCCGTTTGGGTATGGGCCTCCTCCATCCTTTTCCATGACTCCCTGTCCTTGCCTGACTTTATCCAGTCGTTTCGATTTCAATATATAATACTGTAATTTTATGGCCAGTGTTCCGATTTATTCATTAAACTAAACATTGCTATCTCTTTCTACACTCAGGCAACTTGAATTCTCAATCTGTCTTTACTTCTTATTAAAATAAAGACATAGGTAGGTATGTAGGTACATAGATTTGATTAAGTTCACTGATGGAGCAAATTTGTTACAAAAATCTATGTCAGTACCTATACTAGCTATACTAAAAATATGTGTGTATATCGACAACAGCGCCACCTACCAGGTCAAACTACTTTTATGAACCATCCAGATGACCCCATGTTTTTTTTTTATCAAAATTGGTCTAGCCGTGTAGGCTTACGAGCAAATCCACACCAGAATATTATATAACGATGTATTTGAAACCTATGTAGTGGACCAGCAATAGGCTTTTCAAAGTATAGGTTCAACTTATGAACGTTCTTTTCAAACACTGTCGGGTTGCGGCTCAACGAGGCCTCCGAGAGTGAACTTCTCACGTGATTGTGTAGTTAACAAAAGAGACAGAGCATAGAGGCCGCGACGAAGCACCGTCGAGCTACTTAATTATTACCATTTCCAGAAGGCCGTATGTTTATAAATTTAATGTCCCAGAATATTATTATTAGCAAAGATAAACAATAAATTCTATACATTCCCCATTTTTTTAAGAAGTTGCTCCTACTGCAGAGTTCGTCCGGAGAAGTACTGCCACCCTTGCTTCCATGAAGTAGTAGTGCACTTGTACTGTGATTCGGTTAGAAAGCTAATGCCGTTAAAATTACAGGCACATGAGACTTATCAACTTTACGTGTAAGGGTCGACAACGCATTGGTGATGCCCTTGATGTTAGGAATGCCCATAGGTGGTGACCAGGGTCTTCTTTTCCATTGGGCACTCTGGGCCTGTGCCCAGGGCCCCGCGATTCGTGGGCCCCCCTGGTCCGAAAGGAATGGAACCCGTTGACGTCGATAGTGGCGTCAAATCGGATCGATGTGTCGCGCTCTTAGAGCTCTCATAGCGTTGTCTTAGGGGCCCCCTTATCCTAGTGCCCAGGGCCTCCAATAGTTTAAAGATGGCCCTGGCGGTGACTACTTACCATCAAGTCAACCGTCTGCTCATTTATCGGTGTAATGAGACTAGTGGTTAACCTGTCCCCTACTTATATACGAACCCATTGCTACGTGGTCTGTAGGTTCAGCTATCATGTCCCATAAAGATAAAGATTCCCATATAATTTTAAAGAGACGGAAACAAACGTCTCCATCGCCATTCTAATGCAACACTGTTCAAAATTTACGACGCTATAGACATGTAGCAAAGTTCTTAACTTTAAGAATCTCTTTTATTTAGTCGGAGGCCATAAAACACAAGTGTGGAGCCACCCAGTGTCAAGTTTAGAGTGCTACAGTGCGCTTGGCCATAAAAATATCCTAACTTTCAGCCTATGAAGTATTTAAAATGTTGCTTTAGATATTTTATGGGACCGTAAACATACCGTTAAATGTTTAATAGTTCTCTTTGAGCTTCATAAAACGTTATCAGATTAATAATTATTGTTAACATTTTAACGACTCGTTAGGGAATAATATTGCCGTCGTTTTGTGGGGGAAACGGTTAAATATGCATTATTTAGGAAAAGGCAGTAATCACAACAGCCAGCCCTCTTCTAATAATTTGAGGTCAGCGCTATTCTTCTTTTGTCCTTCTGTTCTACATTATTTTTCTTTTCGCTCCGCCTGTCTAAAGTCAACTCTCTCTTGGATAGACTAGTCAACAAGTGCCATTTGGACCAACTTTTTTCAGCAGTCTCCGAAAATTATGTATGAGGTGTCATTCGATTCGGAATGGCATCTAGATGATTTTTGAAAAAAATGAAGTTCCGCTTGCAAAAATTGTAAAAGTTATTAACAATTAACTAAAAAAAAAAAGGGGGTTTTAGTTTTTTGTAAATATGTATCTCAAAAACTAATAAAGATTTTTCAAATCTGAAAAATGATTCAAAAAGAGGAGGAAATTTCCTAAAAAAAGTCTTGACTCCCGAAACTGTACGATAAATATTTATAATTTTTCCAGAGGGATGAAAATACGGCCGAAAACGGGTACTCTGGCTTGGAGAAGCCACGCCCACTTTGGGCACTTCAACAATAAACATTTTTTAAACATAGTAAATATGAAAAAAAAAATTGAAAAAATTCAGGCAGCAACTGAATAGATGAATGAATAATAATCCGCTTGAACAAAATTTTTATAATAATTTTTCATTTGATTATTCAATAGTTAATTAATAACTTTTTTCTGCTTGCACATTAACATTGCAAGTGTGATAATTGCTAAACTATAAGTTTTAGATTTTTTTTCCTCTCTTGGAGCAATTCTTCAAAGGCTTAAGAATAGAATCCCGTTGGGAAAATTAAAAAATGTTTATTTTTCAATTTTTTATTAATAATTTTCGTTGTTGCAAAATTAAAAACTTAAATTAATCATCGAACAAAATTTTTTTTTTAAATATTATTAACGATCCGTTTTTATGTTATTAGAAACTGCATAGAAATAATTTTTTAAAATTTTTATCTCTAATTGTTTAAAAAATTGTTATAAACAAATGCGTTGTTTATAAGATAATTGAAAATTTTTTTTTGGAATTTCAATCTTTGATACAAATAATGATTTTTAAAAGAAAAATTGTTCCTTAAAAAAAATTTTTTAGTGCTTAAAAACGCATTTGTTAATTAACAATTATTTTCTCTCACTTCTAATTAATATTAAGGAACGATATTTTTTTTAAAAATCATTATTTATTTTTCTTTTCGATATAAAAAAAAAAAATTCATTTTATTTATTTTTTCATTGTTTATGCAATAAACAATTTGTTATAAACAAATAAATTTTTACCTTTTATTTTTTTTTCTATTCTACTTTCTGTCACAAAAGCAGAAATGATTTTTTTTTTTTTTTTTTAATTTTTTTTTTTATTATTTTTTTTTAAATTTTTAAACATAAGTTCTCTGTAATTTCGTCATCTTACCTGGTTTTTCATCCTTAACATTGTTATAATATGGAAACTAATGGAGATACGATTAAAAAACTTAAGACTTTTTTATTGTCTATTAGATAATGAATAAATTCAGCTTAAAAGTTTAGTTGTTACTCATTTATTTATTAACTTTATAGCAATTGTTGATGAAAAATACTTAGGGAAAAATTTTTTTTTTTGCTTTAATGATTAAAAATCTTGTTAACTATTACAAATATGACTACCTCATTCAAGTATCTTATCAATTATTGTTCATTACTCAACATTTTTACATTCTACATTTTAAAATCACTTCATTGTACTTAGAATTCTTAATATTACTAAGGAAAAAAAAAGTTTTTGCACAGTTTATTAGCCTAAGCGTATTAGATAGGAAAAATGATCTTTACATTGTTTTTCGTTTAACAAAATTTATTAATAAGTTGTTATTACATATTATAATATTTTTTTTTTTTGTTTTTTCATTTTATTTTATATTCCGTTTATTTTTTTGCAACAATGGTAAAATAAATAAAATGAAATTTTTTTTTTATATCGAAAAGAAAAATAAATAATGATTTTTAAAAAAAATATCGTTCCTTAATATTAATTAGAAGTGAGAGAAAATAATTGTTAATTAACAAATGCGTTTTTAAGCAATAAAAATTTTTTTTTAAGGAACAATTTTTCTTTTAAAAATCATTATTTGTATCAAAGATTGAAATTCCAAAAAAAAATTTTCAATTATCTTATAAACAACGCATTTGTTTATAACAATTTTTTAAACAATTAGAGATAAAAATTTTAAAAAATTATTTCTATGCAGTTTCTAATAACATAAAAACGGATCGTTAATAATATTTAAAAAAAAAATTTTGTTCGATGATTAATTTAAGTTTTTAATTTTGCAACAACGAAAATTATTAATAAAAAATTGAAAAATAAACATTTTTTAATTTTCCCAACGGGATTCTATTCTTAAGCCTTTGAAGAATTGCTCCAAGAGAGGAAAAAAAATCTAAAACTTATAGTTTAGCAATTATCACACTTGCAATGTTAATGTGCAAGCAGAAAAAAGTTATTAATTAACTATTGAATAACTAAATGAAAAATTTTGTTCAAGCGGATTATTATTCATTCATCTATTCAGTTGCTGCCTGAATTTTTTCAATTTTTTTTTTTCATATTTACTATGTTTAAAAAATGTTTATTGTTGAAGTGCCCAAAGTGGGCGTGGCTTCTCCAAGCCAGAGTACCCGTTTTCGGCCTTATTTTCATCCCTCTGGAAAAATTATAAATATTTATCGTACAGTTTCGGGAGTCAAGAATTTTTTTAGGAAATTTCCTCCTCTTTTTGAATCATTTTTCAGATTTGAAAAATCTTTATTAGTTTTTGAGATATTTACAAAAAACTAAAACCCCCTTTTTTTTTTAGTTAATTGTTAATAACTTTTACAATTTTTGCAAGCGGAACTTCATTTTTTTCAAAAATCATCTAGATGCCATTCCGAATCGAATGACACCTCATACATAATTTTCGGAGACTGCTGAAAAAAGTTGGTCCAAATGGCACTTGTTGACTAGTCTATGGAAGGCTTTTGACCACTTCATTCACGGTGTAAAGTGCAACCATAGACTATACCGTATATAGTAGCCTATCTCTAGAGAGAGCAGAAAGTACACAGACCCCAAATAATTGAATCGGGCAGGCAGATGATGGTCATAAACTAAAGTCCATGTACTAACCTGTGAATGGTCATATTGTGCCCTGTCGGAGAGGGCTAGCAGTTGTCCATCGTTGACTCTAACGGAGCGCTGAATCTTTGGACTCAGCATGTTGATCGAATCTGTAAAAATATTTTGTGTTAGAAGATCAGATGATACTCAAATTGATACCTTACATTAGTATTCTTAAGGTTGCTTTTATATTTAGGTGATAGTGTCTTACAACTCTACCTGCAGTTGTACGGTAAGTACGGGCCTATAAAAAGTTGAGCTGGTAGGATTTGCCATTGGCACTTTACAGATATACTGGATAAAGACATGAGATGCTTTTTATATACGAGGCGGATACTAGTGTATTACCTATTTTTATTTATGTATTTTAAATTATAGATAGTGTAAGCGAATAGATGGAGTAATGCTATCTGGACTCAAGACTGGATAAGTACAAGAACTGAGGCCCGATTTGTTAAGAGCTCTGTCGGTAAACTTCGTCAAATTCAAGACCTATTTAGATACTTCGAGGGCATAGGCCAGGCAAGCCCATATCAAGTCCCATTTCTGCCTGAAACAATTCTATTTTAATTTGAATACGCCCCCTAAAATCTGAAGCGTACATATATAAAGAGGTTTACATCCAGCAGTAAACTACCATAACCTATTTTGATGACCACAATATCTGCAGGTATTTTATATCTACCCGTGTAGGTACGTGGAGACGATGATTGCTTTTGCATAATCAACCGTACAAAAGTCCGCTTTAAGGTCAAGAATCGGGGAATGAGTTCCATGCGGGCTTGAAGAAAGGTAAGTAGATTATATAACTTATGCAAGAGTAGTCTGCACAACTTAATACAGACAGGTTTCTTTGCGTTATTTTAAAGGAGCCATTTTTATATTCTAGGTATAATGGAATATTTATTACCTACTTAATCCTCGTTATTATCTATTTCAAAGACAAACTTATATATTTTTTATATTGCGATTTATCAAGAGAAATTCAGCGTTCAATTTTTGATTGTCATGTTTAGCTTTTGCGGTTATATTTTACGTAAAGTTTGGCGACAATGCCAAACGGAAATTAAATTGTCTTCAAAAGCGTCAACTGTGATTAAAACGACCTAGTTAAATACCTTTATAGGATGAGAAAGTAAAAACAACATCATTATTATGTCAACCGATATAAAATTTTACATCGGCAGCGTTACTTTGATATTTATTTAATTATATTTTAAGTAAATACTTTTATAAACTTGTTATCCCCGCGATTTCACCCGAATTGTAGAAAGAATTATCAATTTACGACGTTAAAATACTAATAAGTATATAGTTATAAATATACCTTTTTTTACTGTTAATCTAGGTGAAATCTCTTGAAATTTTATAATGTTTTAAATGGGTGATTTTGAATATTTGAATATCCTTAGGTAATTAATTAGTACTAATAGGAACACTCACCTTTTATTTCAATGAAATCATGTTAGAATAAATATATTTGTTCTTCTCGTATCTTCTCAAAACTACCTTTCATTTAACATCCATTTTTAAATTAACAATTCTTAAAATAACCTTAGACAATAAGTGATCTAATGAGTGATCATTTTAAATAGGAAACAGACAACACGTTAGATTTATCAACAGAAAATAGCGTAGAAACGAGACAACGATTAATATTCAACTTCAAAGATTATGTATTTACACTAGTATCATAATTCATAAGCACGGGACCGTTACGAGCGCCTGTTGAATTTGTAAACGAAATATGATTTTTCAGTCAAAAGTTTGCTCACACAATTTATACAGGCGCTGTTTAAGTTATAAAGCGTATTCACGGATTACATTATTGATATTTACGCGTCAGTCTGTCATAATTAAGTTCGCCTTGAATTTTTTTTCAAGCTTTAAAGGATGGTAGGGTGTTAGTTGGTAGAGAGCGACAGTACGACTGCCGGGCTCGCACCTGTGGCTGAATCGACCGTTGCGCGCCTGCGTGCCCTTGATGACGTATGAGAAACACCATAGAACTTAGAATTACCAGAGGTCCAATATCATTAATGGTCAGGTTTTATTTTGGAATAATTCTAAGCTTCTCTCGAAGATAGTTATTACAGCCTACTTATAAGCAAAAGCTACCTTCCGAATGTATATAATACTATTCTAATAACCTTCAGAATATAATTCTATTTTCATATATTGTGTATTCATTGATTTTGTTTCTATGTAAGAGTTACCCCAATTAAATTAAGTAGCCCTAGACCATGCGACATGCATTAAGTAGGTAGGACTTAAAAAACATAACGTGTAGGTACCTACTATTAACTTTGCTGTAGTAGGAATATAGCCAGCAAATAAAAATTATGTATACTGGCAGGTAAATAATACATATATATTTTTTTAAATAAAGTTATGTATATAGGTATGCAATTTACAGTGCGGGTCCCCGTGAATCATTAAGAGATATATTTAGGGAAATAAATATAATGAACCTTCACTATATATTTATGAAAATATAATGTTTATACGTAGAAACATAGGAATGTTTGAGTCAAAACTAGATATCCATAATATTAATACAAGACAAAGGGAGAAGTTAGTTGTTCCATACTTTAGACTAACAAAAGTAAACAAGTCATTTCTTGGTAATTGTGTTCGATTTTATAATAAAATAATTTCAGTAACCAAATTGTCTGATCATATTAGGAATGTTTTGAAAGAAAAAGCGTATTACAAAGTAGTTGTATTGAAGATAAAAATGTATGGAAATAGCTACTCTCTGCACAGTGCACCTCTAATTATCTTGTTTAAGTTATAAGTAATATTGTTATTTTCTATTTTGTAGATTTGATATTTCATTTTTTTTTTTTGTTTTTGAATATTACCTATATAAAGTATTTTGTAATTGTTAAATATAAAATTATGTAAAATTGATATTATAAAATAGCCAAAAAGTCAGAATAGATAAAATTTATATAAAAAAATATTTAGTAAAAAATAAAAAAGAATGTAACCATGCTGAGTTTCTTGCCGGTTCTTCTCAGTTGAAGGCTGACTTCCGAACCGGTAGTATCTTCAGTAACTTTAAATTTGACCTTCATAAGTGCCTTCCGAGGGCCTAAACTGAATAAATGGTTTTGAATTTTGAAATTTTGAATTTAAACAAAAACAAGAACAACATTAAAACAAAAGTCGGTATATGGCCAGTGCCCTCAAAATGAATACCATTTTGATTTCTAGACATAGTAGACTTAAGAGTAAGTAGTAAGTAAAAGGATAAATTATTAATGAAACATGGATGAAACATTACTAATTCTATGGGAATTCAGTGAGTCGCAGTTTCCGCGGCAATAAAACTCCCGTGCTCTTCATATCTTTGTTTTACACGCGCCGTGAACTTCACATTACCTTTGTACAACATTGTACATAGCTATATTAAAAAACCCTATGCATACATAGAACATTAAGATCGTCTCGGTGTATTATTGCTCAAACGGGCTTAAACCATAACTCTCCTTTTACTGCTCCGTGAAAATTAAAGGAATTATTACTTTCTATGCGATGTGACTTAATTTAATTGGATTTGTCAATATTTTTTATTGACTACGGTTCGTTAGTTAACATTTACGGGCTGAATTGTCTTTTGATGCTATTATAGAATATAGGGGAAGGTAGGTATAACATTTTTACTTATATGCTTTTCTTTGGTGGTTTAATTAATTGATAATAATTTTTTTTTGCGGCAGCACCATACCAATTTCAACAATAGCTTTGCTAGTTTTAAAAGCATTGTAATTTTTTTATCTGTAATAATTGTTTTAATTCAGGTATCGTGAATACTGACTGGGATAATGAATGAAATAACCTCACTATCTCAGTGTTCCCTTCATTTTATTTGTAAACGTAAACCGACGTCCAGTCATAGTTTTTGAGGAAGTCTAAAATAATGATGCCACAAAGTTTGGAATACATCACAATTAAATAATCGATTATCAAGTTAGGCGAACACTATCGATAATCGTGTTCGTATCGTACACCGCTGCATAATGAACAACCAGTCGCCAGTCAGTCTGTCTGTTAGCTGTCAATGTCGCTCATCTGTCAAAAATAAAAAAATCTTCGAAACATTTGCAGCGTAGCGAGCGCTAGTAACAATAAATTGCGGCTACTCGCAGCAACAAATCAGCTGTAATTGTTTTCATTTTAATCACAAACTGATTAAGAACTATTATCATATAAATAAGCGAGTGTATTAGTGATCGTGATAGATACCACCGCCCGGCGTTTCTTGTAATGTTATAAAGTTGAATAAGACGCGAAATATGGCTTCGTGTTCGAAAAATGATATTGTTAATAGATTGCTTAACGTGCGGCTGGACGATGGAGGCGGCGGGGACGAGCTACCTCCGCAGAACATGTTACCATCCAACCAACTCTCGAGACACATTGTAATATCGCATGACGACGAAAACGGCCATTCCTCCGATGCTATGCCATCATCGTCCGGTATTGAAAACTTACAGCCTACCAACAGCTCCGGAGGACGATTACACAACTGGCAAGCGACCAAAACAACGGTCAAAGAACGATTATCATTCCTTTTCAACAACGAAATATTATGCGACGTACATTTCATAGTAGGTAAAGACGCAAATCAACAAGTTATACCAGCACATAAGTTTGTCCTCTCTGTGGGCAGTGCGGTGTTTGACGCTATGTTTAATGGAGTCCTAGCAACAAAGTCTGATGAAGTTGAATTGCCCGATGTGGAGCCAGCTGCGTTTTTACACTTACTAAAGTTCTTATATTCCGATGAGGTCAGAATCGGGCCAGAGAGTGTCATGACGACGCTTTATACAGCAAAGAAGTATGCTGTAGCTGCACTGGAAGAACATTGCGTTGATTTTTTAAAGAGTAATTTGGGAACGGATAATGCGTTTTTGTTGTTGACTCAAGCTAGGTTGTTTGATGAGCCTCAGCTTGCTGCATTGTGTTTGGAAATGATAGACAAGAATACTGCTGATGCGTTGAATGCTGAGGGATTTACAGATATCGACCAGGATACACTCAATGCGGTTTTGGAGAGGTAAGATTCCTTTGATTATATTTGCAGTTTGCTTCCAGCTAATCATTTAGAAAAGAATACATTCTAAACCATATTTTAATATGAACTAAGAAGTATAAAATAATTAGTCTTAGTATAATTAAATAATTTGAATAGAATATAAGTTTATTGACAGCACAAAACATAATACAAGGTATAAATTAACAGACAAGACAGTGATAAAAGAAAAAGTAAAAGGCACAAAACAAACAATAAATAACTCCAAGTAGTCAAAATTGCTTTTATGTATAATACATGTGACATCCCACGGAAATACGGGTAAAACCGCAGGGGACAGCTAGTACATTTATAAATACATAAGATCAGATTTTAAAGTGAACTGTTTTGCCTTTTTTTTCTTAACATATCCAATCCTGAGCTATGTTCAGGCATTCTCATCAGGAATACTGTCTCTGCCTGAACTTTTGAAGAGACAGCCAAAGACAGCACCAGCTAAGAGCACTGATCATTGCAGAAAGATGGAAACAATATTGGGTCTATAGGGAGAAACAAATTACTGGCATATGAGATATAACAACTTCACATGTCAGGGACAACAACGCATTGGCAATCTGGTGTTGCAAATGTCCATAGGCGGTGGCGACAATATACCGTTTGTCTATATATCTAATACGCCTATTAAAAAAACAAATGGTTGCACTCCGGAGGTACCGGCAGAAGTGAAAACTTGAACATTAACGTTGTGCATTTTTACCGTCTTACGAATTTTCGATCAGGCCATCATCAAAAATCAGCGAAAAGTGCTCAACGCCACTTAAGAAGTTATCATTTAAAAAAAATGAACTTGCGAGACAGGTTGCAGATTTATTGATTAAGGCAATAGGATGCCTGTATAAACAAATGTCTCAGCAGATTGTCTACCAATGAGGGGGCATCATTGGTGTCAGCAGCTAAGAGTGTCTAGAGTTTCACTGACGTTTCAATCCTTTGTGCATGCTTTTGCGCTCCACTCAGTCCCGCCAGTGTAGGTGTCGCTACTTACCAACAACACCTGCCCTTATTTTTATGTTTACCTTTTTGGGTCACTCGGCCCGAAAACCGGTCCTTTTGCGGACACAGGTCCAACACGTAGAGGCCCCTTTAAGATACGTTGATGTTGTAAATATATACCTAGGGCATTATTATTATTTCCAGAGATACTCTCCGCATAAGAGAAGCAAAGATCTTCTCAGCAGTGTTACGCTGGTCCGAAGCGGAATGCATACGGCGCCAGCTCCCCGTCACACCAACCAACCAACGCATGGTACTTGGCCGTGCTTTCAACGCTATCAGATTCCCATTGATGTCGGTAGAAGAATTTGCAATGGGGCCTGCACAGAGTGGTTTACTTGATGATAGAGAGATAGTCCAGCTTTTTCTATACTTTACGGTTAATCCAAAACCAAACGTTGGGTTTCTGGATACTCCCAGGTGCTGTATGACTGGCAAAGAGTTAACGGTGAATAGGTTTCCCCAGACAGAGTCTCGGTGGGGTTACAGTGGAACAACTGATCGGATCAGGTTCACGGTTGACCAGAGAATTTTTGTTGTCGGTTTTGGACTGTACGGGTCATATTTTGGACCTACTGAGTATGAGGTTCATTTGCAAGTGAGTAATATTTTCAAATTTCTTTTTCTATGTTAAACAAATTGTGATCTTTGCATGTCTTGATTATTTGCCAGTGTATAGCAATGTATTTAAAATAATAAACTGGCTAAAACAGGCCTGACCAGACCAGCACAACGTGGGTTCGGTTCCCACCCAAGACAAACATTAATTTGCATAACAATATTGTCTTTTTGTTCTGTGTCTTGGTGTGTGTCTATATAAGTATGTAGAATGTCAGTTATCTGGTTTCCATATGCTTAGGTTGGTATCAGAAAACCATGCATAAAAATGTCCCTGAAGTTATATTCATAAATTCATCGGAACCATTTTTTTACAGTAAAATGGTCAAAATAAAAAACTACATTAAAATATAATTTTCTTCAAGCATCTTGAGTATTTATATAAAATTAACCACCGTTCACAGATAATCCATTTGGCAACGAAGAAAGTATGCGGCTCGAACACAACGACATTCTGTTGCGATGGCACCGACGACACCTTCCGCGCCATGTTCAAAGAGCCCGTGGAGATACTCCCTAACACGTCTTACATAGCTAGTGCCAAACTAAAGGTAAGAAAACCCAAAGCTAGACGCCTATTCCTCTTAGTTTTAAGCTTTATGAAATCTTTTTAATCTACTAAAAAAAGGAGGTTCTCAGTTCTTCGAATTCTTTTTTTAAATATATTTTTCCTGATAACTCAATACTGCACGGATTTGGATTTTTTTCTTATATAAACTTATTTAAGGCCAATTTTGAGCCACATAGTAGTGATGGTCGTCCACAGCCAAGTTTTAGTCGAATAGTGGCCAGTCTACTAAAACCTTTACTGATATGCATGTATTGATTAATAAAATGCCACCGAATTTAGTCGATTAAACGCAATATAACGCAGTTATGTGGAATTCAATAAAAAAATCAAACAGAAAAGTAAGCCGATAATCAAAAAATATATACAGGAATATTTTTTATTCAGTTCGCAAACTTTGACAAATTAAACTTAAATGAGTTTTATTAAACACCTAATTTTTATTTTGATAAGTTTTAGTACAAAAAATAAAGTAATCTTTAACGAAAGATATAGATTTTAAACTTGAAGTTATGGCTACTCAGTCGCTCGGGTCGGGCGCCCACCCCGGCCGCGGCCTTGGCAACAGCTGGCTCTACCGCCGCGTGCGGCGCACAAGCGCGCGCCCTTTGATATTATTATGAATAGATAGTGTCCATTATTTGTTGATTTTAAAATCGAAAAAAAGTTAAAAAAAAAATTTAACAAAAAATGGAAGTGTGTTCTGTTACTGATATTGAACCACCAAAATTTTTTTGCGCATTGCTTAAAAAATATTCCTGTATAAGAATTTGTAAAGTTTCCTGATTTTTATATATTTCTGTTATTATTTTTTTATAAATAGCCAAATACTTTGTATCGAGTACGGTCCATTGGTAAGAAACTTATGAATATAGATATCACGTTTGCCGGCGCTTGAAACACAAAAATATACACGCACTCCTAAATGCACACTTTCCTTATAAAAATTACTTATTTTAAACTGAAACTACTTAATTTTTTTTTAAATATTAATGACGGTATTGCGATTGACCTCAATATCACCTGATGGTAAGTGAAAATGAGACCGAAGATGGAGCTCGCTTTCCCGTTAGTTGCCTATTCACTCTTTTCTTGATTATGTCAGTGTACTTTCATTGCAAAAGGCTTACTTTAATGTTTTTAACTATCACCGTCACTCATATTTTGCAGAGTTAAAATAAAACACACGCAACCCTGCCCGCTCTCTATCAAGAAATATATTTAGAAAAACCATAGTCGTCTGTGTTTTGTCTGTATTCAACTCTCACAAAGTAGGTTTTTTATGGTTGGTAATGGTTAAATTACTTCTACTGGCACGTTTGGAAAAAAATATGAGCTTTTTTTTTTTACGATACACACGTCCATAAAGCGACATGATGAAGTTAACTGATAACTGTCTTTTTTTTTCTTTTTCTTTTTTTTTTATACCACTTGAGCCGACAAACAAGCAGACGGTCCACCTAATGGTAAGTGGTCTCCGCCGTCTATGGACATTTGCAACACAAGGGGCATCGCCAATGCGTTGTCGACCTTGAGACGTGAAGTTGTTAAGACTCTTACCTTACTACCACACCTTACCTTTCTAACCGAAACACAGTAATACAAGTGCACTACTGCTTCACGCCAGAAATGGGTAAGGTGGTAGTACTTCCTCGGACGAACTCTGCACTAAGCTCTACTACTCCAAATAGGTCTCACCGGAACACCGCAACTGTCAGTGAGTAATGTCAATATTGTCAATCTTAAAACGTCAAAAATGGCTATTCGTTGCTACAGGTACAAAGAGTTTGAGCACTACTTACAAATATCATGTTCACGAATAGGAAAGACAAATGCTTTAAGTACAGTTTTTCTCACCAATAATAATTACTAGAGTAACTTCTTACGCGTACACACTGTTATTTTTTGTTTCTTTTTTTTTATTTTTTCGTGTTACCTCTATGTAAACTCTTTGTGATAGAAAAACATAAATAAATAATTATTATTGTATTTGCTATGTCGTGTTCTGTCTTATGACATTATTGTCTTGTTGCTTAAGAGTCTAGTCAGTCAGTCAGTCTTTGCCCAGAGAAATTAGAATCTATGGGTCGCACACTGATCACAACAAATAGAGGACATAGCCTTATCTCAATTGAGAGAAATAAGCAACTAATAAAAAAAAACTGAAATTATTCATTACTACACGTGATATAAAAATAGCTACCTGAAACGATTGAAACATTTTGAATTTTTTTATTAAGGTCAAGTACTAATTAGTAATGACACTGACCAGAATCGAAGTGGTGAGCTGAAACAGTATATTGTTATGTGGTGAATTAAACTTTTATTTTAACATCTCTGCAGGGGTGTGAGGAAATCGCAAAAAAATTCGTTCCATACAAAATAAAACCTTTTTTTGTAAAAAACTACTTTAGCTCTGTTGTGATTTTAAACTCGATAAAACGACAAAACACCACAAAGCGTCACTATGCAAGCTCTCTCAAAAAACCGTCATGTATATTCCTCCCAAGGATTTATTTTCCGCGACCCCAAAGATGATCTTGATGAAGGATTTTTATTTTCCAGGGTACCGATTCCTATTACGGGACTAAAGGCCTACGACGCGTCACAGTTGACTGCAACAACGGGGAAAAGGTTGTATTTCAATTCTCTTACGCAGCTGGCAACAACAACGGGACCTCTGTGGAAGACGGTCAGATACCAGCAATCATTTTCTATATTTGAAAAAAAAAAAAAAGTTCTCCGCACCTTTTAATGCCAGAAAGTTATGGCTAAAAAAGTTTCGTCTATTTGTAACTGATCATTAATCTCTAATCGCTATCTTGGTTATTTGCCAGTCTAATTTGACTCTTATAACTGCTATTTAAGGGCCTAATATCATTCAAACGATAGGTTTTTTAGTTTCACAATAAGACGTTTTAAAGTAAATTCTCGTAATTATTATATTAAATTATTTTTAGTGTTTCAGATATCATTATATAAGTGAAAAATAGCAGACAATTTTCCTTTAACCAACGAACTTTGTTAAAATAGCAAAATCAAAACTCTTTCTTGAAAAAGTAACATTAAATTAGTTGTATAATTATTCTGCAAATATTTCTAGTATTCGTATTCTTTGAAAACATTGAAAATAAGTAAACGACGCTGCAATTTCATTCTTAAGTAGTTTAGAATAAGAATCAATTTTCATTTACTGCCAGGTGCCGCAAAAAAAGTCGTTATATTTAAAAAAACAAGATATAAAATTTAACGTTCCAAAATCAAACATTAACTTTCATCAAACATAAAAAAAATCTTAAAACATTGTGTGCTTCGAGAATACACTTTAAAATAAAGATTTAGGCTTCAATTTTCATTAGTCATAATATACGGGGTATCTGGCAGTTCAATTTAAATTAAGAAAAGTTTTTGTAGAGACTTCAAACGAATAGCGTATCAGAGTTTTACTCATCGATTGAGAAATCATCCCATAAAATTACAGTATACTTTTAAATCACAATAATTTGTATAAACATTGAAAATATAAAAAAAAGCTTTTAATCAAACTCAATGTTCCTTTATAATATAGTGATTTTATTCAAACATATCAAAATAAGCATGCGAAGTTTAAATCTAGAACTTTGAAAAAAAAAAACTTCAATAAAACATTTTTTCACAAAAAAAAATTGAATTTAAAATAATTAAATAGCTTTAAAATTTGTATTAGGCAGTTTTAAATGTAATTAAGTAACCTAAGTCGCTATTAAGAATACTATGATATAAAATTATTTTTTTCTCGACTCGCGTTCATGTAAAAACGCTTTGTAATTTTTAACCAAATATTTAAACGTTTATTTAGTCTCGTATATCTCTTATGTAGTAGTTTTAACACCTATCGTCTTGAAGGCCTGTTCAGATAAAGGATATTCGAAAATTCCAAGTGGATATGCGGTAAACTTAAGTTCAAACTTAAGCTGATAACGCAAAAGATACGGCATGGGCGGTACTGCGTTATATTCTGGTATCGGTTAAACCGTAGACCTTCATACTAATACCAGGCAGAAAACCACTCGGTATTTATCGTTACAGCGATAGGGAATATCCTTATAACTGAGCAAGCCTTTAAACAAAAAAAATATATTTGATCTTGATCCAAAAACTCTGGATTGACAAAAAATTTTGAAATTACCTGCAATGAAACTTGTGTTAAAAGACCAATCCATCGATTTTGAATCGGGATCAAATATAAGCCGTAAGTTAGTGGATTATGTCGTATATAAGATCTAAATTTCCGCTTCGGCTTCAGTTAAACTGTGATTCAAATATCACAAACAACATTCTCGTAAAAATGTAGTCTTGACTATACTACCGGCACGTTATGATGCCCATTTTGACGTTTCACATTGTCATAAGAAAAGAAACTGTATTGCCTTGGAATAAGGTTGATTTCCATCATCATACAATTAGCTGTTGGATCAATAGATGCACCTTATGTTTGAAGGAATAAAGGTTATTTTTCTTTGTCATTGTTAAACGTCAAAACGGCCATCATTGCGTGCCGCAAGTTTAGCTCCCGTCCCACTGGTTTACTCGCGTTACCGAAGCATCTTATGTGTACCAGGATTTTAACATAGCCTAAACTGGAATTACAAGATGGATTTTAAAATTCGTATGGCATTTGATACCCCAACTCTTGATAAAGCGCGACCCTTAGGAGTCGAGCAAAAACAAAAATAGTCCGTCGAAAAGACTTAAAAACGTAACGGGCCGGAGAAAACATACAGTTAGATACTAAATTTTACCCATTACAGGAACGCGGGTGAAACTGCAGGGGACAGTTAGTTTATCTAAACCCATAAGATTTAGTAAATCTTAAATGTAAGAATAACAAATTATTCTCGCAATAAATTTTCATTATTATGATCAGAGGCGAATCGACGCGTAAGATTCGACTAGTCCTGTATTGAAATATACTAAGTCCAGGCTGTAATTCAGGATTACTAAAACCTAGCTTTAAAGTAATTGGAATATTTTCTGATAGATATTTCCAACTAATAATCATAGCAAATGCCTTCATTTTATTCAGATGAAAATCGTTGAATTTATGTACTTTTTAACAGTTATCAATGCAGGTTATGTCAAAAATCAACATGAATCCAGATAATTTGGATCGGGATCATATATTAATTAGATCTCGACACCAATATTACTGCTATGTATAACATGTAATTTCTTATTAAATTGAAGGTAGGCTTTAAAATCAAAGTAATAAAACTAGAATGACTTAGATTTTTAATAACATTTGGTAGTTACATATGTAGTGTATTATTAATTTTGAGGCTTGAACGGCTTGAATTGGCTATGTGTGAAAAATATCGAACGAAAAGTATATTCAAGTTTCGATTATTGTCTATTCACACGGGCTTTAAGGAATGGAATCTGATTTTCTACTAAATAGAAACGTTCTATAACTGCCTGTCCTATGGTCACTCATTTAGTGTCAGTGTAAAATGTATGCTATGTGCTAGGCCATACGGTGCACTTATGGCAACATTTTTACAGTCGCCTGTCTGGCACTACTCTGCTTTGGTTGCTTGGTACAAGGTGTAAAGTTAAGATTAAAGTATGTGGTCAGTGATATACTCTTTAGTCTCTTACGACACTGAGATTAGTTTGAGGTAGTGTTCAGTGCTACCACATAATATAGTAATGTTCAAAATGATAATATGTTACACTCAAAATTCATAACCAGTTAAACCACTGTGTAGTGCAAATTCTGTCAAAAGTTATTATGACCAAGGAGGAGTTGTTCAACTGGGTAATAATGATTTTGATAAAATTTGGTTTTGCCTAAGAATCCTAGTCAAAACTACTTTAGAAATATTTGTGAAATGGATAAAGTATTAAACAAAGGGATTTTTTCTCTAATTGACTCAGGCTAGCCTTGCGGAAATCCATTATAACATATTGAAACTTATATCAAGTAACTAATTCCGCTGGACGCTAATGGAACAGAATTAGTTACTAGATATTTGTTTTTGTATAATTTTAATAGAGAAAATAATACAATCCAAAATCTCCCCAACCTCTGAATGATGGATGAACCGATGAATTTTCACTGTAACATATAATAATGTCTCAAACGATAAATTCCTCAAAGGCTAGTGTGAATAGACCCTGTAGCTTCTTTTCTAATTTCTACAGAATTATCTGTGATAGGTTTGTGGTGTGAGTTAGCGGAGGAATACCATTTGGACCATAGATATTGTTTTGGTCTTTGAGTGAAGTTGAATTTAACTCCCTTAATTATTTTCTTATGTATTATTGTGAATATCATAAATGTTTTAGTTTATAAGTTTCCCTTATTTATTACTATTTGTTTTGATGATCGATTTATTTATCCTGTATAATAGAAATATTCGTTTGTTTTTATGGACATATGATATATTAAATTGAAATTATTTTCCTGAAACAAAACAGCGAGAGATGCGAAACTTTATAGTATCAAGCGTAGGAACTAAGCGTTAAAAAATATAGTGGCCACACAACAATATATCGTGTAACACTACTGAATTTGACGTCTGACGTTTAGCACGGATAAAGCGCCCTGCACGTCCGTATAGAAGCTGGGCTTCAAAAAGAGTTAATTTAAAAATAAAACTGAACAAACAAACATAGAAACAAACGAATGTGTTAACCATATCGATTTAGATGAGGTGCCAAAATTAATTCTCAAAAGTAATTCAATTTGGAGCCTTTAGGTTGTGAAGTAGATTTATTTTGTTCTATTTATTATCTGTAATCACTTAATCAACAGTAGATACAATTCTTCAAACAATTTAAGTATTAACACTGATAACTATTTAACATTTTAGCTCGTATAACTTTATCGATATACACGACTAACTTAGCTTGACATAAGTTAGTTAACAAGTATAGCGAGCTGAGCTAAAGAAACTTAGCTGGATTTGGCATTATCATTATTGCTCTCCGTCAGCCAGTTGTTAGTGTCATAACAATCAAATAATAAATATCCAGGAAAATTCTCATACACACAACCATCTGATCCCAAACAAAGCAGAGTGTACTATTGAAACCAGATAACTGATATATATAGATAACCCAGTCACAAACAGACATGTTTATGCATAGATTTTGTGTGATGACAGGAGCTGTCAAATATACCTGCCAGATATTTTTTTTAAGTACTGTTGATGCACATGATTATAAAATTGTAGTAACATTCTTGTATTGTTTAAAATGTCCTCTTTCTGATCTTATTTGTTATAAATTGGTACATTTCTAGTCAAATTTAAACTATTAAGTATTATCATTTCCATTTATTAGGCCATTAGTCAAATCAAAAGTATTGTAAAAATGTTTATTGTATATGATCCCAAGCTATTGCTCTTTAAAATTATAAGTTAATAATGATCTTTATTTTGTTAACAATAAAATGTATTTTTGTTTATTTCTCGGTATTGGTGAGTTGTGAAGGAATTGAGATGTTTGTAATTCCTAAGTGTAAGACGTGTATTTTTAAACAAAATATTTTGTATAGAGGAACCGATGTTGGTATAGATGTCGTAAATAAATAAAATAACATATATATTTGCGTTTTATTTAACCTACTTTTAAACGGCAAGATTATATACTAATTTAGTAGATTTTGTCCCTTATGGCAAGACTTCTAACGTCTGCATATTATTCCAAATACAAAATTATATACTACGATTTAGAACACACATTTTTATTCTGATTAATAAATACCTTATTACAAAAAATTTCGTTTAAAATGTTTGTTATGTCAGTGTTTATGTTATGAACAACCCATTTCGTTTTGCCAATCCATGTGTCGTTTGGCCAAATTCTTGGATACAGGTTTCGTCTTCCCTATTGCTGTCAATATGTCTGATAGATCTAATCTGTCTTTGCGATTTGATTGATTACCTGAAACAGAGTAATCGTATAGTGAAATTTGTGTATATAAAACGCTAATAACTTTGTTATATGAGAAATAGGTGACCAGTTTGCTTGTCAAGTTGATAGTCGACAGGTAACCAGCGTATGTAACTGCAGTAGCCCTAACTTGCATGGGTGCCTTCTTCGGACAGTAACTGAATAAATGGTTTTGCATTATGTTTAGACTTATGTTATCCATAGTTATATAAACTATACGAAATATGTATCGTATATATACCCTTCTAATTTAGTTATTATTACTGTTAGATAGCATATTATGTAATTCTGTTACATCGTCAATGATCTTCACCAATTTGCTTATTGAATCCAATATGTGAACTTTATTTTGTTATTTCTTTATGAAAATACATATACTTTTAATTTGATTATTAGAATTGACTATATGCATAAAAACTAGGTACTAGATGAAAATTACCAAACTGGCAACACTCACATTTTCCTACCATATTTGGTAGCATTTTCCTTACGGTAGACATTAAAGCCTCTTTGCAAACGAGTTTTATATCACTACCGGAATACCCCTCAGTCTTGGCAGCCAACTCTTTGAAGTCTACCTTTGGATACAGCTCAATATTTTTTGTATCGAGATATTTTTCGAACAACTCTGTCCGGGTTTTGTAATCTGGTAGTGGTATGTAGATTCGCTTCTCTAATCTTCTGAGCATTGCTGGGTCTATTTCCCTGAAATGAAAATATCATAAGATATGCCTTAAATTTAAAAAATATAAATACTTAAGAGCGAGTTGGACTCACGTACGGTGGGTTCAATATAATAATTAGAAGTTTTGTATTTCCTAGCTAGAGCAATAAGATCTTTTTTATCTAGGATTAACTAGGATTGAAATTTCAAAATCTATGTCCCCAAATCTCACAAGTCGATAGAATTTGTAATTGCTGAGAACAGCCGTGACATCCATTTTACAACGACACAATTATCCATTAGTTTCATTTAAAAACTTTAACACTTACTAACCAAGGCATATTAGAATTGGCCAGCAAGAATACAACGCCATCCCTTCCCCCGATCCCGTCCAGCTCGGTAAGGAGTTGGGCCTTCAGTCTTCTGGAGGCCTCATGCTCGCCTGGTGCTGATCTGTCCGAGGCGAGGGTCTCCACTTCATCAATGAAGATTATTGAGGGAGAGTAATAGGAGGCCATTTCAAAAAGTACCTGGGATAATAAATTTGGCTTTATTTTTCCATAATAAAACACTAGGCCCTGTATGGTTCATAATATATACCCAAGAGCCTATAGTCGCTTGTGTCTTTTTTTAATGGTCTTGATTGTTAGCTTAACCTCTGATGGCCTTTCCACTCTTATGCGGACAATAGGTAACTACTAACACATAGTACCTACTTATCCTAGAAAACGTCAGATTTTCGAACGCAGCTAAATCGATGGGAAGAATTTGTATGAAAAAATATATGTAAATGATTGTGACTACAACTAGACACGCTGCACGAATCTTAACACAAAAGACAGAGTAAGGTATAATAGTCATTTTAAAACAAAAGCCAAATGTTTGCTTTTGATTGAAGCCTTACCACTGTATAAATGACTCTCAGCATGCAATATTATTCTTTTTTAGATATAGCAATACCTTCACGATTTTCTCCGATTCCCCTCTCCATTTATTAATTAAGGTGCTGCAGGCTATGTTGAAGAACGTGCACTGACTCTCACTGGAGACGGCGCGGGCCAGCATCGTCTTACCCGTGCCAGGAGGACCATGTAGCAATACCCCACGCCATGGCTCCAGGAGACCTGTAAACACTTCTGGATACCTGGGATCCAGATTGTTTTAATGTTGAAATATGGGAATCCTCTATGCTTTAAACAAAATTTTAATATAAATCAGTTAGTCTTTTTCAACACACTTCTATCAAATTAAATAATTATAAAAACAAAAACATTTTTGTGAATAAATAAACTGTGTAATCAAAATATGATAAATAAACATGTTTCATCAAATTATTTATTACTAGCTGTCCCCCGCGGCTTCACCCGCGATTAGCGATATCATATATAGCCTATAACCATCCAGGAAAAAATCCGTGTCGAATGGTAGCAATCCCATCTCGGGATGTTCTGTAATTTTGAGGTCATGGTGCGTCAAAGGAACCCTATTTTGCCAGTAGTCTCGGAGGTATTTACCTCGATCTAGACTAATTTCGAGTTGGTAACACTCGAGTCAAGTTACGACAGACTGATAGAAACGTTAAACTTCGGTCAATTTTCTTCAGTCATTCCATGATTGAATGGGAAAATGGTAAATCTTTAAATAATCACAATTGTAATACAAATTTGAACGAAAGAACGCAGGTCGCGCATTATAAAGATTTTGGTACTACAGTAGCGGCATCTCGTGACAGTAGATTAAAAAACTACTTGTGATTGTCACTACCCTAACTACCGAATTAATAGTTCTTTATTACAACATAGATGGCCTTTTTTAAATTATTATTTTTTTGGATAAATACTTTCAGGAATTACTATTTCTATTAATAATACTTATTCACTATGGAAAATAAAGAAATATGCTTAAAAAATCGTGTCTCAACAGAAAAATACATGTACATAAAACATTTAGGTTTGAACTGAGGTATATGTGTTGATATTCAACAATAAATTCAGCACTACAATCGACTGGGGGGTTGGCATCTCCTGTAATCCGGCGTCTCGGAGGTCGGAAACGGCGGATGGTTTGAGGTCGGGAATCACTGTTGTTAAGTGTCCCATGTTGACCGGACGTCCACACTAAGCCTGGTATTGATATGGACCTCCCGGAGGAGTCTGGGAGGTGCAGGTTAATTAAAGAGGGGCGAACCGGGCCAGGGGGGAAACCCAGCAGCCAAAAGTCCCCGTATCGGGCAGTAGTGGGATAGCGGCCGGGAGTGGGTGCTTAGTAACAGCCCAACCGAGATAATCAGACCCGTTTCTTTTGCAAAATTACATCATTACTCGAAAATATTTAAATAACCTTTGGGTTTTGCATTGTGAGAAATTAATAAGTTTATTTCATTTCTATGTGTTAATCCTATCTATGTGCCAAGTTTCATACAAATCAGTTTGGTCGTTTTTGCGTGAAAGAGTAACAAACATCCGTACTCACAAACTTTCACATTTATAATATTAGCAGGATTAAATTAGGATTAGGAAAAAAAAAATAACGTACGAAATACAAAAAAAATATAAATCAATATTTTTTTTTAACATATGGCTGTTTGCCGGCATTGTCAATGCCTCTACTTTCACCTTCGCCATCAACCACAAGAACGGCGCGCGAAAAACGTTGTCACACATTTCTATCACAATTTCATATCACATTTTTGATACTTAACTGAAACCACTGATACTGAGGTGCAAATTGCAAGTGACACCTATCGAGAATAAAAAAATAATGAAAGTAATTATTTCATAGTATTCCTTGCAAGTGCTTTTTAAAACTACCCATACTAGGGGGAAAGGGAACAGTTAAAACCTTATTCGAACTACTACGAACATAGAAATGTTATTTTATTTAGGTAGATAGAAGATAAATACATAGGTAATGTATTATTTTGTACTAGCTGTCCCACGCGGTTTCACCCGCGTTCCCAATGGATGTAACATTTTTCCGGTACAAAATGTATCCAATGCTACTTCTAATACCTCCAAAAATATGTGTACAAAGTTTTATGATGATCGGTTAAGTAGTTTTCCCGTGAAAGCGTAACAAACCAACTTACATTCACATTTATAATACTAGTAGGGACTGTTTCACGATGTAGACGTTTACAAATAATTCCAAAGACATATTCTACTATTACCTGACTGGGTAAACAACTGACTCTATCAGCAGATTCTTGGCCGACGACAATCCTTTAATGTCATCCCAGGACACGTCTGAAGGTCTGATGATGTCCTGGTACAGTGAGTCGACGAGGTGCTTCTTCTCTGACGATAAGTTGGCCAGGAACCCAGCAAGGGACTTTCTCTCGACGGCTGGAATAGTGTTTTCTGAATTCGTTTCGTGTTCCTGAAATGTGAATGACTCTTTTTTTTACCCACGTTGCCGAGAAAATCAATGTTTTCCCGGTGTTAAAAATTTACCTTTATTACTTGGGAATATTGTAACTTTGTATCAGTTAAAGCCTAAGAATCAGGTTTTAGGTGTCTTAAAAACTGGGCCGTTTTGAGAGCGGAGAGCAGAGCTGTTATAAATAAATAAATGTACCCTATGGCTTCATGAAAAGGTTCAATAGCGTCATCATACAAATATATAAGCTATTAAGATGATTTTTCAATTACATTCTTATAGTCAAAACGGATCAATTAGATATCGACATCTTTAAAATAAGTTAAGACAATAATACCTTAGATAACTTCGTGACAGTAAAGGTCGACGGTAGATCCGCATCCTCCTTCTCACAAATGGGTGTTCGTTCAGCCTTTACTTTCCTCGTGATGGGACGGCGTGGAGGCTGCTGCTCCTCAACCTTCCTGCAGAACTGTGGCTGCTTGTTGAAGCGTATCAGGTAGTAGCTGCAGTAGTCCTAAGGAAGAATTAATGATTGGGTGATGAAAAAGCGCAGGGTGTATTGTAAAGATGTTGTGACACACGATAGAAGTATTGTAAACTTTTGTTTTAAAGAGAAACATCACTACATACTATAACACTTGTCGTTTCCCGCTGTCTGTCTGTCCCTATGTAAGCTTTGATCTTTAAAACTACGCAACGGATTTTGATGCGGTTTTTTTTAATAGATAGAGTGATTCAAGATGTTTTATGTATAAATACATGCATTTTTTAATTGAGAAAATACGAGAACTTTAAATAATTACAACAATTTTATCTGCGCGCGTTTCACAGTTTGCGTATTACAGACCTCCGGAACGCGGGTAAAACCGCGGGGAAAGCTAGTTTATTATATAATACATCAATACGTTTTGGATAGCATAGATTCTGTTTATTTATAAATTTATTTATCGACACACAAGAAGGATCGGAATTATTTAGCCGGATGAGAGTTTCACTTCAAAATGTTGCCCGTATTCATGTTTTAACTAAAATAGCGGCAGTATCGTGCCGAATAATAAAAGTGTAAGTAGTAGGTACGAACGAAAATGAGATTTCCTTTTTAAAATAACGCAGACATTTCTTTACAGTATAAAAAGCTTTATATTTATCGTTCTTTTATTTAAGTATAATTAGTTAAAATAAATACAGGTAGGAGACACTGAAATACATTGCTACTATTTGTCTAATCTATCTATAATAATATCCTGGGACATTCTATGCACACGGCCATATGATCCCAATCAAAGCAGAGCTTGAAGGTACTGTGCTGACCAGACAACTGATATACTACATAAAGAATAGAATTTTTTAGAATAGAGTTTATTTATAAGAAATAGCTGTATCCTGCCACGCTTCACTGTGACACAAACAAAGTCGGTCGCGGATATATGAATGATGCAAAAAATAGATAAAAACAATCCTTGATGCGGATTATATATCATGCTAAAATTTCAGCTCGATCGGTGCAAAACTTTTCGAGTTTTTGAAGCGTACACAAACCAACATAACATTTATATATATATAGATGGACGTACACAAAGAAGATTAACATTATCATATACATAAAGACAGCACTATATATAAACAAGCATTATTAAAAAAAACATTTATTCCAAAATTATATTTAATAATAAAGGATATGAGAAACTATAGGTACGACACGGAAAAGAAATAATAAATATATGTTTGGAAATTGTACGCCACATTCCCTACAAAAGAGGCCGGTTACCGCACATATAAATTTTATGAAATTAAATAGAATGAAATTAAATAAATAAATTAGTTAAATTATTTAATTAATAATGTACATATAAATTTTATTAAATTAAATAAATGAACATAGCCTAGGTAGTCAAATGTACACTGTATTTTTTCTGCACCTGAAGAAGGCGTTTCTTCAGATGAAATCTAAAGGAGTTTTATGATTTCAGGACTCTCATGGGTGGTGGAAGATCATTCTAGCAGCGAGTGGCGGCATACTTAAACATACACTACTTTTTTTAAAATTTATACCTATACAGATATAAACTTTCAAAAATAGAACCAACAGACATGTTCATGAACACAAATGTTTGTTTCTGGTATTTGGTCTGGATGGGCATCGAACCCACGGCGGGGCAGTGAGGGTCTCTAACCACCATACCAACTAGACCATCATATTTATAACTTATAAAGGCCTTTTTTAGTTTAGTCTTTATAGTTAGTATAAAATCATCAACGCGTTGTCGACCCTGAGACATGAAGTTGCTAAGTCTCATGAGCCTGTAATTTCACTTCACTACATAGTATAAAACAAAGTCGCTTTCTCTGTCCCTATATCCCTATGTATGCTTAAATCTTTAAAACTACGCAACGGATTTTGATGCGGTTTTTTTAAATAGATAAGAGTGATTAAAGAGGAAGTTTTTTATGTATAATACATGTGACATCCCACGGGAACGCGGGTAAAACCGTGGGGGACAGCTAGTTCTAAATAAAACACAGTAATACAAGTACAATACTGCATCAGGACGGAAATAGGTATGCTAGAAGGTGGATTATGAATCACATGTCATAAAAACTTTATTAAAATAGAGTTTGTGAAATGTATAACTTATTTACAATTTTAAACAACATTACGTAACGAGGCGACTTCGCCATCACTAGGTATTTGGCGTCTACAAGTCTCATTCGATGAAACTCACTTCGGCAATATTCCAAAAAGAATCTCAAACTGTGAAATAAAATTTATCATATTTTAAAATCATTTTCTTAACATCATATTTATGTCTATATAGTATAAAATATTATTTAATTCTCAATATGTTTATGGGTGTATATGTATATGTTATGATAAATGCAGCATTTATCATCATTTTGAGAATCATCATTTATGTATTTAACACTAATCATACCAACACTTACTAGGTACCTATTTCTACCATAGCGGGTCAAATGTGACTTTATGTTTCCTGCTTCAATGTATGAATGTATGTTCTTAGGAAGGGAAATAAATAGTATAACTGTATATTAATTAGTAAGAAAAAGTCATGATAAAAAAAATGATGAAAAAGCAATAAAATGATACATGCATTTTCAATGCAAAGTTCAAAATAGTTTAGTGTTAATATAATTGAAGTATCCCATTACGGATAAACCGGAACGGGTCACAATTTTATAAACAAGCTTTTTTGCTTACGGGACCTAGTAATCTATGTATGTATAACCAAAATAAGGTTCTATTGACGCACCATCACCTCAAAACTACTGAACATACCGGGGTCGGACTGCTACCGTTCGACGCGGATTTTTTCGTAGATGGCTATAGACTATAAATATATAATAATATAAATAAATAATAATAATAATATAAATAGCAATTTTCTTGTTTAAGTTGTAAGTAATTATTGTCATTTTCTATTTTGTAGTCTTGTTATTTCTTTTTTTTGTTTTTGAATGTTAGCTTTATTAAGTATTTTGTAATTGTTAAATATAAAAATATGTAAAATTGATATTATAAAATAGCCAAAAAGTCAGAATAGATAAAAAAGAATTTAATAAAATAAAAAAGAATGTAACCTTGCTGAGTTTCTTGCCGGTTCTTCTCAGTTGAAGGCTGACTTCCGAACCGGTAGTAGCTTCAGTAACTTTAAATTTGACCTTCATAAGTGCCTTCTGAGGGCCTAAACTGAATAAATGGTTTTGAATTTTGAATTTTGATTTTTTTTACTATATATGATATTGATAAACGTTGATGAAACCGCGGGGGACAGCTTGTAATAAAAAAAATATTAATTCTTTGACACAGAGTGTTTTCAAGGCCGATTCAATAGAGGCTTCTATCTAATAACATTGCAAATATGATTCACCGTCACCTACTTTAAAACCATTAACATCCAACAACATTCATTTGTTGAACGCTCTAAATTGTGTCAATCAATAATAAGACGGTACTTAAAACCAAAGCGAGGAAATGTCTCCACGTTCTATTACTATTTTCTCATCGTAAAATAATAACAACATTTAAGTTACGACATGCAAACCCACTCGTACCTTTTACCTAATATTATTATGTGTTTGAATATTTTAACGATAGTAAAAGATTGTTCACTTAATATAAGGAAAATATGACACACGTTCAATTCAAAACTACTGAATATATCGGTGTAGGACTGCTACCATTCGATGCGGAATTTTTCATAGATGGTTATAGGCTATACATCATATCGATAAACGCGGGTGAAACCGCGGGGGACAGCTAACCTATATACGAGTATATAAAAGGAGATCTATACGTATATGGAAGAAGCTGACTGACTGAATAACATATCAGCGCAGGGCCTAAACTATAAGGGTTAGAAACTTGAAATTTTGCACATGGGTTCCTTTTATAACGTAGGTAACTAAGAAAGGATTTTTGAAAATTCACTCCCTAAGGGGTAAAACGAGGGTGCAAAGTTTGTATGGAACAACGTGTTTTGTTGGTTTGGGCGACTTCAAACTAAACGTGGGTGAAACCTCGAGGGACAGCTAGTTTAATATATATTGAAACTATAAATGTTTGGGAGCTGTAGTTTGTTGTGTCTATATCTTAAATACTGTGCTTTTAAACGTGAAGACAGAAGTATCGTAAATAGAATTATAAAAAAACACTAGTAAAAAGCCCCGGCTTCGCTTGAGTGGGATAATATTAATATATTATACATTCAAACCAAATCTATTGTCTCGAGGATTAGAGCTCTTAGTGCAGAATTCGTCCGGGGAAGTACTACCACCTTACCCATTTCTGCCGTGAATCAGTAATGCACTTGTATTACTGTGTTTCGGTTAGAAAGGTAAGGAGGCCGGTGAAATTACAGGTACATGAGACTTAACAACTTCACGTCTCAGGGTCGACAACGCAATGGCGATGCCCGTAGTATTGCAAATGTCTGTAGGCGGCGATGACCACTTACCATCAGGTGGACCGTCCGCTTGTTTGTCGGCCCAGGTGATATAAAAAAAAAACTTTAAAAGATATAAGCGGACAAACAGACAGACAGAAATAGTAATTGTTTTACTATTTAGTGATTTTCGAGCAGCTTCATTCACTATTATTGTTTGAAATGAAATGAAATATTTATTCAAATTTAAATAGGCCTTCACAGGTACTAATGAAGGTCAGACTCTAATGCTCTAACGGAAGGTTGCTTTTACTGAGAAGAGCCGGCAATAAACTCAGATATAACTTTTTTTTAAATAAGATTTTTTACATAAAGATGTGTCCTGCTGGCGCGCTACACCCAAGCATTGTCGTCATTAAAATAATCGTTTACTCGTATAAGTTGTATAACCTTGTGCTGTTGATGTACTAGCTGTTCCCCGCTGTTTCACCCACGCTTATATAGCCTATCAATCGCATAATCAGATGTTCTGTCAGTATAAACAGACAGACAAATAAAATAAACCAATACAATTGGTGTTAGTGACTCATAGAACGAATATTTCAAAAGTTAATAAAAAAAAATGATGTACCTACATACAGATCTAAATTTATATAGTACCTACTATAGACTAGTTGAGCCACGCGGTTTCACTTAAGTCCTTGGTAAGGCTACGTTATATGACAGCACGTATCATTAGTCATCCTTGGTCCGGAGGTCTTAAGTTTTGTTTATTACTCTATTTTCTTCCTCTCTTTGTTAGAGTCCCTGATTGCCACGACACATGTTGTAAGGTGTTCGATGCCCACCCAGGACTAATACTTATGAGCATGTCTACTTTTTGTAATTTTGAAAAAAGTATTAAAATCAAAATATGTATCCTAATCATAAAGCTATTTAGAAGAGAAAAAAGAAGGAAAGAAAAAACAATAAAAAAAAAAACAAAAAAATATTATAAAATAAAATAACTAAAAAATGATAACATAACGATTGCCATAAAATGGTCCCAACTCCGCATGATGCTGGTTGTTACCCAGCGCTGACCTTCTGGGACCGGTTCGTGACGTCACAATTTGGAAAGTACAAGAAAAAAACAGAATTAAAAAAAAAACGGCATTAAACATAAAAAAGAAGAAAATATTAGTAACTAGCTGACCCGGCAAACATTGTTATGCCATATTTACTTTATTATAAATTATATATACTCGTACATGAAAATTTATCGTAGTACAATCGTCAAAATTTTTTTTAAAATATTTAGGTGTGGGTCACCCTCACCATCATTTAGGGGTATGAAAAATAGATGTTGGATCGAAATACATAGTATTAATGAATCCAATGCTTTAAGATACACCAAAATTTAAGTTTAATATGTGGTGTGATTGCTCTAAACTAACTGTGATGAACACTCACTTAAGTGTTAAAATTTTCACAAATATTCCGATTGAATCGAATGTGCACTAATTAATGATAAATTAATTATTTTATAAACATAATTCCGACGCATGCCTCTAATCTGTTTTTACACTGATTTATGTCAAACATAAGGTTACATTATAAGAGTTTATATTGTCAAAAGCGGTAAGGTTACATTAGAAAAGATAATATGGTCGTTGTTTTCTTAAATTTTTCAATTTCCCGCGCAACTTTCTTATTTTTTTCTTTTATAAGAACCATCTCCTGACAATAACAAACACAACAAAAAAAGAATTAGTGAAATCGGTCCAGCCGTCTATGCGTAATGCCGTGACCAAGGGAAATAGGGATTAATTATATATATATATATATATATATATATATATATAGATAACATTACATATATAATAGTATACATACAGTTAAGGAAATAAAATTTATGGAACTGGTTACATTAGGTTGGCAGCAGAAAAAACATTACAAAAATATCAACCACCCACAGAAAGTACAAGTTGAATTACATTCAAAAGGATAAGCGGTAGGGAAAGAAGTGTAAGTTAAGTACCATAATTATTCTTTAATAAAAAGTAAGATTACCGCTGTTAAGATGCTATTCTATTATAATAATTAAATTGCACTAGTGTCATGCTTAAGAGTTTCCTGTTTGTTTTGGTGTTTGTGAAGAAACTCTTTAAGATGCAATCTAAAACCGTTATTACATATTTGGGGTAATTTTTCTATTACATTAGTTGCTATCAAAACATTTTGTCGATACAGGTTCCAAATTTGTACAGTTTGGAATCTTTATTACGCATCTTGCAACATCTGCCGTAATGCGCATCGCATTTTAAGCCAATTAAATGTATTTTTTACCGCGCAGTCGTTAATATCACCAATTTATAGCAAGAATACGGTGTATTTTCATGCGAGACATCAAGGTTACCTACCTACCTAGTATCCTAACAATTTATGAAATCCGACATTTGGGCGATGCCAAATCCAAACCCTATTATTGGTCTGCTAGTCGATAACTCTGTAGATTGATGTTGATTTTTTTACATAAAATAAATAAATATTCAAGGACATTCTTTACACACAGCCATCTGATCCCAAATTATGCAGAGTTTGTTAATGACCACCAGATAACTGATATATTACATTATACTACTTTTTTTTATACATACTGACTGATATTTACATCCAGACACAAAACAAACAGACATGTTCATGCATGGGAATCGAACCCACGGCTAGCGGCGTGGCTGTGGGTCTCTTAACCACCAAGCCCACGGGCCCGTCTGATAAACAAATAATTACATTGAAATTTCTATCATAAAGAACATTAATCCGTGGATTGAATATTAATACTGGCCGTGAGGCAACAAATCTAAAGTAGTTAGAGGTCATAGTGCAGGGCCTTCCATTTCCGCCATGAAACAGTAGTGCACTTGTATGACTGAGTTTCGGTTAGAAAGGAAAGGGAACTGGCGAAATTATAAGCACACATTACAATTACATGCCGCATGGCATAACAACTTGATGTCACAGGGTCGACAACACATTTGTATTACCTGGTGATGCAAATGTCCAATGGCGGAGGTAAAAATGTCCGTGGCTTGCGGACTAAGACTAAACAATTTTACGATAATGTATTGCATTCCGACTACGACATTATTTGCTTAACTGAGACTTGGCTTTTACCGGGAATCTTTGATGAGGAATTGTTTGATGCAAGGTACAGCGTTTATCGGACTGATCGGGATTATGAACGGCGTGGGATAGTTAGGGGGGGTGGAACTTTGATTGCAGTTAAGAGAGAACTTGTAGTAAATATGTTTGACACGACCACAATATCTTCTTTGTCGGATGCTGACATTACAGATTTGAACATTTCTTTATCAAATACTTTTAAATCCAATAAATTACACATTTATTGCTGTTACTTCCCAGCGACGTGTGATCAGGCTTCCTCGCAATTGTTATTGTATGAATGTCTATCGGACTTATCGGTTAGGTACCCTTGTGATATTTTTTTTATTATTGGTGATTTTAACATAAGTAATGCTGTATGGAAGAACTCTTCAGATGTCCTTAACGAAGGGTATTGCATTACAATGAGACGTGAGCACCGAGATCAAATATTCCTACATAAAATTATAAATAATTTAATTGATTCACCTTACCTACTTAATACTATTAATTTTAAATGTTCTACATTCTCTAATCGACAAAAAACCTTATTTGTATTGCCCTTTTTGTAGAACAAATTATTCTAAAAATCGTTACATAGTTAGAGCTTGCGATAAATATAATAAGCTTTATAACCACATCGACATTTTCCATGAAAAAAGTTGTAGATTTAAAAAGAATATTAATGGTATATTTTGATGTTATCTGTTAAAAAATTTATTTCTTTCATTTTTTTTTTTTTTTGTTACTTATTACTTAATTTTTGTATAATTTTGCTAGTCCGTTGTTTTTGTTGTCTGCGTAAAAGTTAATATCCTATTTGTGAAAACTGTTTTGGCTTTTGTACTATTCTTTGTATGTATTATTTGTAATATTGTAAGCTGTTTGTTTTCCATAAAATAAATAAATAAGTAACCATTTACGATCAGCTCGACAATCTGACTATTTATCGGCGTAGTTAAAAAATCTACATTTAAGTCAGCTAATATCAAAACCTCAAATCATTTCCAGCCGCACTTTCAGCCCAATGCCATTAAATTCTCCCGCAAGATTACTCCAGCTCCTTACACCAATCAGAAGTACTAGTATAAAAGGCTTGAATTTATGGTGTGGAATCGTCCGTTACAAGCCACGAGTTTACCGCCCTTCGGATTTCTAATTTCCGTTCATATAAATATGTCGAATACTTGCATTGTATGTTACATAATATTCATCATCATCATCATCATCAGCCTATCTCCGTCCACTGCTGGACATAGGCCTCACCTATGGCACGCCACTGAGCTCGATCTTCAGCTCTTTGTTTCCAACCGCTGCCAGCCAGCTTGCGTATATCATCGCTCCATCTAGCTGGAGGGCGCCCTACACTACGTTTACCGAGCCGTGGTCTCCACTCTAGAACACGTCTACCCCAACGGTTATCGGTTCTACGGCAGATGTGACCAGCCCACTGCCACTTCAGCTTGCTAATCCTATGAGCTATGTCGATAACTTTGGTTCTCTGACGGATGACTTCATTTCGAATTCGATCCTTCAGAGAGACTCCGAGCATAGCTCTCTCCATAGCTCGCTGAGCGACTTTGAGTTGGTGAACTAGTCGCACCGTCAGTGTCCACGTCTCGGCTCCGTAAGTCATAACAGGTAGGACGCACTCGTTAAAGACTTTCGTCTTCAGACATTGGGGTATGGGCGATGAAAAGACTCGACGAAGTTTTCCAAATGCTGCCCACCCTAGCTGTACACTTCTGCGAGCTTCCTTCTCGAAGTTGTGTCTACCCAATTGCAAGATCTGCCCTAGATAGACGTATTCGTGAACAACTTCGAGAGGAACCCCAACCAACAGCAACAGCAACCGGTTCCGGAATAACATGCTCGTTGAACATGATCTTGGTTTTATCCAAGTTCATCCGGAGACCGATGCGTGCAGAAGAATCAGCCAGGGTATTCAGCATGTATTGGAGATCTTGCACGGTTTCAGCCATGATGACGATATCATCCGCAAATCTCAGGTGTGAGAGGTACTCGCCGTTAATATTTATGCCCCGTCCTTTCCAATTTAGCGTCTTGAACATATCCTCCAGAGTGTTAGTGAACAATTTGGGGGAAATAACGTCCCCTTGTCTCACTCCTCTATGTAAGGGGATATGTTCAGTCTGCTGATTTTGTACTTGGACGGTCATAGTTGCGGAGTTATACAGTCCTCTCAGCACTTGGATGTATCGCCAATCGACTTGGCACCGTTGCAAGGACTCCAGAACAGACCAGGTCTCAATGGAGTCAAAAGCTTTCTCATAGTCCACAAACGCAAGGCACAGGGGCTGGTTATACTCTTCGGTCTTCTGTATAACCTGCCGCACTGTGTGGATGTGGTCTATGGTGCCATATCCTCCTCGAAACCCAGCCTGCTCCGGGGGCTGAAACTCGTCGAGCCTACGCGCGAGACGGTTCGTGATGACTCTCGAAAAGAGCTTATAGACGTGGCTCAAGAGTGAGATGGGTCTATAGTTCTTCAAAAGGGTTTTATCACCTTTTTTGAAGAACATTATGACCACACTCTTGCTCCACGCCTTCGGAGTTCTCCCCGAAAAGAGGACGGAATTAAATATACGCTGAAGCTGTAGCAGCGTTGGAGTTCCACCAGCTTTTAGGAGCTCCGTTGAAATTCCATCCTCTCCGGGGGCTTTTCCGTTTTTAAGCTGTCTGAGAGCCATCACGACCTCGTCCAGGCTGACCTCTGGCAGATCCTCGGTATAATGGCGGGTAAGAGTGGCCTGGGATCCTTGGAATGAGGTTGGGGACGGGACGCTTGCGAGGTATATAATTGGCCGTAAAAGTCTTGCACCTCCCTGAGTATCTCCGGCTTAGAAGCGACGACATTCCCGCTAGATGTGGTCAACTTTGTCAGATGGCTTCGACCTAGCTGTTGGGCAAAGACTTTAGACCCCCGGTTTCGCTCAATCGCTTCTGTAATAGAGCGTGTGTTGGAGCTCCGGAGGTCCCGTCTTACCAGCTTTGAGATTTTTTTTTTTTTTTTGTTCAAAGCCCGTTGTTCTGACGTAGTGACTGCGGGATTTTCACGTCGCTTCTGCATTAGCTGCAGAGATTCCCCTGAAAGCTTGGATCTCTTACCGGCACCTCGCGTCTCACAGAATTTCTTCCCCTCCTCCCCGAGGATTCCCACCACTTGGTCGAGATCCTGGTCGACATCAACGTTAATTGTAGTTTCCAGGGCAGCAAATCGGTTCTCCAGTTTCAACTGAAAAGTTTCAGACCCAACCACGGATTGGAGCATATTAGGCCGGAGCGTAGATTTCATTAGACGGACTCGTTCAAGCTTACAGTCTATATCTAGAGTGCCTCGGACAAGTCGGTGATCACTTCCGGTTTTGAACCTAGTGATCACTGAGACATCTCTAAATATACGCTTCTTGTCCGTCATAATGAAATCAATCTCATTTCTGGTCATAGCGTCGGGGCTTTGCCACGTCCACTTCCGCCGGGGCTTCTTCTGAAAGAAAGAATTCATTAGAAAAAGCCGTCTGGGGGCCGTTGCTGTAGCGTGCTATTCATTAGGGGGTTTATGCCCGTAATCACCACACGCTGGGCAGGCGGGTTGGGTGATCGCAGAACGTAGCTCTCGCACCGGTGACGCTGCTGCCCATCACCGGCCTGTGCCATTTGGCTACGCTGTACAGAATGGTTATACCGCCATTGGTCGGTCGCCAGAGCCTCGTTCGCTTGTCGGCAGGATGCACCGCGGGCAGGTGAGGTTGGCTGGGAGCACTAAGGTGACATTGTGCTCCCTTACATCCAATTACATAATATTATTGTGTCTCTAAAGATTTTTACGGCAAAATTTGCTCAATATCTATGTCCCCCGCGGTTTCAGCCGCGTTCCCGAGGTATATCACATTTTCCCGGGATATACGCTCGTAAAGTAGCCTATATTTAATTCCAGGATATGCTCTATCTATGAGCCAAGTTTCACCCAAACCTGTCCGGTAGTTTTTGCGTGAAAGAGTAACAAACATCCATACTTACAGACATTCACATTTATTATATAAGTAGGATTTACACACATAAAAATAATATAGGATATTAAATGGTTGTGATGCGCTTTTCACCATCACTTGGAGATTTTTTTCGGTAGGATTTTGTGTATAATACGTTTTATTAGCCTACATAGGCGGAGCCGGGGCGTGACGGTAGTTTATAATAATTAACAATCTTGTACGAAATAACAACACTTTTTCTGGTGACTCGTAAAACTTTTAATGTAGAATTTCCAGAAACCCCTCAGGCACCTGATACTAACACACCAGGTACCAATGGAACGTTTTCGTGAAAAAATTTATACCTACAAATTTCAAGTTGGAAAAAAAAAAAAGAAGAATCGTTATCTGACGCATGTAAATGAAATTCTACTTTTAATTAATATAAATATCCTGGGACATTCTTCGACATCTGATCCCAAATGTAGCTTCAGTAACTTTAAATTTCACCAACATAAGTGCCTTTGAGGGCCTAAACTGAATAAATGGTTTTGAATTTTGATCTGATCACAAGTATTATGGAAACCAAATATGTAACTGATATAGGTACTTTCTTGTCATATAAATACTACCTATATAGAAATTTACACCCAAACACAACAAACAGACATGTTTATTCAAACAAATGTACCCACGGAAGGACCAATCCTGGGCAGTGGCGTAGCTAGGTAACAATAGGTCCTGGGGCATAAAATGAAGTAGGGCCCCAACTAAACTATTTAAAATCGTTTGTCCCCCAGACGAAGCTTGGGGGCCCCGTGGTACTACCCCGTCTAGCCCTCCGGTAGCTACGCCACTATTTGTAAGTCAGAGTCCGAGGGCCCCCCTGAGCTTGGGGGCCCCAGGGCACTGCCCCGTCTAGCCCTCCAGTAGCTACTCCACTGGTCCTGAATAGGAATCGATCACGACTTGTGGTGAGACAGTCAGTCTCCAACCACAGAGCCAACTGGCCGTCAAAAATTCATCTTACAATAAATTTTACACAATAAATACATCAAATATAATAGCTACATAACTTTTCAAACAATACTATATTATAAACCGCCGGATAGCACTCAGTCTTTGCGCAAAACTTCGCCATTCTTCAAAAGCGAAACTTTTATATCGCGGTTCAAGCATGATGGAAGTTATGTTACAAAAATAATATTCAACAGTCTTGCGTGATGGAAAACATCACAAAAAGTTTAACGACAACCAATGCCAATAAATTCTTGTATACTTTACAACAGGGTTTCTCAAAGCAGGGTACGCGTCACAATTAGAATGTTTTTTGTTGTCTTTAAGTTCCGCCGCTCAAAACCGAACCACCAATCTACAGATAAATGGTCCCCGCAACGCACTGAGCCCGAGGTCCTAGCCCAAAAGGGGCCGCCCTCAGCGCGGTATTGCTTTACATCTAAACCTTGGCTGAGAGCCTTCTGTCCTCGCAAAAAAAATGTCAAATCAGATACTTTTAATTAAATGTCAAAACGATGTATGGAGTTTTGTATGAAATGGCAAGTTTTGACGAATTGTGCAGCATTCAAAGTGAATTTGATATATCCGTGTGTTTTTGGATGTTCTATATACTGGTAAGAATTTGATTATTTATCTTGAATACGGGATAATTCCCCCATAGACGCACTAATAGGGGTTCTACGGTGCTCGATGGCGGTTCAAACAAGGTTATTTAAGTTTTATCATTAATTACTAGGACACGTTAACACTTTTTATTCTTCGTAACAACTGCGCCATTTCTAAGATAAGAGCTTCCGCGCGCGTCAATCAAACAAGCGTGCAAAGCCATGACTAGTTAATTGTTTAGATCGTGTACATTATATTTACCGATAAGTGATACCAACATCTACAATAACTAAAAATTCAAAATTCAAAATTCAAAACCATTTATTCAGTTTAGGCCTTCGGAGGGCACTTATGAAGGTCAAATTTAAAGTTACTGAAGCTACAACCGGTTCGGAAGTCAGCCTTCAACTGAGAAGAACCGGCAAGAAACTCAGCAAGGTTACATTTTTTTTTATTTGTTATATAAATTTTTATCTATTCTGACTTTTTGGCTATTTTATAATTTCAATTTTACATAATTTTATATTTAACAATTACAAGATACTTATTATAGGTAACATTAATAAAAACAAAACAAAAAAAAATATGACAAGACTACAAAATAGAAAATAACAATAATTAGGTACTTACAACTTAAACAAGAGATTTAGAGGTGCACTGTGCAGAGAGCAGCTATTTCCATACATTTTTATCTTCAATATAATGAACTACCTTGTAATACGCTTTTTCTTTCAAAACTTTCCTAATATAATTTTTAAATTTATGATCAGACATTTTGGTTATTGAAAGCGGTATCTTATTATAAAATCGAACACAATTACCAAGAAATGACTTGTTAACTTTAGTTAGTCTAAAGTATGGAACAACTAACTTCTCCCTTTGTCTTGTATTTATACTATGAATATCTAATTTTGCCTCAAACATTCCTATGTTTCTACGTATAAACATTATATTTTCATAAATATATAGTGAAGGTAATGTCATTATATTTATTTCCCTAAATAAATCTCTTAATGATTCACGGGGACCCATACTGTAAATTGCACGAATTGCTCTTTTTTGTATAATAAATATTGATTCTATATCCGCTGCTGCTCCCCAAAACAAAATACCATAGGACAAGAGGCTATGAAAATATGCAAAATAAACTAATTTGGCCGTCTCAACATTCGTCAATTGTTTAATTTTCCTAACAGCAAAAGCAGCCGAACTTAATTTAGCAGCTAGAGTATCAACCTGAGGTCCCCATTGCAATTTATTGTCTAATGTAAGACCCAAAAATACCGTTTTATTTACAAGATCAATATGGCTCCCATCTATTATTATTTGGCTATCTACTTGTGCTACATTTGGTAAAGAAAACCTTAAGCATTTAGTTTTCTTTGAATTTAGTAATAGATTATTTGTAGCAAACCACCCACAGACAATTGACATAGTATGATTAACTTTAGTTAGATCTTTGTCTTTTCTATTAACTTTAAAAATTAATGATGTATCATCAGCAAACAAGACAATATCTGTGAGGTCATTTACAACATATGGCAAATCATTTATATATACTAAAAACAAAAATGGACCTAAAATTGAACCCTGGGGTACCCCCATTTCGACTAAAGAGCCCTTGGATGTTGTGCCGGTAATCCCTACCTTTTGCTGGCGATTTGATAAATAAGATAAAACAAGATCATGAGCAGTTCCACGAATTCCGTAGAAGTCAAGTTTTAGTAGTAGCGTACGGTGGTCAACGCAATCGAATGCCTTGGACAGATCACAAAAAATGCCAATCGCATCCTGTGAATCCTCCCATGCGCCATAAATGTGCCTCAGCAATGTTGCTGCCGCATCGGATGTAGATCTTCCCTTCGTGAAACCGAACTGATGACCATGCAATACCTTATGCTTAGTAAAGTGACTTGACATTTGATTAAGCAGCAATTTTTCAAAGATTTTACTTAGTCCAAAATAAAAAAAAAATATAACGCACTGATAAACATATCTATAACAATTTGTATTTTTGCTTGTAATCAATAAACTCAAAACTACTTATTATAATAATTAATTTCTAGAAGCTGCTTTATTTAAAAGTAACAAAGGCGATATCTAATATACCCCCATCTAAATTTTATTTTTATATTATTTCTTAGGATATCCAACAGCTTTATATAATAATACATGTTTAATATAAATGAATAATGAGTTCAGAGCCAATAATAGGATATCACAACATGACTAAGTTAATAAAAAATCATACAGAGCAGACCATGAACTTTAGACTATAAATAAAGTATAAATAGAACAAACAAATAAATTGTAGATTAGTATGTATTAAGCTTGTTTGTGAAATGTGTGGGTGTGTGTAATGTATGAATGAATATGTATGCATGTACACCTGTACACACATACGTACGTATAAGTATCACACCTGTAGGTTTAATAGCTTTTGTAACATTTTTAACTTAAAAGTATGTTTTGTGCATGAATATATATTAAAATCGCTAAATTTCGTAAATATTAGATTTTTCAAGAACGCGGATAAAACATCGAAACGATGGTTAGTTTTTCAATTCTTTATTCAGGGATTTGGGCTTTAAGTTTGAGAGCCCCTGCTTCAAAATACCTTGCCATATCAAGTCAAGGCCGACTAATAAAAATATAGGTTTTAGAACCTCACGAATCGAAACTCTGTTCATTTCTAATCTGATAAAACAATTGTGGTAAATATTCTGTTCCATATAAGAAGTATTTTTTGATGTTATAGAATGTCAAAATAAAACTTGCTTTATTGCTTTTGAAATAAGGCTCATATATTGATCCAATGTATAATTGTATAATGATGAACCTCTCTTTCTTTTAATGAAGTTGAAAAGACTGAGGGAGATTCTTAGTCTCGTTTGAACAAAACCATTAATATTTTCGCACACGTCATCACTTTAGCAATAATTATTTGGACAGAACTTAATAGAATACATTCTATCTCTATTCATCTCACTAAACTAGAATGAGAGGTAAATAGATTATTACGTCTAAAGAAGTACAACAGCCATTCCTACAAAACATATTATCCTCCATTAAACTTTCCAATTTAACAATGTCACAGTTGCCAATTGGGGGGATAAAACGAAAGGGTACGTACGCCCCCCACTTTCCCACTAACAACCCTGGCAGTGATCCATCGCGCTGTCCCCTAGCTGTACCTCTAACCTACATTTTACCATTTCTCCTGTCACCCGCCAATTTCAGTGCACTTCCCCGTCAGTTTTTCAGGTCATGTTTTTATTTATCCACACTATTCGAATTCATTAAAACAAATAGTTTACTTGGTTGTTACATTTCCTGAGCATGACCTGTGGCCCTCGCATGGTTTCGATTTCCATCCAGGACACACATTTGAGTGCATGAATAATCTGAGTGTAAATATAATTGTAAGTATGTATTTAGAGAAAGTTGAAGTAGTATGTAGTTTATCAGCAAACATTTTTGTGCATCATCATGACTGTTTTAAATATCAAGATAAGTAATCTTTTTATGGGTTACATATTTGAGCCACTTGGGGTAGAGACATTAGGCCCGTGGGGGCCAGGAGCTCATTGTGTCTTTCGTGATATATCTAAGCGCCTGGTCGGCGCTTCCCGCGACCAGAGGGCAGGCGAACTCCTCGGCCAGAGGATTAGCATTGTGATACAGCGTGACAATGCCGCCAGCATTCTGGGCACGCTTCCCACCGGCAGCGATTTAGATCAGCTGATCTAACTTTTCTTACCTTTCTGTTTATTGTACATATATATTTTTATGTCATTTTAAGTATTAATTAGGCTTCTGTAGATAGTTTTATATGAAGTTAAGTATATTTTTGTAGAAAAAAATATATTTATATGAGAAAAATAACATCTTTAGAAAAAAGTATTGTATTATGCAGTTTATCAGTCATCTAGTTTCCATAGTACAAGCTCTGCTTAGTTTAGGACCAGATGGCTGCGTGTAGAGAATGTCCTAGGATTTATATTTATTCATCAACGACCTGACGTGTTACCAGTAATTTGCAATTGGTGCAATGTATGCTTAGACCTTTAACATTCCGTCAATTACCCACATATTACTGCCCGCAAGGCGCCTCTGCTCTTTGGGAGTGCCCTTTTTTACCACTGCACCAAGAAGGGTTAAAAGTGAAGGTGTAAAGTCCTCGTGGTTATTGGTATAATTCTTAGTCACCTCACGAAATAGTCGACGCTACACCATGATAAGTGATCACCGAGCCTACGGACAGTAAGTGCTAGCCAATGCATTGTCGACCCTAAGACACGAAATTATCAAGTGTCATGTGCCTGTTATTTTGCCGGCGCTTCTAACCGAAACTAATCCTAATACAGTAGTTTATTGAGTGGTAGAGCTCTTAGTACTGAGTTCGTCCGGGGAAGTATCACCGTCGTACTACCACGTTACCCATTTCGACATGAAGCAGTAGTGCGCTTGTATTACTGTGTTTCGGCTAGAAAGGCAAGGAGCCGGTGAAATTACAGGATCATGAGACTTAACAACTTCACGTCTCAGGGTCGACAACGCAATGGTGATGCTCTGGTTTAACAAATGTCCATAGGCGGCGGTGACCACTTACCATCAGATGGACCGTATGCTTGTTGGTCGGCTTAGGTTGTATAAAAAAGAAAAAATGCCCTGCTTCACGGCAGAAATCAGTACGGTGGTAGAAGTTACTTTTCAAGTTACTCGACAAACTTTCCACTAACCTGCAACATGATATCCAAGTCAATATTATCGCAGATCACGTACTCTCCAGTCAAACTGGCTTCTGACGTGAAGGTCTCTGCTGTGTGGAAATACCCTTCCTGCTTCAGATAGCTCAGGACTAAGTACTTCAAGATGCGTTTCCTGGTACGGAAGAGGGCTTCTTTCTGGAAGGAAAGAACAGGATGTAAGAACCCTAAAATTAAAGTAGCTATCTTAACTAATAGTGCCATGATGTCTATGATGCAGTGCCGTTGAATGGCGTGACGAAAGTTGTAGATTAGTATCTTACAATGAGTTGGAGCAGAAACTGTAATATAGCTGTCTTATAGATATCTCTATCAATTTCTCACGATGTCTGTTACAAAAGCGTGATGATTGTATCACTACATAGTATAGAACAAAGTCGCTTTCTCTGTCCCTATATCCCTATGTATGCTTAAATCTTTAAAACTACGCAACGGATTTTGATGCGGTTTTTTTTAATAGATACGAGTGATTGAATGGGAAGGTTTTTATGTATAATACATGTGACATCCTATGGGAATGCGGGTAAAACCGCGGGGGACCGCTAGTTCTAAATAAATAAAGAAATATCCTGGGGCATTCTTTACACTCGGCCATCTGATCCCAAACTAAGCAGAGCTTGTTCTATAGAAACCAGATTACTGATATACTACTTTTTTATTTTTCTAAATATATACTTATATAGATATTTAAACCCAGACACAGAACAAACAGACATATTCATACACACAAATGTTTGTCCTGGGTGGGAATCGAGCTCGCGACCTGCGACTTGGCAGTCAGGGTCACTAACCACCATCAAGAACAAACAAATTTGTACATGTACAAACATTTATTTCTGAGTAAGGTCTATATAGAAGGTATGTTGTTGAAAAGTATAATTTAAATTATCTGGTTGCCATAGTACAAGCTCTGCTTAGTTCGGGTTAAAATAACCGTGTATTAAATATTCCCGGCTTATTTATTTATTTCTAAAAAGTAAAATATTCTTACAGTTTCAATCTTCCTCATTTGACTCATAGGTCGGGTAACAGATGCCATTTCACAATTTAAATTCGTTTATAAAATGTATTTATAACTCTTAATCCGTCAGTTTTGTGTGCAATAATGATGTCAATCAATGGACAGTTGCTAGGGGTTGTTAAACGTTGCTTGGCAACCGAGTTTATGGTTGGTCTTCACGCGTAAAGGTCAGAGTTTAATGATTGGAGGTGTTGCTGACTTGAAACAAAACACCGAGGAATAAAACTCAGTCGTAAAAAGCTAGTAGGCGTAATTGTGAGGTTTCCAACGTAAACACAATGGAATAGATGAGTAAAAAAAATTCTCCCTGATTTACATGTAGGGAGGTACTCAAAAAAGTATTTATTTGAGAACTTTGTTGACGTAATCATATGTAGGTATTAGTGGTTCGAAATTCGACCGTAATTCTATATTTTTTAACTTTTTTTGTCAGAGTATAACCTTTATAATCCTTGTATAGAAACTTTTTGAATTTATTTTTTAATTGTTATTTTACGTCAGCTGTGAGCATGTACAAATACGCCATTATGTGTTTGACATTGACAGTTTGAACGGTATCTATGTATGTGTGTCCATCAAATGGTAGTGTGTAATGTGTTTATTTTAATTAATTTTATGTATTTCTTATGCATTTTAAGTATATCAAAAAAATATCTTCTATCTTCTCCATATAGACTATAACTGTGTCAAAATTTCAAGTTCACGCAATTTTCTTAAAAAAGGGTACAAAGTTTTCGCTTCACGTTTTAATTATAGATAACCATGCCAAATTACAGCTTTTTAATAAAACCGCGGACAAACAGATTACGAAACCCTAAAACGTAGTAAATAAAGTAGGATTAGAATTAGTAGAGATGAAAATAAAAAAAATAAAGTCAATAATAAAAGGTTTCCCTAAGGACTTCTTAAAGCGAAAACTTAATGAAGCGAATAGAGAAATTTTTGGTTTTGTCTAGAAGGTCGTAAGTTGCTTTAAAAAAGTGTTTACGTAACGGACGTGCACTCCCAAAGATGTTTGGCGCCAGGCAGGCTAATAAAAATTCTCCCACACATCCTCAGCATACAAACAGCAATACTGTATTGCAGATTACATTTGTAGTATGTTGTTACAAAGATAGCTGTGTTATGCAATACCTACCTATGTTAAATAACGAACAACTTGCTGCATCTCTCTCGCTAACTAGGTAAAGGAGAGATATGCACTGCTTCCGGAAATCGTTACGCAGTTTAATCAAAGTTTGTTTTAGATAATGCAGCTCTATCTCAATGAAATAAAGGGGGGCTAAATCTTTAGATATAGTACCACTCTTAGTGCAGAGTTCGTCCGTGGAAGTACTACCACCTTACCGATTTCCGCTGTGAAGCAGTAGTGCACTTGTATTACTGCGTTTCAGTTAGAAAGGGGGGGGGGGGGTGAAATAACAGGCACATGAGACTTAACATCTTCACGTCTCAGGGTCGACAACGCATTGGCGATGCCACCAGTGTTTCAAATGTCTATATGCAGCGGTGACCACTTACCATCACGTCTGCTTGTTCGTCAGCCCATGTGGCATAAAAAGTATAAAAGAGTTAAGATAACATTCTTTAAACCACAATTCTACACACAAAGCAGGTAGTAAATCAATGTTTGAAAGCTATTGGCATTAGTTATCGTTTTAATTAAGCTTTGTAATTGCCGGATGAGTATGAGGGCGCATGTCGACCTATTTAGGGCTAGGGTTACCATGTTGGCTTGGTTGTTAGAGACCTTGACTGCCAGACCACAGGACCAACATTTGTGAGCAAAAACATTTCTGTTTGATCTGTATCTGGGTGCAAACCTTACTCATATTATAAATGCGAAAGTTCGAGGGATGTAAAGGTGCATGGATGTATCTGTGTTTGGGTGTAAATATCTATTTAAAATGAAAAATCTAGTAAGTATATCAGTTATCTGGTTTCCATCGTACAAGCTAGGGGCTCGATTCTGTAAGGAACACACTAACTCGAGGATGTTTCGTCGCGGCCTCCGTGCTCTGTCTCATTCGCTAACTACGCTAATACTACTAATCACGCGAGAGATAAGCTCTCCGAGGCCTCCGTGTAACGGCTCGCTGACGAAGTTTGTATTAGCTACATAGGGGGGCTGCTTAGTTTGGAATCAGAGGGCCGTGTGTAAAGAATGTCCGAGGATATTTATTTATTCAAATTTTTATATTTTTGTTTTTATGTTCCGACTTTCCACTTGCTAGATTATATATTATTTAGTGAAAGAACTAAAAAGTTATTTCCATACATGTCCTGGTTTTTTTTTCGGAATGTTGAGTATTCACAATGGTCACCCTACTAAGGGACTAATGAAAGTGACGAGAGTCGGCTTGTTACGAGGGCAAAGGTGAAATGTAGAAGGGTTTTCTTTTTTCGTTTTAAAGTTGGCGTTGTGATTCTATTTTTAGTTTCAAGATTTTTCATCGTAAATAAATGAAAATGGTCAGTAATAGTTTTGCTTACCGATAATAATTGCTGCTACTAAAAGCTACTGTGTTATCCTATTATTTTTACCCGACTACGGCTAAGCCAAAATGAAGAGTTACGACTTTAGTCTATTTGTAGCTTCAGTAACTTTAAGTAGTTTTGAATTTTGATTTTTTTTTTATTTTATGCATGTATCTATGTTTGTATTGACTTATGTTTCACAATAGCACCTCAATACTAGAGCGATTTGCATGAATGAGGTATCAATCGATTCGTTATTATAATTCGGATGATTATAGGCTACGAATAAAGTTAATATGTCGGATGTCACACCCAATAAAGTGGGGGTGTCATTATTAATATAACTAGCATAGAAACATAGTTCCGCGATTTCACGCGACCTAGAGATTTTTTTTTTTGTTTTTTTTTTTTATACCACATGGGCCGACAAACAAGCGAACGGTCCACCTGATGGTAAGTGATTACCGCCGCCTATGGACATTTGCAACACTAAGGGCATCGCCAATGCGTTGTGGACGTGAAGTTGTTAAGTCTCATGAACGACAAGAACGACAAGATCTAATGTATCCCGGAACTATAACATAGTTTATGTCCATCCAATGTAGGTTTTTTTTTTAAATAGCAACGGAGTTTCCAGAGATTACTCTCCGCATATATACACACGAAATTGGAACTCTCTTTCTATAATCCCTACTAATATTTATATGTTAATGTAAGTTTGATTGTTACGCTTTCACGCGAAAACTACTTAACCGATCATCATGAAAATTTGTACACAGATTCTTGGAGGTATTAGAAGTAACAAAGGATACTTTTTGTGTCGGGAAAATGTTACATCCCTCGGGAATGCGGGTGAAACCGCGGGGGACAGCTAGTATTAGTATAGTTAATAGTTTGTATGTTTGTGACTAAATAACGAATAAACGGCTACATGAATTTAGATGAAACTTGGCACCCACATAGAATATATATTGGATATGATACTTTTATTTCGGGAAAACATTAAATTCCTCAGGAAACCGGGAAAAACCCCAGAGTGGTAGCTGATAAAAAATATGCTTATATAACCCTTTGCTACGGTTTCGTAGCACTTCGTAGACTATTTGTAGGTGAATTGTTTTTTTGTATGAAGTCTCGCTCAGTTGTTAGTAAAGCCAAAGCCTTGACGAGAGTCTTCGGTTCAAATCTCACTGTGAACTTAAGCTTTTGAAGAAATAAAACATTGGTGAAGAAGAACTACTAATAAACAAAACTCCAGTACATTAAAGTACTTGAATTTCATTGACAGTCATTATCATCTGCCTGTCCTACAACGGAATAGTGTAGCTCTCTCGGATTCAGTGTGAAGCCTATTTCGTAATAGATTGATGGTTGTGAGGACGAGCAGTGTGCGACAATAGTCGTAGCGCCGTCAATGTACTACAAAATTGATAGCAACGACAATTCCAAAAGCATAACACAATGGCGCTGCTGTTTCTATTAGTACGGGTCAGCGCAATATTTGGCGTGGTTAAGTCTATGAATTACATATTACAAAAGATTCAGCTTTTATGATTTATTTATTTATCGCCTCTTATAACAATCATGAGAAGTCAAAAATTCGATACCTTTTTTTTATACTATTAAGGTAGCGAACAAGCTGACGGCCCGTCTGATTTTAAACGGTCACCGCAGCCTATTGGACGCTTACAACACAATGGGTATAATTCGTTGCCGACCCTGCAAAAATCTCTTCACACCCTCCTTGAAGAACCCCATGCTGTACTCCCTTGGGTAAACCACGGCGGGAGCTCATTCCACAACCTAAGCGTGCGCGGTATTTATTTATTCAATTTAGGCCCGCGGAGGACACAGTTACTGAACTGCCACTGCTTCGGAAGTCAGCCTTCATCTGAGAAGAACCGATACGCCGCCGCTCTCACGCGGCATTAAATAAGAAATATAGTCACAGAATGATAAATTAAACTGACGTAGCTGTGTGCGAATTCGGAGCACTTGTTAGACTGTCTCGGTGCTAGTTGAATGTAACATAAGTTACCCAGTTATTTCTAAACATTGCTTAGTTTGGGATCGTTGAAAAATGTCCTTGAATATTTCTTTTTATCTTCTGTTCTCTGTTAATCATTATAATCATTGACCCGCCATGTCACCAATCTTTGGAGCAATAATAATAATGTTTGGTCTTTCGATGCATTATAATACAAGAGATGCCTAGTAGCTGGAATAAAATATTAAAGTAGTTTTTGAAATTTGACCCACCCAAGAAACTATTTTATTTCAATTACAAGTAGGCTGACAAACAGGTCACCTGGTAAGTGGTCACCTATGGACATTTGCAACACCAGGGCATTGTCAATGCAATGTCGACAGACATCAAGAGGTGACATCTTATGTGTGTATAATTTCGCTGTATTAACAAGCGTCCACCTAAATCTCAATTAGATACGAATAATTTGAAAGGGAAAGACAAACGGTTATACGAAAGTAATGCACAATTACGCATAAACTTGGCACACAAATAAAAAATATCAGGAAATAAATAAATATCTTGGGAAATTGATTACTCGACCATCTGGGGTTATCTAAAGAAAATTACACTAACTTGAGGATGTTTCATCACGGTATGCTCTGTTCCTTTCGCTAACTAGGCAATCACGTGAGAGGTAAGCGGGTAAGCTTCCGCGCGGCAGATCGCCGACGAAGTTCGTAGTTGCTGAATAAGGGGGCTGATCCTAAACTAAGCAGAGTTTATTCAGCAACTACGAGCTTGTACTATGGAAACCTGGTAACTGATACTATACATACAATATTTTTTTCTATATAATAAATGACGGGTAAAAGGCGAATTGACTCAACCGCCATTTTTGACGAAAGTAACATTTTTCTTAATGAATTATACTACTGTGATGATGGCCCATGCACAAATACGTTGATGCTTGCATTTAGTTTTAATATTCAACAGCTTCGACATTCCACATCTTAAGAACTTTAGATGCAGTATCTGTTTTTGGGTTTTAACATTTTCAAATAGCTCTCATGTAAAGTTTTCAAAATGGCGCTTGAATCAAGTCGCCTTTTAACCGTCGATATATGGTATACTAATTACTTATGTACGTTGTTAATGCGAGTAAAACCACGGTATATAGTTGATATTTACAAGCAAAACAAACAGAATATGGGTTAAGTAGCATGAAGATTTAGTGGCCTTGCGTGGAGTACATAGAGAGGGGATCGTACTTCATTCTACATTACTACTGTCATTAATCTTCTCGTACAATGACGCTGCAGTATTTAGCGTAAATCGTAACGTTATACTTACAAACACTTATCGTTCGATTTGGATTTTTATTTCATTGTATTTTAAACATAAAGTTGTGTAAATAAATAGATATCCCGGGACATTAACACATCCCAAACTAAGCAGAGCTTGACATATGGAATCCAGACAACTGATATACTACTGTAATTTTACCGGCTCAATACCTCCATTTTGTGGGGGCTGGTCAGCTTTAGTTTGTTTGTTTTTTTTATAATGAAATATTATTTTTATTGTTTAATAATTCTTCACTTCTGCGATAACACACAAGTTTTGTCAGTGAGACTAAATAAATATTTTGTAACAAATTTAAGATCGTTTTTAAAAAGAGTAATTGCTGAGTTTATTGCCGAACCGGTATTAGAGTCAGACTATTCATAAGTGCTTGTAAAGGCTTATTTCAATAAAAATATTTTCATTCATTTTCATTTCAACCAAAACACAGAAATACCAGTGCAGTACTACTTCATGGCGGCAATGGGTATGATAGTGAAGGAAAAAAAAATCGTGGATATTCTTTACACCTTGCCATCACCACCATCTTTTCCCAAACTAAGCAGATTACTACATAAATAACTTTTTTTAAATACAAACTTATAGAGATATTTACATGCAGACACAGAACAATCAATCATGTTCATGCACAAAAATGTTAATCCTGGACGGTAATCGAACCAACGACCTGCGGCTGGGCAGACAGGGTCCCTAACCACCAAGCCAACTGCCCCGTCTAGACAGCTAAGTTTTATAGAATTTTTATATTACTGTGTTTCGGTTAGAAAGGTAAGGGGACCGGTGAAATTACAGGCACATAAGACTTAACAACTTCACGTGCTAGAGTAAAAAACCGCATTGCCAATACCCCTGATGTTGCAAATATCTAGCATAGTCTAACTATTAGTCGGCATACTTGTATTCAAAATCAAATAAAATGGCTAAAAAAAAGAGCTACAAGGATTTGGTTACCACATTTAAAACTAAGAAGTAAGTTCAGGCAATAGTTAAACGTTTTCGCCAGAAGTTATCATTGTTTATTTGTCTTGTTCGTAGTAACAGTTGTTTCTGCTCAGAGTTTGATATCGCGGTTCCATTGTTAATGTTGCCAGTGAAGGAAACTTTTATAAACAGTGTTCTATGACGTCACGTGTTGCGTAGGTAATCATGCTAAATGAGTATTTGATCTGTTATATTTAAGTGAATATTATGGGATTGACATTGTAGTATTACGAATCGAAGTCCCGAGAAGAAAAGGTTAATTTGCATAAATAGTTTTTACCAGTCTAAAGATTGACCTGATGATGAATCAAGTTGTCTATGGTTTGGAATACCAGAGGGATTGGCAACCTTTTGCTGACATATTATAAAGTTAAGATTGAAACTGGCTCTCAAGTAACACACCAGTAGGTATCTGTGTGCGGACAGATTTATTACTAGACGGTTGTTACGGGGTGGTAGACCCTATCCCCGGTCAAGTCTTCTTATTTCATAACAGCTTCCATCCCATGAATCTTATTTGTTCTTCGTATCTCTTATTCTCGGTTCACTAAAAAATCCTGTGGGAATCAAAAACATATTCTCTCAGAACGCCAAAATTCAATTGAAACTGTTAAGCCGTTTACTGTTTTTTATCGCAGAATGAAGAAGATGTTTAGTTAAGTATACAGTACACTGTTAATACATTTTACATGTTTATGTATAAAAAGCTACGAAAAATTTGTAGACAAATCATTAATAATAAATAAATATCCAGGGACATTCTTTACACACGGCCATCTGATCCCAAACTAAGCAGAGCTTGTACTATGGAAACCAGATAACTGATATACTACATATACTACTTTTTTTCTAAAATACATACTTATTATACAGACATGTTTATGCACACAAATGTTTGTCCTGGGTGGGAATCGAACCCGCGACATTTGGTTTGGCAGTCAGAGCGTTAAACACCAAGCCAACTAGCCTGTCATTTGTTTTGTGTTGATTTTGTATATGTTTAAAAGGTCTTATAAAAGACCTAAGTGGTCACAAAAAAACTCAATTTTTAACATTTATAATATTAGTAAGAAAAGAAGTAAGATCCTTATGTCGTCTCATTCCATAGAGTGCGTCACGAAGGGTAGACAAGTTTCCTTATAAGGCATTTATTTGATTGCCTGTTTGTTTGTCAGGAAGGAGGAAGCAATCTAGGAAAGTGCATAACAGATGCGGCAGATATATCACAGATTGAACTGTATATTATATGAACCAATTAATATAAATAGTGGTCGAAAATTTACCTTATTTCAATTGAGGATTTTTTGACAAACAGAATAAGCATTTACCTTTATAATCATTGGGTTTTCAAATTATTTTATTTAGCTCGCCCTGTTTGTTATTTATTTATTTGTGTGGGTCCTATTTAGTGATAGAAATTTTAGCCACTTCCTGTTAACAGATTGATCTAATATTTAGAAAGGAAGAAAGAAAAATTCGGTTCGTGACGTCACAATTTGGAAAATACAGAATTAAAGAAAAAAAATTGGTACACATTAAGTTTTGATGATAATAATAAAATTTAAATATATTCAGTATCATTGTAAATCCAAGATGGCCGCCGCTACAAAATGGCGGATTATTTTTAGATTTTTTGTTGTTATTACGCCCGCTGTAAGCACGAAAGGTTGCGAGCGTACACTATTATGTTATACATGACATTGGCAGTATGAACGTAAACTATTTATTTAATTTGATTTAAATATTATGATGGTTCAGATATTAAATACTAGCTGTTCCCAGCATACATTGCGATACGATTTTTTATAACATTTCTTTGTCAGTAACCTTCACAAGCATACATAGACTAACTTACTCAAGATTCACCGCTATCGGATATATAGTATAGGTATAAGGCATAAACACAAACATTCATTTTATATATTAAATAGATATATGTTAGCTTTCTGCACCACTTCTCCAAATAAATAACTACGCCAAATCTCACACTCTTCCGTGAGCGCATTATGCTTAAAATGGGGTACAAAGTTTTCTCTCACTTACTCTCGTTTAGTTTCGTCGTATTGAATTGTGAAAACAAAGAAAAATCGTTACCGCATACCTAATTGTACCAGGCACACATAAAAACAAGGAGTTAATCGCCAATTTAACAAAGAGCTCTTAACGCCCAATCGATAATGAGTTCGAAGTGCCACTTAATAATGGACGAAGTTCTGTTGTGATGTGAACCAAAGATCGTACGCATAATGCATACTCTGGAGGTGTTAGCGTGCAAATTGAATGCGGGATCGTGCGGTATCGGTACACTATAAAGTCGTTTTCCATTTGGCACCCTGTGACACAGATTTTGCTGCATCGCTTCATTAATATTGATATGTTGATTTTCTGTAGGACCGGCACTCAGCAAAAGTACAGTGATTTTCTTTCATAATAACAACAGGGTGGCAAGCTACAGAATACATAAATAGCGCTCTGTAAGAAGAAAATAATATATTGTAATGGATGTTCGCATAAGAAATCACAATTTGCTCTAATGGGCACCATGCCAGCAGTCTGAAGGACATCCAATGGGGGTTAGTTGTCCAACTTTTCAGGTCAGTCAGGACAAACAATAAGTTTTCACAGCGTCCGTGTCATACCATTTATTCTATATGCTGGTGTACCCAAACTTTATAAGGTATTAGATGTTGTTGTATCGAGATTTTCAAGAATATTTCCGAAGCGACAAAGGCAATGTTCGGCTATTTTTTGGAAAATCGGTGAAAATGGAAAAGCGTCACGTCGAGCGCAATGCCGCATTCGGGGGCGCGAGGCGCGGGGCGAGCAGGGCAGGGCACCAGCGTGCTGCGGCCGGCATGTGGACGCGTACGCGGCGCGCGACGCGGCAGTCATGTCCCGCGTCGCCGCCGCGCCCGCCGCGCTAGCAGCCGCCGTGCTCGCGATCCTCGCCGCACTCGTCGGTGAGTTTGCATTCCAATTTTGAATTATTTTTTTATTGTCTGTGGAAGTTGTCTTTGAATAAGTTTTTTTTACGGTGATTTTATTCCGATACATGGTCTGTTTATGTACGTATTTGTAATTTAATAAATGGGTTTCGGAAGTTAAGTAAACAACATTTTAATTAAGTAGTTTCCTTGCTTTACGCTTACTCAAGCAGACGTTAGACTCCAGACGAGTTTGAAACTAATTGTATTTTCCAGAAGAGGCTGTTACATTTTATTCCTGAATCAAGGCGAGTATTTTCTGGTGAAAAAACAAACTGTCTCGCTGAACACCTGCATAATAAATGCGCTCTTGTTTAAGTTTGCAAATTACAATGGCAAGTGCCGGACCGGCTGCACCGAGGATCTCTAAATGATTGCATCAAAAAGTTTGCAGCTATCCTGTTTCGTGTGCTAGTTCTAGTTTATGGATGTACATTAATAAAAAGTGAGCTCTTCCCACCGCAAACTAGTTCAAAAAAAGAACGCTTCCGAGTTTAATAGAAACGTTAGATTTAAAATTTTCTTTTTCACGCTAAACCTGCATAGTTAAATTCTTTTGTTGGATTGACTTCAGTTGCATTCAAGCGAAATTGTTTTTTCTTTTCAGACGTACAGAACATTGTGTCGCATTGTAGTGACCTGTAAAGCGTTTTTATAAACAATTTTAAATTTCCCGCAATGCTTTGACAGCGTTTACAATGTTATGTTAACTTCAAGTTCGTGGAATAAATGTTTCGCTTCAGAATTCAAACATTTGTTTTGTATGTGGGCAGAGTGCTGTGATTATTAATTTTATCTTCTTCCGTGATCTTTGCGATCGTTCATACGCTACTTCGTTCATATTTAAATGTACTCTTCATTTAAAATTAAAATGCAATCTGAATTAGAAAATCCATAAAAGAACACTTGCAAGTAAACTTAATCTCTTTGTTGCAAAGGAACCCATGACTAATAGAACAGGGACGTAGTATTTTACTGATAGCCGTATAAATAAGCCACAAGTCACTCAGCGAGCTGTGGAACAGGCTATGCTCACAATTTCTCTACGGGACAGGGTCCGAAACGAGGACATTCGTAGAATAATGAAGGCTTTGGACATAGCTCGTAGAGTCAATCAGCTGAAGTGGCAATGGGCAGGCCTCAACGTCGAAGAACTGGTAACCGATGGGGAACAAAGGTTCTCAAGTGAAAAGCGCCGAGTGAGACGATCTCTCACCAGGTGGAGCGCCGACCTAGTCAGAGACGCTGGAAGCAGCTGGATGTAGGCTCAGGACCGTTCGAGATGGAAATCCAAGCCTATCTTCAGCAGTGGACATTCCTGGGCTAATTAATGATGCATCGGAAGCAATATTCAAATAACAATAGGGAATTCAAAAATAACAGACCATAGACTAAAAAGGAAAAATAAACAGTTAAAATAAAACGAGGGATTTAAGTCGCAGAGTAATGCAGCCTCTAATTCAATTGTGTCAAGTTTGCTATGATTCTTTGTTAAATTAGATTATGGACACGTGTAGTCTATAACCTTGAAACCTCTAACCCTTTATGGCAGAGGATCTCAAACTGTCGTAACGTCATAATGTATCTAATTTTAAACACAGATTGGGCTTGGGAAATGGTTTTGTGCCAAAGCTATGGGTAAATTTCTCAGCATAATTTCACCACAAAGAGGTGTTCTCGTAATATTTATTTGTTGGTAGTCGTGTAGTAAGTATTCAATCATTTGAGGCCACTCAAGTTTAATGGTTATTAAATAATGCTAAATAATATTTAACAAAATTAGGACAGACCCGCGGAAGGCATATACTTAAGTTTCATACACTTATGTACCTGGTTACTGGTCCAAGTTACTGAACTACCACAACCGCTACCAGTTTAAGTCTTAGATATCTTTCATATACTAAATTAATCCATACTAATATTATAAATTCTAAAGTACATCTCGGAAGTAGATTGTATCTTGGGGAAGGACATAAGCTCCCTACTGTCACAAAAATAAAAAATATTTTCCTTTAGTTCGGGTTATTTTAATATTGAAGGCGGAAGTATTAAAAAAGTTACTGTCAAAATGTTATACCTAATACTATGTGTTTTTATTTCCATTTACATCTTCTCAAGACTTAAAATTGTCTTCAAGCCAGTTATCCGAAAATATATAGGCAGCTGTGAACAATAACTAACAAAGATGTTGATCGTTGATCGCTGTTTAACACACGCGATTGATCAACGAAATAAGTAAACCAATAAAGTTTCAAAGTCTCTGGTTTATAGTTATTGGTTGCTAACGTGGCTTTCGGAAACATTATGTGGATACCGATTCACTGACATTAGTGTTGTGTGGCCTCAGGTAAAGTAAGACCTTAATACTGTGTGGTTAAATACATTATTGCTTAACATACATGTTTACATCGCATTTAGAATTTGTGTTGTTTTAGTATCGAATGTAGTACGATTTAGGTCACAAGTTCTTACTATGTTGAAATATAAACAATATGTCTACCACGATTATTGATTACCTTCTAAATTTCTGATTAGGTCACAGTACTATACCTCGTAACATGGTGATTCCGTTAGGTAATTGTCAAAAAAATCAACTATAACGAACAACCTCTTTGATGCATCTCTCTCGTTAAATACGCAATCAGTTGAGAGGTACAGTGGTTGCGGAATTGCTGCGCAGTCTCTTTGTTGTTTTAGATAATACAGCTCCATGTCAAAGAAATAAAGTAGGAGCTGTTTAGAAGTAGCTCTTAGTGCAAAGTTCGTCTGGGGAAGTAATAGCACCATATTCAATTCCGCCGTGAAGCAGTAGTGTACTTGCATTACTGTGTTCCAGTTAGAAAGGTAAGTGTCAATGGAATTACAGGCACATGAGACTTAACAACTTCGTCTCAGGGTCGGCAACGCATTGTCGATGCCCCCTGGTGTTTCAAATGCCAAATGCGGCGGTGACCACTTACCATCAGATGGACCGTCTGTCTATTTATTGGCACTCGAGATATATATATATATATTCTTTTATTACAGGCTCAAAATAACAATAAAATAATTATTACATAGTAGCATTTAAAAACCACAAAGGTTTGTGACAATACTACACATATTGAGTCTACATGACAAAAACACACAATACACTGTTAACAAAACATACAACATGTAGATCTTAAAGTTAAGTAAAAGATATACTTCGAAGAAACAATACTTTGGATAATAGAATCAACATATACTATTTACAAGATCAATATTATATATATATTGAAGTTACCACCGGTTCGGAAATCAGCCAACTCAATGGTTGAAGAACCGTACCTAAGTTTTGACCCTGGATATCTAATCTAGGTCCTAGGTTAAGTTAATGTTTCAATAAGGTTTCTACTTACTACATAATTACTTAATCCTTACTCAAGTAATATAAAATAATGCTTGAAGGAATCCCACTTTACCTTGAATGTACTAAATATCAACCACGACAATAAGCTTATTACAACGTAAAGGTTAAAAGGTTTAGTATAATACTAGCTGACCCCCGGTTTCGCCCGCGTTTATCGATATCATGCCTTTCATTTACACAATCACATGTTCTGACTATATAATATTCATCGAGATCAGTCAAATTGTTTTTAGGTTATAAAAGGACATACAGACAACAATTTAAAAAAATATTGAATTTGTGCTATTGAATCATAAAACAAATATTTTTAGAAATCTCAAGATAAGTAAATCTACGGTCAGATCCTAAACAAATAGGTATATAGTAGTACCTATAAATAACTATAGGTTATAATTTTGGACATCCAGGACCAGGGCTTCATTTCTCTATAAAAATTACACTAGCTCGAGGATGTTTCGTCGCGGCTTCTATGCTCTGTCTCTATCGCTAACTACGCAATCACGCAACCATTTTAAAAGTAGGTACTTGTAATTTTACGCCATCAAGTGGATTAGGGATTTTAAAATGTCTTCATTAATCTTATTATTTTAATAAATGTGAAATATTTTTTAGAGTAGTAGAGCTCTTAGTGCAGAGTTCGTCCGGGGAAGTACTACCACCTTACCCATTTCTACCGTGAAGCAGTAGTGCACTTGTAACATATTACTATTACTGTGTTTCGTTTGGAAAGGTAAGGGGGCCGGTGAAATGACAGGCACATACGACTGAACAACTTTACGTCTCAGGGTCGACAACGCATTGGCGATGCCCCCAGTGTTGTAAATGTCCATAGGCGGCAGTGACCACTTACCTAGGTGGACCGTCTGCTTGTTTGTCGGCCCAAATGGTATAAAAAAAATTGTAATTAAGGATGTTTGTTACTCATTCACTCAAAAACAACTAATAAATTGGGATAAAGCTTAGCACATTGACGTGTTATGTGGAATAAATACACATAGAATATATTTTATCCCGGGGAAATGTGCCGTTCCTTGGGAACGTGTATGGACCCGCGGGGACTGGCAGTAACGAAAAAATCTGCCTCATCTCTAAGTAGCTAGCTAACTAAGCAAGGTAAGCTAGACTTTTCTGGATCTCAGACTGCCCTTCGATCATTTTATTTTCAGAATATACAGCCTTCACCTTTTCTAAATTAGAACACTGCTTCAGTGTTTGTATACATACTCCTTAAGCTTATTCTGTGGCCATTTCGATCGATAGGAACAGTTTAAATGCATGAAATGTATGCTGAAAAAAATCATAAATACCCGGGAACATTCTTACACGCAGCCATATGGTCCCAAAGTAAGCAGAGCTTGTGCTATGAAAACAAATAACTTACATTCTTTTTTCAAAATACATACTTTTATAAATATTCAGCCATGTTCACGCTCGCAATTGCTTGTTCTGGGTGTCAATCAAAAGGAATCAAACTCACGAAACTCCTGATTTATGGTGATATAACTATCATGATTAAAGTTTATTTTAGCGTTAATATTCAAGGTTGTTAAATTCATGAATATATTGTTTTATTGCTTATAAATTTTTCACTTGATTTTTGTGATATAATTTTCTGAATGTATTATTGCAAATAGACTTTGGCATCAATAACATTATCATGTTTCTAATAAATATATTGAGCTTGCTTTCGAATTAAATTGATTGAATTAAAATGCATTGAATAGATAAGCCTGTAATTTACGAAATTTTAATTGATTCTCTAGCGACTTAATACATTAAGCTATCATTATGCTAGCATCGCCTCGGAGACCTGGATGTAGTAAGTTCCCTTCTCACTTTCTTTGTTAAGAAATGATTACCTTTAGTCAAAGATTGGTAATGATGTTTTTTTATTTTGTACTTTACCACTTGGGCCGACAAACAAGCAGACGGTAAGTGGTCACTACCGCCTATGGACATTTACAGCACTAGGGCATCGCCAATGTGTTGTCGACCAGCTGCGATTTCCGCCGTGAAGCAGTAGTGCACTTGTATTACTATGTTTCGGTTAGAAAGGTAAGGGGGGCGTGAGCTGTGAAGTCTCATGTGCCTTGACTTCACAGCTTCACGTTTCAGGAACAACAACGCATTGGCGATGCCCCTAGTGTTGCAAATGCCAATAGGCGGTGGTGGCCATTTACCATCAGGTGGACCGGCTACTTGTCCGTCCAATCATATAGTTTTTTTTTTTATAGAAGCTTGCAAATGCCTACATAAATAAATAATATTTATATTTGATACAAAAGCTTAAATAGTCTACACACATAACCTTAGTTATTCACTATAATGATATAAAATCAATAAAATACCTTTATGCTTATTGCCTGATCGAAGGACAACAGGCGGTAGTAAATTGACCCTAATGACTACATAACACTTAACATTATTAAACTATTCTGAATAAAACTTTATTGGATTGTCTTTTACGGTCAATATCAGTCCGCGGGAAATTACTCCATGTGAGAATCCATGATTTATAATAGACTAAACTTGCGGCACGCTATGATGGGCGTTTTGACGTTTAACAATGACAAAGAAAAATAACCTTTATTCCTTCAGTGCATTGATACAATTGCTAATTGTATGATGATAGAAATCAACCTTATTCCAAAGCAATACAGTTTCTTTGCCTATGACAATCTGAAACGTCAAAACGGCCATCATAGCGTTCCGGTAGTATAGTACCGTTACGCGGTATTCCAGGATTTCCTAAGGATTTTTTGTATTTCGAGATTATAATATAGCCTTTGTCTATCAGGAATATAATAGGTACAAGGTTCTGAAGATTTTCCCCTACATATAAACAAACTTACAAAATCTACTCTCTCTTTCTAATTTTAGTGTAGATTTGAATGTGTACACGGCCGTTTTAGTAGCGTTTGCTTTTCATTGTTTGCTGTATAGCTATTTTTATGATTTTAATAGTGTGTTATTTTCAACTTTTGAAGTCTTAAATTACTCGCAATTAACTTCGGAATTCGTAAAAAAAATATTAATAAAGTATAAACAACAAAAAAGTTCACGATCTGTTGCAAAACTTAAGATATTTTATGATTATTATGATAAAAAGAAAGCGAGAGACTATCTTGTATTATAAAACGTACCATTTGAGCTATAAAATAAATGAATATCTATTTTTTTTTTGTATTTTTAAACGGGCACAAATGCTTTAAATTATAATTCAATCATTTTTAGTTTTTGTGCCAGTATCAAGTGAATGCAAACTTTTTTGTTGTGATTTCTTTTCATTGCTTAGTAAGTAGGCCGACATACAAGCAGATGGTGAACCTGATCGTAAGTGATCACCGGCTATGGACGTTATCAACACTAGGCGCAAATGCGTTGTCGACCCTGACACACCCTGAAGTTGTTAAGTTTCATGTGCCTCTATTTTCACTGGTACACATAGATACTCCATTCCCCTAACCTCTTTGGTCTATCGTATGTATTGCTTCTGGGGAATGCAAAACAGGTTCCCTAATTACAATTTAACTGGTTAAAGGCGTTTTTGCTACCATACACTTTGGACGGATCACTTTTAATTTATTTTTAATTTGTCAAGCTTTTCGTTTACTGGAATCGGGGCCAGTTAAGTAGCATAAACACTACAAAATTTCAAAATTCAAAACCATTTATTCAGTTTAGGCCTTCGGAGGGCACTTATGAAGGTCAAATTTAAAGTTACTGAAGCTACATAAGGAAGCTGTATATTGAACATCCAAAAATACATGGACACATTAGATATGATCAAAATTGTTTAATTAATATGATTTTTAAGTACCGATCTAATCACATCGAGTATGTTATTTGATCTTGTACAATTATGATGTCACAACTTGCAAACATCATACAAAACATCACACATTCGATCGTTTTGACATTTCATAAAGAGTTGCTGATTTGACATGTCAGTACCCTTACAGTCATTACAAACTTCGTAATGGAGAACACGAGGTATTCAAATAAGAACCTTGAATTAGACTTAATAACATTCATAATTGTTTCTTGTCATTCTTGTACCGGTAATGTTCTGAGTAACATAAGAATATTTGCTTCAGTCACTCATGACCTGTCAAATCTCATTCTTATTATTTCAATTTCATATCAAAATCAGTCACAGGTGTTTTAAAGACAACAATCATAGCTTCTTCTATTGATTGTTTAGCTTCTAAAGTACCAGAATGTAAAATGCGATTTTTTACTAAATTTGACGTATCTACTTGGTAAGTGATTAGTGGCTGAAGTTGTAAGCACAGAAAGCCTTGAAGGGAACTGGATCTAAAGTGTAGCTGTCGGATGTCTTAATAATAATAATAATAAATATCCTGGGACATTCTTTACACACGGCCATCTGGTCCCAAACTAAGCAGAGCTTGTACTATGGAAACCAGACAACTGATATATTACATATACTACTTTTTTTTTTTTTTTTTTTTTTCTAAGTACATACTTATATAAATATTTACACCCAGACACAGAACAAACAGACATGTTCATGCACACAAATGTTTGTCCTGGGTGGGAATCGAACCCGCGACCTTCGGTTTGGCAGTCAGAGCGTTAACCACCAAGCCAACTGGCCTGTCAATCTGTCTTGATGACAGATTAAGGAGCCAAAGGCCAGAGGAGCCTGGGTACCACCGTATTACAGTTTCCTCATCATGTTTTCCTATACCAAAAGCTCAAGCACATTTAGATACGACGACTCTCTGAAACCAACTCGGCTATCATCGCCTCATATCCTTGTTACTATAGCACCGTAACGGCTGATTGGATTTTAATGAAGTATGAATAGGATATTTTCTGCATTATGATTTACTAAGGATTTTTATTATAAAACAAAGTGAAATAGTAAATGTTTCGAAAAAATTGTAAATAAATTGCTATATTTAACCGATTTTATACCGATTACAGCGATGTTACGTCATAGATACGCTGGCAATACTGACACTGTATATCGTAATTTATAGTCTGTCTATGAAACTTTGTTTGACATTTAAGAATGTCAAAGAAAAATTTACTTTATTGTTTTTGAAATAAGACAGACTAAATTAACGGCTAGCAACTATGGGCGTTTTGTCGTTAAAAAATCATCCTAATTGCTTAGGAAATTAGTTGCTACTATCGATCCAATAGCTAATTACGTGATGATACAAATGGACTCTATTGTAAAGCTATTGAGTTAATTTTCCGATGACATTCTCTGAGGTCAAAATCGCTAGTTTAATATTGTTCTATACCTTACGGTTTTAATAACGTCGGAGCACTTACTGTATCGTAAATATTATTTTATTGCGCCAATAAAAGTCTGTAACCGTGTGAGAAGTTGGCAAAGTGACATAATTTTGAAACTAGCTTCCGCCAATTTTCCTTCGGTCTCGAGGGATTTTATGATTTCCCTGGGGAATAAGTATCCTATTTTAAAGCTAGTACATATATCATCTGTGTGCCAAAATCTATACTGATATATATATATTTTTTATACCACTTGGGCCAGCAAACAAGCCGAAGCAAGACGGTCCACCTGATGGTAAGTGGTCACCGCCTCCTATGGACATTTGCAACACTAGGGGCATCGCCAATGCGTTGTCGACCTTGAGACGTGAAGTTGATAAGTCTCATGTGCCTGTAATTTCACCGGCCCCCTTACCTTTCTGACCGAAACACAGTAATACAAGTGCACTACTGTTTCACGGCAGAAATGGGTAAGGTGGTAGTACTTCCCCGGACGAACTCTACTACTCTAAAATTATTATAAAGAAACAGCAGATTTAGATTGGGTATATGTGCAAGGAAACAGTTAGAAGGTATATTATTCCAGATCGATAGCATCTGTTATTATCCTAGGATAGTTTTGTTTCAATCCGCCGAGCCCTTGATGTGGGATTATATCACAAACATCTAAGCAGCCTATTTGTTTCTCTAAGTATAATATTCTAGTTCCTATCCTATTAAAATAATAAATACGAAAATTTGAGGATGTATGTATACAACGTGTTACAAAATACCCCGTAAAAATATAATTAATTATCAAAGCCAACAACCCTAATAAGCTCTCATGTCAGGGAGCCAAATTATTTAACAGAAAGGCCTACCTACCTGTTGTACCTAATAATTGTCTACTAGTTTTTCTATTTTTCATTCATAAAAATCCGTATTTTTATTTATATATTTACATATTTAAGAAATACATACCCCGCATTTCTTAAATATGTGAATGGACTCGTTATAAGGCCCCATTTAACCTCCTTTCGGCTTTACGGGTAGTTTTGTAACACTCTGTATATGTGTGGATTTTTGTTACTGCAACGGATTTTGGTGAAATTTGGCATACAGATTTAGCATACCCTGGAATAACATATAGAAGTTACTTTTATCCCGGCAAAATCTAACATCCCTCGGGAACGCGAGGGATAGCTAGTGAATTAATAATATAAAGATGACAAAGCAGCTCTTTTTTTGGACAAGGTCACTATTTGAGGACACTGTTTGTTCCGTTATTATTTTCAATCGAAGGCTGTCTCCAAACCGATGGTTTATGTTACCTTCAAACCTTGACCTAAATTAGTGCCTTCCAAAGGCTTTGACTTTTAAAAACCCCCTTAATCATAAAGGCGATAAAAAAATTCAGAGCAGCTCTTAATTGTAAACATCCAAACTGACAAACTTTCGCATTTATAATATAATAGCCGCGCCCTGTGGCTTTGCCCGCTTTCGATCCTAGTTATAAACCTTCCTCTTGAATTACTCTATCTATTGCTGAAAACTGCATTAAAATCCGTTGCATAGTTTGCGATTCTATAAAGGACATACAGACAAACATTTATTTTAATAACAGATAGATAGAAGAAGATGTCGCGGATTCACGCGTGTTTCCGAGGAATGTAAAATATTCTCAGGATAAGCATGTGCTATTCCAGCCTATATCGACGGTTAAAAGGCGAATAGATTCAAGCGCCATTTTGAAAACTTTACAGGAGAGCTATTTGAAAATTTTAAAACAAAAAAAAACAGTTTTGCATCTAAACTACTTAACATTCCACATCGAAGCTGTTGAATATTAAAACTAAATGCAAGCTTCAATGAATTCGTGCATGGGCCATCATCATAATAGTATAATTCATTAAGAAAAATGTTACTATGGTCAAAAATGGCGGTTGAGTCAAGTCACCTTTTACCCGTCGATATAATCTATTTCTGTGCCAAATTTCATTCAGATCCGGTCGACCACTCTGGTGTGATTGAGTACCAAACATCTATACATCCAAACATTTATTATCTACTACTAGCTGTCCCGACAGACGTTGTCCTGTCAAAATAAGTCCAAACAAATATTCTGGATTTCGATCGCAGCGCCACCTACCGGGTCTAATTGTGAATCTAAACCATTCTCGAATGCACTTGAACACACACAAACAAACAAATACATTCAAATCGTTCAGTCGTGTAGGGGGAGTTCACTGTCAACACACGTACAGAAGAATTATATATATAAAGATTTACAAAAGCTATAATATAAAACAAAGTGACAGTAAAAATTAATACGTAGTTACACCATTTATAACTCCAGAACAGCTGCTTTAACTCCATCTCGCAGGGTAATTGTGTAATGCTGCTGGAGTCGTCGTTGCAGTCAATTTTACAGTACATTGACGTTACTACGAGTGTTGTCCCACCCTGCTAGCGCGCTGAACTATAAATCTATCATGAAATACGGTTCCACATTGAAACCGAGAAAGTTACACAATTAGGGGGCCGAATAGCAGGATAAGTAAATAAAAATTTAAAAAAACATTATGTTTTTTTTTTAATGTAAGTTATTCAAAGTTAAGTTTCTCTCTAAGTGAACTGTAATTTGTTCTTTGAGAAATAAATATCTAAAACCGAAAATTTTTTCAAACATTTTTTGTCATCAACGCTATCTCTGAGGACAGAAGGGGATACTGGTAAAACTGCGGGGCACAGCTAGTTAATAATAAGTAGGACAGGATAGGATTTTTGTCAATAATCCTCGAATTAAAATCACATAAGGTCACAAACCCCTCAATAGCGACAAAGGTCACAGCCTCACAGGACAACCCCTTTTATAAAACCATTTAGCGACACTGTCGACGGATGGTTATTTCTGAGGACATCTACCCGTGATCAATCTCGAAGTAAGGCCTCCCGCATCATCCATCTTGTCCTAAGAATGTGTTCCCCGCGTGATAGTTCGAGTTTAAGCGTATATTAATTTATTATTATGATAGATGTTCAACGAGGAATTCTTTCGTTGGATTAATTTGTGTGATGAATTGGGTTTTGACGTGATAGAAGCTTTTGGCTATTTGGTTGTGGTATTAATAGTTTTATTACTCTATTTTTTACGTGTCATTAGCTTTCCCCCGGGGTCGCACACGTTCCCGAGAGTCTAATAGTAGCTATCTGATAGTGAAGGGCCGCTCAAAATTCGGAAATTAGCCGGGACATACTTACAGAGAGAATGATGAGTTTTTAAATATTTTCTTGTAAAAAGTAGTAGTTAGTAAAAAGCTGTTATTTTGATATTTCAAGCCGACACTTAGGTAATTTTATTTATTTATATACTGAGATGAATGACAAATAACCACCTTTAAACTTTGTAATCAGTTTAATTGTAGAAATATATATATATGTATATAGAAATGAATCCCTACTTCCCTTGGTCACGGCATCACGCATAGACGGCTGGACCGATTTCGCCAATTCTTTTTTTGTCGTGTTTGTTATTGTCAGGAGATGGTTCTTATGAACGAAAAAATTAAGAAAGTTGCGCGGAAAATTAAAAAAACTTAACGACTTTACTAGCGCTTTTGATAATATAAACTTTTTAATGTATCCTGTTTGACATTATTGTCAGTCTTTTGACAGTTGGTACGATTGACAGAATGCGCGCTGCAAATATCGTTCAAAATAGAGGCATAGGTCGGAATTATATTGATAAAATAATTAATTTATAATTTCTATATAATTCAGTGCACATTTCACAGTCCATTCAATCGTAAGATTCGAATTCAATATTCATAGTTAAGACAGGACAACGTCTGTCTCCACAGAGGAGAACGCCATCAGCGTCCCTGAGGTGACACACCCAGAGTTGGGGGCTGCCGTGATCCGGCTCCGGGCCAAGAATGTGGCTCCGGGGCCCGATGGGATCCACGGCTGCGTGTTAGCCCTCGCTCTGAAGGAGCTAGAGCCCCAACTGAGAGGGCTCTTCACAGCGTGCCTCGAGCGGGGCCAGTTTCCCAGTTTGTGGAAGTCTGGTCGACTGGTCCTGCACGGAAAGGCGGGGCGCCCTGCGGACTCACCGTCCGCGTACCGGCCCATAGTGCTACTGGACGAGGTGGGCAAGTTGTTCGAGCGAGTCCTCGCTGCCCGCCTCGTCAGCCACTTGTGCCAGGAAGGGCCGGACCTGGACGGGAGTCAGTTTGGGTTTCGGCAAGGGCGCTCCACCCTGCACGCTGTGTCGCGAGTAAGGGCCCTGGCGGAGGAAGCGGTGTCCCGGGGCGGGGTGATGTTGGCGGTGTCTTTAGACATCGCTAACGCGTTTAACACCCTGCCCTGGAGTTGCATTCGGGAGGCACTGTGGTATCATAGAGTGCCTCCCTACCTCCGCCGCATCGTTGGGGCTTATCTCTCCGAGAGGTGTGTCACATACACGGGACGTGATGGCGTGCGGTGTTCCACAGGGTTCGGTTCTTGGGCCGCTCCTGTGGAACATCGGCTACGACTGGGTGTTGAGAGACCAGCTGGTCACCGCCCGGGGGAGCTCGCACAGGGAGGCAGCGTTGCTGGCGACGGCTGCGGCGTCACAGGTGGTGAGCCGCATCCGTCGCCTAGGCTTGGAGGTGGCCCTCAGCAAGTCGGAGGCCATGGTTTCATGGCCCCCGGCGGGCGCCGCCGCCCGGCTCACACATCGTGGTCGGGGGGGTCCGAATCGCTGTCGAGCCCACCATGAAATATCTGGGATTGGTGCTCGACAGCCGGTGGGACTTCGGGCCCCACTTTCGGCGGCTGGCGCCCAAGCTGTTGGGCGCGGCTGGCGCGCTCGCAACGCTGCTTCCCAATCCGGGGGGCCCGAGCTCCGCCTGTAGGCGGCTCTACATGGGGATCGTGCGATCCATGGCCCTGTACGGGGCCCCGATCTGGGCCCTCGACCTGACGGCCGGCGCGATCGCTGTTCTGCGAAAACCGCAGAGAGCGATGGCCGTCAGAGTCATACGGGGGTATCGCACGATCTCCTACGAGGGGGCTTGTGCACTGGCCGGATCCCCGCCCTGGGACCTAGAGGCGAAAGTCCTCGCGTCACTGTATCACGGGACAGGCTTTCACGCCCTACCGCCGGCCTCGACATAGTCGGGGCGGTCCGGCCGGTGCTCGAGCGCTGGCTCGGGAGGAGGCACGGCTCCCTGTCGTTTCGGGTGACGCAGGTACTCTCGGGGCACGGTTGCTTCGGGAAGTACCTGTGCCGCATAAACAGGGAGCCCGACGCCCGGTGTCACCACTGCGTCCATTGCCGGGAGGACACGGCGCGGCACACGCTGGCAGAGTGTGCCGCTTGGGAGGAGCCGCGTCGTGCCCTCATCGCCGGAGTAGGCCCGGACCTCTCGCTGCCGGCCGTGGTCGAGTCGATGGTCGACAGCGAGGAGGCCTGGGACGCAGTGGTAACCTTCTGCGAAACTGTTATCGCGCAGAAGGAGGCTGCGGAAAGGGAGAGGGAGATCTCAACCCCTCACCCGATCCGCAGCAGACGCACCGGGCGTCGGCGGAGGGCGGACAACGCCCTCTTCCAGCCCCCCTAAATGGGTCCAGGGGCGACTGACTCGGGGACGTCCGTCGCCCCCCTACAACATCAGGACCCGAGGTCCTGTCATAGTTTGATTATTATATTCTAACTTCTTTATTATTTTGTATATACAAAGTCGCTGATATCGTCTATCTGTTCGTGCACTTTGTTCTTTTAAACTACGCTATATAAAAAATAATAATATATATTGAAACAGCGTAATACAAGTGCACTGTTGCTTAACGGTGGAAGTTAGGTATGTAAGTAGGCAGAGCTCTAATAGGTTTTCTATCCGAAGCTGCTCGTGCGATTTTAAAAATTCTTTCACTGATAGAAAGGTTCACTATTCCCTGGTGGCACAGTCTTCAAAATACATTAGATCCCTCAGGAATACAGATGAAACCGCGATACAGTAGGTAGTACAATTAAAAGTAAATGTTTCTACAGGCCAATTGGCTTGGTGGTTAGCGACCCTGACTGCCAAGTCGAAGGTCGCGCGTTCGATTCCACCCAGGACAAACATTTGTGTGCATAAACATGTCTGTTTGTTCTGTGTCTGGGTGTAAATATCTATATATGTATGTATTTAGAAAAATAAAAAGTAGTATATGTAGTATATCAGTTATCTGGTTTCCATAGTACAAGCTGTGCTTAGTTTGGGATCAGATGGCCGTGTGTAAAAGAATGTCCCAGGATATTTTTTATACTGGATTCAATGTTAGTTCATTATGTACCCAAAACTACCATTTTACGTGAACTTATCGGGAAATTTTCATTATACAAATTGTTCTTTACCACGTTAAGGTCGTTTGACTATTGATTGTTCGTGCTAATGCTTTTATTATTGACTAGCTGTATCATGTGGTTTTACCCGCGTTCCCGAAGGATGTTACATTTTCCCGGGATAAAGAGCATATATGTTATTCCAGGGTATTCTCTATCTATGTGCCAAGTTTCATCAAAATACTTTCAATAGTTATTGCGTGAAAGAGTAACAAACATTTATACATCCGTCCTCACAAACATTTATAATATTAAGTTTAAGTAAATTATTATTGACTAGAAACCCACCCGGCTTTGTCTGAATTGAATAATCTATATCCTTATCCTAAATAATATTATAAATACGAAAGTAACTCTGCATGTCTGTCTGTCTCGCTCTCACGCGAAAATCATCATGAAACTTTGTACACATATTCTTGGAGGTATTACAAGTAACGTAGGATACTTTTTGTGCCGGGAAAATGTTACATTCCTTTGTGAATGCGGGTGAAACCGCGGGGGACAGCTAGTATAATATAATAATACACACGAACCTTCCAGATGAAAATCATTAAACTAAATTATAGTGAACACACCATCATAATCTATTGCATAGATCCAAAGAATTAACCGCACAAATAGTCAGAAATAAAGTATTTTAGAATCCAAACATATGAAAGCAAACATTAGAAGTCTTCAGGCGTAAAATAACAAATATCCACAAAACACAATTGTTGGGACACGACATTTGATTTGTTTTTGTACAAATATTTGTCTGACCTTTTTCCCTACAACGGTTAGTATTGGCAATTACCTTCGTTAGAGTGACAGTTTCGTGACAGCGTTTGGCACACATTCAAACATTGGCCAGACGTTGGTTACCCTGTCTCCCATGTCACCAGTCGTTGGTTCTATCCCAACACAGCACTAACAATTGTGTTGTGAAACACCTAGTGGTAAGGTGGTCACCACCTTTGCAAGACGTGAAGCTGTTAAGTCTCATGTGCCTGTAATTTCACTGGCCCCCTCACCTTTCTAACCAAACACAGTAATAAAGAAAGAAAACATTTTGGCCTCACACAGCAACAACATAGACAATTTCATTGACATCACAAATTACATAATATAGAAAAACAATACAATATACACTGTGTGAGGCCAATAAGGGACCTATATCAGCATAGGGCCAGTGCCATGGACAGTCGCGGCACAGGAATAAAAAAAAAATATAAAAATATGATAGACTATATTTTCATACATATGTATATTAGAAATAGTAAATTTTACCAATTTTTTATACAAGTGCACTACTGCTTCGCGGCGGAAATGGGTAAGGTAGTAGTACTTCCCGGGATGTACTCTGCACTGAGCTCTACTATTCAATAATAGTGTTTAGTAGTAAGTATGTTTTTAGAAGAACAGGCTATGTAGCATATAAGTTATCTTGGAGACATAGAAGAGTACGAGCATAAATATATAACCATAGACAGTTTGAAAATGTCTCACACTCTTCGCATAATCTGACAGCATCGGTTGAGTAGTTTGGAAGATTACCTCTTATAGCCAAACTTACACACTTTACCTTTGTATTACATTAAAAGATATAGACAGGTGTGTCGTAGAGACACGATAGAAGTGAAAATTTTTTATAACAGGGAAACATTTTAATGATTCATCAATCACTTTTGAATAGCTTAATAATAAGATTTTATCTATATTGTCATTTGTGAGTGGTCACCTGCACTCTCATCGCATTTGTCTTGGTATTCATTTCTAGTTTTGTTTTTCTGTATACATATGTTTTGAGTTACAACCCAGATCTATATGTGTTATTACTTATAATGTGGTTACCTTTTGGTTGTAATTTGTATTGTGTATCCCAAATAAATAAATAGCATAGATTGTAATTATGTAAATTTTTTTTTTTGCCACAAAAAGGTGGCGGATCAGAATTTCAAAGCAATCCCATAAGAAGTTTCTCTTCAAACTATAGATCTAAGTATTTTTTTCTAGGATTTACACATTTCAACTATATTATTCACAAGCCTTACTAATAATAGATCATGACAAATGACAATTCAGGAAGGAGAGAGCGAGAAGGTCAACTGACAAAGATGGATATATATCTGTGTGATTACTAAACAATAGGCATTTCGGTATAGTCTAAACTAGTGTACATGTATACCTCCAATCACAAAGGATTAAGCCATAAAGTTCGTTCAAGCGATTAGCGGCTGACAACTACATTGTCTATGGTCTACATATGGATGGTTAGCCGAGTGAAGGTAACATGGACACTATGGATGCCAGAAGTTTCAGGGGCATTATTATTATATGTAGACATACTCTACATTTCCTTTACTCAAAACGCTATTTAATACAGTTCTTATTTTCTTCTTATTTTTTTAAATGGCGACTATTTTATTATGTCATTATTTGAAATGACAGATCCGCGATCCGACTCTTTGGCGGGTTTTTCTTTAAAATTATATTTTCATAAATCTAATTATCGCTTTATTTCGCTCAGGACCAAAAAGTATACAAGCAAAATGAACATTTATAATTTCATTTTATTGACCTATTTAAGTTTAAAAAAACGGCTATCATTTTACTTCTATAGCACCGTTGTGGTTTGAAACTTGACGAAACGACAAAGGTACACTAAAAAGAGACAACATATATATTTTCGCGAGAGAATGAGATAGGTCGTTTTTAGAAGGTTCCACTTCTTACGCGTGTGAAATGTACACATTTTACTTTTTTTATTTTAGGTTATTTGTTAAATTCAAACAACAATTTCCATTGTAATAAACCAAAATTGTCGTTGAAAAAAGGTCTAAACGAATCTGATAAAGGTTTTTAGGGAGGGATTAATTACTCAATACCCATGCCCTTATCTTGAATCATACCAAGTCACCTTACCAATTACAAGGGTTTGGCATTTGCATTGCAAATCGGACGACCCTGTTGGTGTGGTAGGTACCTATATACCCTGATTGTCACTGGTCGGGGGGTTAGATAGACCCAGGACATAAGTAAAGTAAAATTTTACATTTTTACAATTATCACTTAATAAATATACGTGTTGAAATGCATTTTCGTTTGGGTCAGTTGATAGCAAAAAATACCGAACGGATTTGGATGAAACTTGGCACATTGGTAGAACATGACCTGGAATAACATACAAACTAATTATTACCCCGAGAAAATGTAAAATCCCTCGGGAACGCGATTGGAACCGCGGAGACAACTAGTAAATCCATATTATTGCTGTTACCCAACGTAACAGAATGGAGTTAAATGAAAACAGTACATTACAATTTCATCGAGTTGCTTGTTTCGTATAAATTAAAGTTAAAATAAGGTTAACGCAAACTTCGATAGTTCATTAGCATACAAGACGTCTCATGGTCTTGTCTGTTCTCGTATACATTAACTCGGTACCACTAGTTAAAGTTTATCGACTACGGAAACAATTTGTGGTACATAAGGAGGGATACTAATAGAAATACCAAGTCATTTATTGAATTTAGGCTACCTTATGAAGGTCAAAAATGATAAAGAAATATTTGGAGTAATATAAAAATCATGGTAAATATTCTGAAAATTCCACATATGCGGTTATTTGATCCTTAACTAAGCAGGCACTATTATACTAGCTGTCCACCGCGGTTTTACCCGTGTTCTGTAAGGAAAATGACACTAGCTCGAGGATGTTTCGTCGCGGCCTCCTCTTTCGAAAACTACGCTAGTACTACTAATCACGTGAGAGATAAGCTTTCCGAGGTCACCGTGAAGCGGCTCGCCGATGAAGTTTGTATTAACTGAATAAGGGTGCAGGTTATAAACTATAAAATATGTGCCATGTAAATCCGTCAAGTAAGTAATAGTTTCGTTAAAGAATAACAAATACACACCCATCCAATGAGATTTTACCAGAGACGTCATACTCATTGAGTCGGTTAAAAGATGATTGAGATATATAATACCCCATTGTCAGAAATAGTTATTATTTTTGTTTATTTTCATACACCAAACTCCTGCTTAAACGTATGTACGTTCACGGCCAGACGCAGGACGAACTGAGTTCACTCAAGCTAATCAGCTTGTGTTTGTATTGCCAAGCAGACGTCGGTAAAACATATCTACCTCAGTATTATATATAATATCATTGCATCCGTCAATTCTTCCTGATAAACTTCCGCATTAATAATATTAGCAGGATTAAAATATGGTTCATGTTAAGATACCATGATATAAAAAAAAATGTTTAAACTCTTCATTGGCTGCAAAGTAGAGCTCTTACTGCAGAGTTCATCCGGGGACGTACTACCATAGGTACTTAATTCCGCCCATGAAGCAGTAATAGGCGGCGGTGACCACTTACAAACTTTTGCCTAAGGACTTCTTTCCATAAAAAAAATAATATATTGAGTGAATATGGGCAATCGATCCATACATATATTATAATGATATATGTAGGTACAGTCATGAGCACAAATATAAAACCATAGAGATTTGGAAACCAAACCTGACACTTGACAACAGTACTGTTCCTCATTGGCGTATCTATGGTTAATTTTTAGAGAAGAGCTGGCCCCCAATATGCCATGGCCAATGTGATCAAGCAGAGTCGAAATAGATTGTTGTTATGTACCTAGGTAGTAACGACAAACTATGCGTCACATTAAAAAACTTAAGTTTCGTTTAATGGTGGGTTAGGCACTAACTAGACCATACTGGGGTGAGCATGGCCCACCCGCAATATCAACCCCTATGCTGTTACTTCTTACGCCTACAACATAAACGATTGGGTGTAGCGCTCGCTCCAGCATCTTATTATATAAAATCTTGATTTGAAAAGTGTTATTGCTGAGTTTATTGCCGGCTCTTCTCAGTTGGCTTGGTGGTTAGCGACCCGGCGCCCAAGTTGCAGGTCGCTGGTTCGTCTCCGACCCACGATATACACATGTCTGGGTATATATGTATATCAATTTATCTAGTTTCCATAGTACAAGCTCTGTTTAGTTTGGGATCAGATGCCCGTGTGTAAACAATGTCCCAGGATATAATTTTTTTTTTATTGAATCATGAAATCAGATAGGAATTATTACAGAACTTTAAAAAAATTCAAAACTATTTATTCAGATTAGGCGCGGAGGGCACATATGAAGGTAACATTTAAAGTTACTGAAGGTACAACCGGTTCCGAAGTCACCCTTCAACTACGAAGAACCGGCAAAAAACTCAGCAAGGTCACATTTTTTATTTATAATTTTTAATACTTTTCGTGGTAATATTTTTGCTCGTGACTGTGCTCGTATTATGGACAGGTGGCACGTTCCCATCGCTGATGCCTGGTGTATCGATGATTGAACACATGATTGTCGCTCATTTATACTTTAACAAGGTCACATAAGTAGCGGCAGGCTTTGAAGTCCAAGGATGTCATGGAAATATTAACGTAATAAATAAATAATAATAAATAAATATCCTGGGACATTCTTTACACACGGCCACCTGGTCCCAAACTAAGCAGAGCTTGTACTATGGAAACCAGATAACTGATATACTACATATACTAATTTTTTTTTTCTAAATACATACTTATATAGATATTTACACCCAGACACAGAACAAACAGATATGTGTTGGTCTGCAATAAATACATTTTTATTATTATTTATGCACACAAATGTTAGTCCTGGGTGGGAATCGAACCCGCGACCTTCGGTTTGGCAGTCAGAGCGTTAACCACCAAGCCAACTGGCCTGTCGAATTGCTTGCTAGATATGCCAGTAGTTCGTGCGCAGGATTTCTTTAAATTAAAACTTTTGTTGTTGGAATATCATCTAGCTCGCATTGCACTTAGGATCTTCTCATTGTGATCCTGCGGTAATAAGAGTATAAGAAAGATTTCATTATCAAAATATAGACAAACGTTTTTTTTTATACTTCTAAGGTAGCAAATATGCTGACGGTCCGTCTAATGGTAAACGGTCACCGCAGCCTATGGATGCTTGCAACACCGTGGGTATCCGCGCGTTGCCGACCCTGCAAAAATCGCTTCGTACGTGCACTCCCAAAGATGTTTGGCGCCAGACAGGCTAATACAAATAATCCCACACATCCTCAGCATACAAACAGCAATACTGTATTACTGATTACATTTGTAGTATGTTGTTACAAAAGTAGATGTGTTAAGAAATACCTACCTATATTAAAATAAACTTTCAGCAGCAGTAGAGCTATTAGTGCAGAGTTCGTTCGGGGAAGTACTACCACTTTACCCATTTCCGCCGTGAAGCAGCAATGCACTTGTATTACTGTTTCTGTTATAAAGGTAAGGGGGCTGGTGAAATTACAGGTACATGAAACTTAAGATCTTCACTAAGGAAGAACATACCTAGGTTCAAAAAACTGTTTTTTTTTTTACTATATGACACATGTGAAATTGCGTGATGAATGCTAGTTTACAAACATAGGATATACTTTCAGATATATAATGTAATATTCCTATAATCCATCTATTTCTGATAGGTTACATACAGTTCTATTCATATTAAATACTGTCCCCCGCGGTTTTACCCGCGTTCCCGTGGGATGTCACATGTATAATACATAAAAACCTTCCTCTTCAATCACTCTATCTATAAAAAAAAAACCGCATCAAAATCCGTTGGATACATCCCTATGTCGCTATATCGCTTTATCAGAGAAAGCGTCTTTGTTTTATACTATGTAGTGATGTCTCTACCATTATCATCGAGTTATAACTAGCCCAGAACTCAAAACTTTTTTTTATTTATAATCCGTAGGGGTTTACATAATATGCCCTATGTCTCTTAGGTCGCATTAAATTAGCCAAGCCCGTTTGAAACTTCAGTAATACTATGATAGATAAATATGGGATTTAAATGCTCTAATTGTTAGTTAATACTCTCACCCTATCTCCAGGGAGACAGTTTGGTTTGAGTTACCCCAATCTCTCTGGTACGTAATCACCACGTTGATGGACCGGATATCTTATTATAGTAAGTGATGATGTAGCTAAAGATGATAAGCACACAAAGAACGGAACTTGTTCTCAAGCGCAGAAGCACGAACACCTATCGTCATCGTATCGTCATCGTATCGAGTGCGCTAAAAACCAATGCAATGGGAAGTTAAACATCGCGCAGCGTCACGGTATGAGCGGTGTGCAATTTTACATACAATCCAGCTTTTGCCTGCCAGGCCTGCTCGATAAGATGTCCCTACGCTTGCGATAAACGGTGCTTGGCGACAGATTTTCAAATTGAGGGTGGTAGCCAGCCCTTTGGGGACTACCGTGCCAGGGTTTAGACACGATGATTTCCATCAACGGGAGCTGAAGCTCATTGTAGGATTCGAATCTACGACTCTTGTTACGCCTTAAATATAGAAGGGGGATAGTAGGACCTTGACTGTCAAACTAGAAGTCGTAGGTTCGACTTCAACTTGGATAAATATTTGTATACATGAACTTGAAGATATCTTTATAAGTTAGTACATATATCAGTTATGTTGTTCCCATAGTACAAGCTCTGCTTATGTTGGAATCAGATGGCCGTGTGTTATAGAAAATATACCAGGATATTATTTGGTATTGCATGATAGATTGCAGATTCTTGGCATGACCTGAAGTCATGCCCTGAATCTGTTGTAATCTAGATATTTTAGAGGGAATATAATATATGCCCATTTTCAGTAATTAGTTATGTCAATATTTAAGATTTTCTTACATATCTAAAAACTAGATCCGTCCCGCTATTTCTCGGGATAAAAAGTATGCAATTTAAATAAGGACATGCTTAATCTACCAAATTTCATCCAAAATCCGTTTGATACTTTTTACGTGAAAAACTTTCACGCACACATCCATACATCTTCACAAACCAGCATTTTGAGGATGTATGTCTTCGTGCGTGTACAAAAAACTACACTATTATATTTACAGATTATTATTTTCAATGTCAAATAGACCTTCACAGGCACTTATGAATGGTCAGACTCTACCGCTATAATTAAACAAAATGAAGTTATTATGTAATTGATCACGTGGACAATAAAAAAGATAAACTTTGTTACTCCCGGGAGCTCGTCGTGTTAAGGAACACCAATCCAAGATGGCTTCCCCCGAGAATACAACGTTACCAGTTACTTCTTGACGTCATCCCCAAAGTAGGTATAGAGCAGAAATATAATATTTATTTCAAGGGAAACGAACACTTCACACGAACGGTGGAACTATTGCGTAAGGTTGTTGCAATCAAGACTTACCAATTTGAAACCGTTTGGGACTGTTGCTATCAGGGGCACAATATTCTATTATCTACTTATTGAGTTAAACTGATTTGCTTTACTGTTTGCCTTTTTAGGGTTTCGGACCCAAAGGGCCAATGGCCTTATTGCAAAACCTCCCCTGTCAGTCTGACAGACGAAACGTCTGTCATACCAAATAATATATATAAAATATATTTATAATATATATATATATAATAAATATATATATAAATATCAAACGTATTTTAATATAATCTTTGTAAGATTGTGCTTGATAACAAATGAGACCATTTTCGTTATTGTTAATAAGTAAATAATTGTATAAATTTCGTGAAGCAGAACTTGTATTACTGTGATTCAGTTAGAATGGTAACGGGGCTGGTGACATTACAGGCACATGAGACTTAACAACTTCACGTCTCAGAGTCGACAACGCATTGGCGATACCCCTGGTGTTGCAAATCTCCAAGGCGGTGATTAGACCACTTATCATCAGAGAAACCGACAGCCAGTTTGTCAGCCCATGTGGCATAAAAAGTTGCGTTTTTATCGATAGCAAGGCTGTTTCAATAAGAAACTGATTGCAGTACGTAACGCTATCCGAGTACAGGAAGCATCGGTACCAGAAATATCTGATAAAGTATTTAAGTTTAGTGATCCCCACCCTGCAGGGGACGGGTCGGGTGCGAGGGCATTATTCCGGGCTATTAGAATATTTTGGGTTATAAATTATAACCAAAATTACCCCGCAGGAACATGAGGTGAATTTTGTAGGTTATATAAAATGATATAAACTATATATGCCTTGTCCGCGGTCAGAAATGCCTATATTAAAAGCTGGTAATTGACCCAATTCCATTTATCCCAATCTTAACATAACTACCGATGTCTTCGTCTCTCTCTAAACACAGGTAAACCGTAAAGTGGCATTTATTTTCTATCCCTTTCTTCGCGCATATAAACTATCTAGTATCGATGTTTTTGTATGCCATGATGTTGGTGAATGGCGTGTCTATATTATAAATACGTCATTGGATATATACATAAATAATAACATATAGTATGGGTTAGGACTCCATATAACTTTAAGGGTACTTTTGTGGATCATATATTCTGGCCAGTATCGTGTTAGCTCCAATTGTTATGAACTTGTAATGTCGAGATCTAAAAGGCCTATTGTGACAGCTAACAATGCTATAGAAAAATCGTCATTATTGCTTTGAACATATGGTCCATCAGTTGATCCAATTGTTAAATGTATGATGATGCTGATGAACCGATAATTACGTAGGTAATAGAATATTTTTTTATAACATTTTTAACTGTCAAAATATCGACAACTTTTGTAGGTATTATTTGTTTCAAATTAGGTATGTAGAATTGTAGAAAAAACATCAGGATTAGTACTTAACATTAAAAAAAAAACAAAGGGTTGCACTCCGGGAGTGCCGGCAGAAGTGAAAACTTGAACATTAACGTTGTGCATTTTTACCGTTTTAGGAATTTTCGATCAGGTATTTTATACCCACCCCAAGAAAAGTGCTCAACGCCGCTGAAGAAGTTATCACTTCAAAAATTGCGCATTGTCTATTAAAACACACTGACCTCATTTCATACACATTTAGAAATTAATATTACAGTTTCAAATAAATTTCCTTAATAGTAATTTAAGAATAGAACTTGGCAGTTATTGGCTATTAATTTTGACATCACACACAATGTGTTTGTGTTCTAAAGTTTTGTTCAAAATTTACGTTCAGAAATCGAGCAAATGCTCATATATTTTGCGAGAGCACCTATTCCACATCGATTAAAAACAGAATGACGCAAAACGGCCCATAAATATCCAGAAAATCTGTAAAGGAACATTTTACACATTCAAAATCCGGCCAAGTGCATTTCGGGTCACTCATTGTGTAGGGTTCCGCACCTGACACTTGACTGTAATAATACTGCCCACTTTCAAGATTAATATTTTGTAAAAGGATCCATTTCCAAGGATACATTTCAAAATGATTTCCTACACAGTGAACATCTTTGAAAAGCCTACCTAAGGCCGCACAGTGAATTAGACGAGTAAAAATAATACATAAAGTCGAATTCCACTTTGAAGTCGGTAAAAAAATCATCCCCCTTCTATGTGGAAGTACCCGAAAAAATATTCTTTTCAAGATTTTAAGTCATGAGTTTTTCGCCGTCATTACTATGTACTTTTTAGTACTAAGAATCTGTAAGTTGAGTGGAGAGACGGACTTTTTTGTTGACCACGGAACCCTAAAAACGCTCTTGAAGAATAGTGTAACTTTCTATCAGTGAAATAATTATTGAATTCGGATCAGAGATTATGTCCTACATCCAAACTTGCAAACTTTACCCGATAATATACTAGCTTTCCGTTCTGCGTTTCACCCGGAACCCGTTCCTAAAGAATCTAATGTAACCTGGGATTATAACATAGCCTAAAAGATTTTACAAAAAATGGTGTCGTGGGACACCAGATAGGAACGAAGTTTTCATACATGCTTCTTTCAATTCAGTGCGATTCAAAATTTACTTTTAACTTATTCCTTTTCTTATAATAATTACTAATTATACTAATTTATAAATGGAACAGAATTTTAAATATGTTGTATGTAGCCTTTAAATAAATTATGAAAAAAACAACCCCAATAATAAACCATATCATTTAAATTTCGAACGTAACAATATGAAAAAAAGTGTCGTTACACTTTTCGTATGATTTTTTTCCGTCTAGCCCCCTTTAACAACGCGCGATAAGGAACTTCGTTCCAAAAACAAATTTCTAGTAACTGTAGTAGTATCTAGTATCTGACAGGCAAATTGGCTTGGTGGTTAGCGACCATGACTGCCAAGTCGAAGGTAGCGGGTTAAATTCCCACCCAGGACAAACATTTGTGTGCATGAGAACATGTCTGTTTGTTCGGTGTCTGGATGTAAATATTATGTATGTATTTAGAAAAATAAGTAGTATACCTATGTAGTAGGTAATTCAGTTATCTGGTCTCCATAGTACAAGCTCTGCTTCGTTTGGGATCAGATGGCCGTGTGTACAAGAATGTCCCAGGATATTTATTATTAATTTTTATTAATTATTTAATTCCGCTGGATCTCCTTCTCTATCAAGTCCCAAACAAGGAAACTCAACAGGAAATCGCCACGTGTTTCGCTTCTACACGAAGTATCTTCAGAACGTATTAGACTCGCTGTCACTGAGTCGACGCACTAGCACCACAGACGTGTTACCTCTCCGACACGGCCGGACAGAAAGTAGACACCTGAGTCCATTACTTAACATAGCCTATATCCATCAGGAATAATGTACCTTTCAAATGGTGAAAGAATTTTTCTAATAGGAGCCATGGTTCCAGAGTTACCCTCAGTGTACACATATTAAACATATTATTCATATTTCCTGTTAACCTAATTTACTTTTTTTTTTTTTTTTTTAAATCAGACGGGATTGCGATTGGCCTCAATCTCACCTGATGGTAAGTGAAGATGAGGCCGAAGATGGAGCTCGCTTTCCCGTTAGTAGCCTATTCACTCTTTTTTTAAAGAGCCCCAAGTTGTATGTATCTGGGAACACAGACGAGGGGAGAGAATTCCAATCTTTAGCTGTGCGCATGAGGAAGGAAGCTGCAAAGCGCTTCGTGCGAATTGGTGGTATGTCTACAACATAAGGGTGAAAACTCTCCCCACGCCTAGTAGTCCGATGATGAAAAGGTGATGGAGGAACTAAGTCATGAAGTTCCAAAGCACACTCACCAAAATGTAACCGATAAAATACCGAGAGGCAAGCAATTTTGCGACGATGTTCGAGACTCTGGAGCTTGGACTCAACCAAAGTAGTGTCGCCAATTAACTTTTTAGCACGGCGCTCCACTGAGTCAAGGGCTGCCAGCTGGTACTTAGCTGATCCGTCCCAAAGGTGACTGCAGTACTCCATACATGAACGGACTTGAGCTTTGTATAAATTTAGAAGCTGTCCTGATGTGAAGTACCGCTTAACCTTGTTTAAGATCCCAAGCTTTTTGGCAGCGGTTTTTGCTTTATACTCAATGGAGACACCGTAGTTTAAGTTTGAGCTTAGATGCATCCCTAAGAGCTCAAGAAGGTTGGAGATCGGTACGGATACATTGTGGAAAGTGGGAGTCAAGGTGAAGGGACTCCGCTTAGCTGTGAATAGACACGCCTGTGTTTTGGTAGCGTTAAACTTGACCAGGTTGGCATCGCCCCAGTCGGACACGGCCTGCAAGGTCAAATTCATACGCTCTACCATGGACTCCCTGAGAAACTGGGTCTCCCTACTACTAGCCTTCGCACTGGAAACGTAACTGTCAACAACTGTGCTGTCGTCAGCGTACCCAATAATACCGGGCTTTAACAGGTCGTTGATGTGCAGCAGGAAAAGTGTTGCAGACAGAACAGATCCTTGAGGTACACCGGCGTTTATTGCCATTAGATCAGACGAGCAGCCATCTATGACTACTCGAATGGATCGTTCTCTCAGGAAATCAGCGATCCAGTTACAAAGGCCAGAAGGGATTCCATATGAAGGAAGCTTGCTAAGGAAGCTGTCGTGCCAGACTCTGTCAAATGCCTTGGAGATGTCAAGGGACACCGCGAGAGCTTCGCCGTGCTTATCCAAGGCTTCGCTCCAAATGTGTGTGGCATACACTAGAAGGTCCCCAGTAGACCGGCCCTGGCGAAACCCATATTGCCAGCTACTGAGAAGGTCATGTTGTTCCAGGTATGCTAGGAGCTTGTCGTTTAAGACACGCTCCATAGTCTTGCAAAGAATGGAGGTGATGGCAATCGGTCGATAGTTGCCAGGGTCAGCACGACTCCCCTTCTTTGGTACAGGTTGCACGTTCGCAAGCTTCCAAGTCTTTGGAACTTTTCCAGTCTCTAAAGAGAGGCGATACAGACGTGTCAGAACCGGAGACAACTCAGGAGAGCAATTACGTAACACGATTGCTGGTATTCCGTCAGGACCACTGGCTTTATTCACGTTTAGGGTGCTGAGCGGTCGGAATACCTATTTTTGCCGTATGCGGATAGTGGGCAGAGTAGCGTCATAGCGAGGTATAGAAGGTGGTGTAGCATTGCCAGCTTCTAGACGTGAATTTTCCGCAAAAAGAGCAGCAAATACGTTGGCTTTTTCTTCTGCAGTGTGAGCCAGTGACCCATCCGGTTTCAGCAACGGAGGCAGCGTGCTGCGGCAGAAGTTCGTCTCCACAGATTTAGCGAGGGACCAGAACGCTTTACTTCCAGAGGGATATGAAGCCAGTCTGGATCCGATTCGCCTCACGTGACGGAAACGAGCCATCTTAATTACTTTTTTGCAGGATTTGGCGGTGGTATTGAAGGCTTTTTTCTTATCGGCTAAATCCGGAGCTTTGCGATTACGAGCATCAGTCCAGGTTAGGTAGGCCGACTGTTTTTGCGCTTCAGCGCTTACACAATCGGCGCCAAACCACGGACGAGCTTTGTCACCAAGTGACACGTCAGAAAATGGAATGAAGTATTCCATAGCCTGACGGATCACTTCAGTAATGCTGTTCGCGCAGCTCGACGGGTCACCAGAAGAAAAGCACATTTGTCGCCAAGGGTAGGATGCAAGGAAGTGCCGCATCTCATCCCAATCTGCTGACTTGTATCGCCATACCCGCCTGCTTGCCATAGGGCTAGTGTCAGACGGGGAGTGGTTAGATACAGATTTCACCAGACAGTGATCCGATGTTCCCAACGGGGATGAAACTGACACGGAGTACCTGTCTGGATCGGTGGTCAGCAGAAGGTCCAAGCAATTAGGCATATGGCCAACAACATCTGGTATCCGAGTGGGCTGGTCTACCAACTGAGTGAGATCTAGCGATAGAGCAAATTTGCGCGCCTCTCTCCCAGCATGGTCGCTCAACTGGTATGGGAACAACCACTCTTGGTGGTGGGCATTAAAGTCCCCCAGGATAACCAACTGCGCACGCGGATAACGTTGTTGGGCCAAATCCGCAGCATCGCCGAGATATTCAAATAGCCTGGTCGTCTCAGGATCACCACTGTGCGACCGGTAGACAAGGGAGTAGAGTATTTGCTCCATCCCAGTGTCCACCAGTATCCAAAGAATAGAGAAACAAGGGTCCTCTATGTTTCGGAGGCGCCGACAGCAGATGTCATCGCGAGCATACACACAGACTCCAGCTCGAGGCTTAAAATTGTGCTCCAAGGTGTACCCTGGGTAGTAGAGGTATGCCGCGTCTGAAGGACATTCGATCTGCGTCTCCGTGAGGCAGAGCAAGTGAGGCTTCTCAGTCTCAAGGTGATGATGGACTGGGTCGAGATTGGAGTGCAGGCCTCGAATGTTAGAGAGGTGCACTTTCATGGAGAGGACGTGCTTCCGCTGTGTATCCTTGCTTCTCTTATTAAAATTTTTCATATTTTGAAGGGTGAATAGGCTGGGGAGTAAGGCAGTTGAACGAGATGCTGCAGTGCCAGCCCAGCAACGCACATGAGAGAACTGCACTAAGGGAGAGCCTGGCCTGGAGACTGCGGGGACGCCCGAACCCCCCCGGAAGTGTCTACCGGGTCCTCCCATCCGGTCGCCAACCGGCACGGTAGCGCACCCCGGGATTTTTCGCAGTTGTGTGAGGCAGCCTTTCATGGGCGGCTAACCCACTACTTGGGCCCCCTACTACCTACGGTCGGCCAGCGGAGCACCGTGCTTCGGATCCCGCTACCCTCCACGACCAGGACTTCGGCGCAGCAAACTCAGGGCGCCGATCCGGTTAGCAACTACAGCACAACTGTTCAGACCCGTCCCCCCCGAATGGTTACTCCAAACGTCACGCCGGAACACGACCGAAGCCGTTTGGCGGCATGGCTTAGTTTGGAGGGTGGTAACTAGCCACAGCCGAAGCCTCCCACCAGAGAGTGGTTCTCCCACCAGTCAGGTTCGTCGCCTCTTACGATCCGCGTACCGGCAGCGGAGGGGATTAGTATTCTTTCTCCGTCCCCCCACGGATAGTATTTAGGATTACTTATAACATCAAACGAATTGAATATTCATAAGTCATAAATTGAAGTTTAATGGTTGTTAGCGATTATCGATATCTTTGTAGTCTATGGACTCCTTTGTCTAACATCACTACTCGATATTCTATGAATAAAGAATAAGTGGAAACCTACTCTCTTCCTTTATTTATGGTATATTTTTTCTTACTTAAACTTTACTTTACTTAAATATGATGAAATTTATAGGTTGAAGTCAAAACCACAGTTAAGTCATCGGATATTTGGTAAATACTAGTACATAGTAAATAGTAATATATATATAATAGTAAATAGTACTTATAAATGAACTGAAAATATTTTTATTGAAATAGGCCTTTACAAGCACTTATGAATAGTCTGACTCTAATATCGGTTCGGAAGGTTGTTTTTTACAGAGAATAGCCCGCAACTAACTTAGCATTATATACTTTACTAGCTGTCCGCCGCGATTTAGCCGGCGATGTATTATACATACATCGCCTATATATATATATACCTTATATCTTCCACCTGAATCATTCTGTCTATTGATGAAGAACGCATAAAAATCCGTTACGTAGTTTAAAAGATCTAAGTGATAGACGGCAGGAAGCGACTTTGTTTTATACTGTGTACAAATAATACTAGACGGGGCTATGAGGAATACTATGAGGTTTATCTGATATTTTTATATTGTTTTAGTTAATTATCGATTGTATTAGTGCATAGATTATGTTAAAATCTAAATCCTAGCGCTACGCGCTGGAGCATCGTCTGAATATAATATAGGTAATAGCACATATTTATAATTCTCGAAATTTTGATCAAAACCTTATGAACCCATTAAATATTTAAAAAGAAAACGCACAAATAGATAAACAGAAATAGATCCATTGTGTAATACCACGCTTTGTTCAAGTCATAAAATGAATTTAATTACCTAGGTGTAGTTTTTGTAATACCTAGTCTTTCTGTCCAAAAAACGAACGTTTGTAGGTCTTGTATACTTAGTGCAAGACAAGCGGAAACATGATAATCTTATCAGAGGACAAATCTGAGGCCTAATAGAAAAATGTCGGAATTATAAAGGTCCCTTACCCTCAACGCAGGGTCGGCAATATTTCCAGTTCCTGGGGGATGAAGTCAATGACCTATTTCTTGACACTCGACAAAGCCGCTCTCCGGCAGAACCTCTCGCCCTGAATTTAATTCACTTAAAATAAACTATTACCATTTCCTTAACTAATGAACGTTACGCAAAGCGCTCCGAAATATTTGCATAAATGACAGGATGCCGCAAATTACAGTGTTAATAAACCTCAATGGTTGAACTATTGGTTTACATCTTAAAAAAGGTTCTTTTATTTTTTAGTATGGTTATATTACATTTTTTCATATATTTTTTCTTTTATTAGAAATCGATGAAAACGTGACTGACGAGACAAATCAAACATCTTTACTCTCTTCACACTGAAAATGTCTGGTGAAAAGCATTTAGTGTGTCAGTCTAAACAATTTAATAATAAATAAATATGCAGGTACATTCTTTACACATGCCCATCCTGATCCCAAACTAAGCAGAGCTTGTACTATGTAAACCAGATAACTGATATACTACTTTTTAAAAATACAGACACAAAACAAATAGACTTGTTCATACACACATATGTTTGTCCTGGGTGAGAATCAAACTCACGACCTCCGGCATGTAAGTCAGAGTTCTAACCAGCTAGCCAACAAACTCAATTTTTTTATCAAACAACACTATTCAAATTAATTCATATTATATATTATATAAAAAAAAACATCGAAATCCTTCGCCAATTCCCGAGTGCATAGATAAACAGTGCTCTCAAATTGCGTCAACGGACGCTATTATATTAAACAGCTCAGATTATTTTCGCTGCATATTAATATTATTAGATTATGTCTCGTCTATATTGGTGCCAAGTATCATTAGGAGAAAACATGTGTTGGCAGTGTAGTGCCCTGCAAACAAATGTTAGATATCGGTCAAGTGCGAGGTGAATATTATGAAGGTTTTATATGTGTAGCGATAAGTACTCAGTAAATTACCGTAATAACAGTTATATATTCATAGATTATATTCATGAACATTTATTATTACGTCCATGGTTATTTTAGTCAAATCAGCGACTTTTTATTGAATGTCAAAACGTTAGATTTCAGTGATATTAATTAATTTATCAACGTTTATTACATAGTTTCTATTCTGACAATAATATTAATACTAAATCTATATACCTTCCTAAATAAAATAAGCTCATAAATATATTATGTTACAATAAATATAGAATAAGATAAATAAGGAAATTGATCTAGGAATTGAATCTAGATAATATGATGTCGTAATGATGCACAAATCTTTTATGTTACGATTGGTACTGACATATATTTTTTTAATAGAACATAATACGAACTATATAGGTACCTACATATCTATGTATTTTAAAATGCTTTTAACAAGTAAATCTAAGTGTTAAAGAATTCATTTTAAGGAGGTATGAAATGTCTAAATTAACATCTATTTTGAGACGAGACACGATCATTGCTTTTCATATCAAACGCCCAAACCTACTAGTCCAAGACTACATGCCTTCAAACTGGTCTCAATTCCGTATAAACAATTTTCAAATGTTATCTAAAAACGTCCAACAAAGCGAATCTTTAAAAATAATCGCATTGCGCTTAGATAAGCTCCCATTTTTCTTTGAAATCCCGCAGTATTTCTTCGATTCCGAGTCTAGAAGGGATGTCAGTTTATTATGTTACGTAAAAGAGGGCATTATGCTGATTTAAGTTCAGAAGTCGCGTTCAAATAACGGTATTCATTTATTGTTATGTTTATTCCATTGTTTTGTCTTAAATTCACGATTGACGGGAACCTAACCCGGGCTTATTGTTTTCGTAATGAATACATGTTTGTTTTAATACCATTTCCATTATTTAGGGACAGAAGTCCGACCGATGATTACTCAGTTGGTAGAGACGTCGAAAGCCGAGACTAGAGTAGAGGGTTCGAATCCTAATTGGTTTCAGGTGATGGAAAACATAAGAAAACTATGTGAACTTACTTTCGCAGCAAGGTTTCACTCGTAGACTGAAAGATCTTAAATTTCCTCTGCTTACAAAAGCAATATTAATCAAGAAGGAATATCCAGAAGTCAATATGAGTAAACAAACATAGATATAGGTACAACCATTCACTTCACAATTTCTATAAATGCGAAAATTTTAACATAGATAGATGAAAAACTCTTTCGAATCTAAGTTTAAAACCAAAGACTAATCTGTTGCAGACAAATCCTCTATGCCTTTAATTATTCCAAAGACAATCTACTCGTACATTTGATCATCAACAGAAGTTGAGTAGACTGAAAGGGAATTTTCTGCCTTATCTAGAAGCCGACACGCGACATCCCCTATGTTATGCAATGAAACATGTCCGAACATATCATTATGACCGTATCTCACGGAACAGTTAGGCTGGTCACGCACGATATGAAAACAGAAACTGTACTATAATAAGTGGGTATATAGAACTACAGTAGCAATTTTCTGCTGTGTTCTGTGTGCTTACACTATAAACAAAAATTAAAACTACCTACTCTGTTCCCGATTAAAAAGGGCACAAAAAAGTCAAGTCAAGCCGACAAACAGGCAGACAGTCCACCTGATGGTAAGTGGTCACCGGCGACTATGGACATTTGCAACACTAGCCATTATCAATGCGTTGTCGACTCTGAGATGTCAAGATGTTAAACATCTGATTGTAATTTAACCGGCCCCCTTACCTTTCTAACCGAAACACATGGTAAGGTTGTACTTCCCCTAACGCATTCTGCACTAAAGTCTCTAATACTGCTAAAAGTTTGTTTTAACATAGGTAGGTTTTATTGCTTAACACATTTACCTTATAACAACTTACTACAAATGTAATCTGCATTACAGTATTGCTGTTTGTATGCTTAAGATGTGTGGGAGTATTTTTATTAGCCTGCCTGGCGCCAACCATCCTTGAGAGTACACGTACCAACGTTACGTAAACACTTTTCTAAAGCGTCTTTCGACCTTCTAGACAAAACTAAGACAGTTTGTCTAATCGCTTGATAAAGACCTTGTTTTAAGCAGTCCTTAAGGAAACTATGGCCTAGCTTTAACCAGAATCGTTTACCTATTTTTTTCGGAAATATAGCATATTTGACGAACCAGTTGGCTTGGTGGTACAAGACCCTGACTGCCAAACCGAAGGTCGCGGGTTCGATTCCCACCCAGGACAAAAATTTGTGTGCATGAACATGTCTGTTTGTTCTGTGCCTAGGTGTAAATATCTATATAAGTATGTATTTAAAAGTAGTATATGTAATATATCAGTTACCTGGTAGCCATACTGCAAGCAGTACACTCTGTTTAACTTGGGATCAGGTAACCATGTGTGAAGAATGTCTTGGGATATTTATTTATAGCGTAGGCGTTCCGCTCTTTCACATTTCTTAAGTCATTACACATACCTACTCTGGAATCTTCATTACCAGAGATTACCTGAACGCAGCCCATGATTGGTAACACATAAACCTTGCGGAAAAAGATTTCTGAATGATGTCGAAATCTCCTCAAATCTATTGTGCAGTGTACGTCTTCTTACTTAGTGATATGACAATATTAATATACTATATTGATATAAATTGTGTTCATACTTAAATATTATTTTAATTGGACATGCCTGTTAGTAGTTAGCGACCCTGACTGTCAAGTCGCAGGTCGCGGGTTCAATGTCTACCCAGGATTAACATTTGTGTGCATGAACATGTCTGTTTGTTCATGTGTATTTGGTTTCCTATAAACTTATTACATAACTTATTCATAGTACAAGCTAATATAGGTTGGGATCAGATGGCCGTGTATAAAAAAACAAAAAAGACTTTGTTCTGGATGAGAATTCAAAAAAAAAAAATTCAAAACCATTTATTCAGTTTAGGCCTTCGGAGGGCACTTATGAAGGTCAAATTTAAAGTTACTGAAGCTACAACCGGTTCGGAAGTCAGCCTTCAACTGAGAAGAACCGGCAAGAAACTCAGCAAGGTTACATTTTTTTTTATTTGTTATATAAATTTTTATCTATTCTGACTTTTTGGCTATTTTATAATTTCAATTTTACATAATTTTATATTTAACAATTACAAGATACTTATTATAGGTAACATTAATAAAAACAAAACAAAAAAAATATGACAAGACTACAAAATAGAAAATAACAATAATTAGGTACTTACAACTTAAACAAGAGATTTAGAGGTGCACTGTGCAGAGAGCAGCTATTTCCATACATTTTTATCTTCAATATAATGAACTACCTTGTAATACGCTTTTTCTTTCAAAACTTTCCTAATATAATTTTTAAATTTATGATCAGACATTTTGGTTATTGAAAGCGGTATCTTATTATAAAATCGAACACAATTACCAAGAAATGACTTGTTAACTTTAGTTAGTCTAAAGTATGGAACAACTAACTTCTCCCTTTGTCTTGTATTTATACTATGAATATCTAATTTTGCCTCAAACATTCCTATGTTTCTACGTATAAACATTATATTTTCATAAATATATAGTGAAGGTAATGTCATTATATTTATTTCCCTAAATAAATCTCTTAATGATTCACGGGGACCCATACTGTAAATTGCACGAATTGCTCTTTTTTGTATAATAAATATTGATTCTATATCCGCTGCTGCTCCCCAAAACAAAATACCATAGGACAAGAGGCTATGAAAATATGCAAAATAAACTAATTTGGCCGTCTCAACATTCGTCAATTGTTTAATTTTCCTAACAGCAAAAGCAGCCGAACTTAATTTAGCAGCTAGAGTATCAACCTGAGGTCCCCATTGCAATTTATTGTCTAATGTAAGACCCAGAATCGAGCCACAAAGCCAACTGGCCCTTTAGTTTTAAACTATTAAGAGATTAACTCCTTGGTATCTTTGTTTGAGACTGAATCTTTTTCCCAGCGTGCGTGGAAGAAGAATGCCAAGACTGGGAGGGGAAGTCAATCCCTCACGGTCTGCTCTACGTGCCAGGGCCCGGTGTGTGCTCCTTATGCGTCTGCTACCACTCGGAGCCGATGTGGTGTAAGGCTATTTACTGCGACCCGCCTTATGTGAGTATTTTATGACATTTTCACGACTTTCCAGTTTAAAAACAGGATAAGTAAACGCAAAAGTAAGTAGTGGACTGTAAAGAGGGATGCTAGCGATGAATATTCATTGTAGGTATAGGTTTTCCTGTTAAATATAAGTATAGAACAATTTTTTGGATTTTTTTCAAAATGTTAGGGCCAATAGTTTCGTAAAAAAAATTTGGGAATGCAAAATTTTCATAATTTTTCATATATTTTCTTTAGTAACTTTAAAACTATATATTCAAAAATTGTATTAAACATACGGAACACCAAAAAAATACCTTGCTTTATGATAATGATGCGCCTTATATGAAGAGGAATAAAGATAATTTTTCGGTGACATTCTTAAACATCAAAACGGGCTACCAATATAGGTACGGATTTAGAACATGGAGGACACTAGTATAGAATACGATTATCATCAAGTAGCACCATTAAGTGATAATACTATAGAAAGGTTCTCGAATGGAGTTCGGTTTCCGGAAAATGCTGAAGATAATGTTTAGATTAGATAAGTGGATTTCGAAAAGTGCTTTCGATAAGACGTTAGAGCTTTATTGCAGCTTTATCAGCTTAAAGCTGCATTAGGCTACTGGCTTTGCACTTGTAATGTGATCTTTAAAGTGGATATCATATATTACAGAAGATCTTTCAAAGTTAATACCCAATAATCATAAACAGTTACACATGATAACAAATAAAAAAATCTAATATATATTAATAGTAATTTTTTTTAACAAAAATAAGCCTTTTCGTTTCTGTGCTTTTAATCGTTAAGGAGTTCCTGCGTCGGGAGCCAACGTTTAGTGTAGCAGCCTAGTATCTAGATAGTCTGTCGAACGACTACCACAATAACCTTTAACCCTTTTACATTCCAGTTCTGTAAAAACTTCCGAGTTGGCGAGCGTTGCTGCGAGTTCGAATGCCTGGACCCTCCAGGTGAGGATACGAGGTACCGCGAAAGGCAGCGACTCCGGGCACTCATCCTCGCTGGGAACTCCTCAGCGCCGTACCACAAACCGTCCCTCGAACTCAAGGCAGGAATATCCTTGCTGGCTGTCGCTGTCGCCAGATTCATATGAGATATGGATCGTCCCTAGGTTTAGAGGAATGATTGACCATTGAATTCTATAGAAAACTGTGCTTTACTATGCTTGCCAGTTAAACAGGTTAAATGGTGATCAGAAAAAGGGTAAAATATAATTTAAAGGAATATGTGAAGTATTACGCTTATTTGAAACCTACGGGTCTAAAACGGTAACAAACAATGATAAATATATTATCCAAT